>CM038682.1:740310480-740910480 GCA_021605205.1 Aegilops longissima
ATCTTGGGCAGCGCTGGGGACCGCAAGTCGCGAGTTCTTACCTCGAAGGCGTCATTACGGCAAACCAAGATAAGGATAACTTCCTCGTGCCTTACTTTCCGAGTAAGTCCTCCCCTCAAACGCCCGTAACATATGAATTCTTACATTTCGATCGTTTTCTTTTAACATTCCGTGTTTTCTGCGGTGACACGTTGCACGCTCATCCTCCTAAGCCCCAAATATTCCATGGCCACGTATTTCGACCGGACCGTCGATTGAGCGTAGACTACACAAATGTCAAGAAGGTTCTTGATGATGTTCTCCCGGCTCGCCAAATCTGGAGCACCTTCACCAGGCCTATTCGTAAGCACGGCAAGCACGTGTTCTCCCCAATCTGACGTTCGCTGCGTCAAGCAGCCGCTTTGGCGATCGAAGGGTGCCTACTCGCCATCCATCACATGCGAGGCGATCGTGCGGGACCATCATCAACTTCGCTACCGAGTAAACTCAAGATTGGGCGCGGCGTGTCGGCAATCCAGGACACGGACCTCCGACAAGAATTCTTTCGCATCCGATCGGAGTTTGCGGAAATCATCCATCAAGATGTCCTTCGTACCTCGGGGCAGTTCTACCTCGAAATCAACCGTCCAACGGTGACATCGACACAATGCTACAAATGCAGGATGACAACGCCCGTTCTTTCATGACTCCCACGATGAGCGGCGGCTTCATCCACGCTCCGTCCCTTGAGTCGAGTTGTCTAGTTCGAAACATCGATTGGCTCATGTTGTAATTAAACTTTAATGAACTTGTAGTATGTCTCTTTGGTTTGAGAGTCGTTCAACTTAGATGTAATCGATGCTATTAATGTCTTGCTTTTCTCTTCGATCGTTCTGTTGCATACTTATATATTGCTTATGTATTGTCGTGAATTGGTACTAACGTTTACGTTTGGCTAGTGCATAGCGATGTCGGCGTATGTAGTGTACAAGGGTAAGGTTCCGGAGTCTCGATGGTGGGAGGAGTGTCGGAGACAGGTTCACCGATTCAGCGGTAACAGTTACAAAGGTACACCACTAGGGCGAGGCGAATCTAGAATCGCCGCTATCTAGCGGGAGAGGGAGGGCGTTGGAGGAACCGGATGAAGGCGAGTTTCATCGTGATGATGCTCATCGTGATGACCGCAGCTCTCTTTTATGTGATGGTAGTTTAGATGATCGATATCGACTTGTAATGTGAAGACAAACTCGCTACTCATGGTCTCGAGACTTGTAATATAATGTTCTATCTTTGTTCGGTCTTTTCAATTCGGAGACTAATATGATGAATTGTATTAGGAGACTAATATGATGAATTGTATTCAAAGACTAATCTTCTATTGTATTTGATGAATCTATTGTTGATGTGTGCTGTCTATATTTTGTCAAATTATACATTTTGTAACCTGTGCAAAAACAGAAAATAAAAAATAAAAAAACCTAATATTCATACTAATGGCGCATCACATGATAAAGGCGCCATTAGTATATTGATCATACTAATGGCGCATCACTGGGTAGTGCGCCATTAGTATCTGTGATTACTAATGGCGCATCCGGAGGTGGTGCGCCATTAGTATGCCAAAGCACTGGTATACATGCCACAGGAGGCATACTAATGGCGCACCTGGCCTATACTAATGGCGCACCACTGGTGCGCCATTAGTATCACCGAGATACTAATGGCGCACCGGTGGTGCGCCATTAGTAAAATTACTAATGGCGTGCTATTAATGGCGCACCAGTGATGCGCCATTAATGGCCAAATTAGGTGCGCCATTAGTAGTGGTTTTTCTAGTAGTGGCCCGAGAGAAAGCCAAGCTGGATCAACTAGAGATAGACGCGGTTACTCCATTTTATGAAGGATGCAGGCCCGAGGATACCCGCCTAAAAGTAACGCTCATGGCTTTGGAGATGAAGGTAAAACACAAAATGACCGGCGCGTAGCCGATGAGAACATGTCATTACGCACGAAAGTCTTCCCAAAGGGAACAAGTGCCCGACCAGTTCGAGGCGAAGAAAATCGTGTGTCCTCTGGATTTCTGGCACGTGAAATACCATGTGTGCATGAACAATTGCATCATTTATCGAGGCGAGCACGCGGAGTCTACCATATGTCCGGTGTGCGGCGTCACTCGATACAAGAAGAGGAAAAGCTCCTCGAAAATCGCTGTGGTACTTTCCGATCACTCCTCGCCTGCAGCGGTATTTCGCGGACCCTAAGGTAGCAAAGCTCCTGCGTTGGCACGCGGATAGGGAGGAGAAGAAGCGGGAAGATGGCGGAAATGATCCGGAGATAAATAAAAAGACAAGATGCTGAGTCACCCTAAGGATGCGAGCGATGGCAAGCGTTGCACTTGAATACCAGAATTTGGGAAGGATCCAAGGAACATCGTCTTTGGCGCGAGCACCGATGGAGTCAATCCGTTTGGCAGCAGAGAGAAGCACACATAGCACCTGGACTATGTTTGTGTGGATGTACAACCTTCCCCCTGGTTGTGCATGAACAGGAAGTACATTCACATGAGTATGCTAATTGAAGGGCGAAACAACCAGGAGCGACATCAATCTGTATCTGGGGCTGCTGAAGGAGGAGCTAGACACGCTGTGGAAAACACCAGCCAATCGTGGGACACCGAGAGAAAGAATATTTCCCTATGAGAGTCGCACTGCTCACGGCGGTGCACGACTATCTCGATTACGGATATCTCATGGGCAGGTAGTCCACGGATTTTACGGATCGTAAGGTGCATGGATGACATAACGTATCGCCAACTAGATAGAGATCCGGGTCTTCAAAAACCGTGTTCATGGGACATCGAAGGTGGCTTCGCGACGATGACCCGTGGAGAAGCGCAAGGATCTGTTCGATGGTGAAACCGAACCCAACGCCCGTGTATGAGGAGCGGCGAGGAAATAGGCGAGTTGTTGAAAAATTGGAAAGACTGCCTTCTGGGAAAGAAGCAAAAGGCGCGAGCCGGGAAAGAAGTGAAAGGCGCAGAGCAGCTGCTGAAGGTATGGAAAACGAGGTCTGTTTTACGGGACTTGTCGTCTTGGAAGATCCACCGTGTGCCTCACAGCCTTGATGTCATGCATATCACGAATAACGTCGCGAGAGTCTGCTTGGTACCCTGCTCAACATGCGGAGAGGACCAAAGATGGGCGAAAGCAAGGGCAGACTTGAAATCAATGGGCATCGGCGGGAGCTTCACGCTAATGATGATGATGATGATGATGATGATGATGATGATGATGATGAGGCGAAGTAGGACACGAAGAAGTCGTCGCAAAGGCAAAAGGCCAAGAAGACCGGAAATGACTACCCTCCCGTGCTTCACTCTAAGTCGGGAGGAGATAGAGCAGTTTTCACCTGCCTCCTAGGAGTAAAACTTCCTTACTGATTCTGTGGGAAGATAAGCAGATACCTAGACCCAGTGACGAAAGTTCATTGGATGAAGTCTCACGGTATCACGTCTTGATGGCGCAGATACTTCGATTGCAATCCGTGGGATCATGGGACGGCACGTCCGTGAAACGCTATTTGGCCTATGCAACTTTTTCGACATCATCTCTCGAAGTCGATTGGCGTGAGGCAACTCGAAGGCTACAAGAAGAGATCGTGGTGATACTATGCGAGCTTGAGATGTACTTCCGCTTGCATTCTTGACGTTATGGTGCATCTGCTGGTCCATATCTTTGAGGATATCATCCAACTCGGGCGGCGTTCCTGCACGGCATGATGCCGTTCGAAAGGATGAATGGTGTCATCAAAGGATACGTTCGCAACATGTCACGTCCAAGGGAAGTATAGCGAGGGCTTCGACGAAGAATGCATCTCCTACTGCACGAATTATCTAGGCATCAAGAACCCCGTTGGTCTGCCCGTCAACAGGCACCTCGGCAGGCTCGCTGGATGGGGTCACCGTGAGGGTCGCCGCGAAATGCATGTCGACTTCGAGGGTCGACTCGCCGACTTTGAAAGAGCAAACCTAGTCGCGCTACAACACATAGACGTGGTCGATCCTTGGGTGGTAGAGCACAAAACCTTTATTGAGAAGACGTAAAATGACCGAGCCAACAGAGGACGGACGGAGATATAATCAAAGAGCGCAACTCATGTTTCACGCGTTGGTTCAAGCAGAAGCTTCTGTCGTACCCTTTACATGAGGATTCTTCCACGGAAGAACAACTCATATTCGCCTTGTCACAGGGCGCCGAGCACAACCTGGTGACCTATGAGGCGTACGATATCAACGGGTACACATTCTACACCGAGAACAAGGACATGAAGAGCGATGGTTATCAGAACTCCGGGGTAACGATAGAATCCTACACCGGCAACGACAAGGACAGATACTACGGAAGGATCGAGGAGATCTGGGAGCTGAGCTACGCTGGAGAGAAGGTCCCGATGTTCCGTGTCAGATGGTCCAAGAGCGTCCTAAAATAAGACCGGTATTTCACCACCATGGTTATACGAAGCCAAATCCAAGACCCATGGGCATAAGCGTCACCGCTGAAAAATGAGCCATGGGTACTGGTTTCCCAAGTGGACCAATCCTTCTTCATTACCGACCCGTCAAAGACCCGGTCGTGTTGTCGTGAGGAGAGGCAAAGGAAGATCATCGGAATGGATGGAGTATCCAATGAGCAAGACTTGACAAAATCGGCGACCGAAGATCGAACATGGCGATGACGATGAAGTAGCAACACACACCACAAGAAGAAGCAGGACCACCCTACCTAAGGGCGTCATTCCACGGAAGAACTCCATTTGTGAAAAAGAAGGGCAAGAAGATTGTGAACAGATAGCTAGCTAAGATTGATTGTATTTAAATCGTAGTCTTCATTTCTCGATTGTATTTCATGGGCACTTTTTGATATCATGAATATTTTTAAATTTCATGGGCACTTTTTGAATTCATGAGGACACTTGATCTCGATCCCCCTCCATCTCGATCTTGATCCCCCTCCATCTCGATCCCACCCGCACCCTCCCCCGCTAGCTCCACCGCCGCCGACGACCCACCGCAACCCTCCCCCGCTCCACCGCCGCCGACGAGCACCCGGCCCCCCGCACCCTCCTCCGCTCCACCGCCAGCAGGCACCCCGCACCCTCCCGCTCCACCGCCGCCGCTGATGATATTTTCAAGTAACAAATTTGAACATATTTTTTAAAAAATTATTACTGTTTTTATAAAAAAAATATTACTGTTATGATTTAAACAAGTTTGAACATATTTAAACACAAATAAATATAAAAAACATCATTTAAAATGCATAAACAAATATTGGGGAGCCTAGGAATCGAACCGGGACCTCTGGTGTGTGTCTTTGTGTCTTGACCGGTCGGGCTAGTGGGTGGGTTCTGTTGTAGATAGGGTTAGGTTGTAGATAGGGCTAGTGGGCTAGATTAAAAAAAATCTAATGGCGCACCGAGGGGTGGTGCGCCATTAGAATAGTCATACTTATGGCGCACAAGGGGGTGGTGCGCCATTAGAAAGCTTCCCCCCCACACTAAATCCCCAGTCTCTCTAATCTCTCCCCTGCCTCATCGATCTCACCCTCTGCCCCCCGTGTTTGCCGTCCCACTCGCCGCCCCCCTCGCCTCCTTCGCCGTCCCCGAGCCGAGCGCCGCCTCCCTCGCCACCTCCCTCGCCGTCCGAGGCAGCGCCGGCTCCCTCGCCGTCCCCGAGCCGAGTGTCCTCGACGTCCTCCCGCCCAAGCGCCCCCTCCCAGCGGCCCGCTGCGCCCTCGGCGTGCTCGCCGTCCAACACCTGCTGCCTGCCCAGAGGAGCCGCCGCCGTCTTCCTCTTCGACTACGAGGACCCGGACGAGCTCGGACGCCCAGGAGGACCGCGACCACTCGACGCCCTCGATCGCGCGGCCTGCCCAGGAGGACCGCCACCGCTCGACGCCAAATTCGCGCCGCCTCGACTAGCTCCGGCTGCCCCGAGTCGCCCTCGACCTCCCAAGTGAGCACCCGAGCCGCTTCCCCCTCTTCCCCCTCTTTATTTCCTTCTGATGTGGTCTAGGGTTGGGGGTTGGAGAAATTTGGACAAGGAAAGGGGGTTGGAGAATTAAGTAGCTATGGTTTTCCAAATGTTCAAATCTCTGAGCTTGCATTTAGATGCATTTTAGAGGATACTAGTCTCAACTAAGCATCCGCCTAGAGATTCTTTCTTTAAGTAGCTAGGCTCAATTAGTGAATTTTCCAGTGAGTTTGGATTCATGCAACAATATGAAACATTAATTACTATTCTTTCTGGCCAGTAATGATAGATGTAACATGTAAGAAGTCCATAATTGATTAATGGATCTGTTAGTTTGATAGTTTTTTTAGTGTTGCACCTTTTCCTTCTACAACTTGCAGATGTGCACACAGTTTTTTGTGTTTAGTTTAGGAGTTGGTCCTTGGGAAGCATAAATAAAACATTATTGGCAAGTGCAGTCTTGTTACTCCTAGGTATCTACAAATGAGTAGATGAATATTTGTTACCGGGAGGGTTACAATATCTTTCAAACTGATGTTGTTCTCATGATCACGCTTTCTAATGGTTTGATATCACCCAAAGTTTGGCATGGAAACTACAGAGGTACTATGTAGTGTTGTATTACTTCTTCCGGATTCAGGGTGTTTAAATGTGCATTAGTTCTTCTGATAATTAATGGTTAAAGTCCTTTGACAAGAATGTGAACAATAAGAGACGTAACCAATCCCAGAAGTAGAACCATGTATCTTTTCTCTCTACAATTCTCATGCAACAATATGGAACTAATTCTTTAAGTAGTTAGTGAGAACACTTGGTCCATATTCATTTGCAATGAACATACATTTTCACTATTCTTATAATATTTGCTTGATGTCAGATTATGCTATGAGGATATTAGTCTAAGCCCAGTCTTGGATGCATTGTTTTATCCTGCGGTGGTTAAACCGGTTCTGAAAATTATCTAGTTTGACCTGTACTTGTCCAGCTATCATAATCTATTCTTTGACCATGGCAGTAGCTGGCATTTTGTTATGATAATTTCAGTATATATATTACTGTCCTTTGCTGATCTCGTTGTATTTTCAATTCACAGGCAACTCTCCGTGAAGTCTCCTCCGGGTAATATATGTCTCATGCTTTCTAATGAGTACTAGTATCTTGACTAAACTATCCACTTGCTATGCTTAGCTGCTCTGTTGTCTGAATCATGACACTTTGCCTGTCATAATGCAACTAAGCATACTAGTCTCAACTAAGCATACTAGTTTTTTGTAGTGAGACAGTAAGATAGTGAGACAGTAAGAAGGAAACTTCCCAGATTATGTAGAAAGAAAATACTTGGTTTGACAGCAAGTACCATGACATGAATCAAAAAACATATACGGTGGGAAAAATAAAATGGCAGAAACACAGGAGGTTACGGTTTGCTGTATCTCCACCAGTTTGGGTTGGTGAATGTGGATGATTTTTTATCCTGTGAACTCATTGTCTTGCTACAAGAATTTGGTATCATCATGGTGTAATTTTGTTAACATTCTGGTTTTGTTAGATAGTGGCTACACTAATCTAGAGTGATACAATTTTCCTTCCCATTTGGTATCATCATGTTCGGTGTATACAGTTATAACATCATGTGGGTTTTTAAGTCTCATTTACAGCTCTAGTACACTTCTCTTACACTTACTAAGGACTTGTATTTGCTCTGTTGTGTTGTTGTTCCTATCTTGTAATTGCTTGGTAGCACACTACCATGACTTAATGTTTACAATAGTTGTTTTCTTTGTGTCCAAGAGTCAGCGTATATTTTCCTTGAGGTGGCGGTCAAATGTTCAGGTGTGTATGTCGAACTTGAATGTTGCAATGCTGTTTTCTTTAGAGGCTCTTGTCAAAAACTTGAGCTCTTGTCTTGCAAAGATGATGATCATCTTGCTAGTTTGCTGGGTTTTGTCTCCGACCATTGTGTCGTGACGAATTTGCAGGTACCCCGAGAGGCCCTTGAGTTTGCCGGAATGTCGATTAACTTCCATTCCGGCAAATTCGGGTACTCCATATGTCCTATTTTCAGCAAAGGTCATGCAAAAATTTTCCGTGAATTTTAGCATGACTTTGCTAAAAATAGGACATATGGGGTACTTGCGACTAATGCGTGGGCCGGGGTATCTTAGTACTTAGTTAAGTAGGATCAACTGCTCTGCCACTCTTGCTGCATTAAACCATAGGTGGCAATAGAGCCAAGTGATTAGGCCCAACTTAGAATTCTCCTTAGCATCGATAAACCCTAGATGATAAACCCAACATAGGTGGCAATAGAGCCAAGTGATTAGTGCCAAGTGATTAGGCCCAACCTAGGGTGCCTCGGCATCGATAAACCCTAAATGATGAAAACTTAACTTGGCTGTCCCGGATGCCTCGGTGTCGATGAGAATCTAAATGATGTATGC
Organism: Aegilops longissima; assembly: GCA_021605205.1. NCBI lineage: Eukaryota > Viridiplantae > Streptophyta > Magnoliopsida > Poales > Poaceae > Aegilops > Aegilops longissima. The sequence goes on from CM038682.1 coordinate 740,318,932, forward strand.
TTAGGCTTTTAGGGTGCCTCGGCGTCGACAAAACCTAAATGATGAAAGCTTAGGATTTTAGGGTGCCTCGGTGTCGACAAACCCTAAATGATGAGACCATGATCTTGTTCCTTGACAATAACCAACTTTTTGACCAAACTTTTTTCCTATTTAGAGCGAAACATGGCCCACAACGATGAGGCTGGTGGTTCGGGTGGCAAGCAATTCTGGGAGCTGTCCCAGGAGATGGAGGAACAACCTCACCGCTATGAGGACGCCGTGGAAGACACCGATCCTGATTACACAACCCCTAGTGGCGTCGGGGATGACACCACTGATGGTGACGCCGAGGATGCCACCACTGATGATGGCGGCGCACACACAAATGGCAGCCAACCGAAGAAGCAAAGGAAGGACCGGCGCCCGAATGCGCTCCGCACCCTCAAGGAGGAATTCACTCAAGTGGACTCGGCGGGAATCCAACGGAGCCCAAACATATAGTCAAGAATTTTCGGTTCAGCTCGGGTGCATTCTCCGAGCACCGTCTCGATCAACACCGAGAACCTTAGGCATAAGGACCGAGGGAATTTGCGCAACCTCCTCTTCACGAAGCTGCACGAACGATACAAGTTCCACGCCGAATTTCAAAACACACGCCTCTCACGGAATAAAGTGAACAGTGCCGCCCTCACGAAGATGAGCACGGCCCTGTCTACTTGGAGAAGCGCGGTGAAGAGAATGATTGATAAAGGTGATAGTTATGAGAAGATCAAGGCGAAATATCCTTTGATGAGCGAAGATGAGTATAAGGAGTTCAAGATCAAGTGCGAGAGCAGTGCAACCTCGAATCAAGTCGATGGGGAAAGAAATGCGGGAGTTGAACTTAGGGAACACAAACTCGGTCCGGCGGTTCTGAGTGGCGGAGCCTATATGGGACAAGGAGGACGCGGGCGTGCCGAGCAAGGCCTACCGCCCGCTTCGAGAAATACAGCGGTGACAAGCAGACCAGGAACTATGTATGGCCCGGTACAAGGAGGACCCGATAACAAAGGAGCTTACCACAGATCCGAAGACCAGGCGCTTGAGCTTGTTCAGTAAAGAATACACCCCGCGTAATTAGCTCCATATGGTTGCACTCTAATTAATCCCCAATATTTCTAAATGGTTCACGTTCCTTTCGCAGGACACTGAAAGCAGTAGCGCGGGGTCGTCTCAGAGCTCCCCTTTCGACACCCCTTTAAATAGGGCGTTGAACGTAATGAAAAACAAGGATAAGCTCATTAAGCCGACGTCAGCTAGTCGTGTGGCCGACAAAGGCTTGTCCACAAAATGGGGGTCATATTATACCGTGGTGTGCGGAAGGAGAAAAAGACCAGCTCGGAAAGCCAGACGCGCGAGGTTGAAGAACTCAAGGCACCAGTGGCGCGGATTCCGGAGCTTGTCCAAGAGCAAGTGGAACAACAATTGGGAATGAAGCTCAACGCCATGGTGCCTACGTTGATTCATGGGCTGACGACGTGGATTGCGGGCGCCAGCGGGGCTTCCCGGTTCCCGGCTTCATGGCCGACCTTCAAGACAGCACGCAGCGGCGGCGCCATTGGTGTCTCCGGCGAGGCGGTATTCGTGTCTCCGGCGCCGGCACGGCATTGGAGCTTAATGCACCGGGTGTCGCCGGCGGCACCTCGCCGACAAGCGCCCCTCCGTCGTTGCCGCCCGCCGTTGGCGGTGCCTCGACATTAGCCGAGCTCGGCGGCATCACGGTAACTAAGCCTCTCGGCCGATGACTTCTTCTCCTTGCCTTTGGTCGGGCATCCTCGGCGCCTGTACATGTTTTCGCGGGCACCGCCGGCGTTCCTTGCACTCTTACGCGCCGTGGGCGCCGAGTTGGTCGATGTCGCCAAGGGCAAAATCGTTCAACCGGCAACCCCATGTTCCACGGTAATCCGATGCCACCCATAGTGTATAGGGTTGAAGTGGTTGGTGCTGCCGAGCTGCGACGAGCTGTTACCTCGATTCGACCGCTGGGGCGGCGAAGAAGATGAGATGACCCTCGGCGCTGCGTAAACTGGCTCTGCTTTGGCGAAGAGCCAGATTCGTTTGAGGCGGGGACACCACCCCACAGACAAGACCACCGATCGTGCGGCGCCAAGCCATGGCAAAAACGCCGCAATGCTACCGGACCTGCGGACATCCCTATGGCACAGGATCCGGACAGCCCTATGGCACGAGATCCGGGAGGCGGCGACAACGGCGGCGGTACATTTACCAAAGTTGATAAGTACTTTGCCGAACATGGGTGCGTTGGCGAGTTCTGCGGGCCTCTTTCTCAAGAACCCAACCAAGGCGACCGCGATCTGGCTGGTGCGGCGGAGAAATCAATTACAGCAGGCGCCGTCGGCGTTCAGTTCTCGAGACACGCCTCCGGCTCCCGCCTTCACCGAGCCTCGAGATAGCTGAGGTGCGAAATATTATCAGCCCCAACACGCTCAAGAAGGCGGTGCTGTGAGCAGAACTCGGTCCCATTACAGGAGATCAAGAAGAAGGGGCGGAAGCGAAAAGACTAACAAGGCGCCGGTGCGAGCCAGCCCGCACGAGTTCGATCCGTGCTTAGGGCGGGCCACCTTCACCTAAGGATATCTCAAGGAGGTGCATGTGGCGGGTAGGGCGATGCTACCGCCAAATATGTTGAATGCTGCAACCGGTGCTATCGTGAGTCTGCACGACGGTGTTCTTTCTTTGGAGAAGCGGCGTCTCGAGAGAATGATGTGGCATACCGGTTTTCGTGGCCAAGGTGCGGAGGGCAAGGGCATTGTGGATGGCGACATCGGGTGCGATCATCCTGCGGTTTGATGACATCTTTGCTATGTTTAACCTTCATCCGCTACACTACACCTTCGTTCGGCTGTTTTCGGTGAGTATGGAATGCGGATCATTAGAGACAAGACCCGGACATCGTGATAGTCGACCCCTTCTACATGCGTGCCAAGCACTTGAGCAGCGGCGGGGACCGCCAAGTTGCGAGTTCACACCTCGAAGGCGTCATTTTCGCAAACCCGGATAAGGATAACTTCCTTGTGGCTTACTTTCCGAGTAAGTCATCCCTTAACCGCCCGTAACATATGATTTCTTAGATTTGATCGTTCTTTTTTTCTAACATTCCGTGTTACGTGCGGTGACACATTGCACACTCATCCTCTTAAGCCGAAATATTCCATGGCCACGTATTTCGACCGAACCGTAACTCCAAGATAGACTACACAAATGTCAAGAAAGTTCTTGATGATGTTCTCCCTGCTCGCCAAATCTGGAGGCACCTTCACGAGGCAGTTCGTAAATCGGCAAGCACATGTTCTCACACTGTCTGAAGTTCTGCTGCGTCAAGCAGCCGCTTTGTGCGGTCGAAGGATGCCTACTCGCCCTTCATCACATGCGAGGCGATCGTGAGGACCATCATCAACTTCGCTGCCAGATAATCTCAAAGATTGGGCGCGAGCTTGTCGGCAGTCCAGACGCGGACCTCGGACAAGAATTCTTCGCATCCGATCGGAGTTTGCGGACATCATCCATCAAGATGTCCTTCATACCTCGGGGCAGTTCTTCCTCGATATCAACCGTCCAACAGTGAGATAGATGAAACGCTACAAATGCAGGGTGACAACGATCGCGATTTCATGACCATCACGACAGACGGCGGCTTCATCCACGCTCTGTCCGATGAGTCGAGTCGAAAGTAGTAATGTGTAGTTCGAAACATTGATTGGCTCATGTTGTAATTATACTTTAATGAATTCGTATGTCTCTTTGGTTTGGACAATCGTTCAACTTAGATGTGTCGATGCTATTTATTAGTAGGACCATGAATCGTGCTATTAATGTCTTGCTTTTCTCTTCCGATCCTTTTGTTGCATACTTACATATTGCTTATGTATTGTCTGTTGTTTGGCTTGTGCATAGAGATGCCATCGTATGTCGTGTACAAAGGTAAGGTTCCCGGAGTCTACGACGACTGGGAGGAGTGTCGGAGACAGGTTCACCGTTTTAGCGGTAACAGTTACAAAGTGTACACCACTAGGGCGGAGGCTGAATCTAGATACGCCCGCTATCTAGCGGGAGAGAGGAGGGAGCGTTGGAGGAACCGGATGAAGACCAGTTTGATCGCGATGATGCTCATCGTGATGACCACAGCTCTCTTCTATGTGATGGTAGTTTAGATGATCGATATCGACTTGTAATGTGAAGACAAACTTGATACTCGCGGTCTTGAGACTTGTAATGTTTTATCTTTGTTCGGTCTTTTGAATTCGGAGACTAATCTTCTATTGTATTCGATGAATCTGATGTTGCTGTGTGCTGCTGTCTATATTCTGTCCAATAATATATTTTGTAACCTGTGCAAAAATCAGAAAAGCAAAAAAAACCAAATATTCATACTAATGGCGCATCACCACCAGTGCGCCATTAGTATCTCAAAGGATACTAATGGCGATCAGGCACAGAATGCGCCATTAGTATGACAAAGCACATGCTTACGTATGGCCCCGGAGGCACACTAATGGCACATGGTTTTACATACTAATGGCGCATCGCTTGGTGCGCCATTAGTACATCAGATACTAATGGCGCACCAGTGGTGCGCCATTAGTAAAGAATTCTAGTGGCGTGCTACTAATGGCGCACTGGTAATGCGTCATTAGTAGGCAAAACCAGTGCGCCATTAGTAGGCCTTTTCCTAGTAGTGCGAAAGAGTGAGATGGGTTGGAGAGAGTGACCTAGATAGACGATGTGCGTGAGAGAGTATACAATGTGAATAGGTCGAATTGGGCTCAAACATTGTGATATATCGTTTTTGTCTGAGAAAGAGCGAGGTCAATCGAGACATACGGAGAGAGAGAGAGAGAGAGAGAGAGAGACATTGAGTGAGCATGGCCCATCATGAGGTCGAAAGAGTGGCGGCGGCTTGGATGGACTGACCTAGATAGACAATCTGCGTGACAGAGTATAGAGTGTGTCGATCGAGGCCCGAAGAGGGAGATATATCATTTGTGTGTGAAAGAAAACGAGGTTAAACGAGACTCAGAAAAAGAGAGCGAGATTGAGCGAGCATGGCCCACCGTGCGGAAGAAAGAGTGAGACAGTCTTGAGGGAGTGACCTAGATATACAACGTGCTTGCATGCACACGAGAGGTTGGCGGGGCTAGATAGGCAATGCATGTATTTAGCGCGAGAGGGTGAGAGGGAGAGGGGGGAGAGAGAGAGCTCCGCATGGGGTGCAATGGCGGGCGTGTGAGGTAAATACATTTGGTAACAGAGTGGAAAAAGGGGTTGTGTAGTTGAGAGACTTAGAGATCAAAACATGGAGAGAAAGAATGAACGTGCGTTGGAAACCGATAGCTTCCTAAGGTGGTTAGGAGAGGAAGATTGACCGATCTGTGAAGTATGTAGCGTTTAAAGGGGGTGGCTAAAACAACATCTGAATGTACATAGTACGAGACTTAATATCGATGTTTCAATTCGGTATACATTGTAAGATTTGAACCGAGGACCAGGCATACGGGAAATTATTTCGAATTCGTGCCATACTAAGTTTCGAAAAGTTGACATTGACTCAATTTGTTTTGCTATTTTGTAGGTCATATGTTTGAATCCATCCAAAAGTTTTCTCACTACCATGGTGTTTATCATATACATATGAATTTGTATTAAAAAAAGTAGCATGGATACTGTGAAATGTGAAATCCACGTTAGAATTTGAGATCGCTACGTGACACATACTCTAATTCAAAAATTTAACTACATGACACACACTCTAATTCAAATAACTAATTATGTGACACACACTCTAATCCACGTTAGCGTGGGTACCGTTTCGATTTTTTTTCAAATAACTCCTCATTAATTAATTTATAGTACTCCCTCTGTTCACTTTTATAAGACCTTGAAGACATTTCAGACAATGTGCAAAACAGTTCATTTTAAGTTGTCTGAAACGACTTACAAAAGTGAACGGATGGAGTATCTCGTTTCAAATGACTAATTATTGCAAGGAAAACACGGCCATGGTAATATATACAGATTTGTTTGCAAATGAAATAAGATTTGTTTAAATTCTCAAATGTAGGCGCACCAGGCAGACCAGGGTCGTGTCGGGGTGGACGCTGCGTCAGTGCCTTAAAAGCAACTGCCTTTGGGTGACTGACATGTGGGCCAGCAACCTGTTGGGTCCACATGTCATGGACACAAAGGCAATTTCCTTAAGGCACCAAAGCATAGTCCTATCGGGGTGGTCGCGTATGTCGGACGGACGCGTAGCACCCAGCCACCCACCCCCCCCCCTCCCCCCAAAAAAAGGACGACGACAATATAAGTTCACGCTTCCACGTTTCAGATTGAAATATCTGGCGGCCCCAATTCCAGCCCTGTAAAATCTCTCTTCTCCACCGTTCCCTTCCGCGCCCAGATTGCTCAAATCCCTAATTCACTGCCAACCCTCGAATCGCCCCTCGTCTCGTATCTTTCCCCACCATTCCCCACCTCTGTTCCGGAGGACGATGACGAAGACGACGGTCACGCTTCACCACCGCAGCGGAGCTACCTCATCTACGCCCTCGTCCACCGCACCAGGTGATCCACCGACAACGTCGGCTGCCGCAATCGACGTGCCTCACAGACACCGAGTTCCACCGCATCAGGTGCGCTTCACGGACGCCGTCTCCCAGCTCACCGGGGCTACTTCACCGAGCACATCGTCGCACCTCCGCCCCTCGAGGCCGTTGGGGCTTCACCAACGGTCTCGTCCACCTGTCGTCAGCGCCCGCTGCCACTCAAGATCTGCATCCGTGCGTGGCCAGCCAACGCCAACAAGATCACCCTCAACGGCTCAAGTGACCAAGACTCTAGCTAGGCGAGCATGCCCAAACGCCAGCCCGAATTAGGTATCCACACATCACTCCCTTGTGCACTGTTCCGGCGATGTTTGGATATCCTTTCGCTGCTCTCTTAGCTTACACGCCTATGCAACTCTGACTTTAACTCTTATTTCTTCTGGAGATATCATCTGAAATAAGCAAATCCATTTTTTAGCGAAGCATGACGGCGCTACGGGATCTGGTACACATCCTGCAGACCCGTATAACCTTGTAAGTATCTATCCTCCGGTACAACATCAAGGTCGACTCCTCTTATTTGATCAACCATTTGCCATGTCAAAAATGCAGAGGGGGATGCAAGGAGCACAAGGCCTGCACATCCAAGCAAGTGGTAACATGGACTTGTACATGGAACATCCCAAGCGCAAGCGAGCTGCGATGAGCCTGCACAATGAGCTAGCGTAAGTCCCTGAATTTCATTTAATTCAGATCTTGGCATTCGTGTATGATTTGTGTGCAGTGGCTGATCCACGAACTCAAGTTACCAGGGGCGAATATTTAACTTAAAAAATATGAAGGCACTTGCACTCCGGAAATCAACATAACTTGAGAAATGTGACGCTACATGCACTTTGAAAACCAGATAATGATCCAAAGGAGTTCAGATTATAAACACTAAATGATGCAAGCACCAAAAAACACAAAATGCAACATGGTGTACAAGGACTACAAACATGGTATGTACCTGCTTGAATTTTTCGTTCTCTGGCTGAAAATATTGAAGTGTAATTGCACGTATAACCAGTGCGCAAACTGCATATCAATATATCTATCGTGCACAAGTATGCCAATAGTTTCAAACAACAGATTAGAAAAGTATTTATGCTATGTTTTCATGATACGGGGACTTTCTGGTAGATGGCCTCGACGTTTCCTCAAGCTATGAAAATGCACTATAATTTGCTTGTCATCAATGCCTGCAAATATTTGTCCCTCTCAACATAGTAGATCATCATTAGACAGTAAATCCTTCAATGAGCTTGCAAAATGCTTGCATTAGATCCCTCATTAGACACTATATGTTCATCACCAGGAGCATGTAAAATGTTTGCATCAAATCCTTCATTAGCAGTCTGTTCTTTAGGCTCAAGAACAACATGAGCTTGTATGTTTGCACCGGAAACTTGATTAGATACATCAGATTCAGTCAGTTCAGTATTGATTGGGGGAGTTATAAAATAAGTAGAAATTGGTTTCATTTTCTCATAGATTCCCTACATACAAGCAGTTTTACAACACCGTGAGGTTTAACTATTGGCCAGAAATTGAAGAGTTGAATTAGATATAATCAGGGATGTGATGTACCTGCTCGCTATGCATGCTACTCTTGCAAGCTGCGATTGTCCGTTATGCAAGCTCGATGCCATGCCGTCTTTGCCGCCGCTGCCTCCCATGCAAAGCTACACCTGTGGTTGGATCTTCATCTTCTTGTCCTTCCGTTCGCTTGAAGCTGGCGACCGCCCTCCAACGAGGGCGCGAGGAAGTGCTACGTCGGTCTGTCCGCGGCGGCTAGGTTAGGAGCGAACAGATCGAGGTGGAGCGAATGAATTGGGATTTTTCCTGCTGTCGATCGATATGGGAGGCGCTCGTTTGGGCCATGAGCCTTGTATAGGGCCTTCCTTGCACTTATGTTATTGGCCAATCCAAATTGAAACATTTTCTTCATTTTTACATTGCTCGCTCGTGCGTTGGGACGAACAAAACTAGCGTGGGCCAACCTCGACGACTCAAACTAGGTGCACACTTTCCAGCCACCGAGGCGGCCGCCCATACCAGCCCCTATGGTGGCGTCGCCCTTTTTGCGTGTATGATTGGATAGTGAAAAATATTCGATGGCGCTTTTGTTTTACCCATAGAATGGTTGAATTGCTTGTTTCTATGAACTGAGTTCGCCAATAATGTGAAGGATGCCAGTCTTTTCATCCTATTGTAGATTGCTTAGATCTCGATATGCCAAAAGTAATCGCATGAAATATACAGTAAAAGCCAGTGTGATGTGTTTGGCTACAACTAGTCTGACTACACGTCGTCATATAACATATCAAGGATGCACCATCTTAGCAGATTAACCATTCGGCTTACCCATGCAGTGTGGGAAGAAAGAAGTATTGGGACTGCGTATCCAAGCAATTGATGCCATGGAGTCCTTCGTACAACCTTGTAAGCGAAAAAGAAGTTGCAGTGTGGCTGTACAAAGAACTAGCGTAAGTTCAGTTACCTGCTTCTCAGAATTTTAGTTAGCCACTTATTGCAAAATTGTTCAATTATGTTGCGTGGCTTAATTTAGTTTGCTACTGATTACATAATGGCACATCCTGTTAATCATATTGTAGACTGCGCCTATCTATGTGTTTGATACTTATTGTTAAGAATTACCTATTTGCCTTAACTTAAATATCTACTTGTTTGTTTAACTGCATTGTTGCTGCAACAACGGGTTACAATGATGTTAATAACTACTTTTCAGCATCCAATTGAAACTCTTTAATTCCTTGTTTGTTTAACTGGTTTGCTGTTATAACTCCCAGTTGAGATGTTTGCTAACTTCAACTTTTCTGAATCCAATCGAAACTTTAATGGCAAAACAGGTTAGCCCAAGATCAAAGAGCGAGGTCCCCATGGACGTTGCATCATCCCACAAAGAATGGCACCAGCCCAATCGTGCATTATGAATTGCCATTCTTGATGCTCTAGAGGCTAAACTAGTGGTAGAAAGAGATTACATACGCACTTAGAGATGAAGTTGACATGTTAAGGAAGCTAACAGCACAATCACAAGCAGTACTCAAGACAACCATTAAATATTTGGTCGATTTCAAAACGAAGCAAGCTGAGACTGACCAGATTGTTAAGGTCTTGAAGGAAAAAAGGAAATTAAATTCCTACTTGGTAAATCATAGGTGAAATGTTCTTTCGATAGTTGAATAACCTTTGTTTTGTCTGTTCATGTAATCAATCAAACCATTTGTTTTAGAGGTCATGTAATAATTGTTTTCTTTGGCTTGTAATTTTATTTGAGCACAAGTCTGTATTAATTGATAATGGAGACATTTCATTTGGATTGCTGTGCCAGACCTACAAATATGCCAATCGGGCTGAATGTGCATTCAGCAATAGTAGTAGTATAGATGGACCATAAGTGGCACGCATCGGAAAGGGCCAAGATGCTGGCTAAAAAAAGGATGCTGTTGTAGCCAAAAAAAAGTACATCGGCCTGGCTTATGTATGTTAGTTGATATTATTGATCCATATACTATATAAGTGTTTATATGTTCGTTCGTTGTGTACATTATTGGTTGATTAACTCGGTATTTGAATCTTGATACATCGCTTGTGTACATGTCTAAATGGGAGTACACATTATGCTGCGTGTGACATTTCAGTTGGACATAAAGTGTTCCAAATATTCGAATTCACCTTAAACTGGATTCTTGCTTCTGAATTCGAGTATCGGCATTTGTAAATCATATTCATATATGACAGTGGAATACATCTTTGTCATGCTTTCGAAGATATATAAAAACACATAGAATGATTTATAAAGATTCGTATAGGAATACAAAATGGATTCGAATTTAGTTGCCAGGGTAAACGTGGATGCTTATTGTCCCAAAATTCAAAAGAAGCGGCAAAATGTCCACTCCCACGCCGTCTGCCGAAGCCAAGTGTTTGGGAGATGGAAATTACTGTCTACCCTTACACGCACAATCCATCAGCCCGATTTCCTTTGCTCTAAATAGGGTAGGTTAGTAACTTCAAGTAGACGTGACACGACCGCCTCGAGCCCATTCCGACATGGTGGGCGCCAAACATGGTGCAAAACACATTTGATTCAAGCTCGTCCGAAAGACCTCTGTTTCTCCCTCCATTTCCCCATTCATACACGGTGGGCGGCAAAACAAACTCGACTCGGCCGAAATCGATGTAGGCAAATATTTTCAATATGGGCAGGTTTGTAACTTCACTCAGACGTGGCACAACCGCCCTACCTGTCAGCCCCGTTCATACACCGTGGGCGCCAACCATGGGCGCCAACCACCCTCTCCTCGCCCGAAATCGCTCTGGGCAAATATTGGCGAGATGTGAGATTACCGTCCTATCCCCAACCGACGAGACGTCCAAATTTTAAACGGGGGCTAAGTTCGTAACTTTCTCATATTTCAGACAGGCGCGTCCCAAAAACATGGTTCCCCGTACCTCTCCCTCCATTTTCCCATTCATACACCGTCCGTTCTAGAACACCCCATCCCCACACCAGCCTCCGTCCGCCACCCCATCCATCGCCGCCGTCCTCCACCACATCGATCGCCACCGTCCTCCACCATGCCGGAGAGCCTACCAAGACCGCATCGTCCACTGCTAGAGATGGTCATTTCTCATCCACGGCGACGGACCAATAGCCTTGCATCGCATCCTCTCGCTTCATCGGCGTCGTCGTCCTCTTTGTCGGAGCCGCTCACACGACCTTCTCTTCCACCGCAACGGGAGTTATCCCCTGATGCACCCGTCTACCGTCGCAGATCTGCTTCGACGCCACCGATAGCCATCACACCCCCGATGCCTACACGGCGCCACAAGAGAGGTGGTACTTCATATCTCCTCCACTTTTTTATCTCAACCAGAAAATAGATCTTAACTTGGTTACTCTACTTTCTTTTCAGCTCTTAGAATTTAGTTCTTAGTTCGAAGCAAACAATGGATGCTAAATATCATTTCTCCGGTTTGCAGCTTCAAATCTGCCATGGCAAAGCCATAATACGGTTTAATTGATCATGCTTAGGGTTTAATTGATCATGTTGGTTCCGTGGTGGTTTCTTTAATAGAAATCGGAGGGGAAACCCTCTTACGCTAAAAAAATATGCTTAGAGTTTCCCCTTTATGATCACTATCTGATCGTAATCGTGCTTCGTGTCATAATAACACTACTCCAGCCATGAAGCTAAACAAGCTTAGTTGTTCAAATCTGAATCTGATATTATTAAAACAGAGTTGTTTAATTGGTCACTAAATGTTCCTAAATTAGTTTCAAAATACATGTTCGCGCTCGGGTGTGTATCTCTGAGGTGCCCACGGTGGGCCGCCCACCCTAGGATTTTGGGTCGTCGCAGGCCCGATTCCCTCTGTTACATTCTTGGCGCTCGATCTCTACTCGCCTGACCGCCTGCCTCGCTGGTGACTTGCCGTCCCGGACGGCATGACTCTAGGAGGAGACACGGACTAACAGGAGGCAGGAGCCGCCGCCCAACAGCGTCATCGCTGCCGGGCGTGCCGCCGTGCCTGCCTTCCCGGTCTGTTCGGGGCTCGGGCATGCAGCACCCACCAAGCCAACCCAATTTATCCCGAGATACATCCTCAACACTCAAAGAGCCACTCCTCATCACCCATTTTCTAATTGATTCATTACTCATTAGGCGGGACTGTCATTAGGGTTTGTTGTGTGCTCGGTGCTACCTACACTTAATGGTTCAGATGTATTTGGTAATCTTTAGTACCTCTAAAGTTCACGGGGTTTTCAAAATTCGGCCCTCGGAATGAAACTAGTCATTTTGGATTGTTGGTCGTAGTGACATTGACCCAGATTACTACTGCAAGCCAGGTTTGTTGACAATTTTACTTGTCTTTCTTACTCATTCGATATAGTATCCAATTATTCACGTCAATTAGTTGCAAACAATAAGTGCTAGACAAACTTCTTCATTCAGATTTTGGACGGTCTCTTACTGCAGTTACAATTCTGCATACTTGTCCTAATAAGCTCACAAGTAAATGATTAATTCACTACATCTTAGCTTGCCTTTTCATATTTGTTGTCAATATTCTTTTAGGGTGGACCACCCTGTTTCTAAATACTGGAACCGTAGACATGAGTGAATAGTATTTCTCTATGTGATGTCTTCCATCATGTGGTGAACTTTGCATATGCAGGGGTTTATAGGGAGACACTCTCCGAGTTGAATCCGCAATGCATTCCATAGATAATCTGACTACTTTTTATGTTTTCATCAATCTCAGATTCTGAACAGCATCATAATGATTATGAGCTTGCGCGCATGAAAAGAATAATGCAGAACAATGCCATGGTTGTCAAACTTGGCATTAAGGGACTGAAATCAAGTCTGGATGCAATGCAAACGCTCTCCACCTACAGATTCATGCTCAAAATATGGTCGTAACAGTGATTCTGAGCTAGAGGGAGACCTAAGTCAATGTAGCTCCCAAGTGGAGGAGTCAGAGCAAGATGCCATATCTTATTCACCCATCAAGGTACTTGCTCTAACTTTCCAAGGTTACATTGCTCGCACATATCTTGCAACTGATGCTTTGCATTGCTTCTACTTTGTTGAAGTGCCATTAGCTTAGTTTACACATCGTGTATGTGAATACGCCCTGCCTATCCATTTTCAGTACATATTCCATCTGTCATCATACCATATTTATCCATTCAAATGTTGTTCTTGTGTACCAGACATTCAAAAGGAAGAGGGCGATTGCTGATCGTGGAGGAGCACAAGCAAAGTATTTGGAAAAGGTAGTGGCACCTGATAAATCAAATAGCCCATTAGGTGTAGTTGCAATATCACCTGACCCACAAAATAACCCAACTCTAGCAGACTCTAGCCCTACTACACTGGTCATTTCTGATGCCCCAACTCAGCAGACACCAACTGCAGCAAATAGTATGATTATGCCAGTTGACATAGCACCAGTTGTACGACGCAAAACCCCCATTCCAGCAAAGAATACACCAAATCCAGTTGCCAAATCCCTTGTCGAACCGTAGAGAGCCCCAATTGCAGCAAATAGGACCCTGTTCCATTTCTTCCTAGTTTAGAAGAAGCTTATGTTGTTGTCGAACTTTGTGCGCATCTTTCCTTCATGGAAAGATTATACATGAATACGAACAATTTCAGTCTTCCTCCGCAACTTACGCGTAAGTAATGTACTAATGTTATTCATGGTCATTACTGCATATGTTTCTGCTGACAGAAGGCACAAGATTTCATTCTTTTAAATAGGCGAGGAGCAAACTGGATTGTGATGACGAGCAAGGGTTGGTTGTGCTTTTCAAGAACTCATTGATGAAGTATCGTTCCTACCTGAGGCAAGCGCACTTTGATGGAAAGCCTCTAAACAAAATTTTTGTAAAGTCTCCGGTGCTACATTTATCCGATGGTGACTGGAATAATCTTGTTACACATTGGTCTCGGCTGCAGCGTAAGGTACTGTCTATGATATCACATCACAATTTGAACTACATTTCTGCATTTGCCTTAATGTCTCACTTGTACGAAAACTGTTAGCAGAAGAACATCCGTTCTCAAGGGACCGCAGAATCTCGCAACTATACTGCACATTGCATTGCTCTTGTGAGTACCTCTTGCCCTGTATGACCATAGTTACTTTCATAGCTGTTTGATTATGTAGCATCACTGCACATGTTAGCCTCGTAATCGTCCATTTGGTGGACATTATAAGATCCGTATGGACTCTTATATAAATTTAGAATCAACCCAATGCTTTTGAAGAGGTTTAGCTCTGCAGTCCTCTTGTAAGGATTGAACGTGGTCTATCACTGTACTTACATTAATAGCTACTTCCAGGGATTGGTAGTTGATTATGTAGCATCAATCTGCATCTTATCTTCATTATCCTCTATCCCTTCTAGTATTATCATATCTATAATTACTCTCTACAAAATGTAGAGTACAGGCAATGCTTACGAAGAACATTCTGTGCTGAAATTCTTGAGTTATCCTTCCCTTGACATGGAGAAGGGCATTATAAAGCCGGTGTTAACTGTTAATGTAAGTCAGTCCTTCTAAAGCCTTTATCCTCCACTGCTGTTTAATTTGCTCATACTCCCTATCGTTTACTGCTGTTTAGTTTGCTGTTTCTACCAAAATGCATGTTCGTAAGAACCGTAAGTTCTATATTTTACTTGTAAAACCAAATTCCTTATTCATACCTTGCACATTACTTAATACTCCCTATATGTATTCTTGTTTTTGTGGATCTATAATCCGAGCAAAGCGTGAAGCAGCCCATGTTTGCACCTTGTCATCTCCTGTTTTATCTTCTTGATGTGGTGATGATATGAACATTATGCCATGCACATTATCCAAAATAGATACAATGATTTTCTTTGCCCTTCATCTATGCTTGTTATGTTGACATGGTAATCCAAGAGTGTGGTGAAGCTTCCGCAAGATTATGAACAATGTCAAATTATGCTATTGACATTTTGAACTTACTCTTTATTTTCTAATTTGAAATTGGATAGAATTGATGAGCAGTTATCATCTTTGTTTATACGTGCAAACCTGTCATCTCTACGCTTTGTTTCAGGTGATATGCCCGATGGCATGCACAAGTCTGCTGAAGGCTGTGAGACAAACCCAACATATATTGCAGCAAATAAGGCAAAACATCTTGAAGATAGCGAGACAACCCCAAAGTCTCTTCTTGATGCAGTGTTCAAGTTACTTGAGACTAACAGTCAGACAAGCTCACATAATTTGTTGGCTGAATCAGTTCGATTTCTTCAGTCCCAAGTTCAAGCAGAAAGGCATTATGCAACTCAACTTCGACTTGAAGTCCTGTCTCTAAGAAAGATTGCGGAGAACACCAATGAGAACCTCATCGCTAAATAGCTACACCTGGAAGCTATGACCGACATGCTAGGCCGGTCTCACGGCCTTGCTCAGCAGCTTGCGCAGCAGTTCCCCCGCAAGGCTAACCTTTCTTGAACTGTCTTGGAAGTGGTCTCGGTTCAGTATTATTTTGTTATGCTGCAATGGTGCCCAGTTTTTATAATCTGCTTCTTCGTTGCGCTTTATGATCACTGGTGGAGAACTTCGATGCCCAGTGGATGTAATATACCTTAAATCCTTTATTGTATAGTGTAGGTTTATTCTTAGTTACTATGCCGTAATTTCTTTATTGTATAGAGTAGGTTTGTTGTTAATTCCTACTAGTTACTGCCATCATTCGCTATCTGAAAAAAAATCAGATGTAGTCGACCGGACCGAAACATTCGACTCTAACGGGCCAGGTTTTTATCGGGCCACACTTGGGCCAGCCTGCGTCTTTCTTGGGCCCGAATGATTGGGGCCTTCACACATTGCGCCAGGCCCAAACTTACACCGCCTATATTTTAGTTGGGCCTTTTGTCGACCCAGTAACTTAGTTTGGCCCTGTAGCATTGGGCCATTAACAGCTGAATATTGTCTTGGCTCGTTACGGCCGAGATGAAACCACGGCCTTTAGCAGCCAAAATGCATGTTGGGCCTCAATTTTCACTAGTCGTCGACGGGCCTTCAAAGAGCCCAAATGTAGACCGGGCCGTTTGGGCCCGATTAGCTCACGGCCGTTACCGGGCGAAACATATCTCGGCCTTAGTTGGCCCATCGATATCATGGGCCTTTAAGAGGCCGAAAGCTTAGTACAGCATCAACGGGCGAATTACGTGATGTGCCTTTAACAAGCCCAAAGTCACGCTGGGCTTAACTATTGCCACCTTTAGCACGGGCCGTTAGTGGGCCCGATGTCCCGTCGGACCATATATGGCCCATGGGCAGACGGCCATTCGGCCGAAAGTCACACCGCTGAAATGGGCCCATGTTCACATCAGCCTCTAACGGGCCAAAAGTCATCGGACTGTAGTTGGGCCCAAATATTCGGCGAACAATTAACGGGCTAGATCTGGCTTCGGGCCGCAAATGGGCCCAAATATTGGGCGAACAATTAACAGGCCAGATCTGGCTTCGGGTCGTAAGTGGGCCCAAATATTGGGCGACAGTTAACGGGCCATATCTGGCTTCAGGCCATAAATGGGCCTTTATTAAGCAGGCCGTTATTGGGCTGGCCCACTAGTACCTGATTAAGTTCTACGGGCCTTTGACTGGGCCGGCCTTTTTTACCTATATGGGCCTCTGTTGGGCCCAGCCACGTGTCGACGTATCATAGGCATGTCTCCTCCAATGGACGGGCGACATCTGGCCCACTGACAAGCTGACAGCTGTTCCCTTCGGCCAATCAGAATTTTACACGTGGAAATTTCCCATTTGTCAGGGCTGTTAACGGGTTATCGGATCCAAAATCCGACCCGATAGCTTAACAGCGTTCCGTTATGGTGGATGCCACGTGTCGGTCACCCTTGACGAAAGCACTTCTGTGACGCGCGATTTATCGTCATGGAAGTGGACACTTCCGTGATGATAATTTTCGTAATGTCATGGAACACTTCTACGACAGCATAGGTATGACTATCTTGATTCTGTCATAAATTTGTCATGGATGTACATGCATGACAAAAAACGCGACCTACTGTGACAAACACGTATCATCACGGAAGTGTATTTTTTTGTAGTGAATGGATGAGAATGAACCATCTTCTGTGCAAGCACAAGCAAAGAAGGAGAAGGCAAGGACTGAAAAGGCTGCAAAGATGCCAACCATTGATGAGGCATCTCAGTATCTTCTGAAGAGCAAGAAAGATAAGCTTGGCTACTTGATTGCCTCCACTCTGAGGATTGAGAAGGGATTGGTCACCCTGACTCAAAATCAGGAGAGCTTGGAGAGGATCATGGAGCAGAAGTTCTATGATTTAGATGTGAAGGTCACTGAGATACAGTCAGTTGTTGAGCAACTTCAGGATGAAGTGCAGGAGAAGAAGGGCAAGTCTACCACTGATGCTTTTGCTAGAGTGCCCAGAGGTCAGAGATCTGCTGTAGTGCCAGTTACAGACACCAGAGCAACTTCATATGCACCAGCTACAGCTTCAGTGCCACCAGCTCCAGCACCTACTCCACCAGCTCCATCTACATCAATTGATGCCTTCGTCCTTGGAGTCTTATCTACACCACCACCTGAAGACCAAGCCTGAGAGTCGATCTAGCACTATGCATTTTTATGAACTTTTTGGTAACTTGTTGCCAAAGGGGGAGAAAATGTATAGATCATAGGCTTCGAGAGAGAGTGTTGCTTTTGTTCTCTCTTGTTTTGCTTTTTGGTGGTTGAACTTTGCCGTTTGTTTGCTTGAGATACTCTATGCTTTTGTGTGATACTTGGATGATCATGTGTTTGATCATATGCTACCTTAATGCTTGTTGGATGACATTATCCTTTTATATCTCTATATGATCATTCACTTTGCTTGGTGATGAGTGCATGTATTTAATTATTATCATTTTGAGTGCTCCACCAAGATGTATGTGACATGGAAGAGTAACCGATGATCCTAACTCTTTGTGCATTTGAAGTCCAAAGCAAATCTTAAACTATGCACAAATTTAGGGGGAGCTCTTGCTTATCACATACTTCTCAAAGCGACAATGTTTTTCACTCTTATTATCATTTGTTGAAGCTTTGATCTATATGTTGTCATCAATTACCAAAAAGGGGGAGATTGAAAGTGCAACTATCCCTAGGTGGTTTTGGTAATTCCTAACAACATATAGCTCATTGAGCTAATGCTAATTCAAGATAAATATTTCAGGAAAGCTCAATGATTGGCATGGCATGGATGAGAAAAGTGGACCCCTCAAAATGCTAAGGACAAAAGGATTGGCTCAAGCTCAAAGCTCAAGACTCTACATTTTCTATTTTAGTGATCCAAGATCACATTGAGTCTATAGGAAAAGCCAATACTATCAAGGAGGGATGAGGTGTAGCTTAATGAGGATCTTGCTCAAAGTGCTAGTAATATGCTGCAAAGCCCTCAACTACCTTCTCACATACACATATGAACTAAATCAAAAGTCAAACTCGGCCCCACCGATTCTTTCTATCCGGCGCCACCGAGTTCAGATGTCATAGCCACTGCCACAAACCCTAGGCAAATTGGTCTCACCGATAGGGATCTCGGTCTCACTGAGATGGGGTTGCAATCTCTCTGTTTCCCTTCATAACATTTCGGTCCCACCGAGATGAGCGATCGGTCCCACCGATATTGCAATGTAAACTCTCTGTTTCCCTTTCGTAACATTTCGGTCTCACCGAAATGAGCGAATCGGTCCCACCTTGTTTACCTAACCAACTCTCTGGTTAGCTTATTACCAAAATCGGTCTCACCGAGTTTGTGTAATCGGTCACACTGAGATTACGTCATGCCCTAACCCTAATCATATGGTCCTACCGAGTTGCATGTCGGTCCCACCGAAAATCCTAACGGTCACTAGATTTGCTGAATCGGTCCGACCGAGTTACTCAATTCGGTCCCACCGAGATTGGCTAGTTGTGTGTAACGGTTAGATTTTGTGTGGAGGCTATATATACCACTCCACCTCCTCTTCATTCATGGAGAGAGCCATCAAAACGAACCTACACTTCCAACTTGCATTTTCTGAGAGAGAACCATGTACACTTGTGTTGAGGCCAAGATATTCCATTCCTACCATATGAATCTTGATCTCTAGCCTTCCCCAAGTTTCTTTCCACTCAAATCTTCTTTCCACCAAATCCAAATCATGTGAGAGAGAGT
Organism: Aegilops longissima; assembly: GCA_021605205.1. Taxonomy (NCBI): domain Eukaryota; kingdom Viridiplantae; phylum Streptophyta; class Magnoliopsida; order Poales; family Poaceae; genus Aegilops; species Aegilops longissima. The sequence goes on from CM038682.1 coordinate 740,338,318, forward strand.
TGAGTGTTGGGGAGACTATCATTTGAAACACAAGAGCAAGGAGTTCATCATCAACGCACCATTTGTTACTTCTTGGAGAGTGGTGTCTCCTAGATTGGCTAGGTGTCACTTGGGAGCCTCCGACAAGATTGTGGAGTTGAACCAAGGAGTTTGTAAGGGCAAGGAGATCGCCTACTTATTGAAGATCTATCTCTAGTGAGGCAATTCCTTCGTGGGCGACGGCCATGGTGGGATAGACAAGGTTGCTTCTTCGTGGACCCTTCGGGGGTGGAGCCCTCCGTGGACTCCCGCAGCCGTTGCCCTTTGTGGGTTGAAGTCTCCATCAACATGGATGTACGATAGCACCACCTATCGGAACCACGACAAAAACATACGTGTCTCCTATTGCGTTTGCACTCTCCAAACCCTTCCCTTTACATTCTTGCAAGTTGCATGCTTTACTTTCCATTGCTCATATATTCTTTGCATGATTGCTTGAATTATGTTAAATTGCTTGAACCGTGCTAAGTTGCTAAAATCTGCCAAGAACTAAAATTGGGAAAAGGATAGATTTTTATTTGGTCAAGTAGTCTAATCACCCCCCCCCCCCTCTAGACATACTTTCGATCCTACACTTGTCTGCAAGGTTTGCTAGATAGATTGGCACGGCAGCACGGCGGCTTGCTCGCGCGCGCCACGCTAAGGCCAGCCATCTGGCTTGAGCGAAGGCCAGCGCGGCGGCTTTCTCGCTCGTGAGTCACGCTCGGCCCAGCCTGCCAACCCGTGTGGAGGCCAGCGCGGCGGCTTTCTCGCTCGTGAGTCACGGTCGGCCCAGCCTGCCAACCCGTGTGGAGGCCAGCGCGGCGTCCGGCCCGTCCGGCGGAGCGGCAGCCAACTCGCTCATCACCGGCGCCGCCGACGAACACGCATCAGTACTGTTTGAACTAATGTTCAGGAAAAATAATGATTTGAGGGGGAATAACAAGATAGAAGGTTAGATGTGGGTCCCTCGTGTCAATGGTCAAACAAAATGTCTTGGTTTAAGCTGCCTCGTCAGCACGGACGTGTGGGCCAACCCTGTCATAAATGGGTTTAAACGAACCTACACTACAAGAAATATGTCAACTTGTGACCTTGACTATTGGTCACTCAAAGGTCATTGTTTTTCATTTGCGACCTTTTTATGACCAAAAACAGAAGGTCAAAAGCTGGCGGTCGTAAACTGAAATTAACGACATTCTCTATGAGAAGGTCGTAGACGTTTACGACCAAAACAGAAGGTCGTTGAACCCATGACCTTTTGTTTTGGTCATTGGCTGTCTGCCCAAGCCACGTCGGATCTGACGTGGCAATATTGCGACCTGTTGAAAAGGTCACTGATAAGATTCAGCCCGGTCCAATTCAGTGTTTTACATGGCTCGAGCCCAAGAATTCAGCCTATTTGTGTTTTTTTCATGGTCAACTAAATGGGCCAAGCCAAATTTTACGGCCTTTTTCTTTTCTGGGCCCTTTCCTTTTTCTAGTAAATTTCTTTTTTTGTTGGCCTTTTCATTTTGTTTTTGCTGGCCTTTTCATTTTGTTTTTTATAACTTTTGGCAGAATTATTATTATTTTCGCTATTTTAAATAAAATAAACAATTCCACAACAACGTCATCAGTTAGGCTGTGGCCTTTTTAGGTGCAGTACAACTTTAAGCATAGAAATTGGAAAACAGATATTCAACCAATATATATTGTTGAGAAATTTTCTTAATTTTGTTGTCAAAGCAGGATGTACACAGGAATACAAGTTTGTTGTCAAAGCAGCATTTCAAACATACATCTTCACATGATCCCAACAACGAAAAAACATCATACATAATTTTTTTACAATATGCCATATGGCTCAGATCACATAACACATGGCATCCAGGTTCAAATGATCCCAGCAACGAAGAAACATCACCAGTGCTCTTTTTACTGAGTATACTACCTGCACATTCTAAGAGAACAAACTATATGTCAAAAGAGAACTGAGGAGAAAATATACACTAAAAGAAAGGAGATAGTATACTCAGTAATTACTACAGATTTGCTCACTAGACACACACGCACGCACACTTTGCATATACTTTTGAAAGTAACTACAGATTCAAGTAAACTGCAGAGTTATATCAAGACTAAGAAGGAGAACAGATGAGGCAATGCAGCAGGGAGAAAGAGTGAAGATAGTTCTTGAACTTCAGTGAAGATAGTTCACCTTCTATGTGTACAGTACATATGACACTAGCAGGTCAGAAGATAATACACCAAATGTGGATGAAAGACAATACAGTAAACACCATCTTGTTTATAGTAAGTAGCATGTCTCTAGCACATCATCTCATTTAAAGAATGCATTCAGGTAAGAAATGGAAATTTTCTCACACTTGGCATTTTCATAGTTAACACCATCATGTACAACAGCAAGCTGCTCCAGGCTGGCCAATTGACTGATACTACTGGATAAGCAAAGCAAACTACTACCAAAACAAGAACCAGACATGGCAAGCAAAGTACCAGCATTTTACTCATAGCAAAGCAAACTACTACCAAAACAAGAATCCACAAGCAAACCCATCTCGTAGCACGACCAGTTTGAACGAACAGACGGAGGCGGATGGGGGACGGAGCAGAAACGAGACGCTTACCAGGAGACCTGCTTGACAGAGCCCTTTTCCCAAGTGCTTGCATGGAGTTGGAGAATCACACACATAACAGTAGCACTGCATATGAAAAAGAGAACAACAACGAGGCCGCATTACAAACGCTTTGTTGTCAACTCTGCTATTGTAATCATATTACAAACAGGATCATATTACAAACGCTATGTTGTTAACAGGATCATAAGCATGTGTATGAGTAAAATCAAATAGGATAAGAAGATATGTTTAGTTACAGTCTTACAATTGATGCTTTGTAACTACAGATAACTAAAAATGAGTACAATAGATGTACGAAATTTGTAGGCTCCATTTGTAACTACAGTACTCCTTTAATTTGTTCGAAATTTTCAGTAGATGTCACAGTAGCATGATAAAAATATCAGTTGAATCTAAAGATGCAGTACACTAAATTACTCAAGCCTTGCTAAACAGCAAGTCTTACAGTAAACAACAGGATACCAGGATCTATGTTAGTAAGTGTATGTAGCTCAAGGCAACAGTAATGTCAACTTAACATTAATACATCTATTTCAAAAAATGAAAAGCAGATTGTAGTGCAGCAGCAGCCATGAGGGCTTCCTTTTCCACCTGCAGCAGCAGCAGCAGCTTGTACAGATCAAAGCAACCTGCACCCAAAGCAAACACATGAGGAATCATAGGAAGGCAGCGGAGATGAAGACAAGATGCAACAACTAAATCAGACAAGGACCAAACTAATAAGTTGTGTCAGTGTAACATGGCATTCCCAAACTGAATATATTTCCAAAACAGAGAATCACATCAGCAAGAAAAGAACATGGCATCCCCAGAATGAACATATTTCCAAAACAGAGAATAACAACCTCAAAGTGGTTGGAGACCATTGCTCACTTATACTGCCACCACCTACAAATACTGTAACTTATACCACCACCACCTACAGTAACTTATACAACCAGCTACAAATCTGAACCACAGTTGTGGTGCTTTTAACGTAATTTGAACCATGTGAATCAATACTGCTATGCTATGCTGAAAGTCAATTTCAAATGTTTAATATTTTCGAAAAAATTGTGAATGTTCCCAAGACATGTGGCCATGACCTCTAAAAGTTCAGATATAAACTTGAAATAAACATTGAGAAACAAAATAGAAACAAATTCAGCATGAATAATGTCACAAAAGACAAAAGCAAAAAAGGACACACTATTCACATGAAGATTTCTATTTTTGTTTCTCGATGCTTATTTTGATTTTGGATTTGAATTTTCTAGCGGTTGACACAATTTTGCCCGGCAATTGTTCGGCTGCATACATGCATCACGAGTAATGGACAAATTCAAGTTCATCACTAGAGGGTTGGATGGGTAAAAACATGCAGAGATCAGCAATCACGCTGCAGAAGTCTAACTGCAACGACAGTAAGTCTCACTTGTAGCTCAAGGAACGCACACATGACAGTAATCACGCTGCAGTATGCCGGCGCACAAGGTTATTAGGACGGGATCCCCTGCAGCCATTGATGAGACCCACTTTATTAGCAGGCTGCTCTGTGCGTCCATCAAAATTACAAGCAACAGACTGGGGCTCAATGCCACTAACTAGAAAGAACTACAACAACTTCCAAGAACTACAACATCAGATCTGAAACTCTGTAAAAATGGTAACAATGGAAGTATACCTTGCTCTTGGTGACGTTGATGGCGTGCAACAGGAGAGTGCCGGACTCCTGCATCTGCTTGACGCCGGTGGTGGTCTCCTCGGAGACGCTGACGAGCCTCTCCTCCATCTTGCGGTACTTGTGCGGATGATGGCGAGCACGACGGGCTTGTCGGTGGACTCCGGGTCGGCGACCTTGCCGGACTCCTCGTCGGGCTTGACACCATGGTGGATGAGCAGCGAGGCATCGTCGAGGATGAGGTCGGGGCTGCCGCTGACGCCCAGTCGAGGCAGCGCTCGGTGCACCACCAGCACTCCTCGAGTGTCATGGCTAGGGTTCCGGGCGCGCGCGAGGAAGGAGAGAAGGTTGGGGGGAGTCTGTGGCAGTGGGAGGAGGCGCCTCCTCCTCCTCTGCTGACGAATCTGGAGGAAATGGGCAGCCTAGGTCGAGCCGGTCTGGAGGGGAGGGGAGGGGAGGAGCAGATGGTGGGGGGAGCCGGCAGCGGGGTAGAGGGCGGAGTCACCGCGGCGAGGCACAGGAGGAGGAAGAGGGGATACCGAGGTGGTGGAGAAGCGCCTGGATGCGGCGGCGGCAGCGGCGACGACCTTTGCCTCCTGGAGGCCCCGCGACACGCGGCTGCGCCACATCTCACAGATCGGGCAGCCCTGGCGCTGCTGTGTAGGGTTGGCCAGGAGCGCGGGTGGGATTGGAGAGGAGGGGATCTCCAGCCAGGAAGGGGAGGGGAGGGGAGTGGAGGTGGCGCCGACGGCGGAGTGGATGCGGTCGCCAGCGGCTGGTTCGTGGGGGACAGCGGCGGCGCGTCGTTAACAAGGTGAGGGTGTGTGGTGGGCTGGTTGGTTCGGTTGGGTGGTGAGGGAAGGGGAGGGGCGAGAGGAGGGGGCGTGGGGGAGGCCATGAACGACGGCGAGCTCCGCCGGAGGGAGGTGGCAGTGGCGACGATGGATTTGGAAGGGAGGAGGCGAGCTCTCTCCATCGGGCGAGACAGTGAGGAGATGGGGGATCTGGAATGGGATCGATGGATCTGAAACTGTAAAGAAAGAAGGCGGGGGGTGGATGCAAAATGACCATCTAGGGTTTCGGGGTTGGTGTGGAAGGGTTGAGGACGGCCATTGGATCCGCGAGCATCCAACGGTGTTTGATGCACGACCCGCGTGATACATCCACGGACCAATCAGAATGCAGTACGACATTATGACCATCTAAATTGGTCGTAGTTGACTAAAAATAATTTTTGAGTGTCCAAAATGAGTTTTTTTGTGAAGGACCTACCATATATTTGTTGTAAAATTGGACCAAATCATTTTTCTAAAATACTAGGCCATATTTAATGCATAATAGACCACATGGTTGGGTGTCAAAAACTTTTATCCACCTCTCGTAAAAAAGACAAATTTCTGCCGATTCAGTAGGAAGCGGGTCAAATTTGAACTGCGGCTGCCTCATAGTTTGCTATTTATTTTTCCCAAAAATCATTTCTAGGTACAAAAGTATCTATTTAATCATAGAAACACCAAAAGTTTTCCAAGAGTCAACCACTAGCTAGGAACGGTCATGCCCGCCGTTTTGTCCGCATTTTGAAACGGGCATGAAAAATCAAAAAAAATGGAAAACCTTCGTGTTGTCTCATTATATGTGGCCAAGTTACCAGGAAAGATAATAAACTTGTAATACGATAATTCTTTTTAAAAAGTGTTCTCATAAACTACCTATCATGTGTGGAGATCAATGGCATTCAAGCCAAATGATCAATCTTATAGCCCTTCATGACATAGTTTGTTAAAATGATCTCATATAGTGCACAAGGGTGCATATTGGAATGGCAAACAATGTTCCCTAAGGAAGTATTCATTTTCTTTGAAGGAAAAAATCATTTTCCATTTTTCGAGAGCCCAAAATGAGGTTTTTTTGTGAAGGACCTACCATATATTTGTTGCAAAATTGTACCAAATCAATTTTATTAAATATTTGGCCATATTTAATGCACAAATGACCAAATGGTTGGGTGCCAAAAGATTTGATCAACCTCTGGTGAAAAAGACAAACTTCTGTCGATTCAGTAGGAAGCGGGTCAAATTTGAACTACAGCTGCCTCATAGTATGCTCTTTATTTTTTCAAAAAATAATTTTTAGGTACAAAAGTATCTATTTAATTAGAGAAACACCAAAAAATTCCAAGATTCAACTACTAGCTAGGAACGGTCATTCCCGCCGTTTTGACCGCATTTTGAAACGGGCATAAAAAATTCAAAAAAATTCAAAAAATTGGAAAACCTTCGCATTGTTTCATCATATGTGGCCAAGTTACCGGTAAAAATTATAAAATTGTAATAAGGCAATTATTTTAAATAAGTGTTCTCAGAAATGAGCTATCATGCATGAAGATTCATGGCTTTCAAGCCAAATGATCAATCTTATGGCCACATTCATGGCATAGTTTGTTCAAATGATCTCATATTGTGCACAAGGGTGCATCTTGGAATTCCAAACAATGTTGCCTAAGGGAGTTTTCATTTTCTTTGCACGGAAAATTCATTTTCCATTTCTCGAGTGCCCGAAATGAGGTTTTTTTATGAAGTACCTACCATATATTTGTTGAAAAATTGTACCAAATAAATTTTCTAAAATACTAGGACATATTTAATGCACAATTGACCAAATGGTTGGATGTAAAAAGTTTTGATCCACCTCTGGTGAAAAAGACAAATTCCCGCCGATTTAGTAGGAAGCGGGTCAAATTTCAACTGTAGCTGCCTTATAGTTTGCTCTTTATTTTTTCCAAAAATCATTTCTAGGTACATAAGTATCTATTTAATCAGAGAAACACCAAAAAAATTCGAATATTCAACCACTAGCTAGGAACGGTCATTCCCGTCGTTTTGACTGCATTTTGGAACGGGCATAAAAAATTCAAAAAAATCAAAAAATTGGAAAACCTTCGCATTGTGTCATTATATGTGGCCAAGTTCCCAGCAAAAATAATAAACTTGTAATACGACAATTCTTTTTAAAAAAGTGTTATCAGAAATGAGCTATCATGTGTGAAGATTCATGGCAATCAAGCCAAATGATCAATCTTATGGCCACATTCATGGCATAGTTTGTTCAAATGACCTCATATCATGCACAAGGGTGCATCTTGGAATGACAAACAATGTTTCCTAAGGAAGTTTTCATTTTCTTTGCACGAAACATTCATTTTCCATTTTTCGAGTGCCCGAAATAAGGTTTTTTGTGAAGTACCTATCATATATTTGTTGCAAAAATTGTACCAAATAAATTGTCTAAAATACTAGGACATATTTAATGCACAATTGACCAAATGGTTGGGTGTAAAAAGTTTTGATCCACCTCTGGTGAAAAAGACAAATTCACGCCGATTCAGTAGGAAGCGGGTCAAATTTGAACTGTAGCTGCCTTATAGTTTGCTATTTATTTTTTCCAAAAATCATTTCTAGGTACATAAGTATCTATTCAATCAGAGAAACACCAAAAAATTTACAAGATTCAACCACTAGCTAGGAACGGTCATTCCCGCTGTTTTGACCGCATTTTGGAACGGGCATAAAAAATTCAAAAAAATCAAAAAATTGGAAAACCTTTGCATTATGTCATTATATGTGGCCAAATTCCCAACAAAAATAATAAAATTTTAATACGGCAATTCTTTTAAAAAGTGTTCTCGGAAATGGGCTATCATGCGTGAAGATTCATGGCTATCAAGCCAAATGATCAATCTTATGGCCACATTCATGGAATAGTTTGTTAAAATGATCTCATATTGTGCACAATGGTGCATCTTGGAATTCCAAACAATGTTGCCTAAGGGAGTTTTCATTTTCTTTGCACGGAAAATTCATTTTCCATTTTTCGAGTGCCCGAAATGAGGTTTTTTTGTGAAGTACCTACCATATATTTGTTGCAAAATTGTACCGAATCAATTTTCTAAAATACTAGGACATATTTAATGCACAATTGACCAAATGGTTGGGTGTAAAAAGTTCTGATCCACCTCTGGTAAAAAAGACAAATTCCTGCCGATTCATCAGGAAGCGGGTCAAATTTGAACTGTAGCTGCCTTATAGTTTGCTCTTTATTTGTTCCAAAAAACATTTATAGGTACATAAGTATCTATTTAATCAGAGAAACACCAAAAAATTCCAAGATTCAACCACTAGCTAGGAATGGTCATTCCCGCCGTTTTGACCGCATTTTGAAACGGGCATAAAAAATTCAAAAAAAATCGAAAATTTGGAAAACCTTCGCATTTTGTCATTATATGTGGCCAAGTTCCTAGCAAAAATAATAAACTTGAAATACGACAATTCTTTTAAAAAAGTGTTCTCGGAAATGAGCTATCATGCGTGAAGATTCATGGCTATCAAGCCAAATGATCAACCTTATGGCCACATTCATGGCATAGTTTGTTCCAATGACCTCATATCATGCACAAGGGTGCATCTTGGAATGACAAACAATGTTGCCTAAGGAAGTTTTCATTTTCTTTGCACGAAAATTTCATTTTCCATTTTTCCGATTGCCCAAAATGAGTTTTTTGGTGAAGGACCTACCATATATTTATTGCAAAATTGGACCTAATCAATTTCATAAAATACTAGGCCATATATAATGCACAATTGACAAAATGGTTGGGTGTCAAAAGTTTTGATCAACCTCTGGTAAAAAAGACAAATTCCCGTCGATTCAGTAGGAAGCGGGTCAAATTTGAACTGCAGCTGCCTCATAGTTTGCTATTTATTTTTTCCAAAAATCATTTCTAGTTACATAAGTACCTATTTAATCATAAATACATGGTTTGGTGGCGATACGTTGAGGTTTGGATGGTGGCCGAGGGCTCCAATTCTAGAGCGCGTAAACTAGCATGCCCGCCGTGTGGTCACCGTGTGACCGTGGCGTTGCCATGTGTTCTGGGCGGCCTAGGCATGTCTAGTGGGTTGGGCACTCCCCAGGTAGGTGCTAGGAAGAAAATCACAACATAAGATTCTCACGAGGAGACCGACCGATGCTCAAACATGAATAAGCAGCCAAGTGTTTGATTAGCGGTACGGAAAAAGCACATGGCTAATGTGCGTGAGCTTTGGCTGAGGATGATCAGTTACTAAGAAGACCGTCTTCACAAATTTTCAGCTCAAAAGGAGGACCCTAGGTGGTACTTGCTTTGCAAAGTACCACACTGGACATAAATATGAATGTTGAAGCTGGGCTCAAAATAATGAATGGGTTGAGTTGGCATTTGGTGGAGGATGGTTATTTTGGCATAGGAAAGCACTATAGAAAATGGATACCATTTGGACATGCCAAAGTGGTTCTTCCTTCACAAAGTGTTTTTTTGAACAGAATAGGAAAATGAATATTTTTGAATTATTTTTGAACTAGGCAAGGAAGGTTTTTTACATATTTGATGAAGGTATGACCCAAAGAATTTATGATATTTTTTTGGGAATTTTGGGAATGACAGAAATATAGGTTGCTTCACAACCTAGGGCAAAAACTGCCACATGGACATGACACATAGGCAAAACTGATGATGTGGCACCTAGTCATAGAAACCCACCACAATTTACAAGGTTATGACCATCTATATTGGTCATGATCAGCTAGAAATAAGGCAGCGGACCAGTGCTATCTGCTTTATGACCATTTCGTGTAAGGAAGTTACGACCTTTCTGACCAAAATGATCGTTATAGTTTAGGGTTTGGAGCCCCCCGAACAGCTTTTGACCAATTGGTCTGAAATGGTCATAGATCTATGACCAATTCTTCCAGGGTCACTGACAAAAGGTTACTAGTTGACATATTTCTTGTAGTGCAAATTGGTAGGAGTACTAGGTAGTAGTTTTTGGCATGGAATAAGAAATTTTGGGTATGTTTTCGCTATTTTTTGTACAATAGATTCTTCCTAGGGCTGGTTGAAAGTGGTAGTCTTTTGTTAAATACTCTACATATTGTACGTAGGAGTGAAAGTTAAGCTTTGGAAGCCAATAAGCAAGGCTAGTTACATAGTGCATATGTGTACATGATTGAAAGTAAATATCAACCATGAGTGACTAATATCTTGATGGAAAACTCGAAACTATGGAATACTAGGAAAATAAATGCATGGTTGGAAATACTAGCAATGTTCATGTGCGTTGCAACGAATCATAATTAGAATAATACTTATTCACAAACTTTATACAAAACACTCTAATTTTGATATACATATGTCACTAGAGATATATTATGTTTCAATTAGAATATATTCCTTGGGCTGTTTTGGTGAGGTCATGGAGGGATGTGGTTAGTTTTAAGATACTAATTATGGGTTTTTCTGCAAAGTGGTAGACAAGTGGGATGTTGGTGAGAAAAGGCAACAAACTTACCTCATAGTCGTTAGATGTAGATTAAATGGTCAAAAACGACGGATGGCAGACACACCATCATCACCAACTTAGTCTTCTGTAGGAGTACTAGCAAGATCCGTGCATTGCACGAAACATCAAGATGCATTTTTTTATAAAACACTTGTTGTGATTGACCCTTGCGGGAGTAATCCCATATGTAAAAACTAATGATATCTCGAGAAATATGAGATAAGGTGAAGAGGAGTGGAGTGTGGTGGTGATTGGTGGTCGGATTGATGGGAGGCATGGGGATTGACGACGCCGGCAGCGGCCACTAGGCCAGTTTGTTCCAAAGGCTTCCTTTCTTAATTGCTCAACAATGAGGTTTGTTGGAGATAAGGATGAACGAGGGAAGGCCTTGTCTGCAAATGTGAAGAGGGGTGCGGGTATCTTTTAGTTTATTTTCCATCCGTCAGATATAGATCGGACGGTCTATATTGCAAGATGGCACATGTACCATCATCACCAACTGGTTTTTTATAAGAGAAGAAATATAAGTATGGAGATACAAACGTATTATCGATACTTGCTTCCGTAAACTAGCATCTACATTCTATTCAACGCCTCGGCATGTGGGGCCTTAGCACAATGACTTCTCGATTGTGTAAAACAAAGATTTTTCCCCTCGCCGATAAGGAGGGGGTGACGGCGACGCGATTTTTGGCTTGCTCTAATCCTAGTAGTCATACTAGGTGGTCTAAGCATGTTTAGATTTATTCTTTTTCACGTCTCGTTTTCGCCGTACTGCCACGACTGTTTATGAATAGACGGTAAGTTATTCACGGGGAAACCCTTGTTGAGCGTGTTTACAAGAGAGAGAGACAGTGTGCGTGTATGATATGTTAGAGACTGAGGCAATGATAACAAATTCTTTGTGTCTATGTGTGTGGAGGATAGAGAGAGACATGTACATGGGGCTTTGTGTTGTGTAACATGGAGACACATATACATAATTTGAGAGTGAGTGTGTGAGATACACATGCGGACATGGGGAGAGATGAGGATCCAGATAAATGGGTGTTTGTGCATGTCTGTGTGTGTTTGTGCACGCGTTTGTGTGTGAGAGGGAGTGTGTGTATGTGGAGTAGAGAGACCACTAATGATGTAAACCTAGTATAAGGGAAGGGGGAATGGCGTGACATGTGTAGTAGCAGGATAGCATGGGTCCGGGCGGGGGGAGCAGACTATTTGGAAGATACATCGAGTGTGTGTGTCGGAGAGGGGTGTGAGAGAGCGCGCGCGCGCGAGAGAGAGAGAGAGAGCTAGCGATGGAGAGAGAGCGAGAGAGGAAGAGAGGGGTCGTTTGTGTCCATAAATGGCATATAGATAGGGAGACAATGTTGATGTTGTTCGAAATTGGCCTATGTACGGAGACGCAAGGGAAGCGAGTCATCGTGTGTGTGATAGGGACTTCATGATAGATCTAGAATAGATGGTGTAGAGAACAATGTGCGAAATCGAGAACGATGATACATTAGGGAGCTATGGAAAGAGTCACGACATATATGTATATAGGGAAGGAGCTGGGGCGGGTCCGCATGTGGGAGAGATAGAAAGAGGAGAGTGGTGCACAAGGAGACAAAGTGTGCTTGTTTGCATTGGGGGTGGTGTGTGAGGTGAGTGCGCGAGAACCACATAACTAGGGAGATAGACGTGTGGAGGTGACGTTTTGTGTGTATGGAAATATACACTCTACATAGTGTGTGTGCTTGGGAAAGAGAGATAGCGGGAGACCTAGAGAGTGAGGGAAGAGATGTGTGCATGCCCTTCTCTATGTGTGTGGGGGGACGAGGGGGGGGTTGGCTTCAGATAAAGAGTGAGGTGTCTATATTTGAGGGACTTTAGCGTAATTGAGATATTGTGAACTCATGGTTGATCAATTTGTTTCACAATTTGGACTATGAGATAACGATACTTTTGAACATGCGTGATATACCTTGATGTACCAGAATTAGAAACCTAAGATTGGAATTTTGGAATTTGGCTCCATCATTAGCTTTTGTAATTTATTTAAACGGAGATACATTTTTTAAGCCAAGATTTCGTGATTTCAAATTCATATATCAAACCTAGAGATATACACATACGGGCATGTTCAAACTTTATAATCACCCACTTTATTCATACGCATACACATTTTTGCTTTTTTCATCATATTTAGGATAAACACATTTGGAATTTCATTTGAATTGGACCGTATGATGGTATTTGCTTGTAGTAGCTCAATGATCCATATTTGAATTGAATGGACAATCTAAGTTTCGAGTTGGAGACATTGATTTTCAAAACATGCACTTTTTCTGCGTCCAAAACAAACAAATTGTCGGCCATGATATCATAGTCGGCCGTACAAGAGCAGAACTGAAAGCACAAGTGCTCCCTGGGTGATTTTGGTAATTAATATCAACATATCTCTTGTTGGACTAACACTTCTACCTAGTATGTTTCAGACAAGTTCAACAATGGAGTGGCATGGACTACAGGATGTGGAACCCCTTCAAGATGCTAAGGACAAAGGATTGGCTCAAGCTCCAAGCACAAGACTCTACATTTTCTATTATTAGTGATCCAAGATCACATTGAGTCTATAGGAAAAGCCAATACTATCAAGAGGGGATGAGGTGTTGCTTAATGGCTTACTTGCTCAAAGTGCTTAGTGATATGATCCAAAGCCCTCAACTACTTTCTCACATCCACATATGTCCTAAACCAAAAGTCTAACTCGGCCCTACGGATTCTTTCCATCCGGCGCCACCGAGTTCAGATGTCTTAGTCACTGCCACAAACCCTAGGCAAATCGGTCTCACCGATAGGGATCTCGGTCTCACCGAGACACTACTAGGGAAAACCCTAGCAGTAGCGCTGGTTTTGTGCTAACTAGTAGCGCGGATAGGCGCGCTACTAATAAGGCGCCATAGCCATCGCTTAGCAAGAACGCGTTCGCATGCGCCATCGCTAGGACGAATAGCTACAGCGTTTGTTCGCCTCACGCCATCGCTAATGTAACTACGGCAGCATGTTTTCTCTCCATCGCTACTAGTATTCTTTTTTATTTTTTTTATTTTAGTTTATTTATTCGCCATCGCACAAATATTGATACAATATCGTTATGAGGTTTACATCATTATGTATATAACAGTGTCAATGAAGGTGGATTAGGTTCAAGTGGAGGCAATATGTGGTGCATGTCAAAAGTATACTACTAATCCAAACTTGATCTAGTTTGGACTAGTAGTACTTTCGATGTGCACCACATGTTGCCTCCACTTGAATCTAATCCGCCAAAGACAAGATATTTAATCATCATCATGGTCATTACCACCAACAGTATTTATTTAATCACCACTAACACTAGCTAATAATAATCATCATAGTCATTACCACCAACACTAGCTATTTTATCATCATAGTAATAGTGTAGCACATCATCATCCTCAAGCTCATTTCTAGCTAGCTAATCACTCCTGCTGCTCTCTCTTAGGTAAAACAACATAAAACATGTGTAGCTCTCCTCCTTGATCAAGTTGGAGCATGCAGATGAACCTGTCTCCTAATCGTGGGTAGCGCCTGCTTGCTGCCCCTAGTACTTTCACGCCCCCATTACATATTTGGTCCAGTCTTGCACTATTAAGCATCCGTCGCTAATCTTGAATGCACTAAAGTAATCTGAGGATATCTTGGCCGAAGTGATAATACTCATGGTACCTTTAGTATCGATCCCATAAGGCACAACATTCATCGGGAGTCCTGTTGAAGAACATCGATGGTAACATACTTAGCAATGAAGTTTAGCTTCAAAAATAATGTATGGAAAAGATGCATCGAGGACAAATAGTAAAAATCTTACCATCCTTCCTAAATAGATGTGACCGTAGTTCATTACGAACACTATTGGTCGCACGTTTTTAGTACTAACATTTCTAAATCCAGGAAGAAAATTTGTCTTGAAAGTATCAAGATCCTCAAGCCATGAAACATAATGACTTAGCTCCTCGCAGTTTCGTTCAGCCTCGGGACAGTAGTAGGTCATGTCTACCAAGCGTTGGACATGTTTGCTTGCACCGAAATAAGCTGACAATACAAATTAGTTGTCAACTATTTTTGAATAAACAATATCAAAGACATAAACATGGTTGAGAAACTTATATAATGGTATAACTGGAGGCGTCTGCACATCGACCCAGATGTTGGTATTACCTTCAATATCATCTTCCGGACGAATATCAAAGGTGATAACTATATCAGGCTCAAATGCATAAGTCTTGCATAGTGCTCGCCATGTTTTGCATCCAAAATAGGTGTAGTCGTCTGAATTGTATAATTTTGCATGGAAAATATAACCATGCTCGGTCTTCAAATAAACTTTCTTTACCTCCGTAGTATGACTGAAACCTATCTTATCCAATACAAAAACTCTTGCATGGCAGGGGATACGCTAGTAGAATAGTAAAAAAATATAAGTTGAAGAAAATGAAGCAAATGTCATGCTTAATTACGAAAAAAGACTTGTCGTTATGACTTACTATATCCACTTCGAAGTTCTCGTCCAGCTTGATGCTGAAGCGCCTATCATCATCTAGGAAGATTCCGTCGCACAGGCCGCGCTCGTCTTCGTAGTATTTGCAAATATCGAAATCATTTTCGTCGTCAGACGTTTCCTATATTCATAGTTAAAACATTAATTGAAAATTGATCGAAGACAACTACCAGGATACTCGACACACAAATCCGGGGCACTCGATATTTCCTACATATTCTGGCACAAGTCATGCCAAAATTTACGGAAAAATCCGGCATGACCTTTGCTAAAATAGGACATATCGAGCGCCTGAAATTTGCTGGAACGGAAATGAATCAACACTCCAGCAAAACATAGGCCACTCGGAGGTGTAACCTGCAAACATGACCGGCCACTTGGATATTGAGCAACACAAGATATACATTTCAAAATATCTTATAGGACTCAAATTAGCATGCATTAAGCAAAAGTAAATCATCTCATGTGTCCGTATATCGAGCGCCTGAAATTTGCCGGAACGGAAATGAATCAACACTCCAGCAAAACATAGGCCACTCGGAGGTGTAACCTGCAAACATGACCGGCCACTTGGATATTGAGCAACACAAGATATACATTTCAAAATATCTTATAGGACTCAAATTAGCATGCATTAAGCAAAAGTAAATCATCTCATGTGTCCGTACATCGTCGAATATTATCACTAATACATCATGAATAGTGCCATACATATAACATCACTAATACAACTAAAACCCTAGCACACGACGGGTATCGGCGCGGGCGGTGGACACCCACAGAGAAGGAACCATCACGGATCATAGCTCTAGTGAGATCCTCGGAGAACCTGCCGGTATTGGAGAACCTGTGCTCCAACGCAAACAAGTAGCAACGGACGTCGCGATCCTCCTCACTGACACGGTGACGCACCACCTCCGCGGAGTCCTCGAGCCTCTGGACCGTCAGTGGCCCACGCGACCGCCACCAAAGAAGGTTCGGGTCAACGACAGGCTGGCTCCTCACCAACCTGCGCCCCCCGGTAGGTAGCGCCCCAGACCACCCGGCGGAGCCAGTCCCGACATGGCCCATCTGGTCAAGCAGGTGTCGTCCTCCGCCGACTCGACGATGAGGATGCGGGATAGGCATCGTCCACGTCAATGCGGGAAAAATTGCTTTAACTAAAAAATAGCAACAAGTTCTTACTAACTAGTTCTATTAATTCAACTAGTTCTTACTAAAAATAAACTTACTATAAATAAAAATATTCTAATACCTAATTAGTACCTAGTTCTTACCAACTAATTAGTACCTAGGAACTACTGCCCTAATTACCATCTAATTTGATGAACCTATAGGGGTGGAAAGTAGTAGCGGATATTCCAATTATCCAACTATAAAGTGAAATAAGTGGTCAAATTTTACTGCTTTATGATTCATCTTAGAAATTTGATTCGCTTCCACCCTTACATGAACCCTAACTCATTTGCGATCCGCATCTGATTTGTTTCCACTCTTACATGAACCCTAACTAATTTGATGCAACTAAAATATAAAAACCCTAGGCAGAGGTAGGGGAGAGGAGGAGCAGGCGTGCTCACCTCGGGTGCCTGCGACGAGGAGGGGCAGGCGATGTCGAGGTCGGGTCGGGGCTCGGGGCCATGGCGGATGGCTGCGCCGAGGTTGGGGTCGGGCGGCGTCCGGGCGGCGTTGAGGTCGGGGCGGGCGGCGTTGAATCTGGGGTTGGGCGGCGAGAGGGTGTGCGGAGAGCGTGGATGGACGACGGCACGGCGGCGGCGAGAGTGTGGACAGTTGGATTTGGGGAAGTGGTCGTGGGAAGGACGAACCCGTGGTTAAGTCGAAGTAGCGATGAGTGCGTTCGGGAAGAGCGCCATCTGCCACGTTAGCTACAGCGCTTTTTGGGATACACGCTACTGCTACTCCTTTCTCTTTTTTCCCCTTTTCCATTAAGTTTTCTTCACATTTTATTTTATTTCCTTTCACCTTATTCTATTTCTTTCATTTTCAATTACCTTTCTATTTGCTTTCCATTTAATTTTATATCCTTTAGCAGTAGCGAGTATAATATAAAACACGCTACTACAAAGAAAGTAGCGGTAGCGCGGTTCGTTATAGGTCGCTACTACTATGTGTAGCCTATCGGCTAAGCCGTGGGAATTTTAGTAGTAACGTGTTTAGGGCAGCACGCGCTACTGCTAGAACTTTATCTCAGTGCAGTTTGCCCAGGCGCGCTACTTCTAGTTAGCACCCTCGTGCTTTTTTGACGCTCGTTGCTGCTAAAGTTCTGTGTATAAGGTTTTCCCTAGTAGTGAGATGGGATTGTAATCTCTCTGTGTATGTCCATTACCAAAATCGGTCTCACCAATTTTGAGTAATCGGTACTACCGAGATTACAATGCAAACTCTCTGGTTAGCTTATTACCAAAATCGGTCTCACCGAGTTTGTGTAATCGGTCCTACTGAGTTTGCCTGACCAACTCTCTGGTTAGCATATTACCAAAATCGGTCCCACTGAGTTTGTGTAATCGGTCTCACCGAGATTTCGTTATGCCCTAACCCTAACCATATCGGTCCTACCGAGTTGCATGTCGGTCCCACCGAAAATCCTAACTGTCACTAGATTTGCTGAATCGGTCTGACCGAGTTTCTCAATTCGGTCCCACCGAGATTGGCAAGTTGTGTGTAACGGTTAGATTTTGTGTGGAGGCTATATATACCCCTCCAGCCACTCTTCATTCATGGAGAGAGCCATCAGAACGTGCCTACACTTCCAACATTCATTTTCTGAGAGAGAACCACCTACTCATGTGTTGAGACCAAGATATTCCATTCCTACCATATGAATCTTGATCCCTAGCCTTCCCCAAGTTGCTTTCCACTCAAATCTTATTTCCACCAAATTAAAATCCTGTGAGAGAGAGTTGAGTGTTGGGGAGACTATCATTTGAAGCACAAGAGCAAGGAGTTCATCATCAACACACCATTCGTTACTTCTTGGAGAGTGGTGTCTCCTAGATTGGCTAGGTGTCACTTGGGAGCCTCCGACAAGATTGTGGAGTTGAACCAAGGAGTTTGTAAGGGCAAGGAGATCGCCTACTTCGTGAAGATCTACCGCTAGTGAGGCAAGTCCTTCGTGGGCGATGGCCATGGTGGGATAGACAAGGTTTCTTCTTCGTGGACCCTTCGTGGGTAGAGCCCTCCGTGGACTCGCGCAATCGTTACCCTTCGTGGGTTGAAGTCTCCATCAACGTGGATGTACGATAGCACCACCTATCGGAACCACGACATAAACCCTTCCCTTTACATTCTTTCAAGTTGCATGCTTTACTTTCCGCTGCTCATATACTCTTCGCATGCTTGCTTGTTATGTATTGTGATTGTTAAACTTGTGCCTAAACTCCATTTAAACTTAAAGAAGCTAAAAACTGTAACTTTTGGTACTTAGTGTCTAATCACCCCCCTCTAGACACCTCTTCTTGATCCTTTCAATTGGTATCAGAGCTTTGGTCTCCATTGCTTTGGTTTAAACACCATTGGAGGAAGATGGATGGGTCTACTATTGGGAGTCTTAGACATAGAGTGCCAATACTTGATGGAGAGTACTTTCATGAGTGGAAAAATGAGATGCTTGTGATTTTCAATCAATATCATTTGAACAAGTACATTGCTAGCCCTTGTGCACCTCATTTTGATCCTATGCATCCTACCCTTGATGAGTCAATTGACATGATTCGCAATCTTAGAACTGTTGAACTTATCACTAGAGGCTTGCCTAGAAACTTGATTAGATGTTTGCCTACTCTTAAGTGTACCTACACCATATGGAAATTTCTTGAAGAACGTTTTCCAAATTATTCCATGAAAAAACTAGATGAAATTCTCGATAAGTCTATTGCCTTGAGTAAGATGAATTCCAATGATCGTATGTTTGGTGATTGTCTATTTGAGCTTACAAACCTTATGCGTGCCAAAGGAGATGTTGGAATTATTAGTGATATTATTTCCGAAGCTATTAAAATTCATAAACAAGATCATTGTCAAACTCACTCTAACGAATCACCCTCTCTAGGATTTGATCCACCACATGACGATGTTGAACATGGATACTATGACGAGGATGATGATAGTGACTTTGATCTTGATGATGCATTGAGACACTTTGGTCTTATGGCAAATCTTCGGGGATATATGGCAGGAGGAAAGGAATGGGTTCTTGATAGTGGGTGTACCGATCACATGACTGGGAATAAAGATATGTTTCGTGAGCTTGCTGAAAACGATGGTCCTCGAAAGTATGTCACTTTCGGTGACAACTCAAAGGGTAAGGTGGTTGGCCTCGGTAATGTGGACATATCACATGATAGCTCCATACAAAATGTCATGCTCGTTGAATCTCTTGGCTACAACTTACTTTCAAGATCTAGACTTGCTGATTTGGTTTCAATGTCCTATTTATCAAGTAGATTGCCAAGTGTTTCATAGAGATAATCATAAAATGGTCTTTACCGGTGTACGTAGAGGTGATCTATACATTGTTGATTTCACTAAAAAGGCTCAACCTAGAACTTGCTTTATTGCTAAATATTCTAAAGGTTGGTTATGGCATAGACGATTAGGACATGTTGGTATGCGAAACCTTGACAAGCTTATTAAAGGAAATCATATCCTTGGCGTTAACGATGTCATATTTGATAAGGATAGACTTTGCAGCGCTTGTCAAGCAGGTAAACAGGTTGGAGGAAGGCATCCCGTGAAGAACATCATGACCACAAAGAGGCCACTCGAGCTACTTCACATGGATCTTTTTGGTCCCAACGCTTACAAAAGTCTCGGTGGAAATTCTTTTGGTCTAGTTATAGTTGATGATTTTTCAAGATTTACGTGGGTGTTCTTTCTCGATGATAAATCGCAGGTCCAAAAGATCTTCAAAAACTTCGCTAGGAAGGCCCAAAATCAATTTGAAGTGAAGATCAAGAAGGTTCGCAGCGACAATGGAACGGAGTTCAAGAACGCAAATGTGGATACCTTTCTTGACGAGGAAGGTATCTCACACGAGTTCTCGGCTACGTACAAACCTCAACAAAATGGAGTTGTTGAGAGGAAGAACCGGACGCTCACCTAAATGGCGAGAACGATGCTTGATGAGTACAAGACGCCGAAGAACTTTAGGGTGGAAGCGGTTGAGACTGCTTGTTATGCAACAAATCGCTTGTATCTTCACAAGCTACTCGGCAAGACGGCATACGAGCTTCTCACCGATAACAAACCCCAAGTTGGATACTTTCGAGTATTCGGCTCAAAGTGCTACATTCTTGATAAGCATCGTCGTTCTAAATTTTCTCCTAAATCTCATGAAGGTTTCCTACTTAGTTATAGGTCAAACTCTCACACATACCGTGTCTACAACAATTTCACCCGAAAGGTTGAAGAAACGGTAGATGTGAAGTTTGATGAATCTAACGGCTCGCAAGTAGAGCAATTGCCAATTGATGTAGGAGACAAAGACCCCTCGGAAGCAATCCAAGACTTGTCTATTGGCAAGATTCATCCAACGGAGGTGAAGGAGAGTACCTCGTCCACCAGTGGGACACACCAAGATGAAGAAAACGAGGAAGTGCACCAAGACGAACGTCAACAAGGTGAACCAAGAGTTGATACGGAAGCATCCATAAGTGGGACACACCAAGATGAAGAAAACGAGGAAGTGCACCAAGACGAACGTCAACAACCTCCTTCTCCACCACGACAAGAGAACGACAACGCCAACAATGAAGAAGGCCAAGAAGAAGAACAAGATGAATAATATGTTCAACCAAGACCCAAGCAAAAGCTTTCACGAGTTCGAGCAAGAATTGCTAAAGACCATCCCGTCGAGCAAATCTACAATGATATCCAAACCGGGAGAATCACTCGCTCTAAAACTCGTTTAGCTAACTTTTGTGAACACTATTCATTCATCTCTAGCATTGAACCTATGAAGGTTGAAGAAGCATTGGAATATCTGGACTGGATAAACGCCATGCATGAAGATCTACACAACTTTGAGAGAAATCAAGTGTGGGCATTGGTTGAGAAGCCCGACAACAACCACAACATCATCGGTACCAAATGGTTGTTTCACAACAAGCAAGATGAAGATGGAAAAGTATTTCACAACAAAGCATGTCTCGTCGCCCAAGGCTACACACAAGTCGAAGGTATGGACTATGGTGAGACTTATGCTCCCGTTGCTAGACTTGAGTCCATTCGCATCTTACTTGCCTATGCTAATCACCATGATATCACCTTGTACCAAATGGACATTAAAAGTGCTTTTCTAAATGGTGATATAGAGGAGGAAGTTTATGTTAAACAACCTCCCGGCTTTATTAATCCTAAGAAACCTGATCATGTTTACAAGCTACACAAAGCTCTTTATGGTCTTAAACAAGCTCCTAGAGCGTGGTATAAATGCTTGACCAAGTTCCTTATTGAAAAAGGCTTTGAAATTGGAAAAATTGATTCCACTCTTTTTACTAAAAGGGTCAATGGAGAACTATTTGTATGCCAAATTTATGTCGATGATATTATATTTGGTTCTACTAACCCTCATTTTAGTGAAAAGTTTGGGAAGCTAATGTCGGAGAAGTTTGAGATGTCTATGATGAGTGAACTCAAATTCTTTCTTGGCTCTGATACCATCTTTGTAGCGACCAGACCTCAAACAGTATGATCTCTATGCTCAGGTGTCATCACTGGATCAGTAATGCCGACACCACACAGTACTTGAAGGATTTATAACAGAGTAGCAATCACACACTTATTACATCAGATGTCTCAAAAGAGAACTTAGCAAAATAAATATGGCTTAAGGCCATCTAATAACGATAACAGCGGAAGGCTTGGAAGATAAGTGAGTCCATCAACTCCAACGGCATCACTGAGTATAGAACCACGACCTAAAATCACCTTACTGTCGTTCGAAAAGTGCGCAACATGAAAAGTTGCAGCCGAAACGGGTCAACACATGGAATATCGCAATGTAACACATAGAGAGTAATAAAAGAATGAGCTATACTACATGCATATTTGGCTGGTGGAAAGCTCTATGGTTACAGTTTTTGCGAAAAGCCAATTTTTCCCTACTGCAAAGGAATAAATTTATTTAAATATCATGGTGGTTGTTAAACATTGAGAATGGTTGACAGCATCCTCAATCCCAATTAAAATAATCATCATTAAAACCCAACAAAATTAATTAAAGTAACATGATGAGATTCACATGATATCCAAGTACTAGATACTCAAAACGTCCATAACCGGGGACACGGCTAACCATGATTAGTTTATACACTCTGCAGAGGTTTGCGCACTTTTCCCCACAAGACTCGATCGCCTCCGTTGGGTTTCTCGCACTACATGATGTTTGAGAAATGGATGACCGAGACACAGGTCTTCGAAGCGCTAGCACCTTACGAAGGGTAGACCGTACACCTACTTTCCCCTACATCTGCTAGTCTACCCGTAAGAGTTCGCACAACTTAGTCAACTATGCCAGAGCCCATAATGGCTTCTGGCTGCACACGGAAGTTTCTAGTATGAATAATCTCATGATCTCTTTGGGCCTGGGTGGCGGTCCAAAAAAACAGGCAAGTCCTGGAATAACCAGGTACCTCAATCCACCCAGATGTGTATTAATGTTGCCACCTTAAATAAACCATTAATTAAAAATCTCACATCTGTCATGGAAAATCACTCACCCAATCCACGTCTTCTTGCATAGCATGGCAAAATAAACAAACGTAGAAATAACTCCCAAGGGTTTTGTGACGCCGGATAATTAAGCTACAGTAAACCTTTGCTAATGATGCCACGTCACCTTGGTTGCTATTGATAAAATCACGTTAGTTCAAGACGATTCAAATTCAAATTTAAAATATAGGCAAACAACAAAAGTTTTCAAACAATGAAACCAAAAAGTTCAAGGTGGGTCAGATAAATCAAGTGTAAATACGATGGAGAAACCAAACCTTGATAAAATGTTTAAGGGCCCTAAACTAATTAAAACAGTAGTGAAAACAATTAAACAAATACCTACTGGATTTTATAAAATATTAAAATGTTTTATTATGGGTTAAGAATTGATGTGACAACAGTTTGTTATAAATACTACTTTAGGTACTAGTGGTGATTTTTGTAAAAACTAAAAATTTAAAAGGAAACTAGAAATAAAACAGAAAGAAAATAAGAAAAGGAATCAAAACAAAAACAGAACTAACACACACACAAAAAAAAAATACCCCGGGGCTCCGCCCAGAGCCCCGCCCAATCGGGCCAAGTCCCGCCCAGGCCGGCCCACCTACTGGCCTACTTTAGGTCCCTGCCCTCCCACCGAACCCTAATCCCTCCCCACGATCCCAGCCTCCCACCCCCCAAAATATCACCTCCTCCTCTCCCCGATTGGATCGGGTTCGAGGAGGAGGGCGCCATCACCGACGACGCTCGGCACGACCCCGCCGCCTCATCACGACGCCGCCCAGAGCTCGCCGCCACCTCGCCGTCCTCCTCCACTCCGTCGCGCGTCCCCGTCGGCCTCCCCAAACCTCCCCACGCCCATTGCCCAGTCCCTACCGCCCCTGTGAGCTCTGCCTCCTCTCCCCCTTTCCCTCTGTCGCCGGCGCCATTCGCGACGCCCCGGCCTCCTCTACCGCGTGCACGCACGCGTCGCGCCCGTCGCGGCCCTCTGCTCGGAGCGTCACTCGGAGCCGCGGCCCGCGCCTCGCCCTCCCCCATCTCCGTCGCGCTCCAGCGCCCGCCCATGTTCACCGCGCTCACCCCGTCCTTGCCCCGGCGCGCCCGCACTCCCTTGGGTGTGCGCTGTGCCCGTGGTCGCCGTTCCCCGCGCCCCGCTCCGGCCAGCTACCTCACATCGCAGCTGCCCACCGCAGCCAGCAAGTACCTCCCCTCGCCGTCGCTTGCCCGTGGCGGCGCCGCCACCATGATCGTTCCTCCGCCGCCTTCCTTGGCACGGCCGCTGGCGCTGGCGCGTGCCAGGCCAGCGCCGGGTTGCGCCGCACCTCGCTGACGCGCGCTCACCATTTGCACAGAATCGGCGGGCAAGACGCCAGACCAAGACGCCCATGCCCACTAAGGCCATTGGCCCTATGACAAGCAGGCCCCACCCCAGAACGAAAATTAAAAAAAGAGCTTTAAAAAAAGTAAATAAATAAATAATTAAAATATTAATTAATTAATTAAAGAATTAATTAACTTAATTAATCCTGATTAGTTAACCTAATTAATTGTAGTTAATAAACCTAATCATTTTAGTTAGGCTAACTAAACCTGATTAGTTAGTCTTAGACAATGACAACCGGGTCCCACCATCAGATTGACCCAGTCAACCCCTGTTGACTGCTGACGTCAGCATGACACCATGCTGATATCATAATTCCATTTTCAAATTAAATTAAATAATTAATTAAATTCTAGAAATTAATAAAATCTTTAGAAAATCATATCTTTTAGTCCGTAACTCGGATTAAATTATTTTCAACATGAAAGTTGCTCAGAACGACGAGACGAATCCGGATACGCAGCCCGTTCGTCCGCCACACACCCCTAGCATACCGAACCCGCAACTTTCCCCTCCGGTTCCTCTGTCCGAAAACGCGAAACACCGGGAATACTTTCCCGGATGTTTTCCCCCTTCACCGGTATCACCTCATACCGCGTTAGGGCACGCCTAGCAACACGCCTTGTCATGTCATGCATCTTCATGCATTTGTTTGCATTGTATTTATTGTTCCTTCCCCCTCTTCTCTCTGGTAGACTACGATACCGACGATGCTGCTGCCCAGTTCGACTACGGAGTTGACGACCCTTCTCTCTTGCCAGAGCAACCAGGCAAGCCCCCCCCCCCCTCTTGATCACCAGATATCGCCTATTCTACTCTATACTTCTTGCATTAGAGTAGTGTAGCATGTTACTGCTTTCCGTTATACCTATCCTGATGCATAGCCTATCCTTGCTACTACTGTTGTTACCTTTACCTGCAATCCTACAAGCTTAGTATAGGATGCTAGTATTTCCATCTGTGGCCCTACATTCTTGTCCGTCTTCTGTGCTATACTATCGGGCCGTGATCACTCGGGAGGTGATCACGGGTATATACTATATACTTTATACATGATACATGTGGTGACTAAAGTCGGGTCGGCTTGTGGAGCACCATGAGTGGATCTTTGAGGCGGAGCGACAGGGCAGGTTGAGACCGCCTAGGAGAGAGGTGGGCCTGGCCATGTTCGGCGTTCGCGGATACTTAACACGCTTAACGAGATCTTGGTATTTGATCTGAGTTGGGTCGTTGACCTTATACGCACTAACCGCCACATGGGACAAGATATGGGCAACCGGCGTCGTGGTATCAGCCGAAGCATTTCGTGACGTCAGCGACTGAGCGGCGCGTGCCGGATTGGACTGGAACGCCACTAGGCTAGGTCTGCTTTCGGTCGCGTATGCAACGTGCAGGTGTGCTAAGGGCGATGGGCCCAGACCCCTGTGCGCATAGGTTTAGACCGGCGTGCTGACCTCTCTGTTATGCCTAGGTGGGGCTGCGACGTTTTGATCTTCCGCGGTCGGGGATAACCCAGAAAAGTGTGTCCGGCCAAATGGGATCGAGCGTGTCGGGTAATGTGGTGCACCCCTGCAGGGAAGTTAATCTATTGAATAGCCGTGATCTTGATAACAGGACGACTTGGAGTTGTACCTTGACCTTATGACAACTAGAACCGGTTACTTAATAAAACACACCTTCCAAGTGATGATACAACCCGGTGGTCGCTCTCTCTCGTGTTACGAGGAGGGATCGCGGGTAGGATTATTGCTATGTGATGCTACTTGGAGGACTTGATCTACTCTCGCTACATGCTGCAAGGCGGAGGCTGCCAGACGCGTAGTCTTGACGTGATTAGCTATCCCCTCTTATTCGGCATTACGTAGTTCGGTCCATCGATATGGCCCTCTACACATATATCCATGCATATGTAGTGTAGCTCCTTGCTTGCAGTACTTTGGATGAGTACTCACGGTTGCCTTGTTCCCCTTTTCCCCTTTCTTTACCGGTTGCTGCGACGGACGATGGAGCCTGTGGAGCGACGCCACCGTCGATGGCGACTACTACACGGAGGTGCCTCCTACTACGTGCAGCCCACGGCGGCGACCAGGAGTAGTTAGGAGGACCCCAGGCAGGAGGCCTGCGCCTTTTTCGATTTGTATCCCAGTTTGTGCTAGCCTTCTTAAGGCATACTTGTTTAACTTATGTCTGTACTCAGATATTGTTGCTTCCGCTGACTCATCTATGATCGAGCACTTGTAATCGAGCCCTCGAGGCCCCTGGCTTGTATTTTGATGCTTGTATGACTTATTTATGTTTTAGAGTTGTGTTGTGATATCTTCCCGTGAGTCCCTGATCTTGATCGTACACATTTGCGTGCATGATTAGTGTACGATTGAATCGGGGCGTCACAAGTTGGTATCGAGCCGACGCCTATAGGAATCCCCTTTCCAACTCCTTGGTCAAGTCGAGTCTATACATTGCAAAACTTTTACTAACTTGGCTGTGTGCCTTACGGGCCCACGCCGCCATCTGGTGGTACTAGGATCTTTTACTCCTCGACCTTTACTCGGGACTCGAACTCTCTTCTACTCGGGTTAAATGAATTTTACTAAATCTAACATTAGGATCTCGTTATCACTTTCACCGGAGAGCCCTTATTATCGATGATCGCGCTACACATGAAGACCACAAGATACTCTCCATTGTTAATCCGAGAACTTGTGTTCATCGCGTTTGCAATTCCCTTCCACCAACAACCCTTATGGATAACTACTTGCAGTTGTTATTCGTACATTCATCCCCAGTTGGTCTTGTTATTACAAGATACAACGAAACACTCGTCGTTGTTTCGATAATCCTTTTGTGCCTACTGCCTTGCAGTTCCTTGTCGCCTGAATACCCTTACGGATAATTTCTCGCACTTACCGAGTATTCACTCATCCCGAGTTGATGCATGTATGTCACGAATCCTCGAAATATCATTCAATCTTCCGAAAATCTTGAGCATCCTATTGCTCTTGAAATTCTTGATTGCTTGCATTATGGTTAATCCCATAAGTCTAGTAATCTTGTTGACATCCATTGTCATTGACATTTTGAGTCCGTTGATTCGATTTGTTGCGAATACTCGCAATCCTCAAACAGATCCTAGAATTCATCCTTCCGGCTCAGACGTCGTTTTAATCATGAGCTGGTTCTCGCCAATTAAATTGCCATCGATCGTGCCCCTAAGTATTGAACGTATCCATCCTTGATCAGAGCGTCTGCTTCTGATCCTTCGCTTTGTAAATCATAATTCCTTAGCAATTGCGCTCTAAGTTATTCAGTTGTTTCTATAATCCAATGTCTTTGCCTTGCTTCTTCCTCTGGTTGTGTGCCGATACTCACCACAGATCCTTGTTGGATTTTATCCGACAATGTCCTTCATATTCAATAACCTTGAGCCATTCGTAGGATATATACCGCCTTTGGTAAATTGTATCCTCTGCTTTCTCAACCATGCTCAGCTTTCGAGCTGGTGGTATTTACTATTGAAGCTTGTGGTATATATTTCCACGATACCCTGATGGGTTGAACCTATGCCTTCCTTAATATGTGTGAACTCGGGAGTTTTCACGAGTCATACTCATCTGGTATTTCACCAGGTAAAACTTTCAACACTAATGCCTTTATCAAAGCGAGAAGTGAATGGAAGGTTATACATTGAAGAAGTGGGAGTCGACCTTGAACCTTGCGTTCATGCCCATGGACACGATGTATAACTTATCATGGAAGCTGCTCGTAAAAGTAATTACCCCCTTGTTATAAGTTCATCTTGTATCCGTGGTTCGATCCTTTATGATCGTGGTTTCCGACCATGTTTTCCTTAAATACCATTTCTCGTGCAAGTTTAAGCACTTGTCCTCTACAGGGTAATACCCTAGTCCAACCTCTACTTTGATTTGTCGTTGAGTATTACCCCCTGGTATCTCAAGATTATCACGGAACTGCATAACTTCTTATGAGTTCTTCATCAAGTGTTACATTCTCATTGATTCCAATTTTTCACGGGCTCTGAGTTATTAAACACTCAAAGACACCGATAACTGACTCGAGTCCGCATCACGATTAAGCAACTCTTGGTAACCTTCATTACTTACGAATTTGAACTCAATCACGTCATTCCTAGCCTGTTTGGCTATATCCTTGTCGTGTCGATTTTAACTGTGCTACCTGGTCCGCTTCCCAGAGCATAATTTTTGGCGATGAGCTAAGCTTACGTCGATCTTCCTCATCATATCATTTTGCTTTGGACAACAATCTTGATTTTGAGGTTGTGTCGTACGCATGGTTCCAATAACCTTTTGCTTCATAATTCCTTTGACTTGATGTTATCGCCGATCGATTACATCATCGTGAAATCTCTCGACAAATGTGTCGTGATCATCATCAACATTCCGAGCTCCTCAAGGATATCAATTGAATTCTTGATGACAAATAGCATCCTTTGCCCTCGATGATTTGGGTTATCATCCACAACATTATTGCATTCCCTCCAACACAAAACTTGTTCTTATTTTGTGTTGTACCTTGAGTTCCATGCTATCCAACTTATGTTATGATCTACCGCGGAGTATTACCATCTTTGATGTCAAGAATGTTGTGAGGATTGCTCCACCTCTTAAGAAATTCTTGCTATAATGATACTTCTCACCATCACCATTCTTTCTTGGTCCTCGTGTGGATTCCAACCGGGGTACCCACATGGGAACGGTGTTGTTTGGATTCTGCACTTCTAGCAACCCTATTGCTTTGAAGTTAATGATCGATAATTCATTCTTAGCCTATCGGTTGCTGAACCACCATTCTAACGTTGATCATGCTACTATAAGCCCACATTTCAGTTGCACTTTTCAACTGATGTTTAATTTGGTATGTTTTCCTCGAGCATACCCCATTATATCTTTTGAATTGACAAGTGTCATCTTCTTGTTCACATTATTGTGGAAAGCCATCCGTTTGGAATCTCGATGAATTGTCGCTGAGCCCATCAGCCACCTTCTCATCCCCTCCTTGGTTTAAGGATGAACTATTGCTTCAAGAACCCGCTCCCATAGTTCATTTCCTGAGAATCTTGAAATGTCATTTCGTCTATTTGTGTTGCACCTTTTCTTCTCGGACATCCTGAGTCTGAGGTATCATGACACCAATCGGAGCTAAATCTCGGTCAGATATGATGGTTGGGACAACTTTCCAAGAGTTATGATGTTGGTCCTTTGATGACCCGGTAACATGATGTCATGTTTAGCACCCCCACAGGTGGAGGACCTATTGTTGTAGTATCCTTTTAGCAAGTATAGCCATTCTTCCATGAGGAAATTGTAAGACTTATTCTATAAGTTGCTCCTGACGGATCCTTTGTGAATCCAAAGTATGATCTTTACCCAAAGACCATGCCAATACTATCTCAAAGCATGGTTGTGATACTCCGATTTTCAACAAGGACATTTGAAGCCCCATGCTAAATGTTTCTTGCTCAATTATCCAAACACCTTTGTATGGGTAATGTCATGAAATTTATCTCCCCTTTCCTAAAGGGTTTTCTACCTTCTATCCTCTTATGGATATCATGCTCTGCTCGTCCTTGGGAAGGATATACCCCTGAATTATGTGTTTAAACACATATTTCTTTCCATTGTTCTGATTAAATCTGGTGATCACCTTTCCTTTCCATTGGATTCCTTAACCCTGCTTGTGATCTTTATTATATAAGCAGTAGTATTCTTCTGCTTATGTAAACACATCGGTGTACAATTCTGTCAGCAAGACCCTGTTACTATAGTTGATGACATTTCGGTAACCCCCGATGGATGAGAACTTTGCCTATTGGTCCGCCTCATTCAACGAGCAGGAAAATGGTTCTCTTCGTCCCTCGCCCTTGGTACCAACGTTGTTGCCAACATAACTGACAGGCTATCCTCTGCCATGCCTTGCTACCATGACCGTGCAATATGTCGGCGTCCTTCCTACTTTTGGACCACATGGTGGGCCCATAACCCACAGTTCCACAGGATCGAAACCTGACTCTCCTGCACCCCCATGTTCCCAAGGTTTTTCCTCACGTGTGGCCTCGTATGTAATTCACGAGCCATCTTCCGAGGGATCATCAAATCTGTTACCGGACACAATACTTATTCCCGATTGCTTTGAGCCCCTTTCACGCCCTGTTTCGGGCATCGAACGGTTACCTGCTCGCTCGAAACTTCGCATGAAACCTCATTACTTTTCTCTTGATATTTTCTTAAGTTTCAATTCGAGAGTTACGTTCTGCCACCTTCCCCGATGTTATCGACCAGATAGTCAACCTTGTAGAGGTTCGTTCTCCCGGAATACCCCCCTTATTCTTTCGTAAGTACGATGGAACCCCCGAAGGAAGCATGCCGACTTCATCTTGATGACTCGAAGTAGAAAAATGAAGACATCAATATAATGGATCGACCACGTCGAGAAAAGCAACCAAGAACGAGAAAAACCGTTAGAATTTCACCACCACAAATTTCCCCCTTACACCGCCTCTTAAATCTCGGGACGAGATTTCTTGTAATGGAGGAGAATTGTGACGCCTGGATAATTAAGCTACAGTAAACCTTTGCTAATGATGCCACGTCACCTCGGTTGCTGTTGATAAAATCACGTTAGTTCAAGACGATTCAAATTCAAATTTAAAATATAGGCAAACAACAAAAGTTTTCAAACAATGAAACCAAAATGTTCAAGGTGGGTCAGATAAATCAAGTGTAAATACGATGGAGAAACCAAACCTTGATAAAATGTTTAAGGGCCCTAAACTAATTAAAACAGTAGTGAAAACAATTAAACAAATACCTACTGTATTTTATAAAATATTAAAATGTTTTATTGTGGGTTAAGAATTGATGTGACAACAGTTTGTTATAAATACTACTTTAGGTACTAGTAGTGATTTTTGTAAAAATTAAAAATTTAAAAGGAAACTAGAAATAAAACAGAAAGAAAATAAGAAAAGGAATCAAAACAAAAACAGAACTAACACACACACACAAAGGAAATAACCCCCCCGGGGCTCCGCCCAAGAGCCCCGGCCCAACTGGGCCAAGTCCCGGCCAGGCCGGCCCACCTACTGGCCTACTTTAGGTCCCTGCCCTCCCACCGAACCCTAATCCCCTCCCCACGATCCCCACTTCCCCCACTCCCCCCCAAAATATCTCCTCCCTCCTCTCCCCGATTGGATCGGGATCGAGGAGGAGGGCGCCATCACCGACGCCGCTCGGCACGACCCCGCCGCCTCGTCATGACGCAGCCCGGAGCTCGCCGCCACCTCGCCGTCCTCCTCCACTCCGTCGCGCGTCCCCGTCGGCCTCCACAAACCTCCTTGCGCCCATTGCCCAGTCCCTACCGCCCCTGTGAGCTCCGCCTCCTCACCCCCTTTCCCTCTGTCGCCGGCGCCGTTCGCGACGCCCCGGCCTCCTCTACCGCGTGCACGCACGCGTCGCGCCCGTCATGCCCTCTTTCGGAGCGTCACTCAGAGCCGCAGCCGGCGCCTCGCCCTCCCCCATCTCCGTCGCGCTCCAGCGCCCGCCCGTGGTCACCGCGCTCACCCGTCCTTGCCCCGGCGCGCCCGCACTCCCTTGGGTGTGCGTTGTGTCGTCTCAAGACGCCTGCTGGTCGTCGCCGTTCCCGCGCCCGCCCGGCCAGCTACCTCACACACACACTGGCCACCGCAGCCACCACTACCTCCCGTCGCGCAATCGCTTGCCCCATGGCGGCGTCCGCCACCCATGATCGTTCCTCCGCCGCCTTCCTTGGCACTGGCGCGGTGCGGCATGCAGGCCAAGCGCCAGCCCTCTGGTTGCGCCAGCACCCCCAGACGCTGGCGCTGTCAGCCACAGAACCGCTGGCAAGACGCCAGCACCAAGACGCCCATGCCCGCTAAGGCCATTGGCCCTATGACAAGCAGGCCCCACCCCAGAACGAAAATTAAAAAAGAGCTTTAAAAAAAGTAAATAAATAAATAATTAAAATAAATAAAATATTAATTAATTAATTAAAGAATTAATTAACTTAAATAATCCTGATTAGTTAACCTAATTAATTTTAGTTAATAAACCTAATCATTTTAGTTAGACTAACTAAACCTGATTAGTTAGTCTTAGACAATGACAACCGGGTCCCACCATCAGATTGACCCAGGCAACCCCTGTTGACTGCTGACGTCAGCATGACATCATGCTGATGTCATAATTCCATTTTAGAAGTAAATTAAATAATTAATTAAATTCTAGAAATTAATAAAATCTTTAGAAAATCATATCTTTTAATCCGTAACTCAGATTAAATTATTTTCAACATGAAAGTTGCTCAGAACGACGAGACGAATCCGGATACGCAGCCCGTTCGTCCGCCACACACCCCTAGCATACCGAACCCGCAACTTTCCCCTCCGGTTCCTTTGTCCGAAAACGCGAAACACCGGGAATACTTTCCCGGATGTTTTCCCCCTTCACCGGTATCACCTCATACCGCGTTAGGGCACACCTAGCAACACGCCTTGTCATGTCATGCATCGTCATGCATTTGTTTGCATTGTATTTATTGTTCCTTCCCCCTCTTCTCTCTGGTAGACTACGAGACCGACGCTACTGCTGCCCAGTTCAACTACGGAGTTGACGACCCCTCTCTCTTGCCAGAGCAACCAGGCAAGCCCTCCCCCTTGATCACCAGATATCGCCTATTCTACTCTATACTGCTTGCATTAGAGTAGTGTAGCATGTTACTGCTTTCCGTTATACCTATCCTTGCTACTACTGTTGTTACCTTTACCTGCAATCCTGCATGCTTAGTATAGGATGCTAGTATTTCCATCTGTGGCCCTACATTCTTGTCCGTCTGCTGTGCTATACTATCGGGCCGTGATCACTCGGGAGGTGATCATGGGTATATACTATATACTTTATACATGATACATGTGGTGACTAAAGTCGGGTCGGCTTGTGGAGCACCCGCGAGTGGATCTTTGAGGCGGAGCGACAGGGCAGGTTGAGACCGCCTAGGAGAGAGGTGGGCCTGGCCCTTTTCGGCGTTCGCGGATACTTAACACGCTTAACGAGATCTTGGTATTTGATCTGAGTTGGGTCGTTGACCTTATACGCACTAACCGCCACGTGGGACAAGATATGGGCAACCGGCGTCGTGGTATCAGCCGAAGCATTTCGTGACGTCAGCGACTGAGCGGCGCACGCCGGATTGGACTGGAACGCCACTAGGCTAGGTCTGCTTCCGCACAGACGCATAGCGTGCAGGTGTGCTAAGGGCGATGGGCGCAGACCCCTGTGCGCATAGGTTTAGACCGGCGTACTGACCTCTCTGTTATGCCTAGGTGGGGATGCGACGTGTTGATCTTCCGCGGCCGGGCATGACCCAGAAAAGGGTGTCCGGCCAAATGGGATCGAGCGTGTCGGGTAATGTGGTGCACCCCTACAGGAAGTTAATCTATTCAAATAGCCGTGATCTTGATATGAGGACGACTTGGGTTGTACCTTGACCTTATGACAACTAGAACCGGATACTTAATAAAACACACCCTTCCAAGTGCCAGATACAACCCGGTGGTCGCTCTCTCTCAAGATTACGAGGAGGGGATCACCGGGTAGGATTATTGCTATGTGATGCTACTTGGAGGACTTCAGTCTACTCTCTGCTACATGCTGCAAGGCGGAGGCTGCCAGAAGCGTAGTCTTCGACAGGATTAGCTATCCCCCTCTTATTTTGGCATTCTGCAGTTCAGTCCACTGATATGGCCCTCTACACATATATCCATGCATATGTAGTGTAGCTCCTTGCTTGCGAGTACTTTGGATGAGTACTCACGGTTGCCTTGTTCCCCCTTTTCCCTCTTTCTTTACCCGGTTGCTGCGACCAGACGATGGAGCCCAGGAGCCAGACGCCACCGTCGATGACGACTACTACACCGGAGGTGCCTCCTACTACGTGCAGCTCGCTGACGACGACCGGGAGTAGTTAGGAGGACCCCTGGTAGGAGGCCTGCGCCTTTTTCGATCTGTATCCCAGTTTGTGCTAGCCTTCTTAAGGCATACTTGTTTAACTTATGCCTGTACTCAGATATTCTTGCTTCCGCTGACTCGTCTATGATCGAGCACTTGTAATCGACCCCTCGAGGCCCCTGGCTTGTATTATGATGCTTGTATGACTTATTTATGTTTTAGAGTTGTGTTGTGATATCTTCCCGTGAGTCCCTGATCTTGATCGTACACATTTGCGTGCATGATTAGTGTACGATTGAATCGGGGGCGTCACAGGTTTGATAATAAAACAGGTAATAGGTACTACCTCAATCTACTTCCCAAAACCCACAATTTAATTATATCCTAATCATGCAATGTTTGAGGATTGATCTAATGCAATAAAAACTGGGTATTAGGAAAGGTATGATCAAAGTGTTACTTGCCTTGCTGATGATCCGCGAAACCTAGAGACTCGAAGTAACAGGCGGCGCACTCCGGGTATTCTATCGCAGAAAAACAAACAAGCATACAATAAGTATTCATCTAATGCACAGGTAAATTTCAAATAAAAGATCTAACCAGAAAGTTCAACTTAAGAACTCTGGTTTGCAAAAAGAATCAAATCAAACGAAGCACGAAAGTCAAACGGAGAAAGAAAACAGCTTCGTTTTACTAATCTGGATCTAAGTCAAATTTTACAGAAGAAAAAACTTGTTTAAGTTGGTCATTCGGAAAGCGGGTTTCCAGATGAAACTCCAGGCGCTTGAATCGCCTGATTCCGATAAACAAGCGAAAAGTCATACTAAAACGAAAATCGGATCGAAATCGCGATCGGAAAATCGCGGATTAAATTCGAGAAAAGAAAACGACGAACAGGTTAACGAGCGAGCGTTTGTTAACTAGATCTAAACGACGAACACGTTTGTTAAAGCGAGCGAGCAATAACGCCGCTATTTAACCGAACGAAAATAAATAAACCGATCTAATAAAAAGCGGAAATAAAAAACCGCGAAAACCGACGGAAAATCGAGCGGTTTCGAGGAAAACCGCGACGCGGGTTTCGAGGCAACCTCGGCGGCGAGTCGTCGATGGCGGCTCGGCGGGCAGCGGCTCGGTAAGGCGGCGGTGGCGGTTGGCGGTGGCGGCGGTAATTGGCGCTGGGCTAGGGTTGAGGCGCAGGCGGCTGGCTGGCTTGGCTCCCCGGCTTATAAAGCCTAGGCGGGCTGAGTCCCGGTCGGACACGGCCCGGAGGTCGGTTCGTTTTTTTTATAATTCCGCGCAGAAAAACAAACGAAAGAAATACTAAACGGACTCCAAAAATCCTGAAATAAATTTTCCCCGGCTTCTAAAATCAAGCCGGACTAGATGAACATTTGTTTGGGGCCTAAATGCAATTTTGAAAAACGCATATTTTTCCTAAATTCAAATAAAAAGGCGAAAAACTCCAAAATAAAATCTTATTTGATTTTATTATTAAATCCTCAATATTTCTTTATTTTGGGAAAGTCATTTTATTCCCTCTCTCATATTTTTGTAATAGAAATAATTAATGATAAAATAATTAAAATCAAATCATCCTATTCTCCAAATTTGAGAGAACTCAAATATGAAAATAACGAAATCCCCAACTCTCTCCGTGGGTCCTTGAGTTGCGTAGAATTTCTAGGATCAAAACCCAAAGCAAATAAATTATGATATGCATTGATGATCTAATGTATAACATTCCAAATTGAAAATTTGGGATGTTACAGTTTGCAAATCAAGCAAACTAAGGAAGGTAGCTTTGTCTCTCAAACGAAGTACACCAAGGACTTATTCAAGAAGTTCAATATGCATGAATTGAAAGGTATGACTACACCCATGCCTACTAGTGGACATCTTGATTTGACCAAAGATGGTGAACCGGTTGATCAAAAAGTTTATCGCTCTATGGTTGGTTCATTGTTATATCTATGTGCTTCACGTCCCGGTATCATGCTAAGTGTGTGCATGTGTGCACGATATCAAGCTGCTCCTAAAGAATGTCATATTAAGGCCGTGAAAAGGATAATGAGATACTTAATCCATACACCAAACTTTGGCATTTGGTATCCAAAGAGGGCCTCTTTCGATCTTGTTGGCTACTCTGACTCGGACTATGCCGGTGACAAGGTTGATAGAAAGTCCACTTCGGGTACTTGTCAATTTCTTGGTAGATCTCTTGTATCTTGGTCATCCAAGAAACAAAACACGGTATCCTTATCCACCGCCGAAGCGGAATACATTGCCGCTGGTTCATGTTGTGCTCAATTACTTTGGATGACCCAAACTCTTAAAGATTATGGGATATATGTGAAACATGTTCCATTACTTTGTGACAATGAAAGTTCTATCAAGATTGCTCACAATCCCATGCAACACTCTCGAACTAAGCATATTGAAGTTCGTCATCATTTCATTCGAGATCATGTTGCCAAAGGGGGACATTAATCTTAAGCATGTTCGCACTGAAAAGCAATTAGCGGATATATTCACTAAACCACTTGATGAGAGAGTGTTTTGCAGGTTAAGAGGTGAATTGAACATCATTGATGCTTCAAACTTGGAGTAGGAACTCCATTTGATACATGCAAGGCATGAGCCTATGACTAATCCTTGATTTTTCTCTTATGATTGATAATCTTATGTCTTGGATATATTTGCACCTTGCATGTTATCTAACCCATGTAGGTACTTGGATGAGTCTAATTCCATGAGATTGTAACTCACTCACATCTTGAGCAATCTCGACATCACCAAGTCTCTACACAATAGTGGTTGAAGACAAGGAAGCACGAAACCATTCAAACATATCCTTTGACAAATTCTATGTTGAGTTTCATGATTGTCATTTTGGATAAAAAAAGTGCTCTTCCTTGCGAAAACTAACCCATGTAGGTAGATGAACTCAAATTCCAAGTGGTGCTCCTAACTCTTGATGAGCTACATCAACCTTGAGCAGCCCACACAAGTTCAACTACATGATCACGATCAACACCACCACCCAAGGTATGTTATTCCATCTTAGAGAAGCTTTACTCCAAGTCATGAGTCAAAGCAACTCGACAAGATGAGAATACATCAAGATGCTTAAATGAAAAATGGTAACCCCATTTTGAGCTTAAACGATGAGTATGACCTATGATCAAGTGATCTCACTTGACTCCTAAGTCAATATACTCTAACATAGGTGACTTTGTCGCCGACCATCTCTCGATGAAGTTTTCTTGTGTTCTTTCCCGTGCTCTTGCATTTCTCTCATGCATATTTGTTTCCCCTTCTTTTTCTTTTCTTTTCTGTTCTATTTGTTCTCCATTCCCTGCATCCAATTCATTGCAAATCTTTCAGTTAATTCCTTGCAAATCCTTGTGAGATCTTACTTGTCTAGTGAGCTGAGGTGACAAGTGTTTTCTGTGTGATGAACTCGGTCACACCGGTCTCTTGCTTTCGGTCCAACCGAATTCTTTCGGTGCAACCGAAGCATACCACTCAGTGCCACTGATTTCACTACAGGAAAGACATTTTGCCATTTACTCATGCATTACTTTTGATCCAGCTCCACTCAATGAATCTTGTCCTCTACATGCATCACATTTACCTTAGTGCTTTGTGCTGTGACTCAAGGACCAAACCCATTCACAACAAATTCTAGAAGACCCTTCTTGGAAATTGATGTCAAAGGGGGAGAGAGAGATCACATCAAAGCTTAATCGCATCTATAGGGGGAGAGAATACTCATATCTCTAGGGGAGAGAATACTCAAGGAGAGAGTAATCTTCAAGGATCCCAGATGCTTGGTGTTCAAGAGGAGATATGCCACATGTCTTCTTGAGGGGAAAGACATGTTCATATGTGCCTATTTGCATTAGCTCTGTTCATTTGTTTCTTTCAGCTCTGATTTTCTGTTCCCTATCTTCTCCCAGTATCCCATGCTAGATTCAGGGGGAGCAAGACATCTAAGGGAAAGAAACTCTTTAAATTCATTGCACATCTTTACCTTTGGGGGACATGTCTATATCAAATGTGGTACTTAGTACTCACTCTACATGTCATTCCATTCTTGGTACTCTTGTGGTTTCTTTCTATTTGCTCTGGCTAGTAGGTGCATCTGTGTTATCTAACCTTATTTTCACAGGTTCATTCCATCCTAAGCCAACTCAAGACCACAAGGTAAGTATATGCATCACAGTCATGTGTATGAGGATTCCTTGTTGATGTACATACTGTTTGCAAGAAGGACTCATGAGCATGAAGGTACATTTCCCATATTTACATCTATTGCTCTGATGCATATAGCCAAGATACATGTAACACATTGCCTACTCTGTCATGGTTATGCTCTCACATGCTTCTATATTCCATATTCACATGAGTGCATACATGTAGGGGGGGCCTATGCATGTTACATGTCTTTCCAAAGCTTTACTTGGTATTCTCTATATCTTTATCTAAAGCTTTGATGTATGTTGACATCAATTACCAAAAAGGGGGAGATTGAAAGCACAAGTGCTCCCTGGGTGATTTTGGTAATTAATGTCAACATATCTCTTGTTGGACTAACACTTCTACCTAGTATATTTCAGACAAGTTCAACAATGGAGTGGCATGGACTAGAGTATGTGTAACCCCTTCAAGATGCTAAGGACAAATGATTGGCTCGAGCTCCAAGCACAAGACTCTACATTTTCTATTTTTAGTGATCCAAGATCACATTGAGTCTATAGGAAAAGCCAATACTATCAAGAGGGGATGAGGTGTTGCTTAATGGCTTACTTGCTCAAAGTGCTTAGTGATATGCTCCAAAGCCCTCAACTACTTTCTCACATCCGCATATGTCCTAAAACAAAATTCTAACTCGGCCCTACCGATTCTTTCCATCCGGCGCCACCGAGTTCAGATGTCTTAGCCACTGCCACAAACCCTAGGCAAATCGGTCTCACCGATAGGGATCTCGGTCTCACCGAGATGGGATTGTAATCTCTCTGTGTATGTCCATTACCAAAATCGGTCTCACCGATTTTGAGTAATCGGTACTACCGAGATTACAATGCAAACTCTCTGGTTAGCTTATTACCAAAATCGGTCTCACCGAGTTTGTGTAATCGGCCCTACCGAGTTTGCCTGACCAACTCTCTGGTTAGCTT
Source organism: Aegilops longissima (assembly GCA_021605205.1). Taxonomy (NCBI): domain Eukaryota; kingdom Viridiplantae; phylum Streptophyta; class Magnoliopsida; order Poales; family Poaceae; genus Aegilops; species Aegilops longissima. The sequence goes on from CM038682.1 coordinate 740,377,878, forward strand.
ATTACCAAAATCGGTCCCACCGAGTTTGTGTAATCGGTCTCACTGAGATTACGTTATGCCCTAACCCTAACCATATCGGTCCTATCGAGTTGCATGTCGGTCGCACCGAAAATCCTAACGATCACTAGATTTGTTGAATCGGCCTGACCGAGTTTCTCAATTCGGTCCCACCGAGATTGGCAAGTTGTGTGTAACGGTTAGATTTTGTGTTGAGGCTATATATACCCCTCCACCCACTCTCCATTCATGGAGAGAGCCATCAGAACGTGCCTACACTTCCAGAATTTATTTTCTGAGAGAGAACCACCTACTCATGTCTTGAGACCAAGATATTCCATTCCTACCATATGAATCTTGATCTCTAGCCTTCCCCAAGTTGCTTTCCACTCAAATCTTCTTTCCACCAAATTCAAATCCTGTGAGAGAGAGTTGAGTGTTGGGGAGACTATCATTTGAAGCACAAGAGCAAGGAGTTCATCATCAACACATCATTTGTTACTTCTTGGAGAGTGGTTTCTCCTAGATTTGCTAGGTGTCACTTGGGAGCCTCCGACAAGATTGTGGAGTTGAACCAAGGAATTTGTAAGGGCAAGGAGATCGCCTACTTCGTGAAGATCTACCGCTAGTGAGTCAAGTCCTTCGTGGGCGACGACCATGGTGGGATAGACAAGGATGCTGCTTCGTGGACCCTTCGTGGATAGAGCCCTCTGTGGATTTGCGCAACCGTTACCCTTCGTGGGTTGAAGTCTCCATCAACGTGGATGTACGATAGCACCACCTATCGGAACCACGACAAAAACATCCGTGTCTCCAATTGCGTTTGAATCCTCCAAACCCTTCCCTTTACATTCTTGCAAGTTGCATGCTTTACTTTCCGCTGCTCATATACTCTCCGCATGCTTGCTTGTTATGTATTGTGATTGTTAAACTTGTGCCTAAACTCCATTTAAACTTAAAGAAGCTAAAAACTGCAACTTTTGGTACTTAGTGTCTAATCACCCCCCCTCTAGACACCTCTTCTCGATCCTTTCAAGAACACTTATAATTTTAGGCACCAAAAGCTTTCAAACTTCCCACTCACATCAAAATATCACGCGCCCGAAAGTTTAGCCCTGCGATATTCCTGTTTTAACCATGCCACATGAACGGAAAATGGCTGCTTTGGTAACTCCATTGTTTTCCCCTCTTTGCCCCCAAGATTCTTCCCCAGAGCCCCTCCCCTTCCCCTCACCGACCCCCCCCCCCAACCACGGCAAGCCGCTGAATCTAGTCCTCCGCCACAGCGGTGGACCTCACACCCCGCCGGATCTACCTTTCGCACCTTGGAACCCCCAACTTCCAACTAACCACTTCACCGGAGCCGCTTCAGCGACTGGCTTGTCCACCGCTCCAGATCTCCTTGACCGCCATCATGGTCCATTGCACCGGATCTGCTTAATCGGCGCCCTCGTCCACCATAGTGTAGGCCCTTCACTAAATCCCTCGTCCGCCCCTTCTCTGGCCCTTCATACAAGCCCTCGTCCGCCACAACAGATCCGCCTCACTGAAAGCACTGTACAACGCGCCCGGTGAAGCCTTCGTCCACTACACCGGACGGTGTCCACGGACGCCATATTCAACTCCACCAGCCTTGCTTTACCGACGCCGTAGCCTCATCAGGCTATTTCGATTTGTACTCCTTCGGTTTTTCTCTTTATCATGCAACTGTTCACTTACCACAGATGAGCTTTCTTGTATGTCGACAGGCGCCGCAACCGTAGCACCGGAGCCGCTTCAGCGACAGCGACAGCCGGCCCAAACTCAACCCCAACACGAGCACCATCGACGATCCTTAGCTATCAAGTATGAAAATGATACCCATACGCCGCCGAGAATCAGGTACTATTATCCAACAGCCGGCGCCTGCGTTCACTTTCCTAGCATAAGCACCGCACCTTTGAATTTCTTCAGGGCATCATTCAGTTTTTCATGAGACGCGTTATTTCTCTTGCACCTGTAGGGCCATACTTCTGGCAGTGAACATGTTACATGTGCTAAATTACATACCAGTGCACATATAGTTAATATACTTTAGTTTTGTCCTAAGTAGTCCCTCCGTTCCAAAATAGATGACCCAACTTTGTACTAACTTTGTACTGAAGTTGGTACAAAATTGAGTCATCTATTTTGGAACGGAGGGAGTATTACTGTACTTCCTAGATATCATTGCCTACTATTTTACTTCTTGAATGCTATATTTATGATAACTAGCTGGGTGGCCCGCGCAATTGCGCGGCTAGATTTTCTCTACAAATTTATATTTGATAATATTTTCTCTTTTCTGACCTATTGTCAAATGTTTTTTCGGCGAACGCAACGATATAGTAGTACTAATATAAAGTGTAAATATCAAAGACACATAAAAATATAGTATGAAGATGTTTGTCTTGAGAAATATGATTATGTACTGCTTTCACGCAAAGGTCTTTCCATTTTGGTGTATTGGATTGCAGCCAAGCACATTTCCAATGCAAAACATAAGATAAATGGTTCTCATAAATGTGTCTGCCTGAAAACCCTAGACTGGTTTATGACTTCCTATCTTCCACTCCACATCAATGGGGTGTACCATCCCATCACAAAATTTTAAGGCACTATATATAGTAATGGTTCGAACTTAAACATCGGTCATCTTCTCTGCTCATCACTTGTGATATTTGCATTCTTTACTGCTACAATATCATTTTTTATACGTTTATACCCATGTGCATCGTAATATAATGTCCTACCCTGCTTACCAGGCTTCTAAGGCAATGTAACACTAGTAGAAAACATGGCTTTCGTCCAGGCCAGTTTAGCCCATTTTAGATTTACTATATATTTGTTAGAAATGGCTATTATCTCTTACTCAATCTCATCATGGTTTTCCCTTTATGCATCCACTTTTGTCAAATTATATTGGTTTTACATATTTGAAAACGGCTCATTATGTATATGACATGATTTGTGCTTTAAATAATGTTGTAATTAGGACACGGTTATGGTTTGTATGTTCATACACGATATTTCCTTGCCTTGTATGCCATTTTAGTTGATCTAACTACTTTGTCGCTACTAACTAGCATGAAATCACTGTGAAATTAATGCATGCATGTCATCTTCATGGCTATTTTCTTTGTGTTGATGAACATATGTTTGTATACTATCGAGCCCATGCATGTTAATACATCTAATATACTGATGCATATTTGTTATGTTACTTTCACACTGGTCCTCCATCACAACATATTAAATTATTTCAATAGAAATAAAATATCTATTTTTATTTATTGATTCTTTGTTAGTGTATTTTATAAAAACTTCAACTATTAATATGGGTATTGAATTTATTCTGAAATGTTGCTAGCAATGGATATCACATTGAACTGAGATGTACTCTTTATCCAATATAAGTCTTACCTAGAAAAAAACTGATTTTTAGAAAATATATGAGGAAATTCTCCATTTACAAATTTGAATTAAATTCTTGTCCATGAAGACATTTAATCCATGTCTTGAGTTTTTGCACCACAAACGTGGATCATCTTCCCGTAGTTAGAGATCTATTCTCTTCCTCTATAAATCTATAATGCTCGAGAACTTGTACCAATAATGTCCATGCGAGATCTTGTTTGATATTGTTTTATGCCCCAGTTGTTTGCCCACATGTCAACAGTTTATAAATGATTTAGCATGCCACTGCATTAGCATTGGTTACATTAACGTATTATATATATTAAAATTCATAGTTGGTTAGAAAGAGAATAATACGCTAGAGCATCTCTCAAAAAGCATGTTAGAAAATATCACATAAAAGAAGAAAATAGATGTTCAAAATTGTAACCAAACACTATACATCCATTGATTCTTAACCAAGTGGATTTTATAAACAAAAAAAGTCATCTATGTAGGAAATACTAAGTTATTTCACAACCAAGCTGATACTTTCCCACATTGTAGCTGGTACCATGTAAGAATCAATTGGCCCACGTGTATAGGCAAAGAACGATCAGTGTACCTGTTCCCATGCATGCATGTGTGCACGTACGTGCATGTCTCTGTTGCGCTCGCTCCAAGCACTTGATCGCGTTCACCAAGTCGACTTGATCATGCTGCTACAACTGCTTGTCAGCGACCACTCAGCCAAGGTGCTGCGTTGCTGTCGCGCGGCACATGCCCTCTATCGTTGCCGTCGTCGTTGCTCACACGTAGTCGCGGGCCAGCTTGTACCCTGAAGATTGGTCCAGCTAGTAGTTAAATACACAATGCATTGTATTCCTCTTCATGCCAATATTACGCCATTTGAAACCGTACACTGTCACTTGCTTGGCAGCAGCCTCAGCATCCGTGCGCATGTGAGATCGTGTGGAGCATGGGGTGGTCATGGGGCTTGACTTGCTGCTTTTATGGTAGCTATACAAAACTCTAAGTATGCATGCACGGTCGATATAAATTCTTAAATATCCTTATACTTCTCCAAGCCATAATAGATTTGACTTTCCTATGGCCGTACGCAGGAGTAAAGTAGGAGTCTTTGTATCCCACGACTCTGACTTGCTCCATTCAAACTAATATAACTTGGCGAAATTAATATAACTTGGCGTGTTAAGCTATGCTGCTCCGATTGTTTTTTTTTTTCTATATCTTTCAAGTTATGGTTGAAACGTTTTTTGGCACGTGACATGTCCAATTGTTTGTTCACAATAATATTTGTATGTAACGTTTACATCTTTAATCTCAGTCCTTAATCTCTAGAATTAGTGGTTAAGATAATTTAATCTATGTGGACAAACGTAATGGCTTGTTTGCCTCTTCTTTTAAGTATATAATAGATAGAAGATAGAAGGTGTTGTTCTGATGCCACCTGTTGGTTCCATCAGACTGCTTAATGTTCTCTATGCTTAATTACACATCAGCAAACTAGCATGTGGTTCCGCTGCTTTTTGTTTGTTTTACCCTACATTTTCTGATGCTAGCTATTACATCACTGCTCCGAGCCTCTGTTCATTACTTGTTTGTATGTTCTTGATCTTTCCAAGTTACATGAATAATTTGATGCTTCTATTAATTATGGAGCTGCCAACCCCATCAAGCAAAATATTTGTTCTTTTCGGGCTGGCACCTCGAACAAGCATAAAAATAGAGGGAAGCAGATATATTATCGTGTATGCACACACCCTTCTTTCATTAGTTTAGATGAACTATTGATGATCAATTCGGACCCGTGCATGCGATTAAATTAGGTTTACCTAAATAGAGGGTGCAGAATAAACTACAACAACTAGATTTGCAACCACGGGATGCTGACGATATCTTCAAAGAACATTGCAACAGCAGCGAGGCTTCACAGCAACATATGGTAAGCCAGTGTGTTTTAGTACATGTGAAATGTAATGCGAGTGGGCTGCTTTCTTGGCTTGTGCCCTCAACCTGTAATCCTACCGAATTACAAATAGTTCAGTTGTCTGCTTTGCTGTATTGCTTGATTTGAATGCTTGTTTGTTGTTACGCTATACCTGAGTTGGCCAATATGTCAGCAGTGCATGCTGTACTATCGTAAAGAAATGCATGCCTATTTCATTTGAGTCCTTAACTTTTCCTCTCAACTTCATCACAAGACTGTCTTCGTAGTTTATATGAGGCCACACTGTTAAGTGCTTTCTCAGATTATTTCAACTGCTTAGATGCCTTGGCAACTTAAATATAGCGGTGGTACACTCCCTTTCAACTAGGGATTTCAACTGGGTCCCGTTTAATCCCGATCAAAGTCTACTAGTGGTATGATAGTTCAAAAGAGTTTTTGTTTTTTGAGGAAAATGAACTAGGGAGCTAGCAAAAACTAACTAGATGGGACTGGCGGATGTCGTTTATTTGCCACTTACATGCCTAATTTCATCTTACCATTTTAATTTCTTTTCGGCTCATGCTGCTTCGAACCATTTAAATATAGCTTGCCATGCTCGGCAATAATTCGTCTGTCGTTTATCATGTAAGCTTACTGCCTGGATCATACGATAATTATCTCTTACTTTTGTCCAGCGGAAACCTTTCAGGATGTCGTTCACACTAGGACACAATGTACAACCCCAGAATCTATTTGTGGAAGCAGTGCGCCATCCATGTTACTAGATGGTAGCAGTTCAGAAGCAACACTGCCGGAGAGCAGTCTGAGCACAGATACTATAGTGCTTGAGGCTCTACTAGAGGCAGAAAGAGATGGTGTGGCTGCGATGAATGAGGTAATCTTTATCTTGAGACCGGAAATTACGGAATTAGTGGCACGCATTATGCAAGCAACCCAAGAATTGGAGGAAGTAAGAATGTTGCATTTGAAGATGGAGGAGGTCCTGCTGTTTCTGCTATCTGAAGCCCAGGGTAATCCCGCTTCTTCTTGAGATACCAGTTGAAATTGTCATTAGATTATTGTACTTGCATGTTGTGTCATGTCTTTGAATGGATTATGTTGCAAGACCCCCTATGTTGTCCATGTGTTGTAATGATCTGAATTTTTTAGTCGAGGTAATCCTCAGTACTTGTATGATTGACATAAGGTGAACTGTTTTTCGTGTGAGCATATTGTATTGGATGAAATAACTGTTTGACTCAGAGTGTATCCAACCTACTGAATTTGAAGATCACGGTATTTCTAAATCATAATCATATATAAAGGTGGAATAAATCTTTGTTGTGGTTTTGAAGAAATAAATAACAAAACATAGAATTATCTGTGGATATTCGTATCGAATACAAATTGGATTTGAATTTAGTTTGCCAGGGCCCAGGGCAAACGTGAATGCTAATTCTCCCAAGTTTTGAACGAAGTGGCTAAACACCTGCTATAATTTGTGGGTTGCCCGAAGCAAGTGTTTGCGAGATGGAAATTACTGTCTACCCTGACACTTGACATCCTTATCGACCAGATTTACAATGCTGTTGATAGGGGTAGACTAGTAACTTCAATCAGACGTGACACGACGGCCTCTGAGCAAATTCAGACACGGTGGGCGCCAAACATGGGCGGCAAAACACATTTGATTCAAGCTTGTCCGGAAGACATGTGTCTCTTCCTCCATTTCCCCATTCATACACGGTGGGCGGCAAAACAAACTCTCCTCGTCCAAAATCGATGTACGCTAATATTTTAAATAGGGGCAGATGTGTAACTTCCCTCAGATGTGACACAACAGCCCTACCTGTCAGCCCCGTTCATACACCGTGGGCGCCAACCGTGGGCGGCAAAACACCCTCTCCTCGCCCGAAATAGTTACCGGCAAATATTTGGGAGATGCGAGATTACCATCCTATCCCCAACCGACGCGATGTCCGAAATTTTAAACGGGGGATAAGTTCGTAACTTTCCCATATTTCAGACAAGCGCGTCCCAAAGTTTGAGATCCCCCCCTCCCCTCCATTTCCCCATTCATACACCGTCGGCGGCACGACAACCTCCGCACTGTGGTCAGCATCCTCCGTCCGCCACCCCATCCTCCACCTTGCCGGAGCCACTACCCCTACCCCATCATCCACTGCAAGAGATGGACGTCTCTCATCCACGGTGCTGGACCAGGATCCTTTCATCGCCTCCTCTCGCTTCATCGGCGCTATTGTCCACCTTGTCGTTGCCGCTCCTACGACCACCTCGTCCACAGCAACAGGATTTATCCCCCGACCCGGCCGTCTGCCATCTAAAGTGTTCTCCCCGGCCGCCGACAGCCATCGCACCCGCAGCATCCTCAACGTATCAGCATAGGCCTACACGGCGTCGCAAGAGAGGTGGTACTCTTCCATATGTGCTTAATTTATTGATCTCACCCGGAAAATAGATCGTAATTTGTTTACTGTACTATTCTTGTCCGTACCAAATCGTAGTGGCTAGTTGAAAGCAAACATTGGTTGCGAAGTAGCTTTGTCGGTTTGCACCTTCAGATCCGCCATGGCACGGGCACTATACTCGTAAAGCTCATGGTTTCCCTCCCCCCGTTTATATTCATTACCATCATTGTAGGTGCTTCATGTCGTGCTAGCACTGCTCCTGAAGACCTCAACCCAAAGCTTACGTGTTGAAATACGAATCTGATATGATGCTCATATCACTAAAACAGATAACGTTTAATTGGTCATCTAATGTTCCTATATTCGTTTCGAAAAGCATGTGCGCCATCCACTGGTCCAGCTAGTTCCACTTTCCTGATTTTTCTCTTGATGCTTAGGGTTTTCCCCTTTTTTCTACTCTACTATGATCTGCGTAGGTGCTTTACGTCGTACTAGCATTACTCCACCCTTCAAGCTAAACAACACAACACTCGAATTCAAAGCTTAGTTGTTCAAATATGATTGTGATATGATCTCGATATTAGTTAACCGACACATTTAATTGGTTAGCTAAAGGTCCCACTTGAGTTTCCAAATGCATGTCGCGACATATAGAGAGACAGCATAATTGCATTTCTTTGTCACTTGTTGACCGTACTTTCTTGTCCATACCAAATCTTAGTTGTTATTTCAAAGCAAACATCGGTTGCTAACTACCCTTTGTGTGGTTTGCAGCTTCAGATTTGCCATCCCACTGCCACGGTCAACACTGTACTCATCATGTTTATGGTTTCCCCATTTTATGATGACCACAATCAGCCTACGTGGTTCGTGTCGTAATAGCACTGCTCCACCCATCAAGCTAAACAAGCTTAGTTGTACAAATTCATATCTGATATTATTGCTGATATAAGTAAAACTGAGAGATGTTTAATTGGTTAGCTAAATGTTCCTACTTTAGTTTCGAAATGCCTGTGAGCCACAAATGGAGAGACCGGAAAGAATAGTATTTCTCTGTGTGCTCTGGTTCATCATCGGTGGCCAACCGACATTGTATTGAAAGACTTGTAATATCTTCAATCTGCTTGCTCTTCTGCTCTTCTTTAAGATGATCCTCTTCTCTTGCGGTCGACTGGTCAGGTCGAGTTGTTCTCCCTTAGTATATTTTGAATCTGTCAGGTCAGGTCGACTTGTTCTTCTTTACTATATGTTGAAGTTGTCATCTGCGAAGTGTCATCACTTCTGGAGCTCTCATATTTTGAGTAGTAGGCCACATTATATTAATGCACACACCAAATTACAGCATGCATGGCATCTCTTAAAATAATTGCAGAGATAGCACAAAGGGGTTTACAGGGAGGCAGTATTGGATTAGAATCACTTCTGCATTACAAAGAAAATCCCACTTGTTTTTATGTTTTCATGCATGTCAGATATTGAACATTATCAAAATGAATATGAGAATGGGCGCATGAGAAGAATATGGCGGAACAATCCACTGGCTAACAAACTTGGCATGTTGGAGGATGGCCTATCTTATTCACCCATCAAGGTGCTTGCTCTAACTTTGCAAAGTTGTATTGGTCGCACATATTTTGCATCTGACCTCTTGCATTACTTCTACTTTGTTACACCATCTGCTTAGTTTAAGCATCATATATGAGTATATGCCATACCTATCCATTTTCTGTTCCTATTCCATGTGTCGCCACACTATGTTTTTCCAGTCAAATGTTGTTCTTTCGTAATAGATGTCCAAAAGGAAGAGGGTGAGTGCAGATCCTCAAGGAGTACAAACTAGGTATTTGGAAAAGGTAGTGATACTGTTAAATCAGATATATCAGCAGCCACAGAGAACACAGGGCCCAACTGTACCACACTTTACCCCTACTCCAGTGGCCAAACCCCTATTAGAACTGCTGAGAGCCGAGCGTCAGGTACTGTCTATGATATCAATTCAAAATTTGAACTCCTAAATTTCTGCATGTACCTTACCTTCTCTCTTGTATGAAAACTAATTTCAGATGAATCTCCTTGCTCAAAGGATCATACGATCTCACAACAATACTGGGCTCTGCATTGCTCTTGTCAGTACCTCTCTCCCTTTTGCCTTGTAACGTTGTACTTAATTAATTGCTATTTGATTATGTATTATCAGTCTGCACCTGAGCTTCATTATCCTCTATTTATTCCAACATTATTTGATCTATATTTACTCTTTGCAAAATGTAGAATAATGGCAACGCTTATAAAGAATTTTCTTTGGGGAATTTATTGAATAATCCTTCCATCAACATGGAGAAGGGCTTTGTCCATCCTGTGTTAACATGTAATGTAAGTTCATCCTTCTCAAGCCTTCAAACTTTGTTCTAGTATAGATTTGGATAGGCATCATTTCGTCCACTGTTGTTTGCTTTGCTGTTTACATCTGATTGGATGTTTGCAACAACTACCAGTTTCAAATTTTTGCTGTAAAAACATGTTCCTTATGCAGAACATAATCATTTATTTGCTTATATAATTGTGAAACCTGTTATGTGTCTCCTTGTTTATCTTTCAGAGTCGTATCTCTTATGCCAGGCAGAACATTAGGGAAGATAGTGGGCCAAACCATCTTGAGGACAGTGAGATGACCCCAAGGTCCTGTCTTGATGAAGACAGTGAGTTGAAGCTACTCACCAGCAGGTGTGAGACAACCTCTGTACAGTCGCTGCCTCAATCAGTTCGACTTCTTCAGTCTCAACTTAAAGCGAAAAGGCTTGCTTCGGCTTAGCTCCGTCTTGAAGTCAAAGATGCAATGAAGATGTCAGAGGACTGCCTTGCGCACCATCATGACATACAGCTACGGGTGATGCATCTATCGTTGACACGACTGAGGTCTACTCAGCTTCTTCGGCTATTTTGGGGGCCCGACCTGGCCAGGCCTAGTGCCTTCTGAAGTGCTCTAAGTTTTGTATATTCTTTTGTCGGCGCGTTTATTTACACTGGTGGCGAACTTTGATGCCCAGTGGATGTAATATGTGTGATAGTCGTGATAGCCTAGCATAAGTTGCTTGCTTATTTATTTCCTTGTTGTCTTGTTTATTTGTTTGCTTGTAGTCATTGCAGTTCTTTTTCCACGGTTTGCTAGTGGCTGCAATAACCTATTTTTTAAACTAGGCCACAATAACCATGGGCTAATATTTACTGTAGTGACACTAGGCCTCCTACGGGCCGTAGAAACAGTGGGCCTTCTATGGGCCATAGAAACAATGGGCCTTCTACGGGCCATAGAAACAATGGGCCTTCTACGGGTCGTATCATCGATGGGCCTTATACGGGCCGTATGATCGATTGGCCAAATATGGGCTAAACAGACCGCATTATGGCTGTAAACGGGCTAGAGTTGGAATCGTCCGTTCATGGGCCGACCATAATAGGCCATCATTAATAGGCCGTATTTGATGACGCTATGAAAACGGCCCAACGTATTAATGGACCACAAACGGGCCGACTGTAACCACGGGCTGAATTTTGCCCACAAGTAGAAAATGAGCGATGCGGGTCGTAAGTAAGCGAATCTTTGAAATGAGCCCAAGAATTAATGGGCTCGAGAAGGCGAAGATAACGATCGAAGCGCCCAGCGGAATAACGGGCCGTTAATGGGTATAAAGTGATACCTTTGTTCATTACTGAGCCGTTTCACCACGGGCCGTTAATGGGTGTAAAGTGATAAACTGTTCATTACGGGCCAGTTTCACCACGGGCCGTTAATGGGCCAAGAGTTACAAAGGGCCTCATATGGGCCGAAAGACGTCATGAGACATACATGGGCCAGAAGTGAAAACAGGCTGAAATCATATTGGATGGCCCAGATGATGCTACTAGGCCTAATTCGGATAGGGCATAACGGGCCTTGGGTTAGCGGGTTGTAAACGGGCTATATGCGAACAGGCTGTTAAGAGGCTTTCCATGGGCCGGCCCGCCACCTTTTGACCAAGTCAAATGGGCCGGCCTTTTCACAGGAATGGGCCTCTGTTGGGCCGTGCCACGTGTCGACGTATCATAGGCGCCTTCTGTCCAATGAGTGGATGACATCTGTCCCAACGATGAGCCGACACGTGTTTCCTCCAGCCAATGATGATTTTACACGTGGAAAATCCCCATTGGTCAGGGTTGTTAACGGGTTATCGGATCCAAAACCCGACCCGATAGCTTAACGGCGTTCAGTTATGGTGGATGCCACTGTTAGTCACCCTTGACGAAAGCACTTCTGTGATGCGCGATTTATCATCCTGGAAGTGGACACTTCCGTGATGATAATTTTGGTAATGTCATGGAACACTTCTCGACGGCCACGGTATGACTATCTTGATTACGTCATAAAATGCGTCATGGATGTACATGCATGACAAAAAACGCGACCTACTGTGACAAACACGTATCATCACGGAAGTGTATTTTTTGTAGTGATGCCTCCCGTCAAGTGCGTCCTCATGAAGAGAACTACCAAGTTCATGACCTCGAGCTTGCTGCAGTTATCTTTGCACTGAAGCTATGGCGACAGTACCTTCTCGGTAATCATTGTGAGATCTTCACCGATCATCAGAGTCTGAAGTACCTGTTTACTCAGCCAGATCTGAACCTCCGTCAACAGCGATGGATGGAAGCTATTACTGACTACAACTACGGTATATCCTATACCCCTGGCAAGGCTAATGTAATGGCCGATGCCCTGAGCCGTAAGTCTTATTGCAACAATCACATGGTCTTTAAAGCTCAACCCCGCCTTTATGAAGAGCTATGCAAGGTGAACCTTAAACTAGTTCCACAGGGTTCTCTGAATAACGTTGTTCTGGAACCAACTCTTCTCAAAGCTATTAAGTTTGCACAAGCCAAAGATGCTCATGTTGATTTGATGAAAAAGGATCTTGCATTAGAGAAATCCAGAGATTTCTCACTTGGTGAAGATGGAACCTTATACTTCATAGATTGCATTGTAGTGCCCTGGTTCGAGCTTATGACAGAGAAGGTGATGAGAGAAGCGCATGACACCCCTCTCTCTATTCATTTGGGAAGTACCAAGATGTATCTAGACATCCGTCAAAAGTACTGGTGGTATAAGATGAAGCAAGACATTGCTCGATATATTGAAGAATGTGATGTTTGTCGTCGCGTCAAAGCAGCACATCAGAAACCAGCTGGACTTCTGCAACTGCTTCCGATTCCTGAATGGAAGTGGGATAAGATTCAGATGGACTTCGTCACTGGCCTTCCCAAGTCTCAGAAAGGTAACGATGCTATCTTTGTCGTCATCAACCAATTCTCAAAGGTTGCTCACTTTCTGCCAGTCAAGGAGACAATCACTGCTAGTCAATTAGCAAACTTGTATATCTCTAGAATTGTGTCACTCCACGGCATTCCAAAGGCCAGTTCAGACCGCGGCAGTATATTCACTTCGAAGCTCTCGGATAGTTTCCAAGAGGCAATGGGAACTCATATTACCTGGAGCACTGCTTATCATACCTAATCCCAAGGCCAAGTCGAGTGAGTCAATCAAATTCTTGAAGACATGCTTCGGGCTTGTGTTATTTCTTTCGGCAAGAAGTGGGAAGAATCTCTCCCTTATGCGGAGTTCTCTTATAACAACAGCTATCAAGCCAGCTTGAAGATGGCACCCTTTGAAGTGCTTTATGGACGTAAGTGTCGAACCCCTCTGAATTGGTCGGAAACTGGGGAACGGACGCTCATTGGTCTAGACATTATTCAGCAAGCTGACGAGCAGGTTCCCATTGTCTGGGATAATCTCAAGGTGGCCCAGTCCCGCCAGAAGAGCAACTATGGCCGGAAACACTGGGGTTCAACTTATCAACCTGGTGAACAAGCTTATCTGCGTGTCACTCCTTTAAGAGGCACTCATCGGTTCGGAGTCAAGGGCAAGCTAGCTCCGTGCTACATTGGTCCTTTCCGCATTCTCTTCCGCCGTGGATTGGTGGCTTATCAATTGGAGTTGCCACCTCAGTTCTCTCACGTCCATGACATATTCCACGTGCGCAACTTTGTCGATGCTTTAAAGATCCGGAACATGAAGTGGATCCAGAATTGATTGAAGTTCAAGATGATCTCACTTACAAAGAGCATCCTATCCGCATTCTTGAAGAAGCTAAACATCGAACCCGCCATAAGGTTACCAAGTTCCTCAAGGTGCCATGGTCGAATCATACTAAAGATGAAGCCACTTGGGAGCGCGAAGATAACCTCCGGGCTGAATACCCCGACCTGTTCCCTTCTACCTCTTAATTCTCGGGACGAGAATTTCTTTTAGAGGAGGGGAGTTGTAACACCCGGGTGTAATGATGCTACAGTAACCCCTAGGGTTAAGTTAATCATTTTTGCTAAATAAGTGTTTGATCATCATTGTCTCCTCTCTCGTTCAAATTCCAATTGAATTCAATTTCAAATTATGAGTGAAATTCAAAATGCTCAAACATGAAAACTAAAATGTTCATCATGTGGAAAGTATTCTTCTGGTAATATTGGTGGTGAGCCAACATTTTTGTAAAGTGTCTATATGGCCTAAAATAGCTATAACAGAAAGTTGTTAAAAGAAAAGGCAAAAGTTAAACCCCCCCCTCCCTCGTGGGCCTCGTGGCCCAGCTAGCCATTGTCGGCCAGGATGGCCCGCTCCCTCACGACCCCTGGCCTATTAGGCCACTCCCTCCCCGTAACCCTAACCCCGCACGACCCCCACTCCTCCTCGTTCCCCACTCCCCCTCCCTCACCCAATCCCGTCTGGATCGAGATCGGGGCAGCGAGCCCCGACCACCTCGCCGTCCCCCCTCGCCATCTCATCGGTGCCCGCCTCTCCGTCTCCTCCCGCACGGGGCGCCCCGACCCTGCGCCTGCCCCTGATGCCGTCGCCTAGCCGCTCGCCGTCGTCGGACCCCGACGCCTTCGCCACCCCGTCGTCGCCAGATCTCGCCTCCACACCTCTCCCTCGACGGCTCCATCGAACCACGCCGCCCCCGTTCAGCTCCAACGATGGTGAGGTCGTCGGCCTTGTCCTTCCCTTATCCCCTGTCGCACGCACACGCCTGTGCTGCCCGCTACTGCTGCGCCAGCCCCGCACGGCGCTCGTCGCGTCCCCCCCGCCGGCCCGTGTCGCGCCTCCCGCTCAACCCCCCCCCCCCCCATCACGCACTGCTCGCTGCGCCCTTGCGCACACGCGCCACCCTCCCGTGACCGGTCTCTGCCTCGGCTCACCGCTGCAGGGCGCAGCTCCAGCCGGCCGGCCTCTCCACGGCCGCGCTCGGGCTCGGCCTCTGACCGGGCAGCCCCATGCCCGCGTCCGCTAAGCACCCCGCCCAGTTCGGCCTTTGGCCCACTGACCAGTGGGGCCCAGCCCCCTAGTTATGAAAAATTAAATAAATAATTAAATATATTAATTAATTAAAGGATTATTTAACCTAAGTAATGTAGCTTAATTAGCTAATTAACTTGTAATTATCTTAATGTGTCAATGATAGCAGGGCCCCACCACTAATTGGGCTGATTTAACCAATCTGTTAAAAAATGACCCAATGACACCTGGGCCCCATAGCCCAGTTTTGATCAGCCAACCCAGTCAATGTTGACTGTTGACCCAGCTGACTCAACACCGTACTAGCCCCACTGTCTTACACACGGGCTAGAATAGCAGTAGGTGGCAAAAGTATATTCTGCTTTTAATTTGAATTATTGGAATTCTAGAAAATCAGTTGAAGCTTTAATAATTCTTAGAAAATAAACCGTAACTCGGATGAAAATGTTTTCTACATGAAAGTTGCTCAGAAAAACGAGACGAATCCGAATACTTGGTCCGTTCATCTGTCACATGCCCCTAGTAGGCTGAACATGGAACATTCCCCCTCCGGTCATCTCGTCGACATGTGTTAGGGCGGGAATACATTCCCGGTTGAATTCCCCCTTCACCTATATCGTGTAGCCATACGTTAGGTCACACCCGGCCATGTTATGCTTTGTGATGCTATGTTTGCTTTATATTTATTGTTTCTTCCCCCTCTTCTCTCCAGTAGACCCTGAGACCGATATTGCCCCTGTGATCGACTACGTCAACGACGACCCCTCCTTGCCAGAGCAACCAGGCAAGCCCCCCCTCCCCCTTGATCATACCGATATCTCCCATTTCCTTTCTCTCATGCTTGCATTAGATTTTGCTACTGATATTGTTTGCTCCTATTCTGATGCATAGCCTGTTTATTGTAACCTGTTGTTGTTACCTACCTGCTTATCCTAAACTGTTTAGTATAGGTTGGGTAGAGACCCATCAGAGACCCCCACTTTGTTCCAACTGTCCCGCTGGATTATCAGAAGACCCGGTCCGGGATCGAAGACCAGGCCCCGGCACCGCACATCACTTTCCCCTTAGTTGCTCGACACTACTGGGTTACTATTGAGTGCCGAGGGTGAGACCTCTACAACACTTCTGGTGTTAACCCTGTAGTGTAGCTATTCAGTCGTGGTCATCAAGGGTGATTCTGCCATAACCACTTCTGGTACGACTCTGTCGTGCAACCCCTCAAGTGTGAACCTCGGGGGTGGTTCCACTTACGTTCACCTTGATGATTACATCGAATGGAATTCACCGGGGGTGATTCCTCGTGTTTTCCCCTTGATGTTTGGACACATAGATACTTGGACTTTACCACTGTTACTTGGAAAGGAGGGTCGGCCTTGAGGGGTACCCGTGAGTGATGTGGAGACGGGTTGACCTGGAGGGTGCCCGCGAGATAATTACGAGGCGTGGCCGGGCATTCCTAGCCCTTGTCGCAAGTCCTCGAGACGGGGCAACGGGGTCACATCTTTCGTGAGTCTTTGCTTGTTACCGCGTGCTCCTAATCCACTACGATTTGGATATTTGATCCGAGGGGCCTCTTGCCTGATAGCACTAACCATCACGTGGGCATAGTATGGGCGTTCTGCGTCATATGCATCAGCCGAAGCTTAATAGACGTCAGCGACTAAGTGACGCGCGTCGGGTTGGACTGGTAAGCACCTGCATTTTTTAAGGAGGTAGCTAGGTCTGCTCACCGGCCGCGTACGCAATGTGCAGGAGTTCTAGGGGCGATGGCCCATGACCCCTGGGGCATAGGTTTAGTCCGGCATGTTGACCTCTCTATTAAGCCTAGGTCGGGTTGCGGCGTATTGTTTGGCCGAGACCGGGCATGACCCAGGAAAGTGTGTCCGGCCGGAGTTAATCGAGTGTGGTGGGTAAGTTGGTGCACCCCTGTAGGAAAGAAAACATCTGATAGCCTGTCCTACGGTAACGGACACTTGGAGTTGTATCCCGATCGATACAACTAGAACTGGATAATTGAGATGAGACATGGATATGAGAAATGGATAGTATGGCTCTGGGATTGCTTTCTCGCAGGGAGTCAAGAAAGGATCTCTGGCCGAGGTTGATAACACTTCTACTACTTTACTTTATGCTACTCTACTCCCTCCTATTGCTGCAAGATGGTGGTTTCCAGAAGATGCTAGTCTTCGATAGGACTAAACCTTCTCTCTATTCGGCATTTCTGCAGCCCGGTCCACATATCTGACCTTCCTTTGATAATGTTGCATATGTAGTGTAGATCCTTGCTTGCTGAGTACTTTGGATGAGTACTCATGGTTGCTTTGCTCCCCCTTTCTTCTTCTTTCCGATTGATGCAACCAGATGTCGGAGCCCAGGAGCCAAATGCCACCGCCGATGCCTACTACTACACGGAGGCCGCCGACGACCAGGAGTAGTTAGGAGGCTCCCAGGAAGGAGGCCTTGCCTTTTCGATCGTTCCTGCATTTGAGCTAGCCTTCTGAAGGCAAACTTGTCTAACTTATGTCTGTGCTCAGATATTTTGCTTCCGCTGACTCTTGTGTATTCGAGCTTATGTATTCAAGCCCTCGAGGCCCCTAGCTTGTAATATAAAGCTTGAATTATTTTAATTTGTGTCTAGAGTTGTGTTGTGATATCTTCCCGTGAGTCCTTTTATCTTGATCGTACACATTTGCGTGTATGATCAGTGTACGATTGAATCGAGGGCATCACACTCCGTCCCTGTCAACTTAGTAGGCCCACAAGTCAGCCTCCCATTATGCTGGGTCCCAGCTAGCAGGGGAGTATTCATTTTTTGTGCGTAATAAGGAGGCACTTCCTTGCGTGCGAAGATATAGCTGGTGGATCCGAGCTGTCAGCGGCGGGAACGTTTTTTTTTTGTGAAATACAGAGGTCGTTGCGGTGGGTCCCAGATGCCAGGTGGAGGAATCATTATTTTGCGCATAATAAGGAGGCACTTCCTTGCGTGCGGCCGTGGACCCAGCTGCCAGCCTCTCCATGTACAATCCACTTCAGATGCATGTCAGTTGTTGACCATGTTGACCACGCCGCGCCGAGAGCACCAGGGCAGTGGACAACGGCGAGGTGAAGGGAACGACACGGAGCCATGGAAGACTCGGCAGTTGTTTCCCACGTGGAGGGGAGTACGAGGGTTTACTGTTTCGTCTACCGTCGCCGGAGAATAACAGCAGGTGTGGGTGAGTAGAGGGATGACTAGGCCAGCGATGGGAGTACGGTAGGCCTACGCGGTAGCACAACCGGCCATGGGAGGAGGGAGCAGGCAGTCCCGCCGGCTCTTGTTTGAGCGGCTGGAGCAGGAAGAGCAGAGATTGAAGAAGCACGACGACCATTGGATGGACATCCAATAGTCACTGCTTGTGCGTCAACCTTTTTTTTAGGAAAGCCTCAAATCTATGGAAAACAACATACAACCCATCTGCCATTATTTCTAATAATTTACAGCCCATTTGCTAATTCTTAAGGTTTTTTTGGAGCTCATATTATTTTTGTTAGCATTATAGCCCATATCGTGGCCACGGTTAAAAAATTATACGAAATTTTGCATATTTCGGTGCGGTCCGAACAGTTTTTAATCCCGAAAATTCGAGTCACGTTCAAACTGATTTTAGAAATAAATGTATATCAATATAAAATCCAACAAATTGTCCATGCATAAAAATCAATGCAATTTAAAATCTCAAAATGAAAAATAAATAAATTTGGAACTAATTATCGGTTTGATGTGTTTTAAAAATGTACAGCCCATTTCTCATTGCTGATAGGCCATTTTCTCGGCCAGCCGAATGAAGCTCTCTTCATCTTGAAAGATTTGCAGCCCAACAGGCCTGACAAAGCGACTTACTTGACAAATCACAAAAAAACTGGGCTAGCCATTTTCAGAAAGAAAGAAAAAAACTACTGGACTGGTCTTTGGTAAACGTAAATGAAAAGGCTGTCTAGACAGGCCAGAGTGTCCCGCACAGCCCAGCTGACACCCTGCTTCTGTCTCAAAAACAAACTAGATAAATGCCACTCCAATTATGGCGACTCATAAAAATGCCACTGCAATTTCCAAACTTTGAAAAATTCCACTGCAATTTTTGCAAACTTTGAAAAACGCCACTGCAATTTTTGCAAACTTTGAAAAACGCCACTCCAGACTTTGAAAAATGCCACTAGAAATGGCATGAAATGGCATTTTTCAAAGTTTGGAAATTGCAGTAGCATTTTCCAGAATCACTAGATTTGGAGTGGCATTTATCAAATTAACCCAAAACAAAATAATCTGGGCGAGCTCTTTGGGTCCCACAGTGTCACCGCTCGTTGTGCAATTCTCTCGTTTATTGACTACGTTGACAATGGCATGGGACCCAGATGTCAGAAATCCATTAGGAGGAGCCATTTCTATTGGCTTGAAACAAAGAGGCACTTGCTTGCGTACTGCCATGACCTTGGTGGGTCCCTGCTGTCATCCTCTCCATGTACAATCATCTCCTGATTATCTACGCGTCAACCTGGTAGGCCCACAAGTCAGCCACTAAACCCGTGGCGGACAAATACAACCCATTAAAAAATAACAACCCATTCCATACGTTCAAATGGAAAGTTCAACATTCAGAGCAAAGTAACAGGTTTGATCCAGATATAGAGTACTGAACTTCCAGGTTGACAACCATCATAGCCAAGTTAACTATCTACTCCCACTAATACTCTAGTAGTGTACAAGTACTAACTTACTCTTAGCTAACTAGACGATGCCGGCCGCCATATGCGGTACACGCTAAACGCCGGCACCGGCGTCTTCCTCCTAGTCTGACTTGCAAGAGGTGCGATAGGGCGTGTTGCTCGCACGCGTTGGCCCTTTCCATGCCGGCGTGGTCCACCGAAGCTTCGGCTTCTAAGCGGGAAACCCACTTGACGAGCTTGTAGTAAAATTCGGCGTCGCGAATGCGTGCGTGCCTGACAGCCTCCAGGGATATTTGCCAGGCGCCGGCCTCCACGTAGTCGGCCCAGTTGCGGGCGCTCTGCTCGCGACTCAGAGCGTCGGTGCGTTGCTACTCCATGTCCCGCTGGCGGTGCAAATCGGCGATACACTGCTCCTCCGCCAGGCGGTCGCGATCCAACAACTCCTCATACTCCCCATTGCCATCTAAAGACCGATAGAATGCCTCCTCCCTCCGTCTGCCTTCCGGTGAAAAATCGAACACTAGTTCCAGCGGTGACTGCCGCCGGCGTCGCCTATCACGGACAGGCGAGGGCATGGTGGACGTGGCGAGAGCGAGGATAAGTGGCGAGCGATGTCGGGAAGGTGGGGGCTTAAGAGGATAGGGCGAGTTGGGCGATGGTGCCACCGGAGAAGCCCGGGAAACTGTAATTATAGGCGGAAGGTAGGCGAACCAGCGTGTCACGGGAAACGCGACGGTCATCGCGGTCATCGGAATTCAATGCATAAGCAGGCATGGCTTAATTAGCGCGCCAGCTTGATGTGGAAAACTAGAAAAACTGAAATTATGACTATGCCGTCCTGTCCCTTCAGTGGTGTGTCCCGTACGTGCTTTGTCGCACGCCGGCATGACGGTCAAATGAGTGCACTCGAATCATCCAGATGAGGTACTCCCTCCTTGTCAAAAATGATTCCACTACTCATCATCTACCTTGGTTGGTTAGATTTTTGAATTAAGCCCCGCAAACCGAAAAGGAGATAGTACGTGTGTGATCCGCTATTTATTCGTGTAGGATCAAGTAGGTCGTTTTCTGAATTGAGCCCTGCAAACCGGAAAGGAGGTAGTACATGCGTGATCCGCTATTTTCTCGTGTAGGATCGAGTAGGTCGGGTAGTGTACGTATAGGATCGAGTAGGTCGGATGGTGTACGTGTACGATCACATTAGCTGATGAATGTTCGCTGGGAGATAGGGCATTTGCGAACATTTTTGCTGGTAATTTCTTCAGATTCGCATGGCATTTTCTTTAGAGCATCTTGTCATTTTCTTTAGAGTTAGGCGTTTTTTATTCAAAAAACTGCCACTTCGGATCTTGCGTCGCAACTAAAACTGCCAGGAGCGCATTAGTAGGCTAGCTAGTGATCGATCAGTAACTTGTAAACACTGAGCGAACAGAAATAAGGAACTGTTAGTAACTTGTAAACACTAAGAACATAGAAATAAGGATCATGCTGTGCACAGCAGTAAGAGCCGATCCGTTCGAAATGTTCACATGGGACTCACAGGCCTGGCATTGTAATATGTCCACATTAGTAGCCCAAATTCAAAACCAACTAGTACGATTCCCATACATAAGATCAACATGTTAATGCATCTCAATGATTCACAAGTCATATACAAATATGTAGCTCCAAAAGCAAAGATCTAGAAAAAACATATGTTCTTCCTACTAACATGGATGCTTCTCTTGGCCAACATTCAGTACAGAGTGAAAGACAAATTCGTTTGTGAAGTCTACAATTCCTCTTGCAAATATAACTAGTTTCACCAACGGCTGGAGTGACTATGTTGGCCAATAAAGCACTGAAGCTCCAAAAGCAATGAAGCACCTAGTGTTGGCCAATAAATAGTACAGTACTACTTTTCTGCAGTCGATGAAGTGACTATCCAATCTTTCTGTGTCTATTTTCAAATGGCACTGCATGCAGTGACTATACTACTCTCTTGTGCAGTTCAACCAAAATTGCGATCACTTTGTTTGTTTGCCAAATAGCACTGGCAGACATCTCAGTCTGCACAAATATCAAGCAGCTAGTAAACATATACCCCACCTTGTATTTTCGGTTTAAACACGTCTCTTCCGCTTAGCATCTGTCATGTTGGACAATTTGATACGGTCATGTTTTGCGCTGGACAATTTCATACTGATTTGCTGGTTCAAGCAGAAATATAGCGCCTATTCTTCATCAGACCAAGGATATACATGCTCGCAGTGATGGAAGAGGTGAAATTGATACAGCCGAAATTGAGCATCCAATCATTGAATCATGTCCTGCACCTCCAATGTAGGTCGACCCTGCCAATAAATTCACATGCAAACCACTAGTATTACTATCTAATGACAGTAAAAAAGAGTACCAAGATAGTAGCAAACCATGTACCTTCGTAATGAACAGCTCATAGTTCCACCAATTGGATATAAAGGTTTGGAAGAAAACATGCTCCTAATGTTGAACCATTTGGACTTTTTGTGCAGTTCCACTAAAATCGAGCATCCCTGTTTGCATAGATATTGAAAGTGTGGTTACTATAAAAGTGGCACTAGTTGAAGCATAGACTCACAAATATAAGCATTCCAATTTCTTAATGGGAAAAGGTAGCAAGACTGTTTCTAACCACCTATTTGAAGGAATAAATAAGGCAACAGCGGTTGATGTCAGGAAGGCATACATAGTTTTTTCTGAAAATTGAGTCATTCCTGACCTTTCGTCTTCTTTTAAGCATATTTTGTGCAGTTCAACTAAAATAAAATGCCATCACGGCCTTGACAATTTAGTGACACTGTACACAAGGAAATGACTTAACATTACATCATGATGCCAGGTATGTAGTCGACAGGCATTAGAGAGAAACATACAGACCTCCTCCGATAACATAATGAACATTAATTTTAACAAAGGTGTGACTAGCTTTACCGGGATAATTTGAGTGAACTCTACACCCTCGCCCTTAATATAAGGCGTTGCATGATTCAGTTTAAAGTACCCAAACATCTAGTATTTAGAAAAATAGGTAGTAGTTTTCTTGAGCACATATCTAGAAAAGCTTGCCACATTTTATATATGTCCATATGCTAATGCAACACCATTCAAATAGTAGAAATATACACTAATCCAGTGGCTAGTCCAATAGTAGAGTAGTTATTTTATTACAGGGTACAGTACAATGGTTTTACTGAACAGATTTCCATAAGCTCTAACCTTTGGAAGATTTCTATAAAATTAACAATACAAAATGTAAAGGTAACAAGTTTCAGCATTGGTATACTAGCTGTGCAAGAGCATTAAACCAAATACAAAAGTCTGAAGGTAACTAGCATTATTAACTAATGATAGTATAAAAAATTGCTAACCATGTACCTTCAAGGTAAATATCATTTCGAACTTGAGAGGACCTAAAAGTTGCTATCCCAATATTGATAATCGATCAAACATAAAAACTTGATCGAACGAATCAAGAGAAAAACCGGAGGAGGAGGTGTCCACTCTTGACCTTTCCTCTTGACACTGTACAAAAAAAATTGAGTTATCTCATGAAAGTGAGGTATGTAATCTATAAGCATTAACAATGCAAAAGTCTAAAGGTAGTAACCAGATTCATCGTTGGTATACTAGTTGTGCAACAACATTAGAATGCCTTAGCTGAAAAATCTTTTAATACATCCACAATCAACAGCTAACCCTGAAATAATTCAGTGACATTAAATGGCATTGCTTAAATTTATCGGTGGCATTAGACTGAGTGCCGCATTAGTTAGAATGTGGCATCACTTTAGCGGTAGCATTGCTTGACTTGACCACTGGCATTATACTAACAGCAAAAAAGTGGCAATAAGAGCATGGGAGGCCTATTCAGACAGTGCGCGCACCAGTACGATGTACCTCCACGGACGCATAGAGTGGTGAGGGAGGTATGGTTGCCTAGAGCAACAAATATCCAGGCAGCATATGTGGATTACGTCCCATTTTTGTTCTCTTTAGCTACTGATTTTCCCCTTTTCAACCTAGATGCGGGTTTGATGCCTAGTCTCTTGGACAGTACAGGTTCCCTTCCTTTCCTTATTCAACTCATACATGGATTAGTCTGCATGAAGTAGGGTTTCCTTTAATAGTGCAAGTTAAGGTTTTCATCTGCGTGACCAGTAAATTAGAGGATAGCAAATTGGCAAGATGGTGGAGTGGAAAAAGATCCACATGCAGCGACCTGGCAGATGGGGCAATAGACAAGGGTATGGTTTGAAAAGAGGCATACCTGAGGATCGGCGGGAAGGGGCTTCGCTCGTGGTCGTCGTCCTCCGCACACACTACGACAGCAAGCTTGGGGATGGAGGCCATCTCGCTCGGGTGCTAAGTCTGAGAGGACGGCCTTGACGTTAGTGCGTGACCTCGCTCGCTGACGACGAGTGTGTCAACGCTGCACCACTACAAAAAAATACACTTGCGTGATGATACGTGTTTGTCACAGTAGGTCACGTTTTCTTTCATGCATGTACATCCATGACGATTTTATGACAGAATCAAGATAGTCATACATGTGCTGTCGTAGAAGTGTTCCATGACATAACCCAAATCATCATCACGGAAGTGTCCACTTCCATGACGATAAATCGCGCATCACAGAAGTGCTTTCGTCAAGGATGACCGACACGTGGCATCCACCGTAACAGAACGTCGTTAGCTATCGGGTCCGGTTTTGGATCCGATAACCCGTTAACAGCCCCGACCAATGGGGATTTTCCACGTGTAAAATCATCATTGGCTGGAGGAAACACGTGTCGGCTCACCGTTGGGACATATGTCATCCACTCATTGGACCCAAAGCGCCTATGATACGTCAACATGTGGCACGGTCCAACAGAGGCCCATTCCTGTGAAAAGGACAACCTGTTTGACTTGGTCAAAAGGTGGCGGGCCGGCCCACGGCAAGCCTGTTAACGGCCTGTTCGCATATACCCCATTTACAACCCGCTAACCCAGGGCCCATTTACGGCCTATCCAAATTAGGCCTAGTAGTGTCATCTGGGCCATCCAATATAACTCCAGCACGTTTTAACTTCTGGCCCATGTATGGCCCATGACGTCTTTCGGCCCATATGAGTCCCTTTGTAACTCTCGGCCCATTAACGGCCCGTGGTAAAACTGGCCCGTAATGAACAGTGTATCACTTTATACCCATAAACGGCACGTGGGGAAACTGGCCCGTAATGAAGAGTGTATCACTTTATACCCATTAACGGCCCATTATCCGTTGGTCCGTTTCCAGCCCATGTTGTCTTTCGGCCTTCTCAGGGACCATTTATTCTTGGGCTCATTTCCAGCATTCGTTTACTTACGGCCCGTTACTGTCATTTTCTGCTTGTGTGCCAAATTCAGCCCGTGGTTACAGTCAGCCAGTTTGTGGCCCGTTAATACGTTGGGTCGTTTTCATAGCATCATCAAATACGACCGATTAATGACGGCCCGTTATGGTCGGCCCATGAACGATCGATTTCAACTCTAGCCCATTTACGGCCATAATGTGGTCTGTTATTGGCCCATGTTTGGCCAACCGATCATACGGCCCGTAGAAGGTCCATTGATGATACTGCCCGTAGAAGGCCCATTGTGTCTACAGCCCATATAAGGCCCATTGTTTCTATGCCCCGTAGAAGGTCCATTGTTTCTACGGCCCGTAGGAGGCCCATGTTAACTACAGTAAATATGTAGCCCATGGTTATTATGGCCTAGTTTTAAAAAATAGGTTATTGCGGCCACTAGCAAACCGCGGAAAAAGAACTGCACTGACTACTAGAAAACAAATAAACAAGACAATAAGGAAATAAATTAGCAAGCAACTTATGCCAGGCTATCACGGCTATTACATATATTACATCCACTGGGCATCAAAGTTCGCCACCAGTGCAAATATATGGAACAAAGCAGCATATAAATGCCACACTAAACAAGTCCAGAACTGAAACCACTTCAGAAAAGCTCAAGAAACAATATCCTGGGTACCCATAATGCTGGCAAGATGCTTAGCAAGCTTATTAACTTTCTCTTGTTTGGCGCTTAAATCCTCCAGCACTTGCTGGTGCACTAGAAAGTATGCATACGAATTCTGTAGGGACTTCCTCAGTCCTTCGGCTTCCTGTCGCATAACATCTGATCAATGTCTTTCAACTTGAAGTTGAGACTCAAGAAGCCAAACTGATTCAGGCAACAAGTTTGAAGAGCTGGTGCCAGCAGTAGTAGCCAGTAACTCGAACACTACATCAAGACAGGACTTTGGGGTTGTCTCAGTGTCTTCAATATAGTTTTTATCAGCTTTCTTGGAGACCAACAGGGATGTCTCACTATCTTGAACCTTATCTGCATTACTTCCTTTACCATTGCATAACGGGGTACTCTTCTCCAATATTTTATCTGCGTTCTAAAAGAGAAACAAACAAACACATCACAGGTTTACAATGTAGTATATGAAACTCATTTTGGTAAACCAGTTCAGTAGTAAGGTGGACAGGATAACAGCATGAAACAAACATATATCTATGTATTATGGTGACTGTATGGTCTATATCATTCTAGTTTATGTTGCCAAATCAAGATAGATACAGTTTGAATCATATCTATTTAAGACAAAGCAGCATAGACAGAATATAAGTGTGGGAAACTACACAGCAATAACAACACTTGTAATGTACATGGCATGAGAACATAACTATTTATTCAATTGAAACTAAAATCAACATATAGCAAGTTACAACAGCAAACACGTTAAAGAAACAAGTTTAAAACATACCTGTTGCGCCATTGGAGTTTCAATTGCATCCTTCAAATTTGAAATTAGTTGGTATGAGTAAATACAGTGATGCAAGAGCAAAGTAGTATGAGCCATAGCTACGGAACCTGACCTGAGAACAATTCTTCTTTTGCTTTAAGCGTTGACTTGGGGTTCGGAGTGGTGGTCCTCGTGCTTTGGGCACTGCAGTTGCCTTACTAACTTGTCAGGACCCCGATTCCAAGTCACATCGACCTAGCTGGTAACCCCTCATATCACTTTGCGGCCTCACGCACGGTATTCCCACGGGTGTCGCCTTACCATGGCCGGGACCGTTTAGCCTTTTGGCTCACGTATATGATAGTGTCGCTAGCATCCACATGACAAAGAACCGGGCCAACATGGCTAGTCGTGAACCCAAAGCGGCACTAACCTATGGGGACAGGCATACATGAATCACTTGAGCATGTCGGTCATCAGCGTATGAATTCGGGCTGTAGCTTTGGGCTATGAGGACTCCGGTATCCCGGGCTGTAGCAGCTAAGCAGGACTCGAATACCACCGCGTGACATTTCCCGAAGGACGGACATAAGGCGAAATGAATCACATGCCGGCCAGCCAAGTGTCCAAGCAGTAGTCTTTGGGCTAGCAGGACTCCGGTGAACCGGGCTGTAGCGGACTACTATCGCTCGAAGCACGAGACTACATTTCCCCATATGAGAGGCTGCCAAGGATAAACAACTAGTTTGTCGGATCCCTCATACCAAGCATTTCAATCATACACATAATATGCCCGATATGAGTAAATACAACAAGGCATCACAACAAAACTCTACAACTCAAGTACTTTATTTAAGAGGCTCAGGAGCCATACATAACATAGTCATACAGGTAGGGGTCACATGACCCAACACTCAAATCATACAATCATACAAGCACATGCGGAAGCAAACTAGTCTGATCTGAGACTCTAGAAAGAAAGAAAGCTTGTTGGAGCCTTTCTATCTACAATGGCCCGTCACAAGTCTTAGATCGCCACCTGGGTGGCTAGTTCACTCGTCGAAGTCAATATCTACATAGAATCCGTCGGAGGGGGTAGTATAGTCCTCTGAAAAACATTAATTAAGCAAACATGAGTACAAAGGTACTCAGCAAGTCTTACCACAGAATCCTATCATACATGCACATTCTCAAGGAAGGAAGTGGAGTTATTTGCAGCAAGCCAGCTTTGACTCTTGGCTAAGCTATCCTACGTGACACCACTTTGTAAAGCATTTATCGTACACGAGTCCACTAATCACCATCACAATACTCCACCGAGGATCCTCTCTCGTCATCCCGAGAGGGCCATCCACGATACTCACACTTATCTTGAGGCTTTTAGTAGTATCCATTTACTTGTCTATGAACTGATATAGGTAACCGAAGTCCTTCTCCGTGGACACGGCTATTGAATAGATCATATTTAACCTGCAGGGTGTACTTCTTCACACGCTCTCACCACTTATCGCGTTTACACGACATGTACTCGGCAACCTTCAGCGGAAGCCCAGCGTGGGTGTCGGCCACAACCTACCTAAACACTCAAGTCCCTAGTCCAGGTTTATCGCCTATTCGGGTTCCATCCGCAGGAGTCCGGCCGAGGTTTCCCATACAGCCCGAGCGATGTGTGCAGGGTTCGAGATATAAGCGGGCACTTTCGGTACAGGCCATGGTGCCTACCGCAACACAACCCACCCCTAAGGTCAGCGTTGTGTGCGGCCCCAACATGCTACAAACACGAAACTACTTGCAACTCCGGACTATGAACAGGGGTGGTTAAGAAGCCGAGAGGGTCAATTAAGGATCCCAATGTGTGGTAGTAAGCTGATTCATGGATCACAAACACAGATCTCAGTTCTTAAGTTCGGCTTCAATGAAACAACCCACCATGTACTCCTACATGGCCTCTCATCGATACCTTTACCAAATCGTGTTCAACACTTTCACTCTCGAACCAACACAGCCTTTCACTCCAGTTCATCATCCCGATGAGCCAGACCTGACACAACTCTAAGCATAGCAAGCATAGCATGGTAGGAAACACAAACATGGCTCAATCAACTCCTACACATACTAGTGGGTTTCATCTAATTCTTGTGGCAATGACAGGTCATGCAAAGGAAGTGGGTTCAACTACCGCAGCACACAACAGTTGAATCGCGTTGTCTTAATGCGATGCGAGAGCGAAGCGAGAACATGGGTTTGTATCGGAATGATCAATGAGTTGCTTGCTGATGGGCTGGGGTAGGAACTGCCCTTGAGATGGGTAGTCGAGGTTATCTTGAAAGAACCTATCATGAAAGCACACGCAAGTAAACACACATGACAATATGCAACAATATGATGCATGCTATGACATGGCAATATGGATGTGTGTTGGTCTAATGCAAGCTGAGATAACAGGGAATGAACTCATTTGAACCAAGGATTCAAATGATAGCTCATTTGGATTAGTCCTAATGGTGCAATATCTTATTCTGGTTAAACAGTATAGTTAACTTGCTTTAACATGCATGAAACCTGTACCAATGGATAGAGTGGATTTTTCTGATAATTTTCATATATAAATCTTTGCATTTGGAGTTATAGAATAAAAGTTATAAGCATTTGAAATTTGAATTATATTCGGAATTTGCTATATCAAAATAAATCCAGAAATTCATTTATTGCGTCGACATGAGGTCAGCGTGACGTCGAGGGGTCAGCGGGTCGTCAGTCAAACCGGCAGTGGGACCCGCATGTCGATAATTAGTTTAACTAATTAACTTTAATTAGAACTAATCTAATTAGTTAACGGGGTCCACTGTCATTGACTCGAGCGATCAGCAGGCCCACCGATCAATGGTCGTGGTCAACTCGCCGGCGTCTAGCCTTGGCGAGCAGGTATGGCGGAGCAAAGTGCTTTTACGTTCCGGCCACCAAATGGGGCGCGGAAGGCATCTCGTGGAGCTGGAGGCGAACCGCAGCTCGGTGGAGTTAGATGGGGTCGGGGTGGCGGAGTTGGCGCCGGCGACGAGTTTGGCGGCCGCCGGGGTTCGACCAACGACGGGTTTGGGGTTAGGAGGCTCGGCGAGGTGCGGGAAGTGCATGGGCAGACCCGTTGGGGTGTGGTGAATGCAGCGGGCACCTGGGTGGCGGAGAGTGGCGGAGCACGCCGGCGACGAGCTCGCGGCGGTGCGTTGAGGCGAGCCGTGTGCTCGTTGTGGTGCACGAGAGAGAGTGGAGAGGATGGGGAGGTAGCAGGCTCACGGCGGTCTCGTGAGAGCCGAACGGCGTGGTCGGGGACGATCGATCTGGCGGCGGCGAAGGGGATCTCCGGCGGTGGCGGAGTCGGGCGAGGTCGGTGCGATGGCTTGGGCGAAACAAGCGCCGGGGCTCGGCTTGTTCGGCGAAGTCGACGGCAATGGCGACTGGACACGGTCTCGTGGCGCGGGACGGCGGTGGCTACGACTCTGACGGTGGAAGCGGCGCAGTGGCGTCGGCCATGGCGAGGAAGCGAGGAGAGGGGCGAATGGCGTGTCGGGGGTCGGGCGACAGCGTGGAGGCCGTCGAGGCAGCGAGGCGGCGAGGAGGTGAAGCGAGGCGGCGGCCAGCTGCGTGGCGCGCCCGAGCTCGCCGTCGGGCACTGGCTGCTGCTGGCCGAGCCAAGCAGCTGTTGGCCTTGATTCTTTGGCTGGGCGGCAGGTGGGCGGGCACAAGCGTCGAGTAAGTTTTTCCATTTTAGTCTTTTCTAATATTCTGCAACTTTGTGGGGTTTTTAAAATACCCAAAACTGTTTTAAAAATCACCAAAATGCTCCTGGTCCCTTGTTGGAATATTCCCAACATGAAACATTTTGGTTTGGCATTTTTTGAATAGTTAAAATATTTTATATAATTTAAAATGCTCAAGTTCAAAACTTGTGGATTAATCCTAGGAACTTTGGATGACCTAGAAAATGATCCACCTCCTTTGACATGGGTTCTGAACCAAAACAAAGAGGATGAGCATTTTGAAGGGCATTCAGATTCATTGAAATAATTTTAGTAAACCCTAGTTGAATTAAGGGGGTGTTACGGGGTTTCTGCCTTCCCATTTCAAATTCAAATGGAATTTAAACATGATGCACACCTAATGCATGGTCTAAGCGGGATGTGACAACTCACCCCACTCAAAAGAATCTCGTCCGAGATTTAGGATCTATGCGAAAAGGTGGGATACTCAAGTCGAAGGCGATCCTCCCTTTCCCAAGTTGCTTCTTGCTCGGAATGGTTTGACCATTGAACCTTTAGAAACTTGATATTCGGCGTCGAGTGGTGCGCTCGGTTTGATCGAGACACGAGCGGGATATTCTCGATAGGTGAGGTTATCTTGGAGATCAAGCGTTTACGTGGTCCACTTCACGGATAGGATCCGAGAAGCAACGCTGAGTTGGGAAGCGTGGAAGACATCATGGACACGGAAAGATGCGGAGGTAGTTCAATTGGTAGGCAACTTCCCCTCGTTTGGCAAGAATGCGAAAGGGTCCAATGTAACGAGGAGCCAACTTGCCTTTGATACCGAATCGATGGGTTCCCTTTAGAGGAGTAACCCGAAGGTAAGCCTTCTCGCCAATTTCATAAGTCATAGGCTTATGCTTGCGGTCATATTGGCTCTTTTGACGAGATTGGGCTGTTTTCAATTTCTCACGAATAACGCGAACCTGCTCATACGCTTCTGAATCATGTCCGGGCCAAAGAGTTGTCTCTCCCGGTTTCGACCAGTTAAAGGCGTTCGACATTTCCGTCCATAAAGAACTTGAAAGGGCTTTGCCCAGCTGGCTTGATAGCTATTGTTATAAGCGAACTTCGGCGAATGGAAGGCATTTCTCCCAATTCAGCGAAAGAGATGTGAAGCTCGAAGCATATCCTCTAGGATTTGATTGACTCGTTCTACTTGACCACTTGATTGGGGATGGAAAGCGGTGCTAAAAGAGAGCGAGTTCCCATAGCGTTTTGAAACTTTCCCAAAATCGAGAGGTGAAGAGACTTCCACGGTCTGAGTTAATCTCAATGGAACACCATGAAGAGACACTATTAGAGATGTACAATTCAGCTAGCTGGCTAGCGGTTATACTCTCACGAACGGGTAGGAAGTGGGCTACTTTGGAAAGGCGATCGGCGACAACGAAGATAGCATTATTCCCTCTCTTGGTCTGGAAACCGGTAATGAAATCCATACCGATTTTATCCCATTTCCATTCAGGAATTTCCAAAGGTTGAAGGGTACCGGCAGGCCGTTGATGCTCTGCTTTAACTCGACGACGCAGGCGTCGCGATTAGCAATGTATTGAGCGATTTCTCTCTTCATCCTAGTCCACCAAAACCTCGGCGTAGGACTTGATACATTTAGTACTACCGGGATGAATGGTGAGAGGAGAGTCATGAGCTTCCTTAAGGATCAATTGCCGTAGCTGTTGTTTCTTGGGAACCACCAAGCGGTTTTCAAAGAAGACAACACCTCGTTCATCTATGGAGAAACATTTAGCAGCTCCGCTAGCAATGTTCTCCTTGATCCGGATATTCCTCTATCATCTTCTTTGAGCAGCTATGATTCGATCCGTGAGGTCAGGTTTCGCCACCGGGGTGGAAAGGAATCCTCGAGGAACAATGTGAAGATTAAGCTTACGAAATTCCTCGTGGAGAAATGGTTGACTTTGTTGTAACCTCAGATTGTTACAATAAGATTTGCGACTTAGTCGTCAGCCATGACATTAGCTTTGCACAGGGGTGTAAGATATTCCTAAGTCGAAATCTGTAATCAACTCCACCCAACGTCTTTGCACGAGATTCAGATCCGGTTGGGTGAAGATATATTTCAGACTTTGGTGATCGGTGTAGATTTATAGCGATTACCCGAAGAAGGTAATGTCGCCAGGTTTTGAGTGCATGAACCACTGCTGCAAGCTCTAGATGCGTGTGTGGGGTAGTTATCCTCATGTGGGCCTTGGCTGTCGAGAAGCGTAGGCAATCACATGGCGATCTTGCATGAGTATGCAACCTAGTCCTTGTCGCGAGGCGTCGCAATAGATAATAAAGTCCTTAGAAATCTGGTGGAACAAATGCGGGAGCAGATGTCGAGCGTCTTTTCAGTTCTGAAAGCTGAACTCGCCTTTGTGGCGTCCATTCGAACTTCTTATCTTTCTTGAGGAGTTCGGTTAGAGGTTTAGCAACTTTAGAAATTCTCGGCGAAGCGGCGGCAATAGCTCGCTAAACCGAGAAACTCGAACTTGCTTGACCGATTCAGGTGGAGTCC
This sequence comes from Aegilops longissima, assembly GCA_021605205.1. Lineage (NCBI taxonomy): Eukaryota > Viridiplantae > Streptophyta > Magnoliopsida > Poales > Poaceae > Aegilops > Aegilops longissima. The sequence continues at coordinate 740,410,862 of CM038682.1, forward strand.
AATCAAGGGCGGCTTGAACTCGCTTCGGGATTGACAGCAATGCCCTTACGGAGATTACATGTCCTAAATAGGTCACTTACGGTAACAGAATTCACACTTAGAGAATTTGGCATAAAGGCGGTGCTCTCGAAGTTTCATCAATACTAGCCTTAGGTGTTCGGCATGTTCTTCCTCATTCTTGGAGTAGATGAGTATATCATCGAGGTATACCACGACGAATTTATCCAAATACTCCATGAAGATTGAGTTCATTAACCGAGAGAAAGTGGCTGGAGCATTGGTTAAACCGAAAGACATGACGGTGTACTCGTATTGGCCATAACGAGTGACAAAGGCCGTTTTAGGAATGTCCCCATTCTTGATTTTGATTTGATGGTAGCCCAACCTCAAATCCATCTTGGAAAAGACTGAGGATCCAGCGAGCTGATCATACAGGTCGTTGATCCTGGGGAGCGGATACTTGTTCTTGATGGTGACCAAATTGACAGGTCGGTAATCTACAACCATCCGATCCGTACCATCCTTCTTCTTGACGAAGAGGGACGGGCAAGCCCATGGAGATGAACTAGGAAGGATGAAACCCTTTTGCAAGGATTCATCGAGTTGTTTCTTAAGTTCAGCTAGTTCTAGGGGTGCCATCTTATAAGGTCTTCTAGAGATTGGGACGGTTCCGGGAACAAGATCTATCACGAACTCGACATCCTGTCGGGTGGAACACTGGCAGTTCCTCGGAAAGACATCCGGAAATCACGGACTACGGAATATCTTGAGGTGCGGAAGAGGTTGGCATTTAAGGAGTAAAGTTGGCGCTTAGACACTCGGGTTAAAACATTTCTTGTCTTGCCCGAAGGATGGGTAAGTTGAGCAGTTCTAGTAGAGCAATCAATCTTAGCATAATGGGTGACATCCAGTCCATACCAAGATGATGTTTATGTCAGAGGACTTAAGAGCTATTAGGGATGCAAGAAAGACTAATCTGTCGACAAAATTTCATTCCCATGACTTATTCTAGAGGTTTGCCATCTAGAGCCGGAGTTTGAATTTCCATGGAGGTAGGCATGTCACGAGAATGTGGTGTTGTGCAATCGAGCATAGCTCTCGAAATAAATGAATGAGATGCTCCGATATCAAAAAACGGTTGCGGATGGCAATTAACAAGAAGCGTGCCGAGGGCGGCGTTGGGATCCTCATAGGTTTCTTCAGCGAGAGACATAGTTGACATGGCCACGGCGGTGGCAACTGGTTTAGCATAGGGCACCTTTCTGCTGGCTTGCCGCGCCAACAGACTTTCGGCTTGATTGGGGTTGTTCAGGGACACTCTCGGATATAGTGGCCCGTCTCTCCACACTTGAAGCAAGTTATCACATTTGGACGTGGAGCAGCATTAGCAGTTGGACCTCCATAAGTCTTGGGTGGAAAATACGGCTGGTTGGGGCGAGGCGCCTCGAGGATGGCCTCGGGGTGAACCTGGGTGGTAGAGCAGTATTTGGAACCCAAACCCGGCGCTCACGGGATCGAGCGGATGGCGATCGAGTCACGGATGTGCTTGCGTGAAGCCTCAAAATCAGTCTGCCCAGATTTGGTGACGATAGCCTTATTGACTAGCCGGGAAAGAGGTACACTCATGCGAGACGGAGATCTCGGCGTAGCTCGAGGCTAAGTCCCTTGCGGAACCTTGCTGCTTCTTGGCATCGGTAGAAACTTCCTCGGGAGCATAACGTGCTAACCTCCCAAATTCACGGTGTAGGCATCCACGGTCAGCCTACCTTGGGTGAAGCTGCAGAATTCCTCACGTTTGCGATCCATAAGACCTTACGGAATATGATGCTCACGAAGGCGGCACTGAATTCAGCCCAAGATGTAACTTGTCCAACGGACGCATAGCCTCATAATTCTCCCACTAGAGGCTAGCGGGGCCTTCAAGATGATAAGCGGCAAAGGTAACCTTGTCAGCCTCAGCCACGTTAGCGGAGCGCAGCTTGTGGTGGATCTTTGCGGAGCCAATCATCGCGTCGAGGGCTCGGCGGAATATTTGAATTTTGGGGATACTGACTTGGCGAAGTCGTTGAGTGAAACCACATCGTTTCTTGGCTGGCGTGCTGTGTTTTGTTCAATCCGCTCCAATAAGCGGTTGGTTTCACGCTTATTGCGTTCTGCTTCCGGCATCACCTCGGCCAAAGATGGCGGTTGCGGCAGATCCACATTTCTGGCTGCACTGGCTTCTCCCTGCTCTGGAACAGCAGGAGTGTTGCGAGTGTTGACCATCCTGGGAGACAAAGCAAAGGTTTAAACCAGGATGGCAGAATTTAACAAGGAAGTGCGGAAGGTAATGGGTAGCATGGAATGCAAAGATGTTCATCCGTATGACATGGTAATATAAAACTGCCATATATATATATACCAGCGGTCATACACACCATTCATAGTTTAGTACAAGCCTGACGGAGTACAACCATAAGGAAAGGCGTTACATCTCATCGGAAGCATTCCAACTCCTATACATTATTTTTCTACACTTCCGGAACGATACACACTAAGTTGTATTCCACGAGTCACGCAGGACGGTGGAAACACAACTATTACCATACTAGGAACACTACTACTATCTCAGGCAGCTCCATAGTAGTCCTCATAGAAGTCACCACCCGAACCTGGAAGTGGAACATGATCGTCCGGAAGCAGACAATCTGTGGGGCTGTGGACCATAAGGACTCGGATGTGGCCGTGGTCCAACAAGCGGTGGCAGGCAGGCCCACGAGGAGGGTGATGCCTCCAACCTCACGCCACTCCATAAAGTCCGGCAGACTCGCCCGCACAGGTACAAGTCTCTCATGTCCATATATCCGGCTTGCACGGCGGTGCAAACCTAGTCGAGTAGCCAGGTGGTCGAGCGGGCATTAAAAGCTCCATACGCAAGGCCGGTTCTCACGGTCCTTGTCCTCCAACAACTCAGTAGTAGTGCGAAGGTGAGTCCTCATGGGATGCATCGCTGTACAAGCCACGAAGGTAGCCATGCGCCCGGGGAGGATCTTGGCATATAGCGAAAATCAGTGTTGCTCGACAAAGCGTTACGGCTCGAATAATAGTCATCATGGAATAGGCTGCATCTTGCGAGACATTCCAATAGTGATTCGAGCCCATAAGAACGATGAAGTGGCTCGATAGCTCGGGATAAGATGGATAAATCCGGACCGTACATAGGTATTGGCTTTGATTGAAATCCTAAACTGCTCCTCGGCGGTATATTCAGGATACCATCGATAACCAGACTCAATCATCACCGGACCAGCATTGCCGTGTGACCGCACACATCAATGCAACGGGTCGAGCGAACCACTTGGTTACGGGGCGGGTGGCCATCTGAAAGCACAGCCACAATGCAAAGGCATTAGAATTTCTAGGAAAATCGGGCAGCATAACATACGTAAATGCTCAAAATCAGATTTGAGACATTAAAAATCAGATTGCAAACCCACTCAACAACATCATATCAAGGTTACGGTTCAAATGATAGCATACTAAAATTTAGTAGCACTGGCGAGGATGTAACCAACAATCCTATAAGTTACTACGGATTAGTAACACGTGAACACGATAGAAGAAGAGAGCCTAGTCCTATACCCACGTCGAATGAGAAGAGGATGACTCGGATCGAGGGCATAAGGTAAAGAAGTAAAAGAGCCTTCGTTCCTCCACAATCAATTCCCCTACATATAACTAAAGCATTTCTAGACTCAACTTGACCAGTTTGGCTTAGCGAACCTACAGGCAGCCTGCTCTGATGCCAGCGCTGTCGGGACCCGATTCAAGTCACATCGACCTAGCTGGTAACCCCTCATATCACTTTGCGGCCTCACGCACGGTATTCCCACAGGTGTCGCCTTACCATGGCCGGGACCGTTGCGCCTTTTGGCTCACGTATATGATAGTGTCGCTAGCATCCACATGACAAAGAACCGGGCCGACATGGCTAGTCGTGAACCCAAAGCGGCACTAACCTATGGGGACAGGCATACATGAATCACTTGAGCATGTCGGTCATCAACGTATGAATTCGGGCTGTAGCTTTGGGCTAACAGGACTCGGTATCCGGGCTGTAGCAGGCTAGGCAGGACTCGAATACCACGCGTGACATTTCCCGAAGGACAGACATAGGAGCGAAATGAATCACATGCCGGCCGATCAAGTGTCCAAGCAGTAGTCTTTGGGCTAGCAGGACTCGGTGAACCGGGCTGTAGCGGACTACTATCGCTCGGAAGCACGAGACTACATTTCCCCATATGAGAGGCTGCCAAGGATAAACAACTAGTTTGTCGGATCCCACTCATACCAAGCATTTCAATCATACATAATATGCCCGATATGAGTAAATACAACAAGGCATCACAACAAAACTCTACAACTCAAGTACTTTATTTAAGAGGCTCAGGAGCCATACATAACTATAGTCATACAGGTAGGGGTCACATGGCCCAACACTCAAGTCATACAATCATACAAGCACATGCGGAAGCAAACAGTCTGATCTGAGACTCTAGAAAGAAAGAAAGCTTGTTGGAGCCTTTCTATCTACAATGGCCCGTCACAAGTCTTAGATCGCCACCTGGGTGGCTAGTTCACTCGTCGAAGTCAATATCTACATAGAATCCGTTGGAGGGGGTAGTATAGTCCTCTGAAAAACATTAATTAAGCAAACATGAGTACAAAGGTACTCAGCAAGTCTTACCACAGAATCCTATCATACATGCACATTCTCAAGGAAGGAAGTGGAGTTATTTGCAGCAAGCCAGCTTTGACTCTTGGCTAAGCTATCCTACGTGACACCACTTTGTAAAGCATTTGTCGTATTACGAGTCCACTAATCACCATCACAATACTCCACCGAGGATCCTCTCGTCATCCCACGAGAGGGCCATCCACGATACTCACACTTATCTTGAGGCTTTTAGTAGTATCCATTTACTTGTCTATGAACTGATATAGGTAACCCAGAAGTCCTTCTCCGTGGACACGGCTATTCGAATAGATCATATTTAACCCTGCAGGGGTGTACTTCTTCACACGCTCTCACCACTTATAAATCGTTTACACGACATGTACTCGGCAACCTTCAAGCGGAAGCCCAGCGTGGGTGTCGGCCACAGCCTACCTAAACACTCAAGTCCCTAGTCGGGTTTATCGCCTATTCGGGTTCCATCCGCAGGAGTCCGCCGAGGTTTCCCATACAGCCCGAGCGATGTGTGCAGGGTTCCCGAGATACCAAGCGGGCACTCGGTACACGGACCACGGTGCCTACCGCAACACAACCCACCCCTAAGGTCAGCGTTGCGTCCCATTGACATGCTACAAACACGAAACTACTTGCAACTCCGGACTATGAACAGGGGTGGTTAAGAAGCCGAGAGGGTCAATTAAGGATCCCAATGTGTGGTAGTGGCTGATTCATGGATCACAAACACAGATCTCAGTTCTTAAGTTCGGCTTCAATGAAACAACCCACCATGTACTCCTACATGGCCTCTCATCGATACCTTTACCAAATCGTGTTCAACACTTTCACTCTCGAACCAACACAGCCTTTCACTCCAGTTCATCATCCCGATGAGCCGGACTGACACAACTCTAAGCATAGCAAGCATAGCATGGTAGGAAACACAAACATGGCTCAATCAACTCCTACACATACTAGTGGGTTTCATCTAATTCTTGTGGCAATGAAAGGTCATGCAAAGGAAGTGGGTTCAACTACCGCAGCACACAACAGTTGAATCGCGTTGTCTTAATGCGAGTAAACGAGAGCGAAGCGAGAACATGGGTTTGTATCGGAATGATCAATGAGTTGCTTGCACGATGGGCTGGGGTAGGGAACGCCCTTGGATGGGTAGTCGAGGTTATCTTGAGGCAGAACCTATCATGAAAGCACACCGCAAGTAAACACACATGACAATATGCAACAATATGATGCATGCTATGACATGGCAATATGGATGTGTGTTGGTCTAATGCAAGCTGAGATAACAGGGAATGAACTCATTTGAACCAAGGATTCAAATGATAGCTCATTTGGATTAGTCCTAATGGTGCAATATCTTATTCTGGTTAAACAGTATAGTTAACTTGCTTTAACATGCATGAAACCTGTACCAATGGATAGAGTGGATTTTTCTGATAATTTTTCATATATAAATCTTTGCATTTGGAGTTATAGAATAAAAGTTATAAGCATTTGAAATTTGAATTATATTCTGGAATTTGCTATATCAAAATAAATCCAGAAATTCATTTATTGCGTCAGCATGAGGTCAGCGTGACGTCAGGGGTCAACGGGGTCGTCCAGGTCAAACTGACAGTGGGACCCGCATGTCAGTAATTAGTTTAACTAATTAACTTTAATTAGAACTAATCTAATTAGTTAACTGTGGGGGTCCACTGTCATTGACTCAGAAGCGATCAACAGGCCCACCGATCAATGGTCGTGGTCAACTCGCGGCGTCTAGCCTTGGCGAGGCCAGGGCCGCGGAGCAAAGTGCTTTTACGTTCCGGCCACCAAATGGGGCGCGGAAGGCATCTCGTGGAGCTGAGAGCGAACCGCAGCTCTGGTGGAGTTAGATGGGGTCGGGGTGACCGGAGTTGGCGCCGGCGGCGAGTTTGGCGGCCGCCGGGGTTCGACCAACAGCGGGTTTGGGGTTAGGAGGCTCGGCGAGTGCGGGAAGTGCATGGGCAGACCCGTTGGGGTGTGGTGAATGCAGCGGGCACCACAGGGTGGCGGAGAGTGGCGGAGCACGCGGCGATGAGCTCCAGCGGCGGTGCGTTGAGGCGAGCCGTGTGCTCGTTGTGGTGCGAGAGAGAGTGGAGAGGATGGGGAGGTATCCAGGCTCACAGCGGTCTCGTGAAACCCGAACGGCGTGGTCGGGGACGATCGATGCGGCGGCGGCGGCGAAGGGGATCTCGGCGGTGGCGGAGTCGGGCGAGTCGGTGCGATGGCCAGGCGAAGCAAGCGCCGGGGCTCGGCTTGTTCGGCGAAGTCGGCAGCGGCGGCGATGGACACGGTCTCGTGGCGCGGGGACGGCGGTGGCTACGGCTCTGACGGTGGAGCGGCGGCAGTGGCGTCGGCCATGGCGAGGAGCGAGGAGAGGCGAGGGGGCGAATGGCGTGTCGGGGTCGGGCGGCAGCGTGGAGGCCGTCGAGGCAGCGAGGCGGCGAGGAGGTGAAGCAGGCGGCGGCCAGCTGCGTGGCGCCTGAGCTCGCCGTCGGGCACTGGCTGCTGCTGGCCGAGCCAAGCAGCTGTTGGCAGCGGCTCTTTGGGCTGGGCAGCAGGTGGGCGAACGGCGTCGAGTAAGTTTTTCCATTTTAGTCTTTTTCTAATATTCGCAACTTTGTGGGGTTTTTTAAAATACCCAAAACTGTTTTAAAATCACCAAAATGCTCCTGGTCCCTTGTTGGAATATTCCCAACATGAAACATTTTGGTTTGGCAATTTTGAATAGTTAAAATATTTTATATAATTTAAAATGCTCAAGTTCAAAACTTGTGGATTAATCCTAGGAACTTTGGATGACCTAGAAAATGATCCACCTCCTTTGACATGGGTTCTGAACCAAAACAAAGAGGATGAGCATTTTGAAGGGCATTTCGGATTCATTGAAATGATTTTTAGTAAACCCTAGTTGAATTAAGGGGGGGGGGTGTTCTGGGGTTTCCTGCCTTCCCCATTTCAAATTCAAATGGAATTTAAACATGATGCACACCCTAATGCATGGTCTAACTGGGATGTGACATAACTGCTCGTGTTTGGGTGCTCTGTGGTGGAGATGGTGTTGTGTCAACGGGAACTGGGTTACTATCTGCTGGGGTTGGGATTAGAAGGGGTGTAGCTGGTTCTCTGTCCAACTGGGTAGGGGTACAATCTACGTGAGTCTGGGTTATGTGTGGTGGGGCTGATTCTTGGGCAAGTACGACCGTGGTTCTATCTCCATCAACAGGTAGCACGATCTTTTCTGAAAACCGTGTTTTTATTCCCACAGATACTGCCATCACCCCCTCCAATTGAAATGGCTGATAGACAAGAAAAGTAATTGAATGTACAGACAATGTAAGATAGACAGGTGCAATGGATAGTCGGGAAGAAAATAGGGCATGAAATAATTCACATTTATGTTGTCTAACCAAACAGAATAGCAGGACATAATTTCACATATATGATGGCTAATTAAACATGATAGCATGACACAATTTCACATGTATGATGGCTAACTAAACAGGATAGAATGACATACTTCAAAATATGATGACTATGTAAACAGGATGACATGATATAACTATACGATGTGTCTATTAAAGTGGTTGGCATGCCATAAATCACAAACATGCCGTCGATGGAAACATGATGGCATGATATAATTCACGGATAGAATGACATAATTCAAAATATGATGACTATGTAAACAGGATGAGATGATATAACTATATTATGTCTATAGAAAATGGGTTGGCATGCCATAATTCAGATACATGTTGTCTATGTAAACATCATGGCATGATATAATTCAAATATATGATTTATATACTAAGGAAGTGAGCAGAGGGCAATCGCTTATATGATGTGTCAACTAAGGAGATGGCATTCAATATCGTGTATATGATGTAAAAACTAAGCATTGCAATACAACATATGCATGATATGAGTAATATAACCTGCCAAGTTTGAGCATACACCTCGGGGGATAATAGGACTGGTCATCGCCTCTGAATCCTCCTCACGAAGAGCTATCTGTAACCAGCGAGATATCTGCTTCAGAGGTAGCATTGTCTGCTCTGAAGACCTTGTTTTCCTCAGATTTCTCCATCACCAATTCAAATGGCTGATGCAGGGAAGAGCGATTGAATATACAAACATTGTCGACAAAAGCAATGAGAAATACAAAAAAGGACGGCATGATGTAATTCACATATATGGCGCTTGGCTAAACAACATGGCATTGCATAATTCACATATATAATGCCTTGCAACAAGATAGCATTGCATAATTCACATATATAATGTCTTGCAACAAGATGGCATTGCATAATTCACATATATGGTAATAAACAGGTGGCATTCACACCTAGCATGTCTAAACTAAGGAAATGACATAGCAATGCAAGATACCATACTCACGATATGAGCAACATAACCATGCCAAGTTAGAGCATGCACCTCGGGGGGGGGGGGGGGAATAGGACTGGTCATCTGTCTCTGAATCCTCCTCTGAGGAGCTATCTGTAACCAGCAAGACATGCGCTTCATCAGATAGCATTGTCTGCTCTGAAGACCTTGTTTCCACCCCAGATTTTTCCATGGCCGTGAATGGCTGATGCACAGGAAGAGTAATTGAACGTACTAAAATTGTTGACAAATTTAACACGTAATAAAAAAAGATGTCATGATATAATTCACATATAAGATGAGTGGCTAACCAGGGTGGCATTGCAAAATTCACATATATGATGCCTGGCTAAACAAGATGGCATTACATGATTCACATATACGATAAAGAAACTAAACAGATGGCATTGAAACAAAGCATGTCTAAACTAAACAGATGACATCTTTGATGTATACAGTAAGCAATGCAAGGCACCATATGCATGATATTACCAACATCAGCATGCCAAGTTAGAGCGAAGACCTCATGGGGTAAATAGGAGTGGTCTTCTGCTTCTGAATCCCCCTCAGAACAGTTATCTTCCTCTTGATTACGATCCGAAATGGGTGGAGGGGGGCAGCCTTTGCGCCCACCATGGAGTGACGTCTGCATGAAATTTTATTGCCACGCAAGGCTCGTCTCTTTTGCTCTACATGTTTAGTTTCATTGTTTACAATAACTGACATGCATAGGAATAAAACATAGTGAGATTATGTAAGGAGTGCATGCACAAAATCCAGAGTGATGGTAGCAAGCTGTGGATAGACCCAAAACCAATGATAGCTGGCAGATAATAGCTTTAGTACAAAATACAGATAATGGCTCATTTAATGTTTGTTTGCACCCAACATGAAACTCATAGTAGACACCCGAGATTAACCAGATAGTAGAAAGATAGTACTGATTGCTGCCCCATTATGTATCCCACAACCATTTAGAAACTCAAGTTTAAGCATAAGTTTGGACCTGACTCGGAGTCTAATAGGTGAACACGATGATAAAGTAGCATGTCATCATATTAAGCGATGCATAACGTAAGCAGACACGGAAGAGTGCGACCTCTCTTGCGGACCCGTGTAGTCCTCAAGGTCATCTGCTTAGTTGATGATGGTAATGCAGTTGTCGTGGCTGCCGGCGGCGGGGAAGAAGATCTTAGGTGGCGAAAGACAGTCTGGAGAGCAGATCCCTACTGTGGTGAACCCTTCCGTTGTTGGAGCAGCTGAGCTGGGGTGGAACACAGCACCGCAGGAGCAGGACAAACCACACAAGGATTTCTTTGACACATATCTGTAACAGAAGTAATTGTGTAAGGGCTTGTTTGAATTTGAGGATTCTAACAATGCAGGGATAGGAAATAGACAGGAATAGGATAGGAATGCACGTGCAAAACAGAGAATTTAAAAACACAGGATTTCTGCCAATCTGGGTGTTTGGTTCACAAGAATTGGAAGATCACAGGATGCAAAGAAGCATGGTGAGATTAAGTCAAACCACAAGAAAATGTATAGTTATAATGCTATTATGCTACTATCTCTTAGTCTTGTGCTTCATGAATAGGAATTTGAGAAGGAGGACAAGTGGAAATTAAAATTCCTACGGTTTTTCTTTTCAGGAGACACTAAAGGAACAAATCCTATAGTTTTCCTTTGCTCCATTCCTTTGCACCAAATTCATGAAAAGTAGTACCATAGGAAACTTTCCAATTCCTATGTTTTTCATTCACTTTTCCTTTCAAGCACTGGCGATTCTAGTAGGAAAGCTTGAGCAAGGAAAAGCCTACACTAAAAAATGTTTTTGTGCTACTTTTATTACTTTGGACCCAGGCCACTGCCCTACTAGCTCAGCTCCCAGGGCCATCGACAAATGCACAGCTCAAACGCGCAGAGATAAATAACGATGGCATTCAAGAGAGTCCATCACGGATAGCTAAGTTGCTTGGTACCTCACTGCTTGTCATATACTAGGATAACATAATCGTATTTCCCGTTACTCCGTGTTCTCATTGGACAATATATATGACATGTAGACTAAAAAAGAGATGCAACAAGTGTACAACCTCTTTGACGAAGCCATGTCGATCTCAGCGTGATTGGGTTGGCCGGTGAGGATGCTCTGGCTGACTTGGCTATCGGAGGAGGGGAAGAAGATCTTAGGCGTCTGGAGATGGATCCCGAGGTACTGCTCCGTTGTGATGGAGGGTTTCATCGTTGGAGCAGCTCCGATGAGTTGTACGACGCCGAGGCTGAAGCAAGACAAGAGAGATAATGATAACCTGAGTGGAATTCTAATAGTATCTCCAATAGATGACGTAAAATACATAACCACAAAGTGCTAGATGCAAAATACATCAGCCGCTCATCTCTGAACTTAACTGTCGAAACTGAATTTAACTGTCGAAACTGAACTTAACTGTCGAAACTGAATTTTGCTGTCAAAACTGAACGCACTAGAGGTGAGGCTACACGTCAGTCGACTGACTTTTTCATCTTTGGTCAGTCGATTTTGCAGCCATTGGATACGAAATCAAGGGTCTGTAGTTCATCTTCAACCTCCACCCCCCTGAGCCGCCAGCCACCACCGGCCAAACAGCCGCCCCCCCGCCGCCCGCGGCCGGCGGTGCGCCTCCCGCCTCGCCCCAAAAACACTCCCCACCGCCGGTCCGCCGCCACCCCGGCCATCCCTCTAGGCCCCCCCGTGCAGAGCTTTTTCTCCGGCGATCCCCACGCCACCGCCCCACCACCGCCGGCGACCACCGCCCCCACCCAGAACCCGAAGATAGATAGTGGGGTACCTCTCCGTGAGCCCCCCCTCCCTTCGGCTGGTTCTTCCTTAACTCCGGCGAGCCCCCCACCCCCTGAAAATCGAGTGACCCAAAAGTCGATTCAGTCGACTAAAGTGTAGCTAAATCGGAGCTGCATCGCAAGCAAGAGCAAGAGCGAGAGCAGCAGCGCGATCAAGAGCAAGAGCAAGAGCAGACCAGACAGGGGACCGAGAGCAAGAGCAGAGTAGCAGTAAGAGCGAGAGCTAAAGTAGCAGCAGCTCCTACTGATGTGGACGTCGCCGACGAGGGAGCGACGCCGTGGATGGAGCCGCGCCGTGTCGGCTCAGGACCGAGCGCCGGCAGCGCCGTGAGATCGAATCAAGAAGAAAATGCGACGATTAGTGTACAACCTCTTTGGTGGTGCCGATTAGGCCGCAGCTTCATCCGAGGAAACGGTGATGATGATGCTCTTCCGATGGTGCAGGTGAAGACGGCGGTGTGGGAATGGAGGTGGCGCGAAAGACGAGGGGAACATCGGGGCAGCTCCTTGGAGGTGGGGGATGGGGTGGCTGAACCGGCGGAATGATGAGATCGATGACGGATCCTCATCCGGTACGGTGGATGAGGGACGTCGAGGTGTTCCTGCGGACAACGTCGTCGGGGAAGAAGCTCCGGCTGGGTGGCGGACGGAGCAGGGTGTGGGGTTTCGTCGCGGGTTTTCGCGGCCTCGGTGTACGAATGGGTGGGCGGATGGGATGGCAGTGGGGAACCATGGCTTAGAGACGCGCTTGTCCGAAATGTGGGGTAAGTTACGAAAGTACCCCCCCCCACCGATTTGAGGCGGTTCTTTCGGTTCAGGGGTACCACAGGCATTTCGCGTGTCGGGGTTTCACAGAGGTGGGAGTTTTTTAGCGTTGTAATTTCGTAATAGCAAGGCGCGGTTTGAGATGGAGGGAGTTGTCGGAGCACAACGAGACAAAGATATATCTTAAATATTTCGGGCTAACAAGGCGCGAGTTAAAATTTCTAGACAAGCCTAACGTGTATTGTACCAAATCAATTCGCACTACAAATGTCATTCTAAACTTTGAATTCATGTTATGTTCAATTAAAATATTTTGCTACGTGTATGATGCATGCAACCTACTACTCAAATGAACGTTTTAGTGCATTCCAAACATATATACTACCGCTTCAATATGAACTAAATTTGAATTCGTTTCTCTATTTGAATAAGATCTACAATAATGATTGTTGTGAAGTCAAAGCATTTGAATTCGTTTCTCTGTTTTAATAAGATCTACAATCATCATTATTGTCAAGTTAAACCATCGTTTGTGTATTACCTTCACAGCACACCACATGATTAGTCTCGAGTTACATATGAACTATGTGTACTATATGAACTTGAATTCGATTTTTTGAATCCACTTTATGTTGATTTCAAATCATAGTACATTTCAAGCTCTAGCTAGATCTTCATAATCTAAACCATGTCTCATATGTATAATGTGTTTATCACATTGTGTATGGTGCCCCGCCTCCTACGCCTACAAGTATTTAGATGTGAGTTGCAAACACCACACATTACCACAAATTCAACTAAAATGTGAGAATGTTCGATATATAGTATTGTTTAGATTGCTCGATATTTAGTTGTAAGATGCAAACGCCACATATTATCACAAATTCAAATAAAATGTGAGCTTGTTCGATGTATAGTATGGTTTAGATTGTTCGACATTTAGCTGTGAGTTGCAAACGCCATGCATTATCACATTATGGTATAACATGTGCAAAACCACAACACGCGTATCACCGCTATATTCATGCATGCATATGTTTAAAACACTATGATCTCCTATTCAAATATATGAATCCACTTTCATATCAAATTATGATCTTTGTTAGTCTCTTACACCCACACAATCCTCTAACCTTTGTAGCTACCACTAACTTTATCTCGTGCATGCACACGCCTCCCCCTCCCTCAGCATTCTATCCATCGCGCACATTCATTTTTTTTCTTTAGGTCGTTCTCCCACAGTCTCCACAACTCCTTTCTGACACAACCGATTGACAAACCTCTCCAGCGATGTCTGCCTACAACATACACACGAACCTTCAATCTCCTCCTTTATGTGTCCTTGCCTCGTGTCTCTCATACGGTCCCACACACGTGTAAACTCTCGCCCCTCTTTTCATTGCTCTCACAACCGCACACTCCTCCCCCTATCTAGCTAGTAGCTGGGCCTCTCGCACCACCTCCTAGCTCCATTCTCTCTGTCTATCCGTCTCGCTGGGCCTTATTTGCCTCTAACAAATGGACGTATGATACGTCTCCAACGTATCTATAATTTTTGATTCCTCCATGCTATATTATCTACTGTTTTGGGCAATATTGGGCTTTATTATTCACTTTTATATTACTTTTGGGACTAACCTATTAACCGGAGGCCTAGCCCATATCACTGTTTTATTGCCTGTTTCAGTATTTCGAAGAAAAGGAATATCAAACGGAGTCCAAACGGAATGAAACCTTCGGAATCGTGATTTTTTGGAAGAATATCATCCTAGAGGCTTGGAGAACAAGTCAGAAGACCCTCGAGGAGCCTAGGAGATAGGGGGCGCCCCCCCCCCCCCCTACTGGGCGCGCCCCCTGTCTCGTGGACCCCTCGAGCACCCCCCGACCGACTTCGTTCGCCTATATATTCCCTCGTACCCTAAAACCATCGAATATCAAGATAGATCGGGAGTTCCGCTGCTGCAAGCCTCTGTAGCCACCAAAAACCTCTCGGGAGCCCGTTCCGGCACCTGCTGGGGGGAACCCATTACCGTGGCCATCTTCATCATCCGGCGCTCTCCATGACGAGGAGGGAGTAGTTCACCCTCGGGGCTGAGGGTATGTACCAGTAGCTATGTGTTTGATCTCTCTCTCTCTCTCTCTCTCTCTCTCTCTCTCTCTCTCTCTCTCTCTCTCTCTCTCGTGTTATCTCTCGTGTTCCCTCTATGGCACGATCTTGATGTATCGAGCTTTGCTATTGTAGTTGGATCTTATGATGTTTATCCCCCTCTACTCTCTTGTGATGAATTGAGTTTCCCCTTTGAAGTTATCTTATCGGATTGAGTCTTTTATGAGAACACTTGATGTATGTCTTGCCGTGCTTATCTGTGGTGACAATGGGATTTCACGTGCCTCTTGATGTATGTTTTGGTGACCAACTTGCGGGTTCCGCCCATGAACCTATGCATAGGGGTTGGCACACGTTCTTGACTCTCCGGTAGAAACTTTGGGGCACTATTTGAAGTACTTTTATGTTGGTTGGATGAATCTGAGATTGTGTGATGCATATTGTATAATCATGCCCACGGATACTTGAGGTGACAATGGAGTATCTAGGTGACATTAGGGTTTTGGTTGATTTGTGTCTTAAGGTGTTATTCTAGTACGAACTCTTTTATAGATCGATCCGAAAGAATAACTTTGAGGTGGTTTCGTACCCTGCCATAATCTCTACGTTTGTTCTCTGCTATTAGTGGCTTTGGAGTGACTCTTTGTTGCATGTTTAGGGATTGTTATATGATCTATCTATGTTATTATTGTTGAGAGAACTTGCACTAGTGAAAGTATGAACCCTAGACCTTGTTTCCTATCATTGCAATACCGTTTACGCTCACCTTTATCATTAGTTACCTTGCTGTTTTTATTATTTCAGATTACAAATACCTATATCTACCATCCATATTGCACTTGTATCACCATCTCTTCGCCAAACTAGTGCACCTATACAAGTTACCATTGTATTGGGTGTGTTGGGGACACAAGAGACTCTTTGTTATTTGGTTGCAGGGTTGCTTGAGAGAGACCATCTTCATCCTACGCCTCCTACAGATTGATAAACCTTAGGTCATCCACTTGAGGGAAATTTGCTACTGTCCTACAAACCTGTGCACTTGCAGGCCCAACAACGTCTACAAGAAGAAGGTTGTGTAGTAGATATCAAGCTCTTTTCTGGCGCCGTTGCCGGGGAGGTGAGTGCTTGAAGGTATATCTTTAGATCTTGCAATCGAATATTTTTGTTTCTTGTTTTATAACTAGTTTAGTATATAAAAGAAAACTACAAAAAAATGGAGTTAAGTTTGTCTCATACGCTTCGTCTTTTTAATATCTTTCGTGAGTTTGATGGAAAGGAAAATTGTGCTCAAGTGCTAGAAGAAGAATGCATTAAAATACTTGGTACTGAATCTTTGAATGATGAGCATGATTGCAATGTTGTTAGTATGAACTCCTTGAATATCCATAGTACTAATGATGATTGCTCTAGTCTTGATGAAAATATCTCTTATGATCATGTCAACTTTTGTGGAGTGCATGTTTGCATTAACACACCAAATAAAGAAGATATATATTGCAAGAGGCATAAGTATTTAGAAACTAAGAAGTTGCAAGAAAGGCTAGATAAGAGTGCGGAGAATTTAAGATATCTTTCCCGTTGTGAATTTTGCAATAAACAAGATCATTTACATCTCCAATGCAAATTGTTTCATGATCGGATCGTGTCCAAAAATTGTGATGATTTGATCTCCCTTTCTCATTACAATGAACTTAGATTGCTTTTGGGTTGTGAAGAGTTGAAACGTTTAACTAAGCCTATTCCAGAATTTATTCTTAAGCATTTTCTTGATATTGATCTAGAAAAGATTTATATGTTTTGTGCGTAGAATTTCCTTGAAAATCCTTATATTGCCAATTACCTAAAGAAAAGAAAGCAAATATAAGATGAAGAGAATACTAATGAAAGGGAAGAGACTTCCCAATCTCCTCCTATTGTTTCTTATGATGAATCAGGTAACGAGGAGGAGCTTTCTATTCAACCAGTCTCGTCAATAAGGAGCTCAAAGAGGAAGGTTGAACCCACACATAATATGAAGAAGAAAAATAAAAGAAGGAGTAACAAAGGTAAAAAGGTATCCCTCCCAAATGATGTTGCTCCTACCACTCATTGTGATGATGATAATTGCTTTACTATTGGTGTTATCCATATTTTTAATGATGAGAGTGATTATGCTTATGATATGAAAGAGACCAAGCTTGGGGAAGCTATGTTTGATGAGGATGAAATATTTGAGAATATATTTGCTGAAATTAATGTTTGTCCCAAGCTTGGGGATGCTATGTTTAATGAAGATGATATTTTTAGCATCCCAAGTTTTGATATGCAAAGTTGTTATGATGATGGCATGCCTCCTACGTATGATGATTATATTGATGAAAGTGGGTCTGGAAGTGTGTCAACTTTAGGAATTAGTGATCCCACTATTTTGGAGGATGTTGAATCTTATTGTGATGAATATGAAAGTGGATTTGGAAGAGTGTCAACTTTATTTAGTGATTCCACTATCTTGGGAGAGGTTTCAATCGATCTTGATGAGAACGAAGTTGCTACTTATGATGATTATTGTGATGAAACTTATGCTATAAAAAGTAGTGATGATTATATTTATAAAACTTGTCATGATTATGATTACCCTTTTTCTGAACATTTCTCTTTTAATGTGAAAACATTTTTTAGTGTTCAAGTCTCTTACGATATTCCCACTATTCCGAATGAGACGAATTTTGCTTATGTGGAGAGTAGTAAATTTTCAATGCTTGTAGATCATGAAAAGAATGCTTTAGGTGCTGGTTATATTGTTGAATTCATTCATTATGCTACTGAAAATTATTATGAGGGAGGAATATATGCTTGTAGGAATTGCAATAATGTCAAGTTTCCTCTCTATGTGTTGAAAATCTTGAAGCTATGCTTGTTTTACCTTCCTATGCTTGTTGATTATTGTTCCCATAAGTTGTTTGCTCACAAAATCCCTATTCATAGGAAGTGGGTTAGACTTACATGTGCTAGTCATATTCTTCATGATGCTCTCTTTATGTTTCAATTCTTATCTTTTATGTGAGCATCATTGAAATCATCATGCCTATCTAGGGGCGTTAAACGATAGCGCTTGTTGGGAGGCAACCCATTTTTATTTTAGTTTCTTGCTTTTTGTTTCTGTTTAGGAATAAATAATCCATATAGGTTCAGTTTAGATGTGGTTTTATGTTTTAATTAGTGTTTGTGCCAAGTAGAACCTTTGGAAGACTTGGGTGAAGTCTTTATGATCATGCTGTAAAAAACAGAAACTTTAGCGCTCACGAGATTAGCTTCAACTTTTTACTGGAGAGTGATATTTAGTTGATTATTTTTGCAGATAATTACTAGAAAAATTACTCAGGTCCAAAAATTTATTTTAGAATTTTTGGAGTTCCAGAAGTTTGCGTTAGTTACAGATTGCTCCAGACTGTTCTGTTTTTGACAGATTCTGTTTTCATTGTGTTGTTTGCTTATTTTGATGAATCTATGGCTAGTAAAATAGTTTATAAACCATAGAGAAGCTGGAATACAGTATGTTTAACACCAATATAAATAAAGAATGATTTCATTACAGTACCTTGAAGTGGTGTTTTGTTTTCTTTCGCTAACGGAGCTCACGAGTTTTCTGTTAAGTTTTGTGTTGTGAAGTTTTCAAGTTTTGGGTAAAGATTCGATGGACTATGGAATAAGGAGTGGCAAGAGCCTAAGCTTGGGGATGCCCAAGGCACCCCAAGGTAATATTCAAGGACAACCAAGAGCCTAAGCTTGGGGATGCCCCGGAAGGCATCCCCTCTTTCGTCTTCGTTCATCGGTAACTTTACTTGGAGCTATATTTTTATTCACCACATGATATGTGTTTTGCTTGGAGAGTCAATTCCTTTTGTTAGTATTTGCTTTCTGTCATTTAGATTAATGCTTTGCATCTTTAGTTTCAATAAAAATGTCAAGGATAGCTTATGCCATGCTTATTTTGCAAGTATGCATGTTGTTGTTTGAAAACAGAAAGTTTACCGCTGTTGCAAAAAATTCCCTAGAAAAGTCAGAGAGTGGTATAATGTTGAATCTTTTTGCATGATGAGATCTGATAAATTTACTACAGTGGGAATTTTAGTTCATAATTTTGGAGTCTGGGAAGTATTGATACTCTTGCATTCTTTACAGACTGTACTGTTTTGACAGATTGCTGTTATGGTTGCATTGTTTGCATATGTTTGCCTATTTAATGGTTCTATTTGAGGATAGGAGTATTAAATATGCAGAGGAATTTAGTATGCAATGTTGAATAATAATCTTAGTGATTTTTTACAGTAGAAAATGATAAGGTTTTGCATTGGTTTATACTAACCTATCTCACGAGTTCTTGTTGAGTTTGGTGTGGATGAAGCTTTTGAGAAATAGAGAAACCATGATATGAGAGGAATTAAGGAGACACAAAAGTTCAAGCTTGGGGATGCCCAAGGCACCCCAAGATAATATTTCAAGAAGTCTCAAGCATCTAAGCTTGGGGATGCCCCGGTAGGCATCCCACCTTTCTTCTTCAACAACTACCGGTTAGTATCGGTTGAGCCTAAGTTTTTGCTTCTTCACATGAGTTGTGCTATCCTTGCAATGTCATTTTCTTTAGCTTTGTTCGCTGTTTGAATAAAATACCAAGATCTGAAATTATTTTATGTTAGAGAGTCTTCACATAGTTGCACAATTATTTAACTACTCATTGAACTTCACTTATATCTTTTAGAGCACGGTAGTGGTTTTATTTTTGAAGAAATAGATGAACTCTCATGCTTCACTTATATTATTTTGAGAGTCTTAAATAGCATGGTAATTTGCTTAAATAATCTTAATATTCTAGGTATTCAAAAATAGTAAAAACTTTCTTATGAGTGTGTTGAATACTAAGAAAAGTTTGATGCTTGATAATTGTTTTGAGATATGAAGATGGTGATATTAGAGTGATGCTAGTTGGGTAGTTATGAATTTGAGAAATACTTGTGTTAAAGTTTGTGATTCCCGTAGCATGCACGTGTGGTGAACCGTTATGTGATGAAGTCGGAGCATGATTTATTTATTGATTGTCTTCCTTATGAGTGGCGGTCGGGGACGAGCGATGGTCTTTTCCTACTAATCTATCCCCCTAGGAGCATGCGCGTAATACTTTGCTTTGATAACTTGTAGATTTTTGCAATAAGTATATGAGTTCTTTATGACTAATTTTGAGTCCATGGATTATACGCACTCTCACCCTTCCACCATTGCTAGCCTCTCTTATACCGCGCACCTTTCACCGGTATCATACACCCACCATATACCTTCCTCAAAACAGCCAGCATTTCCATAGCCATTCCGAGATATATTGCCATGCAACTTTCCACCGTTCCGTTTATTATGACACGCTCCATCATTGTCATATTGCTCTTTGCATGATCATGTAGTTGGCATCGTATTTGAGGCAAAGCCACCGTTCATAATTCTTTCATACATGTCACTCATGAGTCATTGCACATCCCAGTACACCGCCGGAGGCATTCATATAGAGTAATATTTTGTTCTAAGAATCGAGTTGTAATTTTTGAGTTGTAAGAAAATAAAAGTGTGATGATCATCATTTTTTAGAGCATTGTCCCGGTGAGGAAAGGATGATGGAGACTACGATTCCCCCACAAATCGGGATGAGACTCCGGACGAAATAAAAAAGAGAAAAAAAAGATGCCATAAAAAAAAGAGAAAAGGCCCAAATAAAAAAAACAAAAAATGAGATAAAAAGAGAGAAGGGACAATGCTACTATCCTCTTACCACACTTGTGCTTCAAAGTAGCACCGTGATCTTCATGATAGAGTCTCCTATGTTGTCACTTTCATATACTAGTGGGAATTTTACATTATAGAACTTGGCTTGTATATTCCAATGATGGGCTTCCTCAAATGCCCTAGGTCTTCGTGAGCAAGCGAGTTGGATGCACACCCACTTAGTTTCCTTTGTTGAGCTTTCATATACTTATAGCTCTAGTGCATCCGTTGCGTGGCAATCCCTACTCACTGACATTGATATCTATTGATGGGCATCTCCATAGCCCGGTTATACGCCTAGTTGATGTGAGACTATCTTCTCCCTTTTTGTCTTCTTCACAACCACCATTCTATTTCACATATAGTGCTATGTCCATGGCTCACGCTCATGTATTGCGTGAAGATTGAAAAAGTTTTGAAAATGTCAAAAGTATGAAACAATTGCTTGGCTTGTCATCGGGGTTGTGCATGATTTAAATACTTTGTGTGGGGAAGATGGAGCATAGACAGACTATATGATTTTGTAGGGATAACTTTCTTTGGCCATGTTATTTTGAGAAGACATGATTGCTTAGCTAGTATGCTTGAAGTATTATTATTTTTATGTCAATATTAAACTTTTGTCTTGAATCTTTTGGATCTGAATATTCATATCACAATTAAGAAGAATTACATTGAAATTATGCCAACTAGCATTCCACATCAAAAATTATCTTTTTTATCATTTACCTACTCGAGGACGAGCAGGAATTAAGCTTGGGGATGCTTGATACGTCTCCAACGTATCTATAATTTTTGATTGCTCCATGATATATTATCTACTGTTTTGGGCAATATTGAGCTTTATTATTCACTTTTATATTACTTTTGGGACTAACCTATTAACCGGAGGCCTAGCCCATATTGTTGTTTTATTGCCTGTTTCAGTATTTCGAAGAAAAGGAATATCAAACGGAGTCCAAACGGAATGAAACCTTCAGAATCGCGATTTTTTGGAAGAATATCATCCTGGAGGCTTGGAGATCAAGTCAGAAGACCCTCGAGGAGCCCGGGAGATAGGGAGGGCGCCCCCTGTCTCGTGGACCCGTCGAGCACCCCCCGACCGACTACTTTCGCCTATATATTCCCTCGTACCCTAAAACCATCGAATATCAAGATAGATCGGGAGTTCCGCCGCCGCAAGCCTCTGTATCCACCAAAAACCTCTCGGGAGCCCATTCTGACACCCTGCCGGAGGGGGAACCCATCACCGGTGGCCATCTTCATCATCCCGGCGCTCTCCATGACAAGGAGGGAGTAGTTCACCCTTGGGGCTGAGGGTATGTATCAGTAGCTATGTGTTTGATCTTTCTCTCTCACGTGTTCTCTCTCGGGTTCCTCTATGGCACGATCTTGATGTATCCCGAGATTTTCTATTGTAGTTGGGTCTTATGATGTTTCTCCCCCTCTACTCTCTTGTGATGAATTGAGTTTCCCCTTTGAAGTTATCTTATCGGATTGAGTCTTTTATGAGAACATTGTATGTCTTGCCGTGCTTATCTGTGGTGACAATGGGATTTCACGTGCCTCTTGATGTATGTTTTGGTGACCAACTTGCGGGTTCCGCCCATGAACCTATGCATAGGGGTTGGCACACGTTCTTGACTCTCCGGTAGAAACTTTGGGGCACTCTTTGAAGTACTTTTATGTTGGTTGGATGAATCTAAGATTGTGTGATGCATATCGTATAATCATGCCCACGGATACTTGAGGTGACAATGGAGTATCTAGGTGACATTAGGGTTTTGGTTGATTTGTGTCTTAAGGTGTTATTCTAGTACGAACTCTTTTATAGATCGATCCGAGAAAATAACTTTGAGGTGGTTTCGTACCCAACCATAATCTCTACGTTTGTTCTCCGCTATTAGTGGCTTTGGAGTGACTCTTTGTTGCATGTTGAGGGATTGTTATATGATCTATCTATGTTATTATTGTTTAGAGAACTTGCACTAGTGAAAGTATGAACCCTAGGTGAAAGTGCTAGTTATCGACTAGAGGGGGGGTGAATAGGCGATTTTTATGAAAGTCTTCAAAACACGGATGTTTCGAAGACAAACAACAGAAATGACCTAATTGATATGCAGCGGAAGATAAACTACAACAAGCAAGCCATAGTCAAGTATGTGATAATGTGAACGGACAAGACTAATAGCAGCTATGTAGTAAGGATCAGGATGGAAGATAGTATGAAGCCAATCAACAAAAGTAGTCAAGCAATGAAGTCAAACAGATAAGGCATATAAGTAATTACTTCACGAAGACAAACTCAAGGTAAAGGAGGGAAGGGATAGAACCAGTCACTAGTTGAAGGCACAGGATTTGTTGGACCAGTTCGATTCTTTGTGACAAGCTGTACATCTGGTTTGGGAGGCTGAGATTCAACTCAAAAGACCGCGTCTTCACCTTATTCCCTTGAGCTAAGGACACAGTCCTCGCCCAATCACTCTGGTAAGTCTTCAAGGTAGACTTCGAACCTTCACAGACGACGTTCACCGGCAATCCACAATGACTCTTGGATGCTCGAACGCGACGCCTAACCGGTGGAGGATTCACAGTCCTCAAGTGTAATAAGTCTTGAGTCACAGACAGGAAAACTTCAGTGATGCCTAACACTCTTTGGCTCTGGGTGTTTTGGGCTTTGTCCTCGCAAGGATTTCTCTCTGAGGTGGGTTGCTCTCAAACGACAAAAGCCGTGCACTAACTCTGAGCAGCCACCAATTTATGGTGTAGGGGTGGGCTATTTATAGCCACTAGGAAACCCGACCTGTTATGTCCGAAATGACCACAGGTCACTAAGGAACCGACACGTGTTCCAACGGTCGATTTCAAACATTCACGGCAACTTTACTTGGGCTACAAGCAAAGCTGACTCATCCAGCTCTGGATAAGTTTTGCTCTCATTGTCTTCACTCAAGACATAGGATTTGGGTTGAGCATCACTTGGTCATTACGACTATGATCACTTGGACCCCACTTAACGAAGACGGTGGTTCCTACGACTCAACAGAGAAGAAAAGGAAACAACGAAACAACACAGTCTTCGCACTCCATAGTCTTCACTCAATGTCTTCTCATGTCATAGTCTTCAATGTGAATATCTTCACATATCACCATCGTCTTCAATGTCTTCATACATTTTTAGGGGTCGTCTCCGGTGGGTAAACCGAATCAATGAGGGACACTACCTGCGTTATCCTGCAATCCTCACAAACTCATTAGTCCATCAACCACATTTGTCGTCAATACTCCAAAACCAACTAGGGGTGGCACTAGATGCACTTACAATCTCCCCCTTTTTGGTGATTGATGACAAACTGGTTGAAGTTTTCAACAGGGATAAAATATGTGAAATTGTGAAGGATAGGGAATTGTCTTCATAAGTGGCAAAGGCTCCCCCTGAAGATGTGCATATAAGTAGTTTGCTTTTGGAATGCAAATGCACATGGCAGGTTGTACTTGTGGAGATCCTCTTCAACTTATGAAGATAATTCATCATGCATGAAATGATATAGCTAAGAGAATGACATGCGTAATGAAAAATGGACGTCTGCAGAATGATCTAAGTGCGGAAGTTATCATCGCACATGCGGAATTTATCATCGCACCAGAGTAAAACAAATAAGTAGCAGACGACCATCGAGTTTAAGTGTTACAACTCAAAGAACCAAATGTATCAAAACGAGGGTTGTAAACACTAGGCAAAATATAGTGCAACCTCCCTTAAGAACCCGCTTGAAGACTATCAAACTCATATGCTTCTCCCCCTTCTGTCAGTAAGGACCAAAAAGGTTTGAAGACATAGAGCATCTACTCGTCCTCTTCTGAAGAAGATGATGCAGCAGGGTTGTCGTTGTTGGTTGGCGGTGCAGACGAGCTTGGCGCAGTGTCGATTCGTGCAGAAGTAGGGGCGGTGAAGTAGCATCGGCTTCATCATCGATCACTCTGGCATTGACCGTTGCCGCGGAGGAAGAATAGTCAAAGTCTTCAAGAGATGGAGTCCGCTGTAGGACTGCATTCCGTGGAGGAGTGGAGTCAAACTTCAAACGTTCAGTGAAGCCATCGTCTTGAAGATCAGCTTCAGCACTGAGCAGGGTCAAACTCTTCCATGATCGCCGACAAGTATCGTGAGTTACAAAAGCATTCTTGGTGGCAAGGTTGCGAATGCGATTGACGTCCACCAAGAGGCTTTGCATTTGACTCTTTAGCCAGGAGTGATGCTTCTGGTTCCATAAAAGCTTCAGCAACTTTCTTGGGTTCTGATATTGATACAAAGGAAAAGTGCCCACAGAAATTTGCTAGTTGTGTTGCTCTTGAGCGAGTAAGCGGACCAGGTGCATTGATGCTATCGATTATCTTCTCAATCTGTACTTCATTTGCATCACGAGGATGAACTGGACGAAGATTTTGTTCATGCTGATTGTTGTCGTCATTGGAAGGATTGTCTTCAGGCTGAGCATTGTCTTCAGGTTGGTTAGGTGCAGAAATGATAAGTTCCTCTTCAGGCTGTGCTTCAGAGGGCATGATTTCACCAGTTCCCATTAGCTTGATAGATTCGCTGGGTGGTGCTTCGTCTAGTGTGCTTGGCAGGAACTCTCTTTGTGAACCATTGGTTTCATCAAATCGCACATCTACAGTTTCGACGATTTTGTAGAGATAGAGATTGAAGACTCTGTAAGAGTGTGAGTCCTTTCCATAATCGAGCATGAAGCCTTCGTGAGCTTTGGGTTCAAATTTTGACTTGTGATGAGGATCCTTGATCCAGCACTTAGCCCCAAATACTCTGAAGTAACTGACATTTGGCTTCTTGCCAGTAAGGAGCTCATAGGAGGTTTTGTTCAGAAGCCTATGGATATACACACGGTTGATGACGTGACAAGTTGTATCAATGGCTTCAGGCCAGAACTTTCTTGGTGTCTTGTATTCGTCGAGCATTTGTTCGAGCCATCTCAATGAGGGTTCTGTTCTTGCGCTCCACGATGCCATTTTGCTGGGGTGTGTATGGAGCAGAGAACTCATGAGTGATTCCCATGGTATCCAGATAAAGATCAAGTCCGGTGTTCTTGAATTCAGTGCCGTTATCACTTCTGATATGCTTGATCTTGACACCATAATTGTTCATTGCACGATTGGCAAATCGTCTGAAGACATCTTGCACTTCAGTCTTGTAGAGAATTATGTGCACCCATGTGTATCTTGAGTAGTCATCAACAATGACGAAGCCATAGAGACAAGCAGTTGTTGTAAGGGTAGAGTAATGAGTAGGGCCAAATAAATCCATGTGAAGCAACTCGAAGGGTTGAGATGTCGTCATGATTGTCTTCGAGGGGTGCTTTGCCCTAGTCATCTTTCCAGCTTCGCAGGCACCACACAAATGATCCTTCTTGAACTTGACACCTTCGATGCCTATGACATGCTTCTTCTTGGCGAGTGTGTGTAAGTTCCTCATTCCAACATGCCCCACCTCCGATGCGAGCCAAGATTCAAGCTTTTGCAAGAAGACATACGGCAAGCTGTGGACCTGCTGAGAAATCTACCATGTATAGATCATCTTTCCTATACCCTTCAAAGACTAGAGACTTGTCAGATTCCATTAGTACAAGGCAATGATATTTTCCGAATATCACAATCATGTTCAAGTCACAAAGCATTGAGACAGACATTAAGTCGAAACCAAGGGACTCAACAAGCATCACTTTGTCCATGTGTTGATCCTTTGATATTGCAACTCTGCCTAGACCCAATACCTTGCTTTTACCAGTGTCAGCAAATGTGATGTGACTCTTGTCTGATGGACATAAGGTTGAGTCCATGAGAAGACTTCGATCACCAATCATATGATTAGTGCATCCACTGTCCATTATCCATTCTGAAGCATGAGGTGTCATACCCTACAGTACAGTTAGGGGAATAGGCTTCACCAAGAGCATTGTGAACCATAAACATTTGACGAGCAAGTGGATTATTGAAGCTTAAATCAAGATTAGGACTGATAGGATGAATGGCAAACGATTCAGGAACAAAATACATAGTGAGACCATTTGGGCATTTGATCTTGTGCCCTACAAGATGTTTTAGGTCCCCAGCAATAGCATCAGACGCCTTTGATTTTCGGCTGGAGACCCTTTCCTGCAAAAGAGAGTTAATTCTTCTTAACCACCCACATCTTCAGGGGTGGCTTAGAAGCAATGAGTCTAAGTGCAGCATCTGAGAATTTCGGCTTTGGAGCCCTAGCAAATAGCCTTGCAGGAGATGAATGATACTCATGTGAATAAGCAGAAAAGTTCTTAGTTCTATGAACGTAGCGGTTTGAGGACACACGCTCATATTCATAAATTTGAGTATTGTTTCCCTGCAAAACATTGGCGTTAGGGTGACTCAAGTGAGTCTTCTGTCTGTATGAAGCCTTTGGACCATATGACGCCTTTGGTCAGGGTTTGTCTTCTTCCGTGTGGTGTCATGATGACATTCACGGAAGATTCTCAAGACAGCTTTTGGGAACCGGATCTTCTTCATAGGCGGTCCATTCCTGCAGTTAGTACCAATATACCTGGCAAACACTTCACCATTCTGATTCTTGAACAGCTTATAGTTTGCATCAAAGGATTCATCAATGATAATAGGGTTAGCACAGGTAAAGCCAGATAAGGTGGATGGATCCATGAAGGTCCCTTTGCAGCAACCCATGTGGTTTTGGGATCGCCAAAGCTTCCAAGAGGAACCATCAACATTCATTTTCCTCTCAACCCAACACCCTCTTTCCTAGGGTTTCGGTTCAGAATCTGCTTTTTGAGGACATCGCAAAGTGTCTGATGCCCTTTCAGACTTTTATATATCCCTGTTTCAAGCAATGTCTTCAACGTGGCATTTTCATCAGCAATGGTTGTGTTATCCTCCGCAGAGGGGTTAGTAACCACATTGGTAGTTGAAGACAATGCAACTGTAGCAGCAGTTGAACATTCAGCAACAGAGTAGTGATATCACGCTCAAGACATTTTAGACATGGTGGTTCAAATCCATCCTGAGCGGAACTGATCTGTTGAGCGCGAAGTGACTCATTCTCTTTTTGAAGATCTTCATGAGCCGCTCTCAATTTCTCAAGCTCTTGCTTCCTTTGAAGATAATCATAGGAGAGCCTTTCATGAGTAGTTGAGAGCGTTTCATGACGACTTTCAAGTTCTTGGTACTTAGCATGAAGATTTTTAATGTCTTCAACTAAGGACTGTGAACATGTCATTTCCGCGTCCAACAGGTCATCGTTTTTGTCTAACAGTTTTTGAGTATGTTCCATAGCTCTTTGTTGTTCAGTTGCAATTTTAGCAAGTGTTTTGTAGTTGGGTTTGGATTCACAATCAGAGTCATCATCACTTGATGTTTGAAAGTAAGCATCACGTGATTTTACCTTGGCACCGCGTGCCATGAAGAAGTAGGTGGGAGCAGGGTCGTCCTTGTCATTAGCTTCAGCGTTGGTGTGGAAGTCATTGTCTTCAGTGTTGAAGATGGACTTGGCAACATAGGCTGTGGCTAAAGCCAGACTTGCAACACCCGGGTCGGAGTCCTCTTCAGATTCCACCTCCACTTCCTCAGAAGCAGACTCCTCCTCTGAATCCATTTCCTTGCCAACAAAAGCACGAGCCTTGCCAGATGAGCTCTTCTTATGCGATGAAGACTTTGATGAAGACTTGGAAGAAGACTTTGAGGATTTCTTCTTTTTCTTGTCATCAGAATCATATTCCTTGCTCTTCTTCTTCTTCTTCTCATTTTCCCACTGTGGACATTCAGAGATATAGTGTCCAGTTTTCTTGCACTTGTGACAGTTCTCTTCTTGTAGTCTTGAGTGGAAGCTTCATCATTTCTTGAGCTGGATCGTGAAGACTTTCAAGCCTTTCTTCCTAGTGAACTTTGGAACTTCTTCACAAGCATAGCAAGTTCCTTTCCAATGTCTTCGTGGATCATCGAACCGCATTCAGATTCTTCTTCGATGAGGAAACAACTTTTGCCTTCAAAGCGAGTTCGCCATAGTTTGGACCATAGATATCTCTTTTCTCAGATAGCTGGAACTCATGTGTGTTGAGCCTCTCAAGTATATCAGACGGATCGAGTGTCTCGAAGTCAGGACATTCTTGTATCATGAGGGCAAGGGTGTCAAAAGAGCTGTCAAGTGATCTCAGTAGTGTCTTGACGATTTCATGCTTGGTGACCTCAGTGGCGCCGAGAGCATGAAGCTCATTTGTGATGTCAGTGAGGCGATCAAACCTGAGCTGGACATTTTCATTGTCGTTTCTCTTGAAGCTGTTGAAGAGGTTGCGAAGAACACTGATTCTTTGATCTCTCTGGGTTGAGACGCCTTCATTGACCTTAGATAGCCAGTCCTAGACTAGCTTCGACGTTTCCAGAGCACTCACACGGCCATACTGCCCTTTGGTCAGATGACCACAGATGATGTTCTTTGCAGTGGAGTCCAGTTGAATGAACTTCTTGACATCAGTAGGGGTGACACCTTCACCAGATTTGGGAACGTCGTTCTTGAGGACATACCAAAGGTCGACATCAATGGCTTCAAGATGCATGCACATCTTATTCTTCCAGTAGGGATAGTCAGTTCCATCGAACACGGGGCAAGCAGCGGAGACCTTGATTATCCCTGCAGTCGACATAGCTAAAACTCCAGGTGGTTAAACCGAATCACACAGAACAAGGGAGTACCTTGCTCTGATACCAATTGAAAGTGCTAGTTATCGACTAGAGGGGGGGGGTGAATAGGCGATTTTATGAAAGTCTTCAAAACACAGATGTTTCGAAGACAAACAACAGAAATGACCTAATTGATATGCAGCGGAAGATAAACTACAACAAGCAAGCCATAGTCAAGTATGTGATAATGTGAACGGACAAGACTAATAGCAGCTATGTAGTAAGGATCACGATGGAAGATAGTATGAAGCCAATCAACAAAAGTAGTCAAGCAATGAAGTCAAACAGATAAGGCATATAAGCAATGACTTCACGAATACAAACTCAAGGTAAAGGAGGGAAGGGATAGAACCAGTCACTAGTTGAAGACACGGGATTTGTTGGACCAGTTCCAGTTGCTGTGACAACTGTACATCTGGTTAGGGAGGCTGAGATTCAACTCAAAAGACCGCGTCTTCACCTTATTCCCTTGAGCTAAGGACACACAGTCCTCGCCCAATCACTCTGGTAAGTCTTCAAGGTAGACTTCGAACCTTCTGAGACGACGCTCACCGGCAATCCACAATGACTCTTGGATGCTCGAACGCGACGGCTAACCAGTTGGAGGATTCACAATCCTCAAGTGTAATAAGTCTTCAGTCACTGAGACAGGAAAACTTCAGTGATGCCTAACACTCTTTGGCTCGGGTGTTTTGGGCTTTGTCCTCGCAAGGATTTCTCTCTCAAAGGCTTCGAGGTGGGTTGCTCTCAAACGACAAAAGCCGTGCACTAACTCTGAGCAGCCACCAATTTATGGTGTAGGGGGTGGGCTATTTATAGCCACTAAGCAACCCGGCCTGTTATGTCCGAAATGACCCTGGGTCACTAAGGAACTGACACGTGTTCCAACGGTCAGATTTCAAACACTCACCGCAACTTTACTTGGGCTACAAGCAAAGCTGACTCATCCAGCTCTGGATAAGTTTTGCTCTCATTGTCTTCACTCGAAGGCATAGGATTTGGGTTGAGCATCACCTCAGTCATTCTGACTATGATCACTTGGACCCCACTTAACAGTACGGTGGTTCCTACGACTCAACAGAGAAGAAAAGGAAACAACGAAACAACACAGTCTTCGCGCTCCATAGTCTTCACTCAATGTCTTCTCATGTCATAGTCTTCAATGTGAATATCTTCACATATCACCATCGTCTTCAATGTCTTCATACATTTTTAGGGGTCGTCTCCGGTGGGTAAACCGAATCAATGAGGGACACTACCTACGTTATCCTGCAATTCTCACAAACGCATTAGTCCCTCAACCACATTTGTCGTCAATACTCCAAAACCAACTAGGGGTGGCACTAGATGTACTTACACTAGGCCTTGTTTCCTATCATTGCAATACCATTTACGCTTACGTTTATCATTAGTTACCTTGCTGTTTTTATTATTGCAGATTACAAATACCTATATCTACCATCCATATTGCACTTGTATCACCATCTCTTCGCCGAACTAGTGCACCTATACAATTTACCATTGTATTGGGTGTGTTGGGGACACAAGAGACTCTTTGTTATTTGGTTGCAGGGTTGCTTGAGAGAGACCATCTTCATCCTACGCCTCCTACGGATTGATAAACCTTAGGTCATCCACTTGAGGGAAATTTGCTACTGTCCTACAAACATGTGCACTTGCAGGCCCAACAATGTCTACAAGAAGAAGGTTGTGTAGTAGATATCAACGTACACCGACCGATCTCCCGCTATACATATAGCTAGCTAGGTCCTTATAACTCATTTTTTTCCCACGCGTCGATCGATCTACCTCATTAGTTATGTCTCTCCCTTCCTCCGACAAACAACAATTGATCTACCGATCTAGTTAAGTTTGCTTACCAAACACATGGTTCCCCTTCATCACCATGGATGCGTCCCGACAGATCTATCATGCACAGGCACACACAGAAACACATCCCCACTCTTATTGATAATATTGCAGTTCCACCCTCATTTTGTCTAGTAGGCCTCTCCCACCATCTTCGAGAAGCAACTCCATCACCCATCCAGCACTCTACCCCTCTCCCTCCCTCTCTCTCTCCTCTCTCTCTCTCTCTCTTTGTCCCATCCTATTTCCCGTCCTTCAGTTATGTATGGATGTCGACCGATCTCCCTCAAGACATAGCTGGGTCTCTCCTTCTCAACACACATACGAGTCGTTCTACCTCTATAGTTAGTCCTCCGCCTACCCCTCCCCCCCCCCTCCCACACACACACACCGATACATCGCGCCTAGTCATGTCTCCCTGCCACACAAAAACTTGACTGTGCCCTCGACGTTCCGTAGGTCAGTCTCCCTATATCTTTGACTTGCACACACACACAATTTCGATGGCTCTCTTCATCGATCTCGCACCCACCCACTTGATCCTCTCTTCGACTCTATCGATATCTATGACCCCTTCCTCTCTTCTCGTGGATCGCCCGGCCCTGTATATATGATATGGATAGGCCCCCATTTCACACACATTGCATGCAAAATTTTGTTTGAGATGTCATCGACACATATTCCCACAAATACATTCACGAAATCAACCCCCCCCCCCCAAACAAAAAACACTCACGAACACACAAGCCATTTGTCTAGGTTTGTATCTCTCTCACACACACCCACGTAGGTGGGGGACGTGCACGAAGAGAATAGGTGCACACACGGCGCACGTACTCCCGTCTCTTTCCCAACCACACTTGCGCGGGTACACGGTGGATATCATTTCTATACGAAAAGGCAGCCCACGTGGTAATTTGACATGTGTACTAGTTGTCCACTTGATGGAGGGAGGATCGTCTACCACGGGTGAACAAACAAATTGCGACTTGACGCGTTATGTTAAAAAAAGAGGCAAACCATGTGGGGCCTACCTTAGAGGCAAGGCTCTATACACTGGAGTACTTTTGATGTGTTCCGTCAACTCGCAGAACGAGGAGAAGCTTGCTTAGTATGCCGTCTCCCCCGCCCACGGGCGCGATGGCTCGCAGGATGAGGTGAAGCTTGCTTACTAGTAATAGTACTATATGCCTTACGCCTGCTCCCTCGCTCATGCGCGCGGTGGCTCGCAGGCCAAGAAGAAAATTTTACTACTCCCTTTGTTTACTCCTCGTCCCTACTACCTTGGTTAGAGAGATTATCATATTGTTTGGAATATATATATATCCTTTAGTAGATTTCAATATGAACTACTAGTACATACTCCAAAAACTGATGTATATAGACGTATTTTAGAGTGTAGATTCACTCATTTTGCTTCGTATGTAGTCCATATTGAGGCCCTATTTGGTTCATAAGTCCTAGGACTTTTTCTAGTCCCAACTAAATATGAATTTTTTCGAAATTAGTGAATTTTTGAGTTTGTAAACCTTTTTTAGACTAGCTAAATACCCGTGTGTTGCTACGGGATGAAACAATATCTAAAGAGAGGTGACATGAGGCCGATTGTCATCGGCCATGGTGGCATCAACTATGTTCTGACGTCATTGGTATATATCCGCTGCTGCCCAGAGAAGGGTGGCGCGATGATCAATGGCTATGACTTTGGTGATCCTCGATGATTGTCGTCAATACAACAACCCAGGTCTTCGTGGGCTCTAGCACATGCTGACATCAGAACGGGACGCTAGTGTATCATGTTGCATGCTCATCGATGGATAATAAGCACGGTCGCGCGACCTAGCTTTCTCCATTTTATTATTGCCGACTTGTATCGTTGACTCTTTCCAAACTAAAAGAGCCAAATCATTCAAAAAAAGTAGTATCTCAAAGAATTAATCATTGCACGTTTTGCATTAATGTTTGCGAGGGACGGATGATGACTACGTACAGATTTCCCTTTAATATTAGAGATGTTGAGCACAAAATGTGCGTGCGTTGCTACGGACATAAGGAGAAAAATGTCTCAAGGATGTTATAACAAGCACTAAAGTTTCTCTTCCCACATCTCACCTTCCGCCGACCACTATGATTCTCAAGCAGATTTAGCGAAAAGGCCAAACTGAAGCACCTAAGGAAGAAAAGCGAATGATATGATGCAAGAGTAGGTATATTTTATGTTTATTGTAAGAAATCATTATAATTGGGTTGATGAACATTAATCATGTCAAACATATATTTTTATGATCCTCATGCACACCGAGCATTTACGAAAAATGGCCAGTCCTTCAGTAAGATCTTTGTAGGCTCATCAACAATGTACTCAATAACCCCTCCTTAGAGTCCTCCAAATATTGTGGGCCCACTGATGACTTGAGAATAACAATTTCTTAGCCGTGATCAGTAACAATCAGAACATCACTAACTCCACTATGCCGAGTAGGGCATTTTGGAGGCTGAGCTCCATGAAGGCCGAAATTTTGAAAAGAAAAACAAAATTCAAACTTTTCAAAATTGACATAGAACATTAGTCCAAATGTTTGAAAATTTATAGTACTACCTATTTCTTAATTTTAATACATTTGTCCTTATTTTTAACGGTGACTCGCTTCTGCAGCATTAACTAATTCATTCTTGAAATATTCAAAAGAAAACATATTGACCTGGAAAAAATCAGTTCTTCACAAGAACCTTGTGACAAATATAAAAAGAAGGATTGAGATGGTTACCCTCATAAAAGTCACCTTCCAATATAAATTAAGGAAATAACTTTGCATAATATTGGCATACAAAGAAAGAAAAAAGCTCATGCAGCCAAGTATCATGAAGAAAATGATTCCCAGTTATCTCAGTTCCAAATGTTAACTTATATCAATTGTCTGAGATTTAAATGGATGAGAACTGTTAAATCTGTGTCTCTCAAGATTTTTGTATCAACAACAGTCATCATGTCTCCTTAACCACCCCCACCAAGCAAGTAGAAAAACATCATGTTTCTCCTTTCCCTCCTTGCATGTCAATTTCCTTACTTCAGCGTACTCTTGTCGCTTCAAAAATGACTTTAGAAATCAGAGATACGCCGATGGGAACTTTAGTTAGATAAAGAATTGGCATGCCCTCTCTTAGTGGTACTACAACAACAGAAAGTCTTGAAGTCGTGTTTTTTTTCAAGAGTATACAAAATGTGTCCCATATATTTATAGCATGAAGAACATGTTATCTAAAATAAGTTCATGCAAACATGATAAACCTTGTGTAATAAAAGATACATCTATTTAATGTGCAACCCATATGCAAATGGCTACATAACTTTGAAGGTAGTGTCCAACTATTCACTTCCCATCCATGCTAAGGTAACAAATAAGCAGCTCGCCCTATTTTGTCTCATAAGTCAAGATCATCATCCACCAGGCTGCTTTTCTAGGACTCATCTTCAGACTCCTTAAGCTGAAAACCAAAAGACAACGAGAGATTCATGATATCAAAACATATTTTATAGTCCACGAGTAGAAATATATATATTATATTATTTATATTTTCCAAGTCATATAAGCGGGATGTCTGACACTAGTAGAAAAAGGGTCAAACGTGAAGCACATTAGTGCCGGTTTGAATTTGAGCCGGCACTAATGTATACATTAGTGTCGGTTCCAACAGCTAGCCGGGCCGCTTTCATTAGTACCGGTTCGTGGCGAACCTTTAGCACCAGTTCGTGCCACGAACCGGTACTAATGAGAGTGGTGGCAGGATGTTGTCAGACTGGGGCCCCTCCAGGCCCTTTAGTACCGGTTCTTGGCACGAACCGGTACTAAAGGTCATCCTACATAAACCCTTCGTCCACCCGAGTTCGCTCTGTTCTTCCCCTTTCCCCTCTCCTCTCTGTTCTTCCCCTCTTCCTCTCGAGCTCATCACACATTTTGCCCAAAATTTGTCAAGATTTGAAGGCCCCCATCCATTCAAATGATCACAAAGGTTAGCAACTTTGTACTTTCATCTCTCATTGCTAGATTAGCTCTTGCAATGCTTTATATAGTGATTAATTTGTGAGTTTAGTAATTTGGGAGGAAATATATATGTGCTAGTATTTGATTTATATGCAATTTGAGGTCAAAAATAACACTTAGTTTGCATATGTAGGTGTGATTTACTTAGTGCCTTCTAAATCTCCGTCGAAACCACCGCCGATCGCTCAAGCACTGCGTCCGTCATGGCACCACCTTGTGGTGAGCCTCTTGTTCATGAAATTTTATATAAAAAATTGATGTTTGTGTGATTTGGATATATAGTTACTCGTATAATTATCTTACCCGTACGTTGTTTGTTATACATAGTGCCATGGTTTTGATATCCGTCCCCGTCGGCCCTCGTCCTTGTTATGATTCGGATGTGGTATATTCTCTTTTAAAACTATTTGTTGCATTTCGTGTTTATGACAAATTATGCCCATCAAGTTGACATAGATATTTTTATCTAGGAGGTATGTGAACGGAAATTCCAACCGACCCTATTGTCGAGAGGTTAAATTTAGTTGAAAGAGAAAACGAGTACTTGAAAGAAAAATTGAAAAGAATTGAGGGGGAGAAGATGGAATTGTAGTTGCATGTTGCCGATGTCGTCGATGATCACAAGATCAAGATGGAGAAAATGCGCTTGAAGATTAGAAAGATTAGAAAATATGCCATCGATAGTGAGGCTTGGTATCATTATGCTGTTGGATCAATTGTTACCTTAGTTGCGATCTTGATCGCATTTGTTGTTGCATTTAAATGCTTTAGCTAGATAGTTATTTGTTTGTTGCATTTAAGTGTTGTATGAACTTTATGTATGAACTTGTATTAATTTGGTCTATTCGTGTTGTGTAATGAAGATGAGCGGCAATGGATGTACGATGACCAATGCTCTCCCAGTTAAATCGAGGGCGTGCATACTTTTCTCGCTATGCGGTGAGGAAAACAAGCGGGCGGATGGTTTTATGCCTTGTCCATGTGCTGGCTGTAAGAATGGTCGCAATTACTCTACGTCAAGAACCATTCACGTCCACCTGTTTGAGTCCGGTTTCATGCCCCACTATAATGTTTGGACCAAGCACGGAGAAAGAGGGGTTATGATGGAAGACAATGAAGAAGAAGAGGATGACGACAGCTATCCTGGCCATGGGTTCCCTGAATACGATGATACAACAATGGGGGAAGAAGCTGAGTCGGTAATGCGGGAAGAAGCTGAGCCGGCAATGCGGGAAGAAGCTGAAGAAGAGGCATCAGATGAGCCCGTTGATGATCTAGGTCGGGCCATTGCCGATGCAAAGAGAAACTGCGCAAGTGATTTGGAGAAGAAGTTGCAGCGCATGTTAGAGGATCACAAAAAATTGTTGTACCTGAATTGCATAGGTGACAAGAAAAGCTGGGCACCTGCTGGAATTGCTGCAATGGAAGGCGAGAGAATGGTGTATCGACAAGGGATTTGGAAAGTTCTTGGTAATGATAAAGGATATGCTTCCAAAGGACAACGAATTGCCCGAGAGTACGTACGAAGCAAAGAAGGTTGTCTGCCCTCTAGGGTTAGAGGTGCAAAAGATACATGCATGCCCTAATGATTGCATCCTCTACCGCGGTGAGTGCGAGGATTTGAATGCTTGCCCGGTATGTGGTGCATTGCGCTATAAGATCAGCCGCGATGACCCTGGTGATGTCGAGGGCGAGCGCCCCAGGAAGAAGATTCCTGCCAAGGTGATGTGGTATTCTCCTATAATACCACGGTTGAAACGTTTGTTCCAAAACAAAGAGCATGCCAAAGCGATGCGATGGCACTGAAGAAGACCGTAAGAAAGACGGAAAGTTGAGAGTACCCACGACGGGTCGCAGTGGAGAAAAATCGAAAGAAAGTACGGGAAGGAGTTTGCGATGACGCAAGGAGCGTATGGTTTGGTCTAAGCGCAGATGGCATTAATCCTTTTGGGGAGCAGAGCAGCAACCATAGCACCTGGCCTGTGACTCTATGTTTGTATAACCTTCCTCCTTGGTTGTGCATGAAGCGGAAGTTCATTATGATGCCAGTGCTCATCCAAGGCCCTAAGCAACCCGGCAACGACATTGATGTGTACCTAAGGCCATTAGTGAAGAACTCTTACAACCGTGGAATGGAACAGGTGTACGTGCGTGGGATGAGCACATGGGGAAGAATTTGACCTAAAGGCGTTGCTGTTCGTGACCATCAATGATTGGCCTGCTCTCAAGAACCTTTCGTGACAGACAAACAAGGGATACCGCGGATGCACGCACTGTTTGGATGATACCGACAAGATATATTTGAATAGTTGTAAGAAGGATGTGTACAGGACATCGCCGATTTCTTCCGAGCAGGCATCCCGTAAGAAAGAAAGGCAAGCATTTCAAAGGTGAGGCGGATCATCGGACGAAGCCTCGCCACTGTACTGGTGCTGATGTACATGATATGGGTCCTGGCGGACAACCTGTTCCGAAGGACGCTGACGGACGCGCACCCATGTGGAAGAAGAAATCTATATTTTGGGACCTACCATATTGGAAAGACCTAGAGGTCCGCTCCGCAATCGACGTGATGCACGTGGCGAAGAATCTTTGCGTGACCTGCTTGGCTTCTTGGGCGTGTATGGGAAGACAAAAGATACACCGAGGCACGGAGGACCAGCAACGATGCACGGAGAAGACGGCATACATCGAGGGTCATGCAAGCTACGCTCTTACCAAAGAAGAGAAGGAAATCTTCTTTGAATGCCCGCTCGAGATAAGGTACCGTCGGCTTCGTCGAATATAAAGGGAATAATAAACATGGCAGAAAAAGTTCCGAACCTAAAGTCTCATGACTGCCACGTGATTATGACGCAATCGCTTCCGTTGCATTGAGGGGCTTCTACGGAAAAAGTTCGATTAGCCATTGTGAAGCTATGTGCATTTCTCAATGCAATCTCTCGTAAGGTAATCGATCCAGAAATCATACCAAGGTTGAGAATGATTTGGTGCAATGTCTTGTCGTTTCGAGTTGGTGTTCCCACCATCCTTCTTCAACATCATGACGCACGCCCTAGTTCACCTATCTTGAAGAGATTAACGTTTTGGGTCCTGTATTTCTACACAATATGTTCCCTTTGAGAGGTTCATGGGAGTCTTAAAGAAATATGTTCATAACCGTGCTAGGCCGAAGGAAGCATCTCCAAGGGCCATCAAAATGAGGAGGTCATTGAGTTTTGTATTGACTTTATTCCTGACCTTAAGCCGATTGGTGTTCTGAATCGCGGCATAAGGGCGATCGATGGAAAAGGCACGCTAGGAGGGGAACAAATAATATGTATGGACGGACATTCTCTCACGAAGCACACTACAGCTTCTACAGAATTCGCCTTGGTGGCTCCGTATATGGATGAACACAAGAATTTGCTACGCCCAAACACCCCGAGCGGTCGATGATCGGATTACACGTGAACAAACCAGAGTTTCGCCACTGGTTGCGAACACGCACCATGCATGACACCTCTATTGAAGATGATCTGTACTTGCTGTCCCGTTACCATCTTTGAATATAATGACTTTCAAAGGGTACGAGATAAATGGTAATACATTTTACACGATCGCCCAAGATAAGAAGAGCACCAACCAAAACAGTGGTGTCCGATTTGATGCAGAAACCAAGACGGGAAAGGAAACATATGATGATTATATACAGGACATATGGGAACTTGACTATCGACGTGGTTTAAAGGTCCCTTTGTTTCGGTGCAAATGGGTCAATATGACACGAGGCGGGTAACGGAAGACCAGCGATGCGGAATGACAACAGTGGGTCTCAACAATCTTGCGATGCAGATTTAACCATTCGCCCTAGCCAATGATGTGGCACAGGTTTTCTATGTGAAGGACATGTCTACCAAGCTAAGAAAAAGAAAAGATAAGGAAGCTTAATGCTTCGTATAATGAGCCAAAGCGGCACATAGTTCTTTACGGGAAGAGAAACATCGTGGGAGTGGATGACAAGATGACAAGTCAGAAGATTATGAAAAGTTTGATGAAATTGCTCCATTCACAAAGTGAATATTGACCGAGCATCCCGTTAAATGATGAAGATTTTCCATGGTTATGGCGCAAAGGGACACACGCGAAGAAAAGTTTCACACCCAAAGATCTGGGATGTGATCGGCTTCACTATCATCACTTTCTTCATGTTTCACACCCGAGGGGAATCTCTGTAATAGTTAGGGTAGTTATGTGTTTTGGCATTTGAAACGAAGAAATTTTATGTGCAAACAAATTCTTTCATGCCTTTACTGATTTTTAAAGTTAAAATATTCACAAACTAGTGATTCACACTAATTTCAAATAATTCAAAATTTAAACTATTTAAATTTGAAAACTACGGCACTAACAGAAAGTTTGTAATTTTTGTACCTAAAGCAAAAATATTCACAAAGAAACTCTAAATACACAAAAAACACAAGAATAAAAAGCAAAAAAAGCCCGCCTACTAGGCCGGAGCGGCCTGCATCGACTAGAAACCCAACCTGTTGTTGGGCCAAGATGCAGGCCATAAAGGCCAAGTGGGCCCATAGGGCAACAAAGAACACGAGGCCCAGAGGCCTGCTTTGGAGAGGAGCTCGAGAGAGCGACCGCATGGGGTTTATAAACCGGTGCGGTCGCCCCTCGGCTAGCGAGGTGGGACTAAACTTGTCAAGACCGCACTGCTTGTGCACCCCTTTAGTACGGGTCGTGGCACAAACCGCTAAAGGAGGGGCCTTTAGTACGGTTTGTGCCACCACGGTTTGTGCCACGACCGGTACTAAAGGGGTCGCTTCCCGCCGCTTGGGCTGGCCAA
The DNA here is from genome assembly GCA_021605205.1 of Aegilops longissima. Classification (NCBI taxonomy): domain Eukaryota; kingdom Viridiplantae; phylum Streptophyta; class Magnoliopsida; order Poales; family Poaceae; genus Aegilops; species Aegilops longissima. The sequence continues at coordinate 740,450,989 of CM038682.1, forward strand.
AACTGGTTTTTAGTACCGGTTGGTGGATCCAACGGTACTAAAGGTGCCTCTATATATACAACACTTCAAAAATTTCATTCTCCTTACATTTCTTCCTCTGTTTCCCCATTGAAGCACCGCCCGCCCGATCGATCGCCGCCGCCGCCGCCGCCCCATCGCGCCCCCGTCCCGTCGCCGCCCTCGTCTCCTTCGCCGCCGGGCCCGCCCCCATCGCCGCCGTCGCCCCCCGCCGCCCTCGTCTCCTTCGCCGCGCCGGCCCGTCCCGTCCCTCGTCGCACCGTCCCGTGTCGCCGTCCCCGCGTCACGCCACGGCCCGTCGCTGCCCCCGGTCGTCGCCTCGCCGTCGTCGTCGCCCCGCTGTGAGCTCTCCCCCTCTAACCCCTCTACCTCGCCCCCGGCGGCCACCATGGGCGCCGCCCCTCCCCGAGCCCATACACACACACAAGCATGATGAACACACACACACGTATATATGTATGAATGCATGTATATATTAGTATATACGTATTTTGTATGTTTAATTAGTTTAGATTTTTAGATTATTATTTTGTCACTAGTATATATGTATGAATGCATGTTAGATGGATATAATTAGTGTTTAATTAGTATGGAATTTTTTATATAATGTTGTTTTCTGTTTTTAATGGATGTATAGAAGTTGTTTTTCTGTTTTTAGTGTTAGATGCTTAATTAGTATGAAATAGCATATAGAATTTTGACATATGCAATGATAGCATAATTAGTGTTATATAGAAATGTTAGAAATTTTAGTTATCAAAATCCAATCATTAAAAAATGTTACTTTTTGCGGGCATATAGCTAGTATTTGTTCTCGACGATGCCCGCCCGCATCCTCGCCGTCGACACGTCATGACGATGTCCGGCTGACCCATGTCCGGGACTGGGCTCCGCCGGGCTGGCACTGGGAGGTTCTGCCTGGAGGGGCGCGCCGCTTGATGAGGAACCCGGCCCCGGGTCCCGTCGTCGACCCTGTTCTCGTTTGGTGGCGTTCGCGTGGGCCAGTTTGGTGCGGAGGAGCTGCCCCGCCGGAGGTGGTACGTCGCCGTGTCGTGGAGGAGGACGAGCACGCCCATCGCTACATGGTTGCGTTAGAGGCGGCAGGTTCTCCAATACTGGCAGTTTCTTGAGGATCTCACTTCAGCTATGATCCTGTGAGGGTTCCTTCTCTTTGGGTGTCCACAGCCCACGCCGCAGAACCGCATGAGTGTCCTAGATTCTTTCGTAGTATTCGATCTTTATTAGCTACCTAGCCAGTGATGTATTCGAGATTATATCTATTATTCGAGACGATGTATTCGAGATTATATCTATTATTCGAGACGATGTTTTTGAGATTATATCTACTAGCACATATGCATGTGCGTTGCAACGGGATAATAAAATTATATGCCTCTAGCTCATTATAAGAATGGATCAAGACCCCGCCATGTCCTTATTCTCTTGTTCAACATGGCACCCTTTAATTGGGGCCAAGCCAGTATATATTCTTTTTTATTGGCACGTGCCCATAATTTGTTTCAATTATAATTATAAGCATATTATCTTTTATTGGCACATGGAAGCTATCATTGTCAATAACTTATGGAGTCCCTTATTCTGAACAAGCCGACTTAACTCGATGCGCCGGATGAAGAGCAGGTCCAGTATGGGAGTGATCGACCTCACGACCTCAAATACCTGACCATATGTTGCTAGCCACTCAAACAAACGTATTCTGCTAACCAATGGTCAGCATAAATATAAAAGAATATAATGCAACGCCAGATCCGACACTTTTTTTTGAACATTTCAAAAACCGATAACTATGAAATGACAAATATACATGGCAACATGAACAATTTTCTAAATTACATTTTTTTTAATTCCACGCATTTTTAGAAAGACGAACAAAAAATTTGAATGGAACATTTGTTGAAATTCACAAACATGTCTTAAAACATGAATTTTTTATGCAAATACATTTTTTTAAGTTGTGAACAATTTTTGGAAGCGGGAAAAAAATTTGAACATATAGAAGAAATTTAGAAATGTGTCTTTTAATGCAAATACTATTTTCAATTTTTGAACATATCACTAAAAATAATACTTTTCTAATTTGTAACATTTTTAAATCTTGAATTATTTTTTGAAAAACCCAAACATTTTTCAAAAATGGAAATAATTTTTAAATTATGAAAAATAGGAATAACATAAATTTAAAATTTCAAACATATTTAAATAGGAACACAATTGTAGAATTCATAACATGAACTACCGGATATACTTGACAACCTGAACAATTTTCCAAATTATGAACGTTTTTTTGGAAATTTCAAACATTTTTGCACAAAGCAAGTCATGAACTTTCTTCTAAAAATACGAACATTTTTAAGTTGAGATTCTTTTTGAATGGGAAAATGCAGAAGAATTTTAGAAAATGTGTTTCTTTAATGCAAACTTTATTTTCAATTTTTAAACATAACGTTAAACCAAGAATATTTTTCGAATTTGGAATTTTTTCAAATGTATTTGTTTAAATGTTGACCAATTTTGAAAAATACAAACATTTTTTTAAAATGGGAATATTCTTAATTTATATTTTGAACAAATTTTGGCACGTCAAAAAACTCAAACATTTTTCACAGTCGGAACACAATTTTGTAATTTATAATTTTTTTACAAAATTTTGATTTTTTTTTAAAAACTACAATTGCGTACATTTTTTGAAAATTTTGAATTTCTGAAAAAATGAATAAAATTGACTTGCAATAGGAAAAATTAAAAAAGAAACAGTATATAAAAAGAGAAAGAAACAGAAAAAGGAAATTTGAAACAGAACCAAAAAAAAGGCCGCCGAGTCTTGGGCGCCCTGTGCGTAGCTTAAATTATTTACCGTGGTGAGCGGGAAATATGATTTTTTTATTGCTGCGTGGGTAGGAAAATATGGGCTGACTTTACTGGACCATAGGGCGCGGAGCCCACGAACGAAATTTTGCATAAATCGTTTTTCCTTTGCCAATAGATGGAGTACGAAAATTTAGTACCACCTTGGATATAGGGGAAAAAAAATGGCGGTGAACGGATGAAAAAATCAGAGAAACGCACCTTGCTTTATTAGTAGGTATAGATTATTTGAGACGATGTATTCGAGATTATATCTATTATTCGAGACGATGTAATTTGAATACTAAATTGTTTTATATTTCTTTTGGATTAATTAAATAAAAGCTATGGCGGACAATACCGCAGAGAGGAGAACGAGCCATGTTCGATATGATACGCCATCCTCACGGGCGGATGATGATCGAATGAAGAAGATTATGACGGCTCAATTTCTAAACAACACCGGAGAGGGTGATATGATATTCGATCATGACGACCGAATTGATGAAGTCATGAACTATGATTATGATGATGACGAAGAAAATGTTGATCTTGAAACAACAAAGACCGGCGAGGTATATATATTTATATAAGCGGGCATCTGGTGATCATCACATGTTTTAAATGACTTGAAGATATATTAACGAATCGATCTTTGTTCTTTCAGCCATCCGGATCGAGCAAATCTTCGTGCAAAAGGACTAAACGAGGCCCGAACAAAAAGTTGAAGGAGGGCGAAGTACAATATCGAGGCAATCAGACCTAATGGCGAACCATTAGCGCCTAAGAAGATTGCGGACAAGTTCGTTTCGTTAGTGCGGAGTTGTTGTGAAGGACCAACTCGATCTCCCTTCAAGAATGGAGAGAGCCGAGAAAAGACAAAAGACAAAAAGACAAAAAGGACGCTGCTCCACGTCCAGATGTTACTTTTGTCGACAAAAGACAAAAAGAACTGCTTTGGGATACTCTCATGGAACATTTCACCCTACCAGATCATTTCACAGAAGCAGATGTGCAGAAAGTCAAGGACGCTGCTCTTAGGAAGATGGCGGTTGCATTCAAGAACCACAAGAATCGTGAATGGGACAAGTACGTCAAGGGAGGAAGGAAGACTCCAGTATTCGAGGGAACACTAGAGAACCAACGTGCTCATTGGGACGATTTCGTGAAATTCAAGGATTCGGAATTAGCTAAGGCGGTCGAGAATAAACAAGAAGAATGCGAAAAAAGGATAAGTTCCATAAGCTAGGGCCGGTGGCTATGCGGTGGCAATGCCTAAGTGGTATAAGTCCGAGAAAGAGATGGAGGATGCAGGTGTCACTCCGGTTACTAGAGCTGGCCCCAATTGCAGGACTTGGTTCTATGCGCATGGGGGAGTTGGACCCAAGACAGCAATGTTTCGACGAGGGCAAGTCTGAAGGAACCAACGATGCGATACTTGTTGCAATAGAAGAGGCACGATCGGGGTGTTCCAGCCCAACAGAGAGAACAGCGAGCTTACGCTGCGTGCCTGGAAATCTCGAACACCCGGGAAGAACACAAGGCAAGGGCGCTATTACGTGGTATGAGGGTTTTCGGTGGAACAACGACTACGAACCCGTGCGAGAAAGAAGATTATGGAGGAGAAGAAGAGGAAGATGGAGGAGGAGCAGAGGAAGCGGGACTATGAACGCCTTCAAGGACTAGAAGCAAGTCAAGCGGAATTGGCAGTCAAATTCCAGCGAGAGCAGGAGCAGATCGACTCACTTAGCTAGCAAAGGGGGTCTCAGCAGCTGCAGCAGCTAGCGGATGATCCAGCATTGGATAGCACCGCCCCATCCATGCCGAGAAGCAGCGTGGGTTCCGCCCCGGACGACGGAATGCTGGATAGATACCCCGTAGATGACATCACGGATAACACTAACTGCGAGCTACACGTCAAAATGAAGAACATATCCATGAAGGTGGCGGACGCCGTTGCTTTTACAAATCCCCCCAAGGCAACCTTCCATTGCAACCCGATTCCAGCGGGCTATGCTCGTGTCTTGGTTGATGAGGTGGTGGACCCATATTCGGACCTACAGCTTGACATTCCTGGAGGTGATGACGAGCACTTTCTCGGAGAGGCCAAACATCGTATCGTCCTATGGAAAAAGGATTGCATCATCTTTCAAAGGCCACCGACACCGCGTCAGCCGACTCCTCGTCGAAGTCCGCCACCGAGTCAGCAGACTCCCGCTCCTGCAACTCCACCAAGTCCGGCAAAGTGTCAAGCCACTCCTCCTCCAAGTCCGGCAAAGTGTCAGGCCACTCCTCCTCCTCCAAGTCTGCCACAGTGTCAGACGTCCACTCCTCCTCCAAGTCCGCACAACCTCAGCCCTCCTCCTCCAAGTCCGCAAAGTGTCAGCCACTCCTCCTCCTCCAAGTCCGCCACAGCGTGGACGTCCTCCTCCTCCAAGTCCGGCACAACCTCAGCCCCTCCTCCTCCAAGTCCGGCAAGAGCTTCAGCCCTCCTCCTCGTCCAACTCAGCCCCGTCGGCCGTCTCCGCCGCCAAGCAATCGCAGAAGAGACACCCGTAGCTATGGTGCGTGGCGTTCTGAGTCGAGGTAGTACAGAAGTACAAGCGGAGGCAAGCGATATAAATATGGTCCAAGCCTCACGCCTCTTCCGCAGAGGCCTTATGACAGTCCGAGGAGGAAAACGCAGCCATATCGAAGGCCAGGTGGAAGCCCATTTTGCATCAAACCGCCACCGCCGCCAAGGGAGAAAGTGCACGAGGAAGCGATTGACCACTTCATTCATATGGCTCAACCACCAGCTCCCAAGCCTGTTGACACAGACTATGAGTGCCACATCGGGAAGTTAAATCGAGCACGTCACGTAAGGAGGCGAGCTTGGGTCGATCAAACAACAAGCAGCTGTCAAAAATGCGGAAAACCATTCCCGGTGAGAGAACAGCGGTATAATCGATCCCTCGCTTGTTGTGCCAACAACACGTGATAAATCTGTGCGCCCAATATTATTGTGGGCAAACAGTTTACGTTCGAGGTGGGCAATGTGGTAATAACCAAGGACCATATAATGCAGGCTGAAGTTCTCAACATCACTGTTGGACAACTCCTCGAGATCGAGCCCATGCACGTGCTTACAGAGGATGAAATAAAAGCGGAAATATGTCCGGGGCCAACCTTTGGTCAAGCTGGACAAGGTCAAGAACCTCCCAACGAGAATGTATGAATTGCATCAATGGTACATGAACATTACCAAGATTTCAATCGATTGTCCCTCATGGTGAATGTCAAGGAGGAGCATTAATTCCATGAGAAAGCTCGTCCGTTGAGTATTACGAACTGTTTCAGTTATACAATCAAGATGCACTCGACAAATCTATAAATGGGTTGCTATTATGCGTAAGTGATTTGTTTCTGTAATTTAAGTCTCAAGCTAGTTGTAGTGATCCTTTTGATCAATCATTACCTGTAATTATCCTCACTATATTCTTTTACGTGGTATTATGCAGGATGAAGATGTATGAAATGAGAAAAGGTGGGCGCTTTGGCATTGGGTTCATTGACCCAAACACCGTTAATGAATACACATGGAAAATAAATCCACATCATCAAAAGGCCGAAGGACAACATGCTAGAGTTCTTGAAGCGCCTCAAATACAATGAAGATATACTACTTCCTTACAACTTCCAAAGTGAGTACACTGTCTTGTACTACAAATTCTCTGTTTTTGCCTACTAGCTAGCTACATGTTTTTGCTTACATATGCCCGCTTAATTAAGACATGCAAGCGTGTGTGCATGCAGATTTCACTGGATCTTGTGTATCATTAAAGTTGGCGCCGAACAGTTGAAATCTGGACTCACTACTCAAAGCAAATACTGACTATAACATCTTGTTTGGGATAGTCAACAGGTAATTTCAATCATTATTAACTATATATCTCGGCCTATTTAGTTCGTCATTTCATGATATGAACTATTTAATAACCCTTTATTCATTTTCTTTGTCGGCGGGCAGGGCTTGGGCAAGGTTCATCGGCGTCACAGGCGAATGGAAAAAAAGCTTAAATGGTTTCGACCCAAGGTAAGTAATTAGTAGTACTAGCTAGCTAGCTAGCTGCCATCTCTTTAATTATCATGCTTGATTAATTATTATCTGATCAAATTCCATTCTCGTAAAGGCCCTGCAGCAAAGCGCTAGGGACTGATCTGTGTGCATTCTGCGTTTGCGAGAACATTCGCATGATGGCGTCCAAAAGGAGCAGATCTCAAAGACAGGAATGGGTACGCTTGTCAGAACACTATTCACAATTTTTACACCATTATCGATATCTAGTGACACAACTAATACACATGCATATTGATCTCCTTCTTAACAGTTCACAGAGGTGCGGGACAAGCTCCTAGAAAGCGGAGCGTAGAAGCACTTCAAGAGGAAATAGCGGGATTTTTGCTCGACCAGGTCATAAATCCGAAGGAGAATACTATTACCGCCACGCCCCATGAAAACCACTTCCACTTGTCATCGTGCTCGAAGGCACCAATTAGGCTAATGCCACTGGCTCCAAGGCAACATGCATATGTAGGAGAAATTGTATATAGCTATACATGTGTGTATGTGTGAATTAATTAATATGGTGGTTTGTGAGACATTGATGATATATATATATGCATGATTGGTTCTACTAGAAATTCTTTATATATATATATATATATATATATATATATATATATATATATATATATATATATATATATGCATAACGTGTATCGTAAAATACCAGCAAGCGAAAAAGAATTAAAATGGAAACACAAAATTAAATGAAAAGAAATCATAAAACTAAAAACCCCCCAAACCTTATAGTACCGGTTGGTTTTACCAACCGGTACTAAAACTCCTGCCCCGGAGCTGGCTCGTGCCACGTGGTTGGCCTTTAGCACCGGTTCGTGCTGAACCGGTACTAAAGGGGGGCCTTTAGTGACCACACTTTAGTGCCGGTTGTGGAACCGGCACTAAAGGGCCTTACGAACCGGTGCTATTGCCCGGTTCTGCACTAGTGTGAGTGAGTATTCAAACCGAAACTTTATGTATACGAAAAATGGAAAAAGAAGTTCATCAAGGCACAATGAGAATACACCACAAAAGCATATGCGCCCTTCAAATAAACAACAACCTTGAGAAAAACCTACTCATAGGGAGAATACACCTTGTTTGCTCGACCATTACGTATTTTTTGTATGGTCCGAAATATTCATATGAGTGCAAAGCAATAAACAATCAGGGTAGTAACAATAAAAATAATAATGAAAGGTGCCGATTACGACAATAGATATCAGACCCATGTAGCTTGCCTGACTTTGTTTCTTGAGAACGCTCATTTATGTGGTTAGTCCACTGCAAATGGAATATATTGGGTGCTCTAACACATTCCTGATAATATAGAAGAAGAAAAATATACAAACATCATCCATGCGTCAGTACTATTATGAATTATGAAATACTCCCTCCGTCCTAAAATAAGTGATTGAACTTTGTACTACTAAAGTTCGTATAAAATTGAGTCATTTATTTTAGGACGGAGGGAGTACATAAATAGGAGAAGTGGTCAAATATGGTTTGAATAGCAGAAGCTACAAGTGATGTGCATTTACAATAATCACAAAACTTGGATGATGTTGACACCAGATTTTGGCACGGTCAAGAACTTAATTAATATGGCCTCAAATGGAGAAGTGATCTACATAAAAAGTTTTGTATTGTTGATACGAACATCTTTGAAGTTGGGTCATCGCCATCCGATCTCATCTAAAGGCCGAAGTTGTGTTCGAAATACTGAGATTTTGTATTCAGAACACTATTCTGCACATTACGCCCCCAAGACTGCCTCGTATGGAAAAATGATCTACACAGATTGTCTTCGTCTCGTCGAAACGATCGATTTTTATATAAAATCGTCCCAATTCGAGTTCATATGTAAAAGTGAGAGCTATCGGAATGCAGCCCTGTCATAAGACGTGATGTGGCGCGCCCCACCAGACCTATGTCCGATGGGTAACGCGAGCGAACAGGTATTTTGCATGACCGTTTTGGCCTATATGATGGTCTCAGATCAAAAAACGTTCAACATTAAAGTTGTTCCTCTCGTTGAAACGGTCAAGATTGCTTTTGGACTCATTTCTATCCGAGGTCATTTACCACCACAAAAAAGACTCGCAAGGTGCAGCCGGTTTAAACCGAACAGTTTTGGAAAGTTCGGACAAAACCAATCCGAATTGGACTAGGGTTTTGGACGTGAATTGAAGCCTTTTCCTTGCAAAGGAAGTCCAGCCGCCTCTTATATATCTAAGGGATGACGGCCGATTGAACAACACACAATTGAACAAATCATCTATCACTTTTATCTTTTATCTTTTCTCCTTAACCCTAGTTCTTCTTCTTCCTCGTTCTTCCTTCGTTCTTCTTCATTGCAGGGCGGCGAACCTCGAGGCCCTAGGGGCGATCAGGTCGACCTAGGGCAGACCATAGCCGCCGCGCGCCCTGACGGGGTCCCTCCCGGGCGTGTGGGGTTTCGGGTCCTCAAAAGCACCCGCCGGATTGCTTGCGTACCGTGCTTCCGGACGGGCTCCTTTGACATGAGCTGCGGTGCATCACCCCTGGCGTCGAGGGTACACGGTGACGTGTTCGTGTGCGAACACACTTTTTTGCGCCTCCGCTGGGGACGAAGCTTTGAATGGTCTCCAACCCGTTCTTGCTACAAAGAGATCGTCATCAAATTATTGCAATCTACAAAGGTAATATGAATACCTAATTCCCCTTTGTAGATGCAAATAATCCATATGTTGTTGCTGGATCACCTAATGAGCATAATGTATCGTCTAGCCCTAGTTTTATCAATCATGCATCTAATTATGCGCATGGGCCAATGCAAAATAATCTTCATGCTTCAAATTCTTATGATTTTAGCAACGTACAACATATGTATCCAAATTTTCATGCATCGGCAACCCCACAAATCTATATGCCGATGAACAACATGATGAGTTTGGTTAATCATGTTGAGACACCCCATGTAGGAACTTCCAATAGTATGCAACAAAGTGTTTCAAATTTTTATTCATCAGCAAATAACTTGCAGTATGTTAATCCAAACGTGCCGGCGGATAGGGGAATTGGCCATGCTACTACTAGTTATTCAGCCAATTACCCTCAAACATCATATGCTACTAATTTTTTGGCACCATATGCAACTGTTGATGTCCATAATTCGGCTCCACACCTTCATGGTCATGGTCGAATAAGTGAAACTTTTACAGGAGCACAAATACCTTCACCTACTACCGTGGCTTATCATGTTCCCCCAACACAATTACAGAATTTCGGCAACATCGCATTGCCGAAAGAGTCTAAAAGCATCGGGGGGCAACCATATCCAGACTGGGTAGTTGAGAACAAGCTTACATTATCTTGGGATTTGTGCAATTCCATTCGAAAGGAACTAATAGAAGGCGGGAAGCCTCATGATTTTGCTGCAGTAAAAGCTAGAGTTGTGCAAATGATGCATTCGTCCAGTGTTGTACCATCCAGTGCACCCCCTAAACAATCGCAAAGTTTCGGCACCTTATTGCCGAAGGAGTCTCAAAGTATTGGGGGACAATCTCATGACGAGTGGATGGAAATTGAGATCAAAAAGTTTAAAGCTCGCCAAGCTGAGATGTGGGCTAAAATTAGACGAGAGCGAGAAGCCTTGCAAATTCAGAAAGATAAAGTTATTGATTCAGGTAACAAATAAAATTCGGTTATTAGAAAAGCCGAATCAAGTAGTATATATTCTGAGTCCATCAAATCCAAAGAGGTAAGCATTATTGATAAAGGGCATGGAAAGCATTGCAAAACAGCCATACTTGATTTTTCCGAAGTCAATGGAACCTACTTCCTGCCCTGTGAGTTTCGTGCCATAGAAATTGACAAGCCTTAAGGACAAGAACAAGTAGCCGAACAAAGTTCGGCTGACATGGGTCTTCAAAGCAATGATGCACGGAATCAAGAAAAAGATGATGACAATGTGTTGGGGAGCCATCCAAAGACGGAGCAAGATGTTCTTCAAGTGGCACCACCATCATGCTCTCCCAACATATTTGAAGAGGTATGGTTGTCAAGTAATTTACCTGTTTTCAGATTTGGTCACAACTTTATTGTTGATGCATCTATTACACAAATCCTCACAAGTAATTTTGAAAGACCAATGAAGAAGGGTAATTTACTTGTTAGCAACAAAATTGTTATTGAGCATATCGGTCAACCCATTGCGCCATTTATAAAGACTGATAATGACTTGTTGTTGCAGAGAGGGCTTTCCCCATTGCTTTATCTAGAGTTCATATCTAATTGGGTGGCTTTGCTTATTTATTACTTGGCTTTCATTTGGTCTCAATTGAGACATGTATGCTCTAACTATTATTGTTTCAGAAATTTAAAGCCAAGATGAAATTCTTTTGAGAAAACCGATGCTATTATGGTATCTTATCGAAAGACATCGGATATAGAGTGCAAAACACATTGCATAGCCGAATGGGGAGATTCCAAATCTGAACCATTCGTTTGCTTACCTCCAAAGCCGTTTGCACACCAAGATCAGCTAGAAAACAAAAAGTATACCATCGATTCAAACATGTGTGATCAAATCTTTTATTTGTTGTTGAAAAATAATTACATTAGAATTCTTGATCACCATGTCAAGCCATCTATCCAAGGACGAATGTATTGTAGGTTGCATGATTCGTCCAAGCATAATTTTTAGGATTGCAACATGTTTCGTCAAATAGTTAAATCAACCATTGACAAAGGACGATTGAAATTTGTTGAGACACCAAGAGATGACCAGTCTATTCCGATTGGTCCCGATGGCAGAAAGTTTTTGCATCGGCTGCTTCAAGCCGATCCATTTAAAGAGAAGGTAAAAACTGCAGGTGATGGGATCAAGCTTTCAAGTAAAGAAGTTGTTGAAGAGCATAATGAGCATAATCTCGAGGGTGAAAATTCCATCGAAGTTACAATGGAGACGCCAAGGACTGGGGGCAGCAAGCAAATCCAATGCTTGATGAAAGCAAACCAAAAGAAAACAAAGGCCGAAATAAGCGCAAGTGTAAGATATCAAAAATCACCTTCGCTGAGCTATTGGATAAATATCAAAAGAAGAGTGAAGAGAAGAATGCTTATTGGCCAAATCATGCAAAGAAACCAAGATCACCCCAAGGCGCAAATATGAGGACCGGTATTGGCAAAGTGATAATTTTAATGCAAGATATTCATATCCTTATTTTGGACCGCCAATGCCAATGTCGTGGATGCCTCCCTATGCTCATGTTGATTCATATTCATCATGGGACAGGTATGATACAAAGGCACATTCTCCACCTTATTTTAGACCATCTCACCAATATTATGCAGCTCCGAGAAGATCAACATTTGAACAGTCGCATATTAAAGACCGTTTCAATCATAAGGAATCGGTTAAGAGCTCAAGGAAGAATAAAGAGGTGGCAAAGCAAGTTTACCGCGTTAAAAGAGATGGTCGGAAGAGTGCTACTTCAGATTTGATCTTAAATGAAAAGGAGCCAATTAAAGTATTAACATTGGCTACTAAAGGCAATGAGGTAAGTCAATCAAGTGCCAAATCTGAGGATAAGAAGTTGAAAGTGCACAAGGTAAAACAAGAATTGTCATTGCTTCAAACAAAATCGCAGCCGGGGTGCATACTCGGCTTATCATATTGGCAAAAGAAGAAATTACAAAAACTTACTGCACAAGAACTTGAAGATAGGAACATGGCATGGGTTCCCAAAGGAAGTGCTCAAAATAAAAATTATGTGCAAGCTTCAATTACAAGAAGTGCGGCAAAGGTGAAGAATGAAAAGAGTGAAAACTATGAAGGACCAAGCCGAAGGTTTCAGCATCTTCAGTCTACACATTATCCATATTCTTCAACTATGCCATTAACGCTTATGCCATGGAATTCATCATCAGGTATGATTGGTAACCCTCAATGGGATTATTTTAATACATGGATGCAATATAATTTCTTACATCATGAAAGGGTATTACCAAGTCACTATACATTTGGTTAACTACAAGTTTGTTGCTGATCCAAAGGGCCAAAATATTTGATTTGACATTCCGTTTGTTTGTTTCGGCTATATGTGCTTTGAACGAAGTTTACATGGTAATGGCCGATATTTACCTATCATCCTAAGAGTATGTCAATGCATGGCCGGTGTAGTATTCTAACATTGTCCTTAGTTTGATTGGAGAGCGAGACAAGTACTATGGAGATTATGTTTTGATAGTTGAATTCATAACAATGGCCATGGTGTTGGTGTTGTTTATATATCTCCATATAGTGCTGTTCTGTGAAGCCTCATTGCACAATAATCAAAGCCGAATATGCAATGTTATTCGGTTTGGAACTTTTGCCATATGTGCTAAACATATTGAGGCTTTTGGTGATTCGTCATGAGTAGTGCAACAAATATCCAAGGTTATCAATGTTTTGACGAATCACTTATAGTTTATCTTGGGGTATGTCTAGATGCAAAATTTACCTTGGGTTGCTTTAAAATTGATCATATATCTAGGCATGAAAATTGGAGAGGGTTGGCATAGCAAACATACGGCTACCATGTTGGTCATGGTGTATTGCACGTCTATCAATAGCCGATGCTTATTCTTGCCAAAATAGGTAAGGCCGAATTGGAGCTCCCCACCTCGGCCACTAATGAAATTATTATGCAGGCAAAGTAAGGATTCAAGAAAGTTCATTGTTAATTATCTGCAAGATCCTAGCAGAAGGGTGAACAATATGGTTGATGGATGGTTTTGACATGCATATCAATGGAACTTTATAGTCGGATTAATGAAGTTGAGAAAGTTTCACCCAAGCTTGCATCAAAATATTCACACAAGCAATGGCCGATATAAACTTATCGTCCTAAGCATATGCAAAATGGCTGACGGAGTGTTGACATCGTCCTTAGAGAAAGCTATGTGCAAGTAATTTTTCAGCACACAAGCTTTGCCGAAAACAGGGGGCATGTGTTGACACCAGATTTTGGCACGGTCAAGAACTTAATTAATATGGCCTCAAATGGAGAAGTGATCTACATAAAAAAATTCGTATTGTCGATACGAACATCTTTGAAGTTTGGGCCATCGCCATCCGATCTCATCTTGAAGGCCGAAGTTGTTTTCGAAATACTGAGATTTTGTATTCAGAACACTATTCGGCACATTACGCCCCCCAAGACTACCTCGTATGGAAAAATGATCTACCCAGATTGTCTTCGTCTCGTCGAAACGATCGATTTTAATATAAAAATCATCCTAATCCAAGTTCGTATGCAAAAGTTAGAGCTATCGGAGTACAGCCCTGTCATAAGACATGATGTGGCGCGCCCCACCAGACCTATGTCTGATGGGTAGCGCGAGCGAACAGGTGTTTTGCGTGACCGTTTTGGCCTATATGATCGCCTCAGATCAAAAAACGTTCAACATGAAAGTTGTTCGTCTCGTCGAAACGGTCAAGATTGCTTTTCGACTCGTTTCCATCCAAGGTCGTTTACCACCACAAAAAAGACCCGCAAGATGCAGCCAGTTTAAACCGAACAGTTTTGGAAAGTTCGGACAAAACCAATCCGAATTGGACTAGGGTTTTGGACGTGAATTGAAGCCTTTTCCTTGCACGGGAAGTCCAGCCGCCTCTTATCTCTCCCTAATAATAAAGCACGGATTGGGTCTCCGGGTTCACCGTCATCCTCTTCTTTTTCACTCTTTCATCCTCTTTTTTTTCACTCTCCCGTACGTGGCCTCTTTGATCGGTTCTACGAGGTGGTACTATTCCCCTGCCTCCGCTGTTGAGCGTACGCCCTGCGTTGCATTTTTTGGCTGCACCCATCCGCCCCGCACCCGCTAGGGCCTCATGAAGCCGGCCCACCTCAAAAACAATGGCGCGTTGTGTCGCTACCAGGGATCGAACTCACAACCTCCTAGGAAATTTCTAAGGCTGCAACCAATCGAGCTAGACAATGTTTCTGTATAGTACCACCTCGCTTTAGTACATCCCATATCACCAGTTCAAATATGTGTGTGAAAACTGCACCTACGTGGAACCTGGCTACTCGATGGATTATATTGCCGTAATGAGAAAACTCATGCACACAAATCGGCCCAATGACTCCGCATCTCTCAAAAAAATAGAGAAATACAGGAAGGATAGTTCAAGGAAGGATTGAGAATTGTTAAGAAAATTAGGGACAGAAATATAAGAAAGTTAATTCAAGGAAGGATTGCGAATTGTGGATAAGTCAATAATATAGACTGAGATAAATAATAAAGGAAGGAACGGGAATTTGAGGGAAAAGTCAATAATATAGACTGAGAGAAATAATAAAGGAAGGAACCAGAATTGAGGGAAAATTGTGCCAAATTTCCATGATATCCGTACGTGGAGGCTAATCTTCTACTGTATTTAAGTGGTGGGCTAATATTGAAAGCGCCGACGTAATGCCGACAATGAATATATGTTCAAACTTTAAGAAGAAAGTTATGTCCACGACTACATTGGATGTTTTTTTCTCCATTGCATCTTTGGTATGACCGAGTCGAACAACAGATGCCGGTGACTGACATGCTCCTCTACTAGACATCATCACGTATAAGCCAGCCTCGCTCAGCCCAGTGGCACCAGTCACAACGCATGAGGAGTGAGACTCAAATTTCATGGTGTTTCCAACACAACTACTTGATTTTCCCTACTATATTAGCCAAAATGATAATAAATCTTTGCCCAACATTCTTAGTCTAGCCAAACATGAAGGATGCTAAACCATACAGTTCTTGGGCCTGGCCAACCTTGCTTAGTAACAATTGGTAGGGCGGCTATCAACGACGAGGGTGGAAAAGTGGATAAGCGAAAACTTGATTCCGGTGTTATGTCCAAATAGAGGACGCCGACCTAAGGGTGGGGTCTTAGTCATGTTTATTTGGTTAGGGGCATGGAGTTGAGGTCTTACACCATGCGCAATTGGTTGAGTTAGGACTTGTGTTGTTTGTTTGCTCCTGTTGCAACGCACGGGCATTTTTGCTATATATCTAAGGGGTGACGGCCGATTGAACAACACACAATCGAACAAATCATCTACCACTTTTATCTTTTATCTTTTCTCCTTAACCCTAGTTCTTCTTCTTCCTCGTTCTTCGTTCGTTCTTCTTCATTGCAGGGCGGTGAACCTCGAGGCCCTAGGGGCGATCAGGTCGACCTAGGGCAGCCCATAGCCGCCGCATGCCCTGACGGGGTCCCTCCCGGGCGTGTGGGGTTTCGGGTCCTCAAAAGCACCCGCCGGATTGCTTGTGTACCGCGCTTCCGGACGGGTCTCCTTCGACGTGAGCTGCGGTGCATCACCCCCGGCGTCGAGGGTACACGGTGACGTGTTCGTGTGCGACCAGATGACACCTACCCCTAGGACTGCGTACTGAATTCATGTGATATGTTCTTCTCCTTCTATAAAATCAGAATTGCATCAAAGTATGTGCCGATATAGTATATGTGATATGCAATATAATTGTTTGTATAGGGCTGATCCAACCGTCGACTCATCGAGTGGTTTAGGGCATGAACGAGGTAGTGCAAAGCTGGCTCGAGGAGCAGATCGATTGGATGCTGGCAAGGCGTGCACGTATACAACATGCATCTGCCTCGATTGATTCCTACGGTGGCTGGATGCTTACGTACATGAAGAATTGATTGATTCCCACGGTGGCTGGATACTTAGAGCAACTCCACTCGTCCGGCCCCCAGCGTAGCGGCCGGCACTATTTCGGACCCTCGCCCAGCGCTTTTTAGACCCTGTGGGTGATCTAGATCACAGCCATGCCCCCGGGCCAGCCCCAAGTCGTTTAAATTCAAACATGACATTTCCGCTACCCAAAAAAATGCCACAAGTCAGGCGATCAATGACACAAGTCCGGCGATCACCATGCCACAGTTCGGCGATCACCATGCCATAGTTTGGCAATCAATAACTTGAAAGTTCGGCGTTCAAAAGGAAGGACGCGTAGACAATTCATCAAACGGCGGCTCCGTCCACCAGCGTCGGACTGGCGGGAGTCTGCGTGCGCGGGCTGGTCGCCGTCAGCGTGGCTTCTGTGCTGGGCGTTGTGGAGGCGTCACTCGGGCTTGGCGGCGGCGTTGGGGTCGGCGTTGGAGTTGGCGCCGCCATCGACGGCATATGGTTTAGGATGAGGCCACGCTCCGCCAGGTACCACGCCTTGACCTCCTCGTCCATCGTCGCCATGTCCCCCCATCAAGAAAGCCAGGTCGGTGTTCCTCTTCTTCGCGGCGATGTTGGTCCAGAGCAGGTCGAGCTTGACGGCGCTGTTCGTCATCAACGGCGACCATCGCGCCTTGGTTTTCTCTTCCCTCTAGGCGGCGCGGGTCTTGGCGTCGGTGATGCAATGCTTGATAGACTCTTGCAGATGCGTGGTAGCCGGCGCGGCGTCCTTTGCCGACTTGGCTCGTTTGTTGCCGTTCGGGCGCCCATCGGCCGCGCCCGGCGTCGACGCGTCCGGCTTGTACGTCTCCTTGGCCTTGGAGAGGGTGCGCCGGACTTCCGCCCACTTCTCGCACTTCTCGATCCGAGAGAACGCGTGGAGGTACTTGAAATCTTGGTCGGTGTTGCTGTCCTGGCGATACATGGCGAACATCCGGATCATCTGCGCCGAGGAACAAGTGTCAGCGACGCACACGGCGAAAATTGAGCGAGAGACCGACGTCATACCTTAACATCGATGTTGGCGCCGCTCTCCGGGTGAGCCGCGATCTCCTCAACGATCCCATGCCATTTGTTGCACACCGTTTGGATGAGCGCCCATTGGTTCGCCATGGCCTTCGAGCCGTGTTGCATGTGGACGCCAGCGAAATAGGGGTCGACCAGCTTGCGCTCATCGAACTCTGACTTGATGCGCTCCCAGTACGTGTCGGCATTCTGGTTCGTGCCGGTGATCGGGTCGAGGCAGACGATCTTCCACGCTTCGGCGAGGCACTCATCTTCTTTGGACGCCCACTTGATGCGCGGCTCGCCGGTCCTGGCCGCCCGCTTCTTCTTTTTCCCTTTCCTCGCCGGAGCAGGCGCCGACTCCTCCTCCTCCTCCTCCTCCTCCTCCTCCTCCTCTGGCTCCTCCTCGCCGTAGTCGAGCTCGTCGTCCATGTCGCGGTGAGGTCCACTGTATCGTCTTGGGCATTGAACCCGGGGGAGGCGGCGTCCGCCGCTGAGCCGCTCGTGATGATGTCATCCATGTCGACCTCCATCGCGTCGGGGTTGCCGAGACGCGACGACGAGGCTTGTGAGAAGAGCAGCGCGCCATGGCACAGAGGCGGCGTCGGGGAGAATGCGTAAGCCGGTGGCGAGTAGGTGTACGGGGTACTGGACGCCGGCGAACGCGGGTGAGGGCGTGCGCTGGGCGGGGTGGCCATGTCGAAAGGTGATGTTGGGGTTGAACCCGCCGTGTGCGTCGCCTTCAGCATAGCCAGGCAAGGGCGCGCACCCCCAGGGGTGTGGCGACGACGAGAAGCCGACCGGCGACCCAACGCTCTGCTGGCTCCAAGGAGCGTGCGGGTCGTGGCCGCCAGGCGGATTCACCATCCCTGCGCGAGACGCCTCTGCTTGTTCCGCCGCGCGATCTGCCTGCTCCACCACGGCCGCAGCCGCCACCCTGTCCCATGCCTTCTTGGCATTGAGCCTGTTCCGCCGGTCAGTGGTGACAGCCTCCCGGCGCTGAACCTCCGCCTTCCAGTCCATAGCGGCGCGAGGGGCCTGGTACTTCTTCGGCGACATGGCGGCAAGATCGAGGGGAGAGGGAGGAGAATGGCGGGAGAAGGGGGGATGGAGGGAAACGTGTTGGGGAACGTAGCAGAAATTCAAAATTTTCTACGCATCACCAAGATCAATCTATGGAGTAATCTAGCAACGAGGGGAAGGAGAGTGCATCTACATACCCTTGTAGATCGTTAAGCGGAAGCGTTCAAGAGAACGGGGTTGAAGGAGTCGTACTCGCAGCGATTCAGATCGCGGTTGATTCCGATCTAAGCACCGAACAACGGTGCCTCCGCTTTCAACACACGTACAGCCCGGGGACGTCTCCTCCTTCTTGATCCAGCAAGGGGAGAGGAGAAGTTGAGGGAGAACTCGAACAGCACGACGGCATGGTGGTGATGGAGCTCGTGGTTCTCCGGCAGGGCTTCGTCAAGCACTACGGAGGAGGAGGGGGTGTTGGAGGAGGGAGAGGGCTGCGCCAGGGGAAGGGTGCAGCTGCCCTCTCTCTCTCACTATATATAGGGGGACGGGAGGAGGGGGAGGCGCCCTAGGGTTCCCTAGGTGAGGGGCGGCGGCCATAGGGGAAACCCTAGATGGGTTTTGGCGCCCCCACCCCCTAGGAAACTTGCCCCCCAAGCCGGGAGGGGCGGCTGCCCTAGGGGTGGCGCCCCCACCTCTCCAGGTTACGTGAGATGGGGTGGGAGGGGCGCTCAGCCCCTTAGTGGGCTGATGTGCCCTCTCCCCTTGGCCCATAAGGCCCCCCAAAGCTTGTCGGGGCCTCCGAAACCCCTTTCGGACACGCTGGTCATCACCTGGTACCCCCGGAACAATTCCGGACTCCAATACCCTTCGTCCAATATACCGATCTTCACCTCCGGACCATTCCGGAGCTCCTCGTCATGTCCGGGATCTCATCCGGGACTCCGAACAACCTTCGGTAACCACATACTATTTCCCATAACAACTCTAGCGTCACCGAACCTTAAGTGTGTAGACCCTACTGGTTCGGGAACCATGCAGACATGACCGAGACGTTCTCCGGTCAATAACCAACAGCGGGATCTAGATACCCATGTTGGCTCCCACATGTTCCACGATGATCTCATCGGATGAACCACGATGTCAAGGATTCAAGCAATCCCGTATGCAATTCCCTTTGTCTAGCGGTATTGTACTTGCCCGAGATTCGATCGTCGATGTGCCGATACCTTGTTCAATCTCGTTACGGCAAGTCTATTTACTCGTTCCGTAACACATCATCCGTGATCAACCCCTTGGTCACATTGTGCACATTATGATGATGTCCTACCGAGTGGGCCAGAGATACCTCTCCGTCTGCGGAGTGACAAATCCGATCTCGATTCGTGCCAACCCGCAGACACTTTCGGAGATACCTTTAGTGCACCTTTATAGCCACCCGATTCGTTGTGACGTTTGGTACACCAAAGCATTCCTACGGTATCCGGAGTTGCACAATCTCATGGTCTAAGGAAATGATACTTAACATTAGAAAAGCTTTAGCATACGAACTACACGATCTTTGTGCTAGGCTTAGGATTTGGTCTTGTCTATCACATCATTCTCCTAATGATGTGATCCCGTTATCAACGACATCCAATGTCCATGGTCAGGAAACCGTAACCATCTATTGATCAACGAGCTAGTCAACTAGAGGCTTACTAGGGACATGGTGTTGTCTATGTACCCACACATGTATCTAGGTTTCCTATCAATACAATTATAGCATGGATAATAAACGATTATCATGAACAAGGAAATATAATAATAATAACTAATTTATTATTGCCTCTAGGGCATATTTTCAACAGTCTCCCACTTGCACTAGAGTCAATAATCTAGTTCACATCGCCATGTGATTAACACTCACAGGTCACATTGCCATGTGACCAACATCCAAAGATTTTACTAGTGTCACTAAACTAGTTCACATCATCATGTGATTAAGACTCAATGAGTTCTGGGGTTTGATCATGTTTTGCTTGTGAGAGAGGTTTTATTTTAGTCAACGGGTCTGCAACATTCAGATCCGTATGCACTTCGCAAATCTCTAGGTCATATTTTAAATGTTGCTTCCATGCTCCACTTGAAGCTATTCCAAATGGTTGCTCCACTATACGTATCTGGTTTGCTACTCAGAGTCACTCGGATAGGTGTTAAAGCTTGCATCGACGTAACCCTTTACGCCGAACTCTTTATCACCTCCATAATCGAGAAACATGTCCTTATTTACTCCAAGGATAATTTTTGACCGCTGTCCAATGATCCATTCCTGGATCTTTCTTGTACCCCTTGATTGACTCATGGCAAGGCACACTTCCGGTGCGGTACACAGCATAGCATACTATAGAGCCTACATCTGAAGCATAGGGGACGACCTTCGTCATTTCTCTCTCTTCTGCCGTGGTCGAGCTTTAACTCTTAACTTCATACCTTACAACTCAGGCAAGAACTCCTTCTTTGAGTGATCCATCTTGAACACCTTCAAGATCATGTCAAGGTACGTGCTCATTTGAAAGTACCATTTAGCGGTTTTTTATCTATCCTCATAGATCTTGATGCTCAATGTTCAAGCAGCTTAATCCAGGTTTTCTATTGAAAAACTCCTTTCAAACAACCCTTTATGCTTTCCAGAAATTCTACATCATTTCTGATCAATAATATGTCAACCAACATATACTCATTAGAAATTCTATAGTGCTCCCACTCACTTCTTTGGAAATACAAGTTTCTCATAAACTTTGCATAAACCCAAAATCTTTGATCATCTCATCAAAGCGTACATTCCAACTCTGAGGTGCTTACTCCAGTCCTTAGAAGGATTGTTAGAGCTTTGCATACTTGTTAGCATCTTTTAGGATTGACAAAACCTTCAGGTTGTATCACATACAACCTTTCCTCAAGAAAATTGTCGAGGAAACAATGTTTTGACATCATATCGCAAGATTTCATAAATAATGCGATGCGCTAATCCAATTCAACAGACTCTTAGCATCGCTCTGGTGAGAAAGCCTCACATGATCAACTCCTTGAACTTGTCGGAAAACATCTTAACGACAAGTCGAGCTTTCTTAATGGTGATACTTACCATCATTGTCCGTCTTTCTTTTAAAATCCATCTGTACTCAACAGCCTTACGACCATCGGGTAGTTCTGCCAAAGTCTACACTTTGTTTTCATACATGGATCCTCTCTCGGATTTTATGTCCTCGAGCCATTTGTCGGAATCCGGGCCCACCATCGCTTCTCCATAGCTCGTAGGTTCATTGTTATCTAGCAACATGACCTTCAAGACATGATTACTGTACCATTTGAAGTAGTACGCATCCTTGTCACCCTACGAGGTTCGGTAGTGACTTGATCCGAAGTTTCATGATCACTATCATCAACTTCCACTTCAATTGGTGTAGGTGCCACGGGAACAACTTCTTGTGCCCTGCTACACACTGGTTGAAGTGATGGTTCAATAACCTTATCAAGTCTCCACCATCCTCCCACTCAATTTTCGAGACAAACTTTTCCTCGAGAAAGGACCCGATTCAAGAAACAATCACTTTTGCTTCCGGGTCTGAAATAGGAGGTATACCCAACTGTTTTTTGGGGGTCCTATGAAGATGCATTTATCCGCTTTGGGTTCGAGCTTATCAACCTGAAACTTTTTCACATAAGCGTCGCAGCCCCAAGCTTTCAAGAAACGACAGCTTAGGTTTCTCCAAACCATAGTTCATATGGTGTCATCTCAACGGAATTACGTGGTGCCCTATTTAAAGTGAGTGCGGTTGTCTCTAATGCCTAACCCATGAGCGATAGTGGTAATTCGATAAGAGACATCATAGTACGCACCATATCCAATAGGGTGCAACTATGATGTTCGGACACACCATCACACTATGGTGTTCAGCGGTATTAATTGTGAAACAATTTCCACAATGTCTTAATTGCGTGCCAAAACTCGTAACTCAGATATTCATCTCTGTGATCATATCATAGACATTTTATCCTCTTGTCACGAAGATCTTCAACTTCACTCTGAAATTACTTGAACCATTCAATAATTCAGACTTGTGTTTCATCAAGTAAATATACTCAGTATCTACTCGAATCATCTGTGAAGTAAGAACATAACGATATCCACTGCGTGCCTCAGCACTCATTGGACTGCACACATCAAAATGTATTACTTCCAACAAGTTGCTTTCTTGTTCCATTTTTTGAAAGCGAGGCTTTCGGTCATCTTGCCCATGTGGTATGATTTGCATGTCTCAAGTGATTCAAAATCAAGTGAGTCCAAGCGGTCCATTTGCATGGAGTTTCTTCATGCATATACACCAATAGACATGGTTAGCATGTCTCAAACT
The DNA here is from genome assembly GCA_021605205.1 of Aegilops longissima. NCBI lineage: Eukaryota > Viridiplantae > Streptophyta > Magnoliopsida > Poales > Poaceae > Aegilops > Aegilops longissima. The sequence continues at coordinate 740,474,103 of CM038682.1, forward strand.
TTTCAAAAGCGAGTGAGTCCAAAGATCCTTCAACATGGAGCTTCTTCATGCGTTTTATACCAATATGACTTACATGGCGATTGCCACAAGTAGGTGGTACTATCATTACTATCTTATATCTTTTGGCATGAACATGTGTATCACTACGATTGAGATTCAATAAACCATTCATTATAGGTGCAAGACCATTGAAGGTATTATTCAAATAAGCAGAGTAACCATTATTCTCCTTAAATGAATAACCGTATTGCGATAGACATAATCCAATCATGTCTATGCTCAGCATAAACACCAAATAACAATTATTTAGGTTTAACACCAATCTCGATGGTAGAGGGGCGTGCGATGCTTGATCACATCAAGCTTGGAAAACTTCAACACATATCGCCATGACTCACCTTTAGCTAGTCTCCGTTTACTCCATGACCTTTTATTTGAGTTACTAACACTTAGCAACCGAACCGGTATCTAATACCCTGGTGCTACTAGGAGTACTAGTGAAGTACACATTAACATAATGTATATCCAATATACTTCTATCGACCTTGCCAGCCATCTCATCTACCAAGTATCTAGGGTAATTATGCTCTAGTGGTTGTTCCCCTTATTATAGAAGCACTTAGTCTCGGGTTTGGGTTCAACCTTGGGTTTCTTCACTAGAGCAGCAGCTGATTTGCCGTTCCATGAAGTATCCCTTCTTGCCCTTGCCCTTCTTGAAACTAGTGGTTTCACCAACCATCAACAATTTGATGCTCCTTCTTGATTTCTACTTTCGCGGTGTCAAACATCACGAATATTTCAAGGATCATCATATCTATCCCTGATATGTTATAGTTCATCACGAAGCTCTAGCAGCTTGGTGGCAATGACTTTGGAGAAACATCACTATCTCATCTGGAAGATTAACTCCCACTCGATTCAAGTGATTGTAGTACTCAGACAATCTGAGCACATGCTCAACAATTGAGCTTTTCTCCCTTAGTTTGCAGGCTTAAGAAACTTGTCAGAGGTCTCATACCTCTTGACGTGGGCACTAGCCTGAAATCCCAATTTCAGTCCTTGGAACATCTCATATGTTCCGCGACATTTCAAAATCGTCTTTGGTGCCTCAACTCTAAACCGTTTAACATTACTGAACTATCACATAGTTATCAAAACGTGTATGTCAGATGTTCGCAACATCCACAGACGACGTTCAAGGTTCAGCACACCGAGCGGTGCATTAAGGACATAAGCCTTCTACGAAGCAACAAGGACAATCCTCAGTTTACGGACCCAGTCCGCATAATTGCTACTATCAACTTTCAACTATATTTTCTCTGGGAACATATCTAAAACAGTAGAACTAAAGCGCGAACTTACGACATAATTTGCAAAGACCTTTTGACTATGTTCAGGATAATTAAGTTCATCTAATGAACTCCCACTCAGATAGACATCCCTCTAGTCATCTAAGTGATACATGATCCGAGTCAACTAGGCCGTGTCCGATCATCACGTGAGACGGACTAGTCATCATCGGTGAACATCTTCATGTTGATCGTATCCACTATACGAATCATGTTCGACCTTTCATTCTCTTGTGTTCCGAGGTCATGTCTGTACATGCTAGGCTCGTCAAGTTAACCTAAGTGTTTCACGTGTGTAAATCTGGCTTACACCCGTTGTATGTGAACGTTAGAATCTATCACACCCGATCATCACGTGGTGCTTGAAACAACGAACTTTCATAGCGGTGCACGATTAGGGGAACACTTTCTTGAAATTTTAATGAGGATCATCTTATTTACTACCGTCGTTCTAAGCAAATAAGATGCATAAACATGATAAACATCACATGCAATCAAAAAGTGACATGATATGGCCAATATCATTTTGCTCCTTTTGATCTCCATCTTCGGGGCTCCATGATCATCATTGTCATCGACATGACACCATGATCTCCATCATCGTGTCTCCATGAAGTTGTCTCGCCAACTATTACTTCTACTACTATGGCTAACAGTTTAGCAATAAAGTAAAGTAATTACATGGCGTTGTTCATTGACACGCAGGTCATACAATAAATTAAGACAACTCCTATGGCTCCTGCCGGTTGTCATACTCATCGACATGCAAGTCGTGATTCCTATTACAAGAACATGATCAATCTCATACATCACATATCATTCATCACATTCTTTTGGCCATATCACATCACATAGCATACCCTGCAAAAACAAGTTAGACGTCCTCTAATTGTTGTTTGCATGTTTTACGTGGCTGCTATGGGTTTCTAGCAAGAATGTTTCTTACCTATGCAAGAACCACAACGTGATATGTCAATTGCTATTTACCCTTTATAAGGACCCTTTTCATCGAATCCGATCCGACTAAAGTGGGAGGCGGCACCGCTAGCCACCTTATGCAACAAGTGCATGTCGATCGGTGGAACTTGTCTCACGTAAGTGTACGTGTAAGGTCGGTCCGGGCGCTTCATCCCACAATACCGTCGAAACAAGATTGGACTAGTAATGGTAAGCATATTGAACAAAATCAACGCCCACAACAACTTGTGTTCTACTCGTGCATAGAAACTACGCATAGACCTAGCTCATGATGCCCTTTGTTGGGGAGCGTGGCAGAAATTCAAAATTTTCTCGCATCACCAATATCAATCTATGGAGTAATCTAGCAGCGAGGGAAGGAGAGTGCATCTACATACCCTTGTAGATCGCTAAGCGGAGCGTTCAAGAAACGCGGTTGAAGGAGTCGTACTGGCGATTCAGATCGCGGTTGATTCGATCTAAGCACCGAACAACGGTGCCTCCGCGTTCAACACACGTACAGCCCGGGGACATCTCCTCCTTCTCGATCCAGCAAGGGGAGAGGATAAGTTGAGGGAGAACTCCAACAGCACGACGGCATGGTGGTGATGGAGCTCGTGGTTCTCGGCGAGGCCGCCAAGCACTACGGAGGAGGAGGAGGTGTTGGAGGAGGAGAGGGTTGCGCCGAGGGAAGGTGCGGCTGCCCTCTCTCTCTCTCTCACTATATATAGGGGAAGGGAGGAGGGGGCGCCCTAGGGTTCCCTAGGTGAGGCGGCGGCCATGGGGAAACCCTAGATGGGTTTTGGTGCCCCACCCCTAGGAAACTTGCCCCCCAAGCCGGGAGGCGGCTGCCCTAGGGGTGGCGCCCCCACCTCTCCAGATTACGTGAGATGGGGTGGGAGGGGCGCTCAGCCCCTTAGTGGGCTGATGTGCCCTCTCCCCTTGGCCCATAAGGCCCCCCAAAGCTTGTCGGGGCCTCCGAAACCCCTTTCGGACACGCTGGTCATCACCTGGTACCCCCGGAACAATTCCGGACTCCAATACCCTTCGTCCAATATACCGATCTTCACCTCCGGACCATTCCGGAGCTCCTCGTCATGTCCGGGATCTCATCGGGACTCCGAACAACCTTCGGTAACCACATACTATTTCCCATAACAACTCTAGCGTCACCGAACCTTAAGTGTGTAGACCCTACGGGTTCGGGAACCATGCAGACATGACCGAGACGTTCTCCGGTCAATAACCAACAGCGGGATCTGGATACCCATGTTGGCTCCCACATGTTCCACGATGATCTCATCGGATGAACCACGATGTCAAGATTCAAGCAATCCGTATGCAATTCCCTTTGTCTAGCGGTATTGTACTTGCGAGATTCGATCGTCGGTATGCGATACCTTGTTCAATCTCGTTACCGGCAAGTCTCTTTACTCGTTCGTAACACATCATCCGTGATCAACCCCTTGGTCACATTGTGCACATTATGATGATGTCCTACCGAGTGGGCCAGAGATACCTCTCCGTCACGCGGTGACAAATCCATCTCAATTCGTGCCAACCCAGCAGACACTTTCGGAGATACCGTAGTGCACCTTTATAGACACCCGATTCGTTGTGGCGTTTGGTACACCAAAGCACTCCTACGGTATCCGGGAGTTGCACAATCTCATGGTGTAAGGAAATGATACTTAACATTAGAAAAGCTTTAGCATACTAACTACACGATCTTTGTGCTAGGCTTAGGATTGGGTCTTGTCCATCACATCATTCTCCTAATGATGTGATCACGTTATCAACGACATCCAATGTCCATGGTCAGGAAACTGTAACCATCTATTGATCAACGAGCTAGTCAACTAGAGGCTTACTAGGGACATGGTGTTGTCTATGTACCCACACATGTATCTGAGTTTCCTATCAATACAATTATAGCATGGATAATAAACGATTATCATGAACAAGAAAATATAATAATAATAACTAATTTATTATTGCCTCTAGGGCATATTCCCAACAAAACGGAGGGGGAAAAGCAGGGGGTCGGCGGGAAAAGGGCCTTCTCTCACCGACAGAGCGGACCCACGCAACTTTTTGCTTCGGCCGGCGCCCACAGGCGACCCCGGGGGCTTGGGTCCGGCTCGGGTTCGCCGGCTGTTATTTCGGCCCAAGCCGGCGCTAAACGAGATCCTGGGGGGCTGGGCCGATTTTTGGGCGCCGGCGCTAAAAAATGGCCTGGGGGCCTATTGGGGGCGCGGCGGATATGCTCTTACGTACACGAAGACTCAATGTATTCTCGCCGGCTAGAAGCGCACACGAGTAAGAGCATCTCTAAGCAGACCTCTTATTCTGCGAAATTGTAAACTGTTGTAAACGCAATTTACAGTTCGCGCGAGGGCGTCTATACAGGCTCAAAATCGCCGTGGCAGATCAGAAACTGTATCCAAAACCGTAAAATTTAAAAAACATGTTTCACGCGAGAAATTTAAGCAAAAGCTCGCCGGAGCATAGATCGTTCTTCTTCACATAGGGGCAGATCATTCGTAGACAGCATGCATATATTACATAAAAGCTCGTCGGAGCTACGCCGAAGCTATGCTACCGTACCACTACACAATATTGAGTTCACCGGAGCTCGTGCGGTAGCTGACCAGCTGCGGCGCTCAATCGGAGTCGAGGGAGTCGAGGTCGATGAAGAACTTCGCCTGCTCCGCCTTCATCAAGCGCAGGTCAGCCTCCTTGGACGCATGCACCTGCGACGCCGCGATGCCCATCTGGAGGAAGATGTGCTCGTACTCGAGCTCGCGGCGACGGCGCTCTTCGGCTGCTCCCTCGCCGACTGCTCCAGGACGACGAGCTCGAGGAGCTCCTCCTGCCCCGGGGGGAGGTAGTCCTCGGGCCCGATCACGCCTCGACGCGGCGACTTGTCGGCCTCGAGCTTGACGGCGTGCGGCCCGAGCTCCTCTGGCTCCCACTTCACCGGAGTGAGTCGCGAGCTCGATGCGCCCGCGGATGAGCTCCCGGCGGCAGAGGAGCCAGAGGAGGCGTGGCGGCGGCATGCGAACTCGTCCAGCTCGCGACGGTCGAGCAGCGGCGGCGGGCTCATGATTGAGCCACCGCGCATGCCACCTTGCTGCGCTGGCGTCGAATCTGGCGGCGGCGGCGCTTCGCCTCATCCCGGAAGCTACCATAGCCGTCCATAGCTTTTGCAGGCTGGGTGGCGGCGAGAAATCGGGCGGAGGAGGAGGGGAATCGCGGCGGAGGCGGATAGGGTCGGATAGGGTTTGACCCGTATCCGAGCGGTGAAACCACATATATACCGGTGCACTGAGAGTTTTTACGGGTCGCGGTAAATTATTTACGGACCGGGTCGCGGATGCGGTTTCTATTCGGACCAGAAGTATGGGCCGAACCCGTATATTATACGGGTTCGGCCCTTTTACAGAGTCTACTAGAGATGCTCTAACACACACATGCGAAAGTGGCACAACATGGGTTGGCCGGAGGCGGCGTGACGGCGTGGCACGGGAGAATCGGAGGACTTTGTCATCTATATCTATACCAATATAAAAAGACCCAAGGGGGCAGATCCAATTAATCTCGGCCATCAAATCATGTCAATCCAACGACGTAGACTGCTTCAATGTCGAACGCTCAACACGTTTAGCGTGCAGTTAATTCCATGCCAAATATAGTGATAATCATATAATAACACGCAAGTAATATCCTACTTAATATCCGCATGTACTTAATATACTTTCAATCAACGTGCATTGCACGTGCACATTGACTAGTGGTTGTGAAGGAGACGGGAAGGCGTGCTTAGTTTCTTTCGTCTCTTTCTCTCTCAGCAAAAGTTTCTCTTTGGTGTCCTTCGTCCAAATTGAATTGGATCAAATGAGCAGGTCCCAGATAACTATGGAAAAGGCATATAAGAGAGATTAGTGGGAAGGAGATGATTGCATGAAAGGAGAAATGTGTGTTAATGGGTAGGAAGGGATTGTGTCCCGATTTTCTGAGAGATGTGCATGAAAGGAAAGATGGATTGCGTTTTGATTTTTTGCAGAGTAAGAAAAAAGAAAGGAAAACTGGAAACGTGAAGGAGATCACACGAGGGGTGGGGCTGGCGACTTCCTTCGACGGTGGGAGGGGAGGAAACGAACTACGGACTACTCTTTTAGAAGCAGAGATATGAAAAGTATTGATTATTGTTTTCTGTTGTATGGTTGATTGGTGTTGTATCTGAAATGTCTTGATTGTTTGTCCAGGAGAAAGTTTTGTATGAAAAGTCTTGATTGGTGCTGATTGGGGTTGATTGGTGTTGTATCTTTTATATGCTTGTTCGATTGATGTTTGCTTTTATCAACTTTACGGAAAGTGCGATGGAAAATCAGTGTGTGTGTGTGGGGGAGATATTTTGATTGAATCCTGTTTTCTTTGTGAACGAACGGCGCTGCTCTCGTTATTGTGCCGGCGCACAGAGGGCGCGTTTGAGCGCTAGGTTAGTTACTGGCGCTGCAATTTCTCAAAAAAAAAAAAGTTACTGGCGCTGCAGGCGCCCAACAAGCTCCCCGCAACGAGCCCTACCAATTCAATGAAATCGATTGGGCTGTGGTAAAAGCCCATGGGACGATTCCGTGCGTTTCCGAACAGAGCTAGGGCTTGGGCAACTATATGTATGCCCCCGCCCGCCCGGACCCTTCACACCACCGCCGCAACCCACCCAGCCAGATCGAGAAGGGGATCGCCTGACCTAGGGTTTCGACGAAATCGATTCCATGGAGAAGGCGGCTTCGATCCTGATGGAGAAGGAGGTTTCGATCCCGATGGAGAAAGAGGCGGCGCCTGCTGGTGGTGCTGCATCCCCCGATTTGTTGAGGCTCGACCTGTATCTGGTTGACGGGTATGGGATCACGGAGCAGAGGATGGTGAAGATGGACCATCGGAACAGCTACATCAAGTGGCTGCTCGAGTGGGACAAGAAGCCTCGCCGTCCCCTGCCCAACCTCCCCATGGCGCCCAAATCCATGGCCGCCATCAAGGCTCAGCGCGACCACGACGAGAGGGTCCTCGCCGACTTCAAGCGCGACGGCTACGCCTACGTGCAGGTCGATGTCTTCAACGACGACGACCCAAGGGCCAACCTCCCCGACCACCACTACGACATCATCCACCACGACAGCCACGAAGTAGGCGAAGAAGCAGAACGCGTCCTAGGCCGTCTGTAATCTTATTAGAAGATCCGTCGATGCGTCATAAATATTGAAGTTCTGACATAGACGACGATACACGTCGTCTTGGCTCATTGCTAGTGTTATTACTTAGTTGTGCTATTAGATCTATCTTAATTAGTTGTGTTATATGATCTCTATTCCTCCTTATATAAGTGGGAAGCTGATGCTTATCAGAGCCGATGTTTGCTGTCTTTGTACCTTTTTCAGTTTATAAGATGTTTGTTGAACGATTAGTGTTGTTTGTTTTCACAGCATGCTGGTGTCGTTTAATTGCTGATGTTTGTTGAACATGTGTTTTGTTTGTTTTCGCAGGCCATTGTTGTCGTTTAATTGCTGATGTTTGTTGAACTACATAAGTTGTGTTGTTTGTTTTCATAGGCCATTGGTGTGGCTAGCTTCGCCCTGTCTCTTCGACATTGGATTTACATGCAGCAGTGGTGGCTGATTGTGGTTGTTGCGTTCCTACATGTATAATCTGTGGCACAACTGTGAGCCGTGTGAGCCGTGAGAGGTCGTATATGTGACACATGTATAATCTGTGGCTGGGGCGACATGGCGCTTCTTAGGCAGTATTGTGCGCACTAGTCTACTCTCTTCGTTCCTAAATAATTGTCTTTCTAGAGATTTCAACAAGTGACTACATACAAAGCAAAATGAGTGAATCTACACTTTAAAACATGTCTACATACATCTGTATGTTGTAGTCCATTTGAGATGGCTAGAAAGACAAATATTTAGAAACGGAGGGAGTAGCTGGCATATTTGTTAACATCTATGTATGACAACATGTATAAAAATGCATGCATATAGCTTGATTTTATACATGTGTGTGGCTGCTTTGCTCTCTAATTTCAGTTTTGTACATGAACATTAGTACTCCCTCCGTCCGGAAATACTTGTCATTGGAATGGATGTATCTAGATGTATTTTAGTTCTAGATACATCCATTTTCATCTATTTTGATGACAAGTATTTCCGGACGGAGGGAGTATATGCTAGTAGCACAAATCCAGCAGAGAACATTAGTATATGCTAGGATTAGAACTTGATTATGATTCATGTGTACAGAAATGGATAGTGTTTTTCTCGCAAAATCATATAGCAACTGAGTGCTTACAAGTCAAATGCGTTCAACCTGAGGACATGAATTTCTAAGGGAAGTTGCGCATTTACAGATGGAGTATCCCTTGAACTACAATTTACATAGCAGTGACTAGTCTCCGTTGGACTACAATTTACACTGCTCTGATTACTCATAGTTATTTGATTAAGCTTAGCATATCATCCACTCAGCACTCGACCTTAATGACTACTAATCATCTTTGAACCCCTGCACTCAAAGAAGAAATGCCATCTTGTAAAATGCAAATCAATTAAGTTTTAATACTTTTGTATTACCAATGGAAAAGGCAAAGTAACACACTCAAAACTACATATTAGAGAAGGAAAGAGAGTGTGTATCTCACTGATCAAAATGAACATGCAACAATATCAGCAGAATAGGTCAGTGCATTCTGACTATATGCATCAGTGTGTAGTCTATCAACTTGCAAATGGAAAGGCTTTCCTTCATATCATTATAGGGCCTCTGAGAAATAAGAATGGGAGTTCAATACCCTATCTACATGTATGCATGAAAGGATAATTTTCAGCAAACAATATTACTAATTCTTTCCAGTACAACGAATCTAAGCAAAAGCAAACCTGCAATCTATTGAATAACCTGAGCTGAAAAGGTGATTTTATACCCCAGCAGCAGACTCTGCTCTTTTTGACAGATTATAAGAGAAAATAATGCACGAATCGAATAAAAGGTACTAAGAATGCAATATGTAAATCCGCAGAACAGTGTGTCAAGAAATGAAGGACAATTATAGCAATAATTATAAACTTGTGAAATGATGGCACGAATCTGGCGGTGCTAATTAAGTTAGCTTTCTTTCTCACGGCTTGAACGTTAGCATTCTGGTCGTAAACAACCAAACCTGGAATAAATTTAGCAATATACAACAGAGAGGAGCAGAGCATACTCAATGAAGAAAGAGAGGCCCCCGCGTCGTCCCCGCGGGCGACTCGGGTGGCGGCGCCGCCAGCCCGCCCCTTCTCCCCATCCGCTCCTCTCTCCCCTCCCGCCGCCGGCCGGAGCCGCCGGGGCAAAGCCCCTCGTGGTGGCCGGCGGCGGGGGCCCTTCTTCCTCCCCAACCACGCCAAGGCAGAGCGGGATGCAACCACGGGCGGGGGATGCGGCGCTCGCGCGGGGCAATGTGGCTGCAGCGCACGTGGCCAGGCCGGCAGCGCAGCGGTGCAGTGGCGGCTGCATAGGTGCTCCTGCTGGGTGGCGGTATCGATGGAGGCGGAGCATGCTTGACGGGTGGTGCAGGCTGCAGCGGTGGCTGGCCCAGATCCGCCCGATCTGGCAGTGCGGGTCGCTAGCGACATGATCAGCGGGCGGCCGCACCTGCCTCGACGACAGGCTGGTGGGGGTGGCGGTGGCTGGCTGGGCGTGCTGGTTGTGTCCGTGTTGGGATCTTCCTGGTCCGGCGCATGGATGTCGGCGGGCGGCGAGGAGGCATTTTCGGTGAGCTCGCTTGGTTGCTGCTGCAGGTCGATTTGGTGTCCCTCGTCGATGGGCGTGCGATTGTTGGTGGTCTCGCGCGGATTTGTGCCGGCTGCCATGGTGGGGCGACACGGGGGTGTGTTCGGTGGGGAGCTCGATAAGAGGGATGGGTTGTCTCGATGAGGTCGCGTCACCTATCACCGACACAAGGGTGTGCTACTCCGGATGCGTCTGCTCCTCCTTCTCCCCCTTTCCTCAACCGCGGGCGGGTTGGCGCGGGTCTGCTGATGTTCGCGGCAGAGCGTCTGCTATGGCTCCATTGGTCGGGGGTTGCCGGTTGGGCCAAAGCTAGGGCCTTTGTGTGGTCTCGGGTTTGTCTGGTTGCAGGGAGGCAGCTCTGGCGGCGGGAGGCATGGTGTTCTTGGGCGTAGCACGTGTCTCGGGTGCGTGCGGGCAGCCATGGCCACACGGGTGGCATTGTTGTTGGTGGTCGATGTTCGGCGTGGTGGTTTGGTGGAGGTGGATGAGCGCCAGGGTGCATTACCTACACGGTTCTTTGGCCGGCGTGGTGGTTTGGTGGAGGTGGATGAGCGCCAGGGTGCATTACCTACACGGTTCTTTGGCCGGCCGACGGTGGTAGTGTCCGTGGGCGTCATACCCTTCCTGAAGGGTCCGTCACGGCTACTCCCATCTCCCCCAGCTTATTCCGAGTGAAAACTCGATCTTCTGGATTGGACGGTGGCGGCACTCCGGGCCGTTCTCTTCTTGGAGGCATTGTCGAGTCTTTGATACGTTGAGGGTCGGCCTCACTTCTTCATGGTGGCTAGCTCATAGTGAAGGTCGCCAACGTCTCCAAGTGGTCTTATTATTTATCTTTAGTGTGCTTGGTGGCGTTAGGGTGATGTATAGTGTTGTGCAGCACCCTTGTATCTTGCCTTGGGTGTGTGTTGCGTGCCGTGTGTGCCGGTGCCATGTGTTGGGTGGTTGGTTGTATACATGATCGTTGCTTTATATATAAAGCGGGGTGAAAGCCTTTTTCGCTAATATACAAGAGAGGCAAAGGGAGAAAATAAAAAATTTATGTCTCATGCATCAGGCCTTTCTCAAGGATGGCTAGACGCATTAGGAATCTAGGAAAGACAACATGAAAGTATCCCATTTAGACCCAAGAATGATTAAGAAATAATGGTCACTTGTATTACTCGACTGAGTTCACAAATAAATAGATTTTTTTTTGTTTAGATATAAGCATCCGAAATTCTGAGGTGGAAATTTGTTATGATGTAGCAAGCTAGAAATTGTGAAAGCCATGAAAGAAAAAGAAATTTCAAACCATGGAGAAGAGATCTAGTGGGTGCAGCGTGGCCTCGGCGCTGGTTCTTCCTTGTACACCTTGCAGCCACTGCTGCTCACACCGTGATGCGGAACTGCCATTGTCGACATGCAACGGAGGAGCAGAGTCTCATGGAGTAGGGGTAACCAAGGAGATAAATTAAAATGGGGTTATTGAACATCGCAGACAATGGAAACTGGAAGGAGTTGACTAATATCAGATTGAGAAGTTAAAACTAACTCACATGAGAGAGAATTCGTCGTCATTGCCGCAGAGAAAATTAGAAACACACGAAAATGAAGATAATGAGCACATGGAACATAATCAAGCTACTGAAATTTTGAACTGAAAGGACAAAACAAAACACAAGAGGATAACATAATTGACATATGGAGAGAGTAGAATTGTGAAAGCACAAATGAAAAGAGAACATCTGAACCATCATGCAATCAGATTGAGAAGTTAAACTAACTCAGATGAGTGGCTCTGTTATGGCGCTGCTAGAAGGAGGGCGGGAGAGGGCCGGCCGGGGGCCTTTTTGCCCACGGCCGAGCAAGAGGGAAGGGATTTCCTTCTTAATTCTTGCTTGATTAGATTGATACATCTCCTCTCTTTATATAGAGAGGTTTACTTGACTCCCAAGCAAGGCTTACTTGACCCCTAAGCAAGCGACCCTTATCTCTAATTAACCCTAAGACTAATGGGCCCATTAGGCCCATTACATACTCTAACACTACACCCCACTGGACATGCAGCTTGTCCTCGAGCTGCAGCCTAACCAACTTATAACCATGACTCGGCCTAACACAAACCTAACACCTAAAAACAAGCCTTTTACATCTCGGCTTGTTTTATTACTCTCAACCTGAAATAGTGGGGCGCTTTATTTTGGACTCCTTAACAAAAAGTGGACACCCTCCACACATCGGACGTGCCGTGTACAACCACAGGATCCCATGGACACCATCAGGGCCAGCGGTGCATGTGTATGGCCACACAGAAGTGGTCGCATAAGAAGCGACCAGTGAGGCGCCCTCGCGGCGGCGGCGGCGAAATGCGATGGTGTTGCGGTCCGCTCTGTCGAGGAGGTGCGCCCCAACCGCCAATATCACAGACTTTGAGTCATCGCCATGAGAAAACAGCATGCCCGTTTGGGGAAACCGCATGCCCAAGATCCCAGCGCGTGGGCGAGATCGAGTGCATGCCATACAATGAGGGCAACTTGGAGGAGCGGCACGCAGCACCACCATCGGTGTTGAGGAGGGTTGCGCCAAGGAGGCCGCCTGCGCAGCAGCCGGCAGCCTCGCGTCGCCTCGGACATGTCATTTGGAACGGTTGCCGTAAAGGATTTTGTTGACGGATGGCGGCCGCCGCTTACAGCATGGCAACACTGGAGGGTGAGGGCACTGCTGGTCTTTGGCGGTGACCTTTCCTAACGCCGTTCTTGTATGCCGGTGACCTCGGCTCCTCGGCGTGGAAATCGAGGCCTTCCGTTACGGTGGTCTGGCGATCGGTCTTTGGCGGTATGCGGGCGAAGGGCATGGCGGAGCCGCCGCCAGGCGGCGGCTGCCTCGGCGGACCGAGCTGCTTCTTCTGCGGGCGGCGACCATGGCGGAGTCCGGCAAAGTGGCGGCTGCCATGGCAGCAAGGGCGCCCAGTGGTGGCGGGTGGCGGAAGCTACGGTAGAGGCTGCGACAACCCGGCGAACGCAGGCGGAGGCCGCCAGGGCGGCGGCGCCACGGCGACCATGACGGCCAGTGGTGGCGGCGGCGGCGGCGACCGTAGGATCCGGTCAGTAAATTTGGATGTCTGGACCACGGTTAGGTCGCTGACACCCGGTCATCTCCTCGATGTGAGGACGAGGCGGCGTGGCGATCGGCGGCGGAAGTGTTGAGGAGGCGGCGGCGAGACATGATCGAGCAAGCTAGGTGATACCAAATTGTTATGTATTTGCTAGAAGGAGGCGGGAGAGGGCGGTAGGGGCCTTTGCTTACCACGAGCAAGAAGGAAGGATTTCCTTCTTAATTCTTGCTTGATTAGATTGATACATCTCCTCTCTTTATATAGAGAGGTTTACTTGACTCCCAAGCAAGGCTTACTTGACCCTAAGCAAGAGACCCTTATCTCTAATTAACCCTAAGACTAATGGGCCCATTAGGCCCATTACATACTCTAACAGGCTCTATACCCGTGACTGTTAATTCGCCAGCATTGACACAGAGAAAAAATAGAAACACATGAATCGATGTAATGAGCACATGGATCACAAGCAAGCTACTGAAATTTCAAACTGAAAAGACAAAAAAAAACGCAAGATGAACACAAGCGACATAATGAGGTGGAGACTGGAGAGAATAGAATTGTGAAAGCATCAAAAGAAAAGGGGTCCGTCTATGTTACATCTAGATGTGAGATAATATCTCACATCTACGTATGTTGTCATGTGTTTTGTAATCCTCTCTGCTGGACTTTTTTGTTGTTTGTTTGTTTTTTAGCCTTTTAAGCTTTTGTTTCTTTGTCGGGTTGAACACACACGGTGCTGGCGGCCGCTAGCTAGCTCGGCTCCCTCATTGGCCTTGACTTGATTGATCTTGTACAAATCGCATGCAATGAGAAGCAGCCCTATTGTTGATAACTTGCGTATCCTTGAGTTTTTACAAAGTGCCCTCCGACTTGTCCCTAGGTTGACATCTTTTAGGTCAATTTACCCCATCCATAAAACATGAAAAAAGTTTGTGATTTTTTAAGAATTTGAAATAAAAATAGTGGTAGCTTAAAAGTGTTCATCAATTCAAAAATGTTCATCAAGTCAAAAAGGTCACAGATTAGAAAAATATATTAGCGATATAAAAGATGTTCAAGAATTTGAAAAATGTTCGCTAACTTCAAAAGTTTTCACCAATTCAATACGTATTGGTGAATTAAAATGATGCTCGTGAATTTGTTAAATTTTCATGACTTTCTAAAATATTCATGAATAAAAGAAATGTTCATAAATTCAAAAAAGGTCATGAATTTTAAAATGTACATCGGAGACGGAAAAATGGTGAACCTAGTTGCGAGTTGATGGTGGACTTGAAATTGGGTCGAAAATGTCGGGGCGATTCTTGAGTCAAGGATGGACTTACAAGCTGGGACAAATAAAAGGTCGATGGCGAGTTGCATGTCGATGATGGCATTTTAAGCTGGGGCCGAAAATTGATTATAGCCGATTCTTGAGTCAAAAGTGGACTTATGGCTGGGACAACTACACAAAACAACAATACCGATTCTTGAGTCGAGGATGAACTTGCAGCTAGGAAAACTACACAAAACTACGCTAGAAGTTGCGAGTCGAGGTGAACTTGCAACTAGGACAACAAAAATCTATGTGCCTAGTTGCGAGTCAAAGGTGGACTTACAAGCTGGGACAATCTGAAACTCTGAGCCCGATTCTTGAGTCGATGGAGACTTACTGGCGGGGATGAAAACAAGCGTGCGTTTAGTTGTTGCGAGCTTAGTTGTGAGGGCAAACTTGTAACAAGGACAACTACACAAAAACTACGATACTATTTGCGAGTCAAGGTGGACTCATGGCTGGACAACAAGAAAATATGAGCCGGTTGCGAGTCGAAAGCGGACTTGCAAGCGGGATGAAAAATAAAACAACCCAATTGCGAGTCGAGGTGGACTTGCAATGGGACAATAAAACATAGGCTTGAGTTGCAAGTCGAGGGTGGGCTTGCAACTCAAAAATTATGAACCGGTTGCGAGTCGATGGTTGACTTGCAAGCGGGATGAAATAATCTATGGGCGATTCTTGAGTTAAGGGTGGACACGCAAGCTGCGATGAAGCTGAAAATACATGTGGAGTTGCGATTCAACAATGAGCTTGCGGTGGGATGAAACAAAAATGGGCCCGATTGCGAGTGGAGGATGGACTTGCAACTAGGATGAAAAACAAAACATAGGCTCCGATTGCAAGTCGATGGCGGGCTTGCAACTCGGATAACTATGAGCCCACTTGCGAGTAAAGGCGGACTTACAAGCTGGGACAACTACGGAATCATGTGCTCGGTTGTGAGTCGAGTCGACTTGCAACCTGGGATGAAACAGTCTCTGAAATGAATGCGTTTGAAAATTAGATGAGACATTGCCAAATCTCTCGGTGAGTAACAACTTTTGTGAAATAGAGGCCCATATACTAACACCGGCGCAAGCATGGGAAACAATGAGAATAACGGCCAGGGCGGCGCCAAAAATCGGCCTAGCGCAAACACCAAGACGAGACAAGGCACATGCATGTGAACAAAAATAATTTTGCACAAAACATACATGTTTAATCGCGTGGTGAACAACTTAAGTGTGACATAGCTAAAACCATCTAGATGAGAATTAGCTAATCCGAAAAAATAAAAATAGAGATATGTAAAATAGATGTGAAAACAAAAAAAATCATGAATTTAAAAATGGAAAAGCGAAAAAAAAACAATCGGCCCTCGAATTGGTGTCGAGAATGGACTTACACAGAGGACAAAAACCGATCAAGTGCGATTCACGTATCAAGCGCAAGCCAAAGCCTATCTCTCCACGGAGCTTGTCTCTTGACATCGAACTTGAAAGGAAATAGAAATACAATGACAAGCAATAGAGCATGCCACATCCACTTTTACAACGCATGTCAGAAGAAATGGGGCGCAAGCAAAAAAAAGACCTGATAAGTGAACAAACAAAACAAGGTGACATAGGAATACATGCCAACATGAGATCAAGAGTTTGCGGAAAAATTAAAACAATAAAATCCAACAAACAACATCTAGTATGCGCGGAAATTTGATCACGTGGTCTTACTAAGGATATTATTTGGGCGATAGGAAAAAGAAAAAAATAATATATGAAATGTTTTTTAACCTGAATATAAAATGAAATGTTAGTACAAGGAGATAGTGAAGCGCATGGTGCTTAAAATGTAACGAAGCGGAGACTAGAAAGTGATCCATTCATGTGTTTTGAGTTAGACAAAAGGATTGGGACACATGGATCGTGGCACTCTCGTGACAAACCCTAAATACGACCATCGTGAGTCTTTTTCTAAGGATCAACGATCGCACGAGTCAAGCAAGAAAAGACAAACAAAACACAACCGGCCCATCTAACAATTCCTGCTGGGCCTCGCTACTAATAACATCACGAACGAGCGCACCGCGACAAGCGACAAGCCAGCGATCGACCGAAACACGAATCTTAGCATGTGAAAAATCAACGGCAGGCAAGTTAGATGTGATATAGCTATTTCACATCTAGATGTGAAATAGCAAATCTGAAAGAAAAGATCTGAACCATCATGCGATCATAAACAAAACCTTAGTTCTTAATGGCCAAATTGGATGAAAGAAAAGGAGCACACAAAGATCATACAGACAATTTTATCCAATATATGAAAATTCAAAATCACACTTTGACAATTTTACTGGTCATCAACAAACAGTTGAGCACATAATCCCTTGTTATATTTCAAAGACAAAACATCAAACATCTAGCATCAAGAGAGGTTAAGTCAAATGGAACAATGCCTTAACCAGTAGGTAAATGCAAATAAAAAAGCGTGGTGGATATGTTGAAGCGTGGCAAAATATGAAGAGTGGCAAATATAAAAGCATGGCAAATAATATCTAGATGCACTTACGGTGGAAGTCACAACCATCAGATGAAGTGGAACGGGAACCTCTTCATATTGTTTGACAACACGTTTCTTACTATTAGCGATTTGACATGCACTAATAGCTATTACTTTGTGTATGAGCATATAAATAGTAGACTCACAGAAAAGTTGGTGAGGCACAATTTAATCTTAGAGCAATTCAGTGAATAACTGAGTGCATATACTATTCGTGTGGACCTTACTACTAGTGATGGAATTAAATGTCTAATGGTTGGGTGCTAAACATGTGTGTGGTAATAAACAAAGGAAACAAAATAAAGATTATTCCATCAAGTAGGATAGTTCGATAGTGAAAAAGCAGTGTCCATGTGTCCACATTGGTATTGAACAACATATCATATATATTCAGATCTAAAAGAAAAATAGAAGGCTCTCTTGTGAAATCTTAAGAGAAAGTTTATTCAAGGTGTAGACGTTCATGTACCACTTGAAACCCAACAGATCTTTTTCATCCCCATGGACACCATGTCTTAATGGAACGTATATTTGAAGCAGTGTTGGATGCAGCACTGAATAACAAACCCCAAACTGGATAGAGCAAGATTGCAAAACAAGGAGATTCAGAGTGGATTGATGGAGCTTACCAGGCAGTCCGCACGCCGCCTTGAGCAAGCTTTCTTTGAGGCCCTATGCATAGTTGATCCACAGCGGTTGGGAAGCACGAACTTGTGGCGGCGGTGTCGGGGATAGAGACGGCACCGTTGTTTGTCGGCCCATCGCGCACCTGTTCGCCGCGTAACCTGCCACCGAATCACTCGATCAAACACTAGAGAGTGGTGGAGGGCAAGGGGGGATTGGGTGGCGGTGTGTACGTAATGAAGAACTATGCATACTTGTGTGCTATATAAAGCTTAGGCTGCAAGCTGACAGCGAAAAGGAGAAGCAAAAAACCTCATAATAACCGAAGAGCCAGCTGTGTGATGCATAAGATGAAGATGAAGCGGGCCCCAACATCACATCGGCCGGGATCTCGCGAGGTTGCTTTATCCACCAGCCACTATAAGACTTAGATTATAAAAATAATAATAAGGGGCCATTAGAATTTAAAGTATAACTAAATAAACTGACGTATGTACACATGTTTATGCGGGTCTACCTGTGATTGCTGCAAGGAATCCAATATAATTTGTTGCACAAAAAGGTCAACCATAACTGAGAACCAGTATATTTGAAGGCAAGGTAGCAATTATGAGGAATGTAATTGAGATAGAAAAATAGCAATTGAGGAAGGCCACGAATGGTTTGCTCCGTTGAGATCGCTATGAGAGAGCGCGCGGAGGCTGTACCTTGAAGCATGGACCTTGATCGGGGAGGCATCGACCCCACAAAACGCACCCCGATGGAAGCACATATGACTATGAGCATGTGCTATAAAATCAGGTTCTGCACAAACACAATATATCAGGGAAAATTAGATCAATCGATAGAGCCTTATTGATGTTTTTTCCGGATTTATAGTGTGTGCCTAGATAGTCGTTACACACTTATATTTGTGATATTTCGAGTCAGATGGGACACCAGCGAACTCTTCAACATGGCTAAGCAAATAAAATGGGCAAAAAGTAGCAGAAGAATGTTAAACAAAGATTATGAGCGAATTACAAGTCTATAGTGTTCATAATGTCTGTCAAGTAAAAAAAAAGCTCATAATTTCTATAACAGTATTCAGTTTTGGGGAACTGACATCGACCAAATAAAAGAAACGTGAGAATAAATCTATTTATTCATCCATAACATATGCTATTTACATAAAATCTACATGGAACAATTACATAGAGGGAAGTGTAGAGGAACTATTCTGGATTCAACAACAAAAGGAAGTGAGCCATCATGATTTGCAGTAAAACATGTAAATTTGCATATACCTTCAGATTGGAGCGCTTGTGGGAAGTAACCTTCAGTAAGAAAATATAAATAAGAAACACGGTCCATTCTATATAAATTTGCATATAGTCAAAAACTGAACAGTAATCTCCCACAGACGCTCAGAAACTGAAACATGAATTTGCATACAGTCACAAACTGAATAGTAAACTTCCCACAAACTCATATAGTCAGAAACTGAATATTAATCTTCCCACAATCTGAAGCAAGGCATGTGTATACGTTCTAATAAAAATTACTCAGAAAGATAAATTTGCATATACCTTCAGACTGGAGCGTGTGTGGGAAGTAGCCTTCAATAAGAAAATGGAGGCTCGATCCCAAGGCAGCCGAGAAGAAACCTGACGAATTGAAATGGAAGGCTACATATTCAGTCAAGTGAAATTAAATTTAGATTCGATATAGGCAAAGAATTAAAATGCAAGGCTATGTATTCAATAAAGCAAAATAAAATTGACATATCAAGCAACATCCAGAATAGATACAGGACTAAAATTGAAGGCTATGTATTCAATCAAGCAAAATCCAGAATAGATACAGGACTAAAATTGAAGGCTATGTATTCAATCAAGTAATATTAAAACTACATATTAACCAAAGATACAGAAATTCAGAATTAGCTATGGATGGGAACATTATGTACCAACAGGAGTCGTAAACCTGAGGTGACTGTGTATGCACCAAGGGAAGAACAATCAAGATGACTGACTGGGCATCCAAGTCGTCCAGCACCTGAGGAAGTCCAAATTCATGATTCGCTCAGCAATATACCATAGGGAATGTCCAAGAGGGAGGAGGGGGTTGCTTACCAGCGGCAGCAGTATGAGTGCGGTTGGCGTCTACTAGAGGATGAGGCTTTAAAAGGGAATCCATCAGTTTCTTGTGGAAATCATGGGGAGAGAAAGTGGAGTGTCAAGTGTCAATTACCTGCAGCAGAAGGGTTTTTTGTTCTGGTTTAGGGAGAAGCTTTTTTTTTTTGAAGATTAAACAGTGTGGGCCATTGGAGCATTGGGCGCTGCACAGAGGTTGAAGCAGTGGGCTGTGTACGATTGATGTGAGCAAAGGAAACAGAAAATAGTGAAAATACTGAAGAACAGGAGCACATGACTTTCAACATTTGAAGCATTGTTGCGTCCCAGCGCCCAGGAGACGTCGTACCCGCCAGTCGGCCGAAATAGACGGCGGATAGCGGGCCGCGCACGGTGGTGGATGGGCGAGCGCGAGCAAGGGAGGGGGGAGGGGGGAGGGGGGAGGGGGGAGGGGGGGGGGGGGCATGGCGCGGTGAGCAGCGGCGCGTGCAAGCAAGGGCAGCCATGGCGCGGTGAGCACCGGCGCTAGGCTGGAGGTGGCGGCAGGATTCGGTCCGGCGGAGGAGGAGGCGGTGGAGGCGCCGTGGACGCAGCGCGCGTGGGGAGGAGCACGGTGGTTTACAGGCGCGAGCAAACGAGGGTGGCGGCCATGGCACGGTGAGCACCGGCGCTGGCCTGGAGGTGGCGGCTGGATTCGGTCCGGCGGAGCACCTGCGCTGGCCTGGAGGTGGCGGCTGGATTTGGTCTGGCGGAGGAGGCGATGGAGGCGTGGGCGCCGTGAGCGCAGCGCGCAGCGTGGGGAGGAGCAGAGCCGAGGAAGGAAAGGAGGAAGGGTGGGGGATGGCCGGATGGGCGGCGCTCCGATCCTGCGGGAGGGCCGGCGGCCGTGCGGGATAAGGGATCCAGTGACCGCTAGTCACCCGTAAGTGAACAGTACGGTGACTTGTCTCCCTCTTCACATCGTCGGACAGATGCGCGTGAACAGTACGAGATCTCCCGTGTTCGGTCTACAGTACCGCGTCCACATTAACCGGTCTACAGTGCCCAGCTCACCCCTCGGAGTATGTGGGAAGGACTCGTTCAAAATAAATTGAGATTCAAAGCGTTCCCGTAAGCTAGTAAGTCAATCAAAACTATAACTCTATTTGTTAGTTTCAGGAAACTGATACATATTTCACTAATAATAATAATAATAATAATAATATATTCATTTGAAAAGAAAAGTGAAATCCTAAAATCTAAAAAGTGCATACGCACTATTTGGAGATAACGAGCGGCCGGATCCTGGCCGCTCGATCCCGCCCCCGAGTCGCTGCACGAGTCGGCCAGGTGCTACCTGGTCGGGCGCTCTCAACCGTGGAACGGCTGGTCATTTGTCGCTATCTACTCTTCCACACCCTTCGTCCTCAACCCTCTCGTGCCGCCGCCTCCGCCCCTCTCGTGCACGGCTGCCGCAAGTTGGGGACGGGCGCCACACCGCTCAACTGGATCCAGGCGCCGCCGCTCGCATACATACCAAATCTGGTGGCCTACGTACTACTTTGCGTCTTGGGATCTATTGAGGTGGGTCGAGGACGGCTTGACTACAGATGGAGGGCCAGCTAGAGCAGCGGCTCTTCGAAGACAATGAGGTGTGCCCGCCGTTCACCTGCATCTGCTCCGCCTGGCCGCTCCCTTCTCCATTTTTTTCTCTGGCGACCAAATCGGCGGTGGGCGGAGGAGGCGAAGGCAAGTGTCCGCTGTTCAAGTGCAAGCAGATTAGCCTCTCCATCCACTCCAAGCACCTAAGGTCAACTCCATCCTCCGAGATGTCCTTCTGCTTACTGGTATTTAGCTACAACAGTACTTCTATATCTACTGTGTGCATAATACACTGAATGCACACAGCATTAGAGTTCTTCAGACATGGTGAAAGTGCAACTATCCCTAGGTGGTTTTGGTAATTCATAACAACATATAGCTCACTGAGCTAATGCTATTCCAAGAATATTGTTTCAGGAAAGCTCAATGAATGGCATGGCATGGATGATGAAAGTGGATCCCTCAAAATACTAAGGACAAAGGATTGGCTCAAGCTCAAAAGCTCAAGACTCTTCATTTTACATTTTAGTGATCCAAGATCACATTGAGTCTATAGGAAAAGCCAATACTATCAAGAAGGGATGAGTTGTTGCTTAATGAGCCTCTTGCTTCATGTGCTTAGTGATATGCTCCAAAACCCTCAACTACTTTCCCACATCCACAAATGACCTAAACCTAAAGCCAAAATCGGTCACACGATTCTTTCTATCCGCGCCACCGATTCCAAAAGTCATAGCCACCGCCACAAACCCTAAGCAAATCGGTCTTACCGATAGGGATCTCAGTCTCACCGAGATGGGGTTACAATCTCTCTGTTTCCCTTCAGTAGCGTTTGGTCTAACCGAATGAGCGATCGGTCCCACCGAGATTGCAATGTAAACTCTCTTTCCTTTTTGTAACATTTGGTCTCACCGAAAAGAGCAAATCGGTCCCACCGAGTTTACGACCAACTCTCCGAAAGCTTATTACCAAATCGGTCTCGCCGAGTTTGTGTGTCGGTCTCACCGAGATTACGTTATGCCCTAACCCTAACAGAATCGGCCTCACCGAGATGCATGTCCCCCACGAAAATCACTAACGGTCATTAGGTTTACTAAATCGGTCCGACCGAGTTTAACGATTCGGTCCCACCGAGTTTGGTAAATTGTGTGTAACAGTTAGATTTTGTGTGGAGGCTATATATACCCCTCCACCTCCTCTTCATTCGTGAGAGAGCCATCGAAACGAACCTACACTTCCAACTTACCATTTCGAGAGAGAACCACCTACTCATGTGTTGAGGCCAAGATATTCCATTCCTACCATATGAATCTTGATCTCTAGCCTTCCCCAAGTTGCTTTCCACTCAAATCTTCTTTCCACCAGATCCAAAACCTATGAGAGAGAGTTGAGTGTTGGGGAGACTATCATTTGAAGCACAAGAGCAAGGAGTTCATCATCAACACACCATTTGTTACTTCTTGGAGAGTGGTGTCTCCTAGATTGGCTAGGTGTCACTTGGGAGCCTCTGACAAGATTGTGGAGTTGAACCAAGGAGTTTGTAAGGGCAAGGAGATCGCCTATTTCGTGAAGATCTACCGCTAGTGAGGCAAGTCCTTCGTGGGCGACGGCCATGGTGGGATAGACAAGGTTGCTTCTTCGTGGACCCTTCGTGGGTGGAGCCCTCCGTGGACTCAGCATGGCCTGTTACCCTTAGTGGGTTGAAGTCTCCATCAAGCGTGGATGTACGATAGCACCACCTATCGGAACCACACCAAAACATCCAGTGTCTCCAATCGCGTTTGAATCCTCCAAACCCTTCCCTTTACTTTCTTGCAAGTTGCATGCTTTAATTTCCGTTGCCTATACACTCTTTGCATGCTTGCTTGAATTGTGTGATGATTGCTTGACTTGTCCTAAAATAGCTAAAATCTGCCAAACTCTAAAATTGGGAAAAGGTTAAGTTTTTATTAGTCAAGTAGTCTAATCACCCCCCCCCTCTAGACATACTTCAAGGTCCTACAAGTGGTATCAGAGCGTTGGTCTCCATTTGCTTTGATTTTCATAGCTTTTGATGGTCATAGCCTTGGTTTCACAACCTAGGAGAGTATGGCGTCTAGCGAGGGAAATTATCACCGTAGAGGTCCTTACTTTGATGGTACTAATTTTGCTAGTTGAAGCATAAGATGAAAATGCATATTCTTGGACATAACCCCACCGTTTGGGCAATTATTTGTATTGGCTTGCAAGGTGAATTCTTCGATGGGAGAGAACCGAACCGTGAAGCTAATGCGGAAGAATTGAAGATGATGCAATACAACGCTCAAGCATGTGACATCATCTTCAACGGATTGTGCCCCGAAGAATTCAACAAAATCAGCCGTCTTGAGAATGCAAAGGAAATTTGGGATACTTTGATTGATATGCATGAAGGTACCGAGTCCGTCAAGGAATCCAAGTTGGATGTGCTCCAAAGTCACTTGACAAGTTCAAAATGAAGGATGGTGAAGGTGTCATTTGAAATGTAATCTAGGCTTGCTCTTATCACAAATGAGATTGCCGGCTTAGGGAGTGAAGAGATGACCGACAAATTCATCATCAAGAAAATCCTAAGAGCATTGGATGGAAAGTATGATACCGTGTGCACATTGATCCAAATGATGCCAAACTACAAAGATCTCAAGCCAACGGAAGTTATTAGAAGGATTGTTGCTCATGAGATGTCACTCAAGGATAAGGAGGAACTTCACAACAAGTCAAGTGGTGCTTACAAAGCCTCAAGTGAAGCCCCCACATCATCAAGTGAGAAACCAACCTTCAATGAAGAATTGAGCTTAATGGTGAAGAACTTCAACAAATTCTACAAAAGTAGAAGCAAAGAAAGAAGCTCCAAGTCAAGGTCTTACAATGACAAGAGATCTTCTAGTCGAGGCGCAATTGCTACAATTGTGGGAGACTCGAACACTACTCCAATGAGTGTCGACACCCTACAAAAGAAGAGAAGATTCTCCAAGAAGAAGGAGCAAAAAGAAGAATCACCACCAAGAGAGAGGAGGAGTAGAGATGATCGTTCTGACGAAGACCCTCATGGAGAAGTAAGGATTAGGAAAGAAAGGACAAGTCATCAAGGAGCTACACAAAGCGAAGACATCAAGCTCATGTTGGTGAATGGGTTTCCGGCTCCGACTCCGACAATCACTCCGAGAGAAGCTATCACTCCGACTCCGAATATACTCAAGATGAAGGTGTTGTCGGTCTAGCACTTGTGTCAACCAACTCCTACGACATATTTAACTCACCAAATGAAGGTATTGGAATATGCTTCATGGCCAAAGGTCCAAAGGTAACACAACCCGAGTATGTTGATTTTAATAGTGATGAAGATGACTTGCTTGTGGATGATGATTTACTTGTTGACAACTCTAGTGATGAATACTATGATGAAACGTCAATTAATCATGCTAATCAAACGAATGACAATGATAAGGAGAAAATTGAGCTTCTAACTAAAGAACTAAACACTCTTAAGTTGGCTCATGAAACTATCTTGAAGATCATCGAGAACTTTTAAGGGCTCATGAGAAGTTACGCTTTGAAAAGCTCAATCTTGAGCAAGAGCATGAGTTCTTAAAGGCAATCAATGATGATCTCCGCAAGAAAAGTTCTTCTTACATTGCCAGCGTTTACTCTTATCTACTTCTTGTTGGGGAGCGTAGTAATTTCAAAAATTTCCTACGCACACGCAAGATCATGGTGATGGCATAGCAACGAGAGGGAGAGTGTATGTCCACGCCCTCGTAGACCATAAGCGGAAGCGTTATAACAACGGTTGATGTAGTCGACGTCTTCACGATCCGACCGATCCAAGTACCGAACGCACGGCACCTCCGAGTTCAAAGACACGCTCATTTCGATGGCGATCCCGGACTCGATCCGGCAAAGTGTCGGGGATGAGTTCCGTCGACCGACGGCGTGGTGGCGATGATGATGCTCCACCGATGCAGGGCTTCGCCTAAGCTCGCGACGATATGACTCTACGGCGCAGGGCTTCGCTAAGCTCATGACGATATGACCGAAGTGGAATATGGTGGAGGGGGCACCCTGACAGCTAAGGAACGATCCGTAGATCAACTTGTGTATCTTGGGTGCCCCTACCCCGTATATAAAGGAGCAAGGGGGTGCGGCGGCCCTAGGGGAGGGGCAGGGAGGAGTCCTACTCCCACCGAGTAGGACTCCCCCTTCCTAGTTGGATTAGGACTTGGGGAGGGGGAAGAGGAAGAGGCGCCCCCCTCTCCTGTCCTATTCGGACTAGGGGGGGGGCATGTGCCTGCCCTGGCCGCCCTCCTCTTCTCCCTTATGGCCCATCAAGGCCCATTGACCTCCGGGAGGTTCAGTAACCCGGTGTTAGGTAAAATCCTGATTTCATCGGAACCTTTCCAAGTCCAAACATAGGCTTCCAATATATCGATCTTTATGTCTCGACCATTTGAGACTCCTCGTCATGTCCGTGATCACATCAGGGACTCGAACAAACTTTGGTACATCAAAACTTATAAACTCATAATAAAGCTGTCATCGTAACGTTAAGCGTGCGGACCCTACGGGTTCGAGAACTATGTAGACATGACCTAGAACTATTCTCGGTCAATAACCAATAGCGAAACCGGATGTCCATATTGGTTCCTACATATTCTACGAAGATCCTTATCGGTCAAACGCATAACAACATACGTTGTTCCCTTTGTCATCGGTATGTTACTTGCCCGAGATTTGATCGTCGGTATCAATACCTAGTTCAATCTCGTTCGGCAAGTCTCTTTACTCGCTCGTAATACATCATTTCATAACTAACTCATTAGTTACAATGCTTGCAAGGCTTAAGTGATGAGCATTACCGAGAAGGCCCGAGATACCTCTCCGAGCAATCGGAGTGACAAAACCTAATCTCGAATTATGCCAACTCAACATATACTTTTGGAGACACCAGAGCACCTTTATAATCACCCGATTCGTTGTGGACGTTTGGTGGCACACAAGGTGTTCCTCCGGTATACGGAGTTTCATAATCTCATAGTTGCGAGAACTTTGTATAAGTCATGAAGAAAGCAAAAGCAACATACTAAGCGATCAAGTGCTAAGCTAACGGAATGGGTCAAGTCAATCACATCATTCTCCTAATGATGTGATCCCATTAATCAAATAACAACACATGTCTATGGTAGGAAACATAACCATCTTTGATTAATGAGCTAGTCAAGTAGAGGCATACTAGTGAATGTATGTTTGTCTATGTATTCACACGTGTATTATGTTTAGGTTAATACAATTCTAGCATGAATAATAAACATTTATCATGACATGAGGAAATAAATAATAACTTTATTATTGCCTCTAGGGCATATTTCCTTGATCTCCCACTTGCACTAGAGTCAATAATCTAGATTACACAAGAATGATTCTAACACCCATGGAGTCTTGGTGCTGATCATGTTTTGCTCGTGGAAGAGGCTTAGTCAGCGGGTGCGCAACATTCAGATCCGTATGTATCTTGCAAATCTCTATGTCTCCCACTTGGACTTGGTCCCGAATGGAATTGAAGCGTCTCTTGATATGCTTGGTCCTCTTGTGAAATCTGGATTCCTTTGCCAAGGCAATTGCACCGATATTGTCACAGAAGATCTTCATTGGTCCCGATGCACTAGGTATGACACCTAGATCGGAAATGAACTCTTTCATCGAGACTCCTTCATTTGCTGCTTCCAAAGCAGCTATGTACTCCGCTTCACATGTAGATCCCGCCACGACGCTTTGTTTAGAACGCACCAATGCAGCTCCACCGTTTAATAAAAACACGTATCCTGTTTGCGATTTAGAATCGTGGGATCGGTGTCAAAGCTTGCATCGGCGTAACCATTTACGACTAGCTCTTTGTCACCTCCATATCGAGAAACATATCCTTAGTCCTTTTCGGTATTTGGGATGTTTTTGACCGTTGTCGATGATCCACTCCTAGATTACTTTGGTACCTTCCTGCCAAGCTTATTGCTAAGCATACGTCGGTCTAGTACACAACATTGCATACATGATAGAGCCTATGCTGAAGCATAGGAACATCTTTCATTTTCTCTCTATCTTCTGCATTGTGGTCGAGCATTGAGTCGACTCAATTTCACACCTTGTAATCTGGTAAAAATCCTTTCTTTGCTCGATCCATTTTGAACTTTTTCAAAACTTTATCAAGGTATGTGCTTTGTGAAAGTCAATTAAGCGTCTTGATCTATCTCTATAGATCTTGATGCCCAATATGTAAGCAGCTTCACCGAGGTCTTTCATTGAAAAACTTTTATTCAAGTATCCTTTTATGCTATCCAGAATTCGATATCATTTCCAATTAATAATATGTCGTCCACATATAATATCGAGAAATGCTCTGAGCTCCCACTCACTTTCTTGTAAATCTGAGGCTTCTCCAAAAGTGCATATAAAACCATATGCTTTGATCACACTATCAAATCGTTTATTCCAACTCCGAGAGGCTTGCACTGCACCATAAATTGATCATTGGAGCTTGCACACTTTGTTAGCACCTTTTGGATCAACAAAACCTTCGGTTGCATCATATACAACTCTTCTTCTAGAAATCCATTCAAGAATGCAGTTTTACATCCATTTGCCAAATTTCATAATCATAAAATGCAGGAATTGCTAACATGATTCGGACAGACTTAAGCATCGCTACGGGTGAGAAAGTCTCATCGTAGTCAACCCCTTGAACTTGTCAAAACCTTTCGCAACAAGTCGAGCTTTATAGAGCAGTTACATTACCATCGCGTCGGTCTTCTTCTTAAATATCCATTTATTCTCAATGGCGTGCGATCATCGGCAAGTCAACCAAAGTCCATACTTTGTTTTCATACATGGATCCCATCTCAGATTTCATGGCTTCAAGCCATTTTATGAATCTGGGCTCACCATCGCTTCTTCATAGTTCGTAGGTTCACCATGATCTAGTAGCATGACTTCCGAATAGGATTACCGTACCACTCAGTGCGGATTTTATTCTGGTTGATCTCTGAGTTCAAAGTGACAACTTGATCGAAGTTTCATGATCATTATCATTGTCTTCCTCGCTAATTGGTGTAGGTGTCACGAAACCGATTTACGTGATGAACTACTTTCCAATAAGGGAGCTGATCTATTACCTCATCAAGTTCTACTTTCCTCCCACTCACTTCTTTCGAGAGAAACTCCTTCTCTAGAAAGGATCCATTCTTAACAACGAATGTCTTGCCTTCGGATCTGTGATAGAAGGTATACCCAATTGTCTCCTTTGGGTATCCTATGAAGACACATTTTCCGATTTGGGTTCAAGCTTATCGGGTTGAAGCTTTTTCACATAAGCATCGCAACCCCAAACTTTCGAAGCAGCAACTTTGGTTTCTTGCCAAACCATAGTTCATAAGGTGTCGTCTCAACGGATTTTGACGGTGTCCTATTTAACGTGAATGCGGCCGTCTCTAAAGCATAACCCCAAAGCGATAGCGGTAAATCGGAAATAGACATCATAGATCGCACCATATCTAGTAAAGCACGACACGACGTTCGGACACACCATTCTGTTGTGGTGTTCCGGTGGCGTGAGTTCTTGAAACTATTCGCATTGCTTCAAATGTAGACCAAACTCGTAACTCAAATATTCTCCTCCACGATCAGATCGTAGAAACTTTATTTTCTTGTTACGATGATTTTCAACTTCACTCTGAAATTCTTTGAACTTTTCAAATGTTTCAGATTTATGCTTCATTAAGTAGATATACCGTATCCGCTTAAATCATCTCGTGAAGGTGAGAAAATAACGATATTCGCCACGAGCTTCAACATTCATCGGACCACATACATACGTATGTATGATTTCCAACAAATCTGTTGCTCTCTCCATACAACCGGAGAACGGTGTTTTAGTCATCTTGCCCATGAGGCACGGTTCATAAGTACCAAGTGATTCATAATCAAGTGATTCCAAAAGTCCATCCGTATGGAGTTTCTTCATGCGTTTTATACCAATATGACCTAAGCGGCAAGTGCCACAAATAAGTTGCACTATCATTATCAACTCTGCATCTTTTGGCTTCGACATTATGAATATGTGTATCACTCTGTCGAGATTCAACAAAAATAGACCATTCTTCAAGGGTGCATGACCATAAAAGATATTACTCATATAAATAGAACAACCATTATTCTCGATTTAAATGAATAACCGTCTCGCATTAAACAAGATCCAGATATAATGTTCATGCTCAACGCGGCACCAAATAACAATTATTTAGGTCTAAAACTAATCCGAAGGTAGATGTAGAGGTAGCGTGCCGACCGCGATCACATTGACTTTGGAACCGTTTCCCACGCCAAGATCGTCACCTCGTCCTTTGCGGTGCTCGCCTATTAGTAGTCCCTTTGAGTTGCAAATATTAGCAATGAACCAGTATCAAATACCCAGTGCTACTACGAGCTCTAGTAAGGTACACATCAATAACATGTATATCACATATACCTTTATTCACCTTGCCATCCTTCTTATCCGCCAAATACTTGGGGCAGTTCCGCTTCCGATGTCGACCGCTTGCAATAAAACACTCGGTTTGAGGCTTAGGTCCGGACTTGGGTTTCTTCTCTTGAGCAGCAACTTTCTTGTTGTTCTTTTGAAGTTTCCTTCTTCTTCCTTTGCCCTTTTCTTGAAACTAGTGGTCTTTTGACCATCAACACTTGATGCTCTTTCTTGATTTCTACCTCATGCGCTTTTAGCATTGCGAAGAGCTCATGAATTGTCTTAGTCATCCTTGCATATTATAGTTCATCACGAAGCTCTTGTAGCTTGGTGGCGTGATTGGAGAATTCATCAATGACACTATCATCCGGAAGATTAACTCCCAGCTGAATTAAGTGATTATTATACCCGGACATTTTGAGTATGTGCTCCTTGTGAACTATTCTCCTCCATCTTGCAGCTATAGAACTTATTGGAGACTTCATATCTCTCAATCCGGGCATTTGCTTGAAATATTAACTTCAACTCTTGGAACATCTCATATGCTCCATGACGTTCAAAACGTCGTTGAAGACCGGTTCTAAGCCGTAAAGCATGGCACATCTGAACTATAGAGTAGTCATCACTTTGCTCGCAGACGTTCACAACTTCCGGCGTTGCTCTGCAAGAAGAAGTTCGCACCCAGCGGTGCTTCGGGGCGTAATTCTTCTATGCAGCAATGAGGATAATCCTCGTTACGGACCCAGTCCGTGTAATTGCTACCATCATATTTCAACTTTGCTTTCTCAAGGAACGCATTAAAATTCAACGGAACAAAGACGAGCCATCTATCTACGAGAAACATAGACAAGCAAAATACTATCGGTACTAAGTTCATGATAAATTTAAGTTCAATTAATCATATTAAAAACTCCCACTTAGACAGACATCTCTAGTCATCTAAGTGATTACGATCCAAATCAACTAAACCATAACCGATCATCACGTGAGATGGAGTAGTTTTCAATGGTGAACATCACTATGTTGATCATATCTACTATATGATTCACGCTCGACCTTTCGGTCTCCGTGTTCCGAGGCCATATCTGCATATGCTAGGCTCGTCAAGTTTAACTGAGTATTCTGCGTGTGCAAAACTGGCTTGCACCCGTTGTAAATGGACGTAGAACTTATCACACCCGATCATCACGTGGTGTCCGGGTACTCTGAACTTTTAGCAAGCAGTGCATACTCGAGGAGAACACTTCTTGATAATTTTAGTGAGAGATCATCTTATAATGCTACCGTCAATCAAAGCAAGATAAGATGCATAAAGGATAAACATCACATGCAATCAATATAAGTGATATGATATGGCCATCATCATCTTGTGCTTGTGATCTCCATCTCTGAAGCACCAATCATGACCACCATTGTCACCGCGCGACACCTTGATCTCCATCGTAGCATCGTTGTCGTCTCGCCAACTATTGCTTCTCGACTATCGCTCTGCTTAGTGATAAAGTAAATCAATTACATGGCTTTTGCATTTCATACAATAAGCGACAACCATATGGCTCCTGCCATTGTCGATAACCGGTTACAAAACATGATCATCTCATACAATAAAATATAGCATCACGTCTTGACCATATCACATCACAACATGCCCTGCAAAAACAAGTTAGGCGTCCTCTACTTTGTTGTTGCAAGTTTTACGTGGCTGCTACGGGCTGAGCAAGAACCGTTCTTACCTCGCATCAAAACCACAGCGATAGTTTGTCAAGTTGGTGTTGTTTTAACCTTCGCAAGGACCGGGCGTAGCCACACTCAGTTCAACTAAAGTGAGAGAAAGCAGACACCGCCGGTCACCTTTAAGCAACAAGTGCTCAAGCGGTGAAACTAGTCTCGCGTAAGCGTCTGGCGTAATGTCGGTCCGGCCGCTTCATCTCACAATACCGCTGAACCAAAGTATGACATCTTTGGTAAGCGGTATGACTTATATCGCCCACAACTCACTTGTGTTCTACTCGTGCATATGACATCAACGCATAAAACCAGGCTCGGATGCCATTTGTTGGGGAGCGTAGTAATTTCAAAAAATTCCTACGCACACGCAAGATCATGGTGATGGCATAGCAACGAGAGGGAGAGTGTATGTCCACGCCCTCGTGAGACCGAAGCGAAGCGTTATAACAACGCTGTTGATGTAGTCGACGTCTTCACGATCCGACCGATCCAAGTACCGAACGCACGACACCTCCGAGTTCAAAGACACGTTCAGCTCGATGGCGATCCCGGACCGATCCAGCAAAGTGTCGGGATGAGTTCCGTCGACCTGACGGCGTGGTGACGATGATGATGCTCCACCGACGCAGGGCTTCGCCTAAGCTCGCGACGATATGACTCTACGGCGCAGGCTTCGCCTAAGCTCATGACGATATGACCAAGTGGAATATGGTGGAGGGGGCACCGCACACGGCTAAGGAACGATCCGTAGATCAACTTGTGTGTCTTGGGTGCCCCGCACCAGATATAAAGGAGCAAGGGGGTGCGGCTGGCCCTAGGGGAGGCGCGCCGGAGGAGTCCTACTCCCACCGGGAGTAGGACTCCCCCCCCCCTTTCCTAGTTGGATTAGGACTTGGGGTAGGGGGAAGAAGAAGGGGGGTGCCGCCCCCCCCCCCTCTCCTTGTCCTATTCAGACTAGGGGGGGAGGGGGCGCGCGGCCTGCCCTGGCCGGCCCTCCTCTTCTCCCTTATGGCCCATCAAGGCCCATTGACCTCCCGGGAGGGTTCCGGTAACCCCCCGGTGTTCCGGTAAAATCCTGATTTCATCCGGAACCTTTCCGAAGTCCAAACATAGGCTTCCAATATATCGATCTTTATGTCTCAACCATTTCGAGACTCCTCGTCATGTCCGTGATCACATCCGGGACTCCGAACAAACTTTGGTACATCAAAACTTATAAACTCATAATAAACTGTCATCGTAACGTTAAGCGTGCGGACCCTACGGGTTCGAGAACTATGTAGACATGACCTAGAACTATTCTCGGTCAATAACCAATAGCGGAACCTGGATGTCC
Organism: Aegilops longissima; assembly: GCA_021605205.1. NCBI lineage: Eukaryota > Viridiplantae > Streptophyta > Magnoliopsida > Poales > Poaceae > Aegilops > Aegilops longissima. The sequence goes on from CM038682.1 coordinate 740,507,099, forward strand.
ATATTGGTTCCTACATATTCTACGAAGATCCTTATCGGTCAAACCGCATAACAACATACGTTGTTCCCTTTGTCATCGGTATGTTACTTGCCCGAGATTTGATCGTCGGTATCCAATACCTAGTTCAATCTCGTTACCGGCAAGTCTCTTTACTCGTTCTATAATACATCATTTCATAACTAACTCATTAGTTACAATGCTTGCAAGGCTTAAGTGATGAGCATTACCGAGAAGGCCCAGAGATACCTCTCCGACAATCGGAGTGACAAAACCTAATCTCGAATTATGCCAACTCAACATATACTTTTGGAGACACCTGTAGAGCACCTTTATAATCACCCAGTTATGTTGTGACGTTTGGTGGCACACAAGGTGTTCCTCCGGTGTACGGGAGTTGCATAATCTCATAGTTGCAGGAACTTTGTATAAGTCATGAAGAAAGCAAAAGCAACATACTAAACGATCAAGTGCTAAGCTAACGGAATGGGTCAAGTCAATCACATCATTCTCCTAATGATGTGATCCCATTAATCAAATAACAACACATGTCTATGGTCAGGAAACATAACCATCTTTGATTAATGAGCTAGTCAAGTAGAGGCATACTAGTGACTGTATGTTTGTCTATGTATTCACACATGTATTATGTTTCCGGTTAATACAATTCTAGCATGAATAATAAACATTTATCATGACATGAGGAAATAAATAATAACTTTATTATTGCCTCTAGGGAATATTTCCTTCACTTACATGCCTCAAGTCAAGTCTAGTAGCAAGTACAAGAAAGATACTTCCTCTAGTAGTAACAATAATAATGTCAAATCCAATGTTGTTGCTTCTAGTAGTTCTCTTGATTCCACTAATGATTCTCTTAGCCAAGTTACACTTGAGCAAGAAAATAGTTTATTGAAGGGAATTATAGATAAAGGTGTTTACAAGAGCCTTGCAGGGAGTAAGCAATTGAGGAAATTGTCCGCAAGCAAGGAAGGCACGGAAGAATCAAGGTGTTGGTTTGGAGCGAAAGTTCAACGCCAATGGAGTTGAGTGGGAAGAAGATCAATACCCCAAGACAAAGTTTGTTCCTCAACAAGAGTAGTATGATCCTACTTCCTTCAAGGGACACAAGCTCAAGATGATCTTCCACCACAAGACCACAAGAACAAAGGCAAGGACAAGCTTCAAGAAGAGATTGATGCATTTGAAGAAGCACCTAAAGCCACGCTCAAGTGGGTCCCCAAGACTACGCCAAGTTCTACTTCATCAAGTACAACTATAACTCCAAGGATTCCCATCAAGATGATGTGGATCCCAAGAAGAAGAACTAGAGAGTTCTTGAGGGTGACTCCGCCAACATTCTTCACTCATATCATTTTGGCAAGAACAAGTGCAATCAACTTTCACATCTTGCACTAGTTCAAGGAGTCACAAACCCTCATGTTGGTAAGGCAAGGGACAAGGTAACCTAATGTTTTCATGGACATCATCTTGTGTGTGCATCACTCTATGTCTATGGATATTCTTGTTTGTTCCTTGTGGGACTAACCCATGTAGGCAAGTTGAAAGTGCAACTCACTCCAAAGGATTGCTCCAAATGATCTACATCAACATTGAGCATCTACATCTTCAACACCTACATGAAGTCATCATAGACAAAACCCAAGGTTAGTTCATCCCTCTAAGGGGGGATCTCACATCTAGGGGGAGCTTAACTCTAAGAATTGAGTCAAAGCAACTCAAATGGTGTGAACACATTAATGCATTATGTAAAAGTGGTAACCCCACCTGAGCTTAAACGATGAGTATGACCTATGATCAAATGTTCTCATTTGACTCCTAAGTCAATATGCTCATATATAGATGACCTAGTCATCGCCAATTGCTTGATAGATGCTAAAATTGGTTGTGCATGCTTTGCCACATATTTCAATTGCCATCTTATTGTGTGAGCATGTTGGTGCATATTTTACTCATTCAAGGACATCCACTTGTTGTTTTGTTTGTTTGGATTCTTTTCTTTGTGCCAAGTGGATGGACAAGAATGCCTAAGAACCTTCTTTAGCTATCTATGCTTTTCGTCTCAAACTCTATTCATGCTACATCAAAAATTTGATCAAGTCAGATTCGAACCACTTTGTGTGAGGAGCACTCAGAGTCCCCGATTCGTCATAGACTTAAACTTCCAAAACCTCTTAGTGATTCCTGGTCTGACCGATCCTTCCATTTCGGTCCTACCGAGATCATCAAGTTGATCTGAGTTTTCAATCTCGGTGCAACCGATTTGAACTTTTCGGTCTCGCCGATTTGCTGTAACTGAACACAGTTATGCATCTCGGTGCCACCGAGTTGTTCCACTCGGTCACACCGACAAGGTCGATCTATATTTAGCCACGGGCAAAATTTTGGAAATTTCTCCGAAACCCTTCTCCCGCGCAACAGCTCGCTCTGCCATCGTGGTATCCGGATCGTCTCCTCGTCGCCAGCAGCCTCCTATCGCTGGTCTCCGCCGCCGTCAATGGATTTCGTCCCCGCCGTTGCCGCCGTAGCAAGTCCACCGCCAAGTTAGGGTATGGACTTAATCTTTGTGCTATCCACGTCTGATTCCTGGCACATTGTTCTCATATTGATTCTTGCCACGATTGAAACTCTTCTATCCAGCCAAAGTAGTTCATATATTAGAAGTGATCAAATTTTTAGGGTTAGGTTTCCGCCGAAACCATCTCGGACCCACCGAGTTGAAAAACTCGGTCTCACCGATTTGGCTTATGCCATTGCACTAGTGACTCTCGGTCGACCAAGAATTACTAATCGGTGCAACCGATTTGAGGATTCATGAAACCCTAGCAGTCTCGGTACCACCTAAACTGAAACTCGGTCCAACCGAGATCATCGATTTAGGTTCCAAAACTGCCGGTATCACCGAGTTTGAAAATCGGTGGATCCAAATGCTTCTCGTGGAAAACTAAGACTGAAATTTTGAGTCATTCTTTTGCAAAAACCTCTGCATTTTGTGATGCTCATCTTTTCTATCTCATCTATAACTCTTCACAGGTCGCATGATCAGCTTTTGCAAGTATGTCCGATCAAAGTGACAAACTAGAACAGTCAAGAGCAGATGGACTTGAGTGAGGGCACTAGTCCCTCAACTTTAGATGAAGGGAGCAGAAGTACTCCTAGCAATTTGCCTAAGGCTGCAACTAGGCAAAGGAGGAAAAGAACTTCAGATTCGGTGGATGAAGATTACAAAGTCGAGGAAGATGAGGCTACTTCCAAGAAAGAGGTGCTCAAGAAGGAATATGGCTCAAACAAAGAATACAAGGCCGGGCATGAAGACCAAAAGGCTGCAGGAAGACAACCAATGTCCAAGGCAGAGCATCAACTCAAGCGCCTAAAAGGCCTGATCCCAAAGAGCCATTCTTGAAGGAAAGAAGAGGAAGGAAAGGGTCAAGAAGACCATGGCCAAAATTGTTGGCCAACCTTCCATGATGGAAGAGGAATAGCTTGTCGCACCAGCTCCAAAGGCAGCTAAGCTTATGGGAGATGCAATCAGATCGTGGGCTGCAACATCCAAGCCCAAGGAAACACCCAAAGCTGCCTCCAAGGCCAAGCAAGTTCAAAGAGGAATACTAGGAGTATTCCAGCTGCTGAGAAGAACAAGGCCCCAAATGCCCAATGTTGTCAAGATTGAAGAAGAAGGACAGTTCTAAGAAAGCTCAAGCCCAAGATACAGACCACAATGATGCCCATCCTGTGGTGAGGAGATGAGAATCAGGAAGGATTCAGGGCTGAAACTATGGAGAATGGAAGATCCATATGCTTCAAGAAGAAGAACTGCTGTTGACTACAGGTTCCACACAAAGGAACAGCAGGACTTCTATGAAACAATTCGGTTGGACAAGAAGCCCATAGTCTGTGACATGAGGTGGGTTGACTGGAAATTCATCAAGGAAAATGAACAACACTATCCTGGAGTGCAAGACAGCTTTGTTGCTTGTGGAGTTGCAGATTTTGTTGGACAGAAGTTCACCAACTGGAATGATGAGCTTATCATGCAATTCTACTCCACAGCACACTTTTATCCAGATGGAAGAATAGTTTGGATGTCTGAATGTACAAGGTACCAGTCCACTATTGAAGAATGGGCAAGTCTGATCAATGCCCCCAAGGAGAATGAGGATGACCTAGACATTTATGCAAAGAAGAAGATGGGTCACAATTCAATGGCTCACGTGTACAAGGAAATTCTAGACAAGGCATTAGAGACTCACAAGTTTGGATCAGTTCACTTTCTGCTATCAGGGTTGCCAACCATAAATTGGATTCTGAGGCACACTTTGTTGCCCAAGTCTGGTGACCATAACATGATCAGAGGGCATGCCATCAACATGTTGCATGTGTTTGATGTGCCACGAAGTTCAAAGTCATGAGCCCGATCATTGAAACAATCAAGAGGACTGCGGTGATCGAAGAGAGCTGTGGATATGCATCTCAGATTCAAGAATTGATAAACTCAAAGATGGGCACAGAAAATATCAGTTGGATAAGGAACACGTTCCACTTTATCCAGACTTTGAGGACAATGAGGTTGTCATGAATGAAGATGATCCACAATCAGTTCAAGCTCGGAGAAGAAGGAGAAGGCAAAGAGGAGAAGGCTGCCAAGATGCCAACTCAAGAGGAGGCATCTGAATATTTCTTGAAAACCAAACAGGAGCAGCTTGGTTACTTGATAGCATCATCTCCGAGGATTGAGAAGGGTTGGCCACCCTAACTCAAAACCAGGAGAGCCTGGAAAGAATCATGGAACAAAAATTCTATGATCTAGATGTCAAGGTGGCGAGATTGATCGGTTGTGGAGCAGCTGCAGGATGACATGCAGGAGAGGAAGGGCAAGACTACCACCAATGTGTTTGCAGAGTGCCCAGAGCCCAGAGGTCAGTTGCAGTGCAAGGTGGCGGAACTTTGGAGCAAGAACTTCAAAGACCAGCCACCGCCCCTACAGTTCGGTGCAACCAGCTCCAAAGACCAACTCCTCCAGCTCCATCCACTTCAACTCAAGCCTTCATCCAAGGAGCCATCTCTACACCACCACCAGAAGATCAAGCCTGAGAGTCGATCTAGCACTATGCATTTTCTATGAACTTTTTGGTAACTTGTTGCCAAAGGGGGAGAAAAATGTATAGACCATAGGCTTCGAGAGAGAGTGTGTTGCTTTTGTTCTCTCTTGCTTTATTTGGTGGTTTTTCAATCTTTGTTTGCTTTTGGTTGAGATACTATGCTTGTGAGACATTGATGATCATGTGTTTGATCATAAGCTACACTTATGCATGCTTGATATTATCCTATCTATCTTATGTGATCACTCACTATGCTTGGTGATGAGTGCATGTATTCATTGTTTATTATTTTGAGCGCTCCACCAAGATGTATGTGACATGGAAGAGTAACCCATGAGCCTAATTCATTGTGCATTTGCAGTCCAAAGCAAATCTAAAACTATGCACAAATTTAGGGGGAGCTCTTTCTTATCACATACTTCTCAAAGCGACGATGTTATTTAAATTTTATTATCATTTGTCGAAGCTTTGATCTATATGTTGTCATCAATTACCAAAAAGGGGGAGATTGAAAGTGCAACTATCCCTAGGTGGTTTTGGTAATTCATAACAACATATAGCTCATTGAGCTAATGTTATTCCAAGACTATTGTTTCAAGAAAGCTCAATGAATGGCATGGCATGGGTGATAAAAGTGGATCCCTCAAAATACTAAGGACAAAGGATTGGCTCAAGCTCAAAAGCTCAAGACTCTTCATTTTACATTTTAGTGATCCAAGATCACATTGAGTCTATAGGAAAAGCCAATACTATCAAGAAGGGATGAGGTGTTGCTTAATGAGCCTCTTGCTTCATGTGCTTAGTGATATGCTCCAAAACCCTCAACTACTTTCCCACATCCACAAATGACCTAAACCTAAAGCCAAAATCGGTCACACCGATTCTTTCTATCCGACGCCACCGATTCCAAAAGTCATAGCCACTACCACAAACCCTAAGCAAATCGGTCTTACCGATAGGGATCTCGGTCTCACCGAGATGGGGTTGCAATCTCTCTGTTTCCCTTCGTAACATTTCGGTCTAACCGAAGTGAGCGATCGGTCCCACCGAGATTGCAATGTAAACTCTCTGTTTCCTTTTTGTAACATTTCGGTCTCACCGAAAAGAGCAAATCGGTCCCACCGAGTTTACCCGACCAACTCTGGAAAGCTTATTACCAAATCGGTCTCACCGAAGTTTGTGTGTCGGTCTCACCGAGATTACGTTATGCCCTAACCCTAACCAAATCGGCCTCACCGAGATGCATGTCATCCCACGAAAATCACTAACGGACACTAGGTTTACTAAATCGGTCCGACCGAGTTTAATGATTCGGTCCCACCGAGTTTGGTAAATTGTGTGTAACGGTTAGATTTTGTGTGGAGGCTATATACCCTCCACCTCCTCTTCATTCGTGGAGAGAGCCATCTGTGAACCTACACTTCCAACGTACCATTTCGAGAGAGAACCACCTACTCATGTGTTGAGGCCAAGATATTCCATTCCTACCATATGAATCTTGATCTCTAGCCTTCCCCAAGTTGCTTTCCACTCAAATCTTCTTTCCACCAGATCCAAAACCTATGAGAGAGAGTTGAGTGTTGGGGAGACTATCATTTGAAGCACAAGAGCAAGGAGTTCATCATCAACGCACCATTTATTACTTCTTGGAGAGTGGTGTCTCCTAGATTGGCTAGGTGTCACTTGGAAGCCTCCGACAAGATTGTGGAGTTGAACCAAGGAGTTTGTAAGGGCAAGGAGATCGCCTACTTCGTGAAGATCTACCGCTAGTGAGGCAAGTCCTTCGTGGGCGACGGCCATGGTGGGATAGACAAGGTTGCTTCTTCGTGGACCCTTCGTGGGTGGAGCCCTCCGTGGACTCGCGCAGCCGTTACCCTTCGTGGGTTGAAGTCTCCATCAACGTGGATGTACGATAGCACCACCTATCGGAACCACGCCAAAAACATCTGTGTCTCCAATCGCGTTTGAATCCTCCAAACCCTTCCCTTTACTTTCTTGCAAGTTGCATGCTTTAATTTCCGCTGCCTATACACTCTTTGCATGCTTGCTTGAATTGTGTGATGATTGCTTGACTTGTCCTAAAATAGCTAAAATCTGCCAAACTCTAAAATTGGGAAAAGGTTAAGTTTTTATTGGTCAAGTAGTCTAATCACCCCCCCCTGTAGACATACTTCAAGGTCCTACACGTGGGCTACACGGCACTGGTGAACGTTAGATGCTAATTATTTCTAGTAGTGTTCGTTTTCTACTTACGTATTTTGTCCACTCATTCTACTTGCAACTCAGATTGAGCCCTCATGATAGATGGATATCCATATGCTGCATGATTGATTGGAACAGTTTTCACTTTGATGCTTAATTAGCCCAGTAGTGATACATGGATTAGTTACATTTCATCCTCCATTTTGGCAGTGTTTTTATTATTCGGACGATTGATTGACTGCACTAGCATTCATTGGGTTACATGAGAAAAAAATAAGAAACTATTGAACTGAAAATGTTCTTTAGATGAACAGATCCAAGGTTGTTTTGGTAGTGACGTATGGTTGTAAAAAAGTTGAAGTTCTAAAGTGTTTTTGTCACTGTTGGTATGATTTACAACCTACTTTTCAGACTCTACCATGCTTTAGAAGTTGCACATTGATTGCCAGATAGTTGGTCGGGGTAACCGCCGAAGTTGCACATCCTACTGGTAGGGGTAGTTGTAGGCAGGGGTATCCAAGGGCCGCCCGTAGCGGTGGTCAGGGTCCGACTACTAGATCCATTATGGCTAGGGTTAGTAGGTTGCCGAAGATACCCCAACCGTGGAGCCAGAGGAGCAGCACCACCGCCTCCTCCTGTCTCTTTCTGCACACACACACACACATGCTTAGTTGGCCTGCAATGTAGTCTAGTTGCACAAACTTTAATGTTTAGCTGGCAGGACTAATTGCACACACACATATGCTTGGTTGGCCTGCAATGTAGTCTAGTTGCACACACTTTGATGTTTAGTTGGCAGGACTAGTTGCACACACACATATGCTTAGTTGGCCTGCAATGTAGTCTAGTTACACACATTTTGATGTTTAGTTGGCAGGACTAGTTGCACATACACACATTTGCTCAGTTGGCATGCCATGAGGATGCGTAGTTTTTGTCGCGCGCTGCAACAACATGCAGAGGGGCGGAGGGATGATACAAAGTTGCTGCCGCGCATGGCGACAACTGTGAGGAACCACACACTGTGATAGCATGCAGAGGGGCGGAGGGATGATGCAGAGTTGCTGCCGCGCATGGCGACAACTGTGAGGAACCGCGCGCGCCGACAATGGTTGCTCGGGGTTGCGGAAGGAGGGGGTCACAGGGGGTGGGCGATGCTTCATTTTTGTGTTTGCACGGGACTTCGGGGAAGTGCTAGTCATCAGGGGTTGACTACATTGCATATGGGCTGGTCGTTTTGCTTTAGGTGTCCAATTTTAGTTATTTTTTTATACAGATCTGGTGAAGTTGCAAGCAGAGCAGTACCTAGTTGGCAGTCAGGTTCTGTAGTTGCATAGGAACCTCTAGGTAGTCGACTGCGCTACACAAAGCATGTTCGGTCTGGGGTGTATTTTTGCACATACATGTATGTTTAGTTGGCTTGCATTGCTGTCTAATTGCACACACTTTTTTAGTAGTTGGGTCAAGAATCAGTATAAGTTGCATACCACACAGATGCTTAGTTGGTTTGCTCTCGTTGTTAACTGAATAATCGATGGCATTTTGCCGATTATATGATACACTTGTCGTCAATGACGATTTTTTGCATTTTGTCATATGCTACATGATTTTGTTCTTGTTTTTCGTGGCTGTGACTAAATGTAATTCCTCTAGTGATTGTAGTTAATTTATATAGAAGTTGCATACCACAGGCTGTTTGTGAGTGATTCACACAAGCCATTGTTGATATTTTCTATTTCTTTTTCCGATTTTTCTGTACATGATTTTGTATCAGTAGTAGGTTTGTGTAACTAGTGCTTGAAATAGCAGGTCATCAGTAAGAGAGACGCATAACATCCAATTTCAGTGCCTGCAGTTTATTCAATTTGGTCATTTTTGTAGTACTATTTGGCCATTGTAGTATCCCTAGTTGGATATGAGCACGAGGAAGTTGCACAATACGGCCATACTTAGTTGGCAGTTTAATTATCTTGTTTTTTCATAGTCACATTTTTTGTTGGCATCTCTAGCAGTTGTAGTTGCACACGAACCTCATAGTAGTTGGCTCCATATATCATGCTAGTTTCTGTTCGTACATGAAATTGATTCAAGTTGGCACCCCTTCGGTCGTAGTTGCACATGAACCTTATAGTACTTGGCATCCATATAAGGTGTAGTTACACATGAACCTGGTACTAGTTGTCATCTTTTAAAATTCACTATTTCAATTAGATAGATCTAATTCTTGTCTTAATTATTTCAATTAGACGTGCGTGCAAGCAATTTGTCCATCCAACCAATGGCATGGGATAGCAATCTAATCGCCAGAGTCATTAAGATGGACTTGAAGGCATCTGGTGTGTTTGGCAAGCAACAAGTGAGTAAACCTTTTGCTACCCTTCTTTTGTTTTTTTAAAACATCTCTCATGTTTTTTTCTTAGCACATGTTTGTTCTGGTAGTTGCACGACTAGGCATTCCAGTCTAGCACAATAACCAATGCTATTTACACAAATGCTTATACCTTTTTCTCTCAAAGGTAGTGGAAAGGTAACAAACAAACAAATGATCATGAGTTTGAAACAATCAAATCAAATTTTGGCAACACTTTTTTTTATCAAACTAAAAGTCCAAATAAATTTTCTCATGCCGATTCAAAATGGGATATTTTTGTTTTAACCTAGCAATTGCTCCGCACACGGTTCAGGTAAATGAGTGTGTGCGATCCACATCGGAAAGCATATGTCAATCATAGTGGAACCGTCGGTGATACACAGCAGATCACAAACGATTTGCAGTGCTACTACGCGTGCGTAGGGTCTCCGGAACCGTTCGTGATATCGCGTTATCGCACTCGAGAACTCGGAGTAAACCGTGCCCAATGTAAAATACAATCCTAGTCGTAATTTTTTCAGGAAACGTGTGGGATCCCAAATGAAAAGCACACGTCACTCTTGTGGCAACCGTCGGTGATACCCAACAAATCACAAATGGTCTGCAGCACTTGTATGTGTGCGAAGGGGCTCCTGAACCATTTGTGATAGAACATTATCACAGACGGTAATTGTTCGGAAACGTGTGCGAGGAGTCTCGCATGGCAGACGGGTTACGCAGAAAACTCGTGTGCGATGGGGCACAAATCGCACATAGTTCATATGTTGGCCCGTGTGCCTTACATAATGTTTCCCAAACGGTTCACTATGACAGACCGTATGGTTTCACTACGTCATTAGAAATGTTTAATCACCGATACCACACGTGCGAAAGAATTTAGTGTGTGTTGCATCGCACACGATTACATTTTGGAAGGCCTTTGGATCATTGCTACATATCCCCGACGGTTTCTGGGTCATGTGGGAAGGACACCCTATCGCACACTCACTTGACAACGGTCCCACATGCCGTCGCGGAGAGGGGTTTAAAACCATTTCTATAGCACCGACGCATACCAGTGAGAGCTCGGGAATAGTCTTCTCCATCCCTTGCATGTTATAGTTCGTCACGAAGCCTTTGTAGCTTGGTGGCAGTGATTGAAGAACTATGTCAATAACACTATCATCTGGAAGATTAACTCCCAGCTGAGTCAAGTGGTTATGATACCCGGACATTCTGAGTATGTGTTCACTGACAGAACTGTTCTCCTCCATCTTGCAGCTATAGAACTTGTTGGAGACTTCATATCTCTCAACTCGGGCATTTACTTGAAATATTAACTTCAATTCCTGGAACATCTCATATGGTCCATGGCGTTCAAAACGTCTTTGAAGTCCTGATTCTAAGCCATAAAGCATGGCACACTGAACTATCGAGTAGTCATCAGATCGAGCTTGCCAGATGTTCATAACATCGGCATCTGCTCCTGCAGCAGGCCTTTCACCTAGCGGTGCATCAAGGACATAATTCTTCTGTGCAGCAATGAGGATAATTCTCAAGTTACGGACCCGGTCCGTGTAGTGTAGTTGCTACCATCATCTTTCAACTTAGCTTTCTCTAGGAACGCATTAAAATTCAAGGGAACGGTAATACGGGCCATTGATCTACAACATAGATATGCAAAAACTATCAGGACTAAGTTCATGATAAATTTAAGTTAAATTAATCATATTACTTAAGAACTCCCACTTAGATAGACATCCCTCGAGTCATCTAAATGATCACGTGATCCAAATCAACTAAACCATGTCCGATCATCACGTGAGATGGAGTAGTCTTCAATGGTGAACATCTCTATGTTGATCATATCTACCTATATGATTCATGTTCGAACTTTCGGTCTCCAGTGTTCCGAGGCCATGTCTGTACATGCTAGGCTCGTCAAGTTTAACCCGAGTATTCCACATGTGCAAAACTATCTTGCACTTGTTGTATGTGAATGTAGATCCTATCACACCGGATCATCACGTGGTGTCTCAGCACGACGAACTGTCGCAACGGTGCATACTCAGGGAGAACACTTATACCTTGAAATTTTAGTAAGGGGTCATCTTATAATTCTATCACCGCACTAAGCAAGATAAGATGCATAAAAGATAAACATCACATGCAATCAAAATATGTGACATGATATGGCCTTCATCATCTTGTGCCTTTGATCTCCATCTCCAAAGCACCGTCGTGATCTCCATCATCACCGGCTTGACACCTTGATCTCCATCATAGCGTTGTGGTCGTCTCGCCAACTATTGCTTCTACAACTATCGCTAACGCATAGTGATAAAGTAAAGCAATTACATGGTGTTTGTATTTCATACAATAAAGCAACAACCATAAGGTTCCTGCCAGTTGCCGATAACTTTTATAAAACATGATCATCTCATACATCAACGTATATCACATCATGTCTTGACCATATCACATCACAACATGCCCTGCAAAAACAAGTTAGACGTCCTCTAATTTGTTGTTGCAAGTTTTACATGGCTGCTATGGGCTTTTAGCAAGAACCGTTCTTACCTACGCATCAAAACCACAAGGGTGATTTATCAAGTTTGCTATTTTAACCTTCAACAAGGACCGGCCGCAGTCAAATTTGATTCAACTAAAGTTGGAGAAACAGACACCTGCCGGTCACCTTTATGCAAAACTAGTTGCATGTCTGTCGGTGGAACCGGTCTCACGAACGTGGTCATGTAAGGTTGGTCCGGGCCGCTTCATCCAACAATACCGCCGAATCAAAATAAGACGTTGGTGGTAAGCAGTATGACTATCACCACCCACAACTCTTTGTGTTCTACTCGTGCATATCATCTACGCATAGACCTGGCTCGGATGCCACTGTTGGGAATGTAGCATGCAATTTCAAAAAATTCCTAAGCTCACGCAAGATCTATCTAGGAGATGCATAGCAACGAGAGGGAGAGAGTGTATCTACATACCCTCGTAGACCGAAAGCGGAAGCATTTGACAACGCAGTTGATGTAGTCGAACTTCTTCTCGTTAAGACCGATCAAGCACCGAACGTACGAACCTCCGAGTTCTGCACACGTTCAGCTCGATGATGTCCCTCGAACTCTTGATCCAGCAAACTGTCGAGGGAGAGTTCCGTCAGCATGACGGCATGGTGACGGTGATGGTGAACTAATCCACGCAGGGCTTCGCCTAAGCACTACGTGAATATGACGGGAGGTGTAAACTGTGGGGGCGGGGCGCCGCACACGGCTAGGAATCAATGTTGTGTGTTCTAGCAGTGCCCCCCCCACATATATATAGGTGGGAGAGGGTGAGGGGAATCAAGGGGCGCCCCAAGTAGGAGTAATCCTACTTCGGCGCCTCCCACAAGTCGGCATGCCCCTTCCATAAGTGTCCGAGGGGGAAGGAAAGAGAGGGGGAGAGAAGGAAAGGGGGAGGCCGAATCCTCCCCTTTCCTTCTCCCTTCCCCTCCTTCCTTCTCCTCCTATTTCGGCCTATATGGGGGTGCACCAGCCCACCAGGGGCTGGTATGTCCCTCTCTTGTCCCATAAGGCCCATATCTTTGCCGGGGGTGCCTGGAACCCCTTTCCGGTGACCTGATATGTACCCGGTACCCCCGGAACACTTCCGGTGTCTGAATACTATCGTCCTATATATGAATCTTTACCTCTCAACCATTTCGAGACTCCTCGTCATGTCCGTGATCTCATCCGGGACTCCGAACAACATTCGGTCACCAAATCACATAACTCATTAATACAAAATCATCGTCAAACGTTAAGCGTGCGGACCCTGCGGGTTTGAGAACTATGTAGACATGCCTGAGACACCTCTCCGGTCAATAACCAACAGCGGAACCTGGATGCTCATATTGGTTCCTACATATTCTACGAAGATCTTTATCGGTCGTACCGCAATGACAACATACGTTATTCCCTTTGTCATCAATATGTTACTTGCCCGAGATTCGATCGTCGGTATCTTCATACCTAGTTCAATCTCGTTACCGGCAAGTCTCTTTACTCGTTCCGTAATACATCTTCCCGTAACTAACTCATTAGTCACATTGCTTGCAAGGCTTATTATGATGTGCATTACCGAGAGGGCCTAGAGATACCTCTACGATACTTGGAGTAACAAATCCTAATCTCGATCTATGCTAACCCAACAAACACCTTCGAAGATACCTGTCGAGCATCTTTATGATCACCCAGTTACGTTGTGACGTTTGATAGCACACAAGGTATTCCTTCGGTATCCGGGAGTTGCATAATCTCATAGTCAAAGGAATATGTATACACTACAAAAAAATACACTTCCGTGATGATACGTGTTTGTCACAATAGGTCGCGTTTTTTGTCATGCATGTACATCCATGACGATTTTATGTCAGAATCAAGATAGTCATACATGTGCTGTCGTAGAAGTGTTCCATGACATTACCAAAATTATCATCACGGAAGTGTCCACTTCCATGATGATAAATCATGCGTCACAGAAGTTCTTTCATCAAGGGTGACCGACATGTGGCATCCACCGTAACGGAACGCCGTTATGCTATCGGGTCAGGTTTTGGATCTGATAACCCGTTAACAGCCCCGACCCATGGGAAATTTCCACTTGTAAAATTCTTATTGGCCGGATGAAACACGCGTCAGCTCGTCAGTGGGTCAGATAGGCGCCTATGATATGTCGACACGTGCCACGACCCACCACTGGCCCATTTAGCTTACAAAGCCAGCCCGCTTGACTTAGTCAAAAGATAACGGGCTGTCCCATGAAAAGCCTGTTAACGGTCTCTTCGCAAATAGCCCATTTTACGGCCCATTAACTCACGGCCCGTTAGGCCCTAAAGGAAACCGGCCCAACAACGTTATGTGGGCCGTCGAATATAACACCAGCCCATTTCACTTTCGGCCCATGTATAGCCCATGACGTCTTTAGGCCCATATGAGGCCTTCGTATCTTTCAGCCCTTTACAGGCCCACGGTGACTCTAGCCCATAATGAATAGTAATTTTCTTTGTGCCCGTTAACAGCCCGTGATTTACATGGGCCGTTTCCAGCCCGTGTTAGCTTTCGGCCTATTGACGGCCCATACGTTCTTGGGCTCCTTTTCGGCCCTCGATTACTTCCGGCCCGTCACTGGCCTGTTCCCCTAATGGGCCAAATTCGGCCCATGGCAAGAGTCAGCCCGTTACTGGCCTGTTCCCCTAATGGGCCAAATTCGGCCCATGGCAAGAGTTGGCCCGTTACTGGCCTGTTACCCTAATGGGCCAAATTCGCCCATGGCAAGAGTCGGCCCGTTTACGCTCGTTAACTGTTGCGCCGTTTCCGCCCGTCCTATATTCTCGCCCATTAATGACCCATTATGCCCGTGATAGAATTAAGCCTTTGCTGTCCCACTACCGTTAACGGCCCGTTACCGTCCGGGGCGATACCAATTACGCCCATGTAGACCCATTTATCCAAGCCCGAGGCCCATCGATTCTGAGCCCATTTATCGACGGCCCGTAGGAGACCCATGGATCCACGGCCCGTATATGGCCCATGGTAGTTGCGGCCACTAGCAAACCAGGGAAAAAGAAGACTAGGCAATAAATAAGACCGAAACTAATGCTAGGCTATTAAGGCGATTGCACAGATTACATCCACTCGGCATCAAAGATCGCCACCAGTGCAAATATAGGGAACACCCTACACTATACAAAAATGGCTTGCTCTTTTCTTCAGCCGGTGGCTGCACGTTAAGAATAAATTTTGTATCGCATCAAAACAAATTACAACTATATAACAAAAGGAAGGTTGGCATAAAACTTAACAGTCTAGCAGATAAATGCACCACCAGAAGTTCAGAAGCTCAATTCATTTGACCTGACTGTTACGTTTTCATGTTGTATTGTCCGATGGAGCACCATAAGCCTCACCTTCGTTTCCCCTAGGCTCCTGAAAAACATAGCAAATGTCTGAAAGTCTTGTTTCAAAACCAT
The DNA here is from genome assembly GCA_021605205.1 of Aegilops longissima. NCBI lineage: Eukaryota > Viridiplantae > Streptophyta > Magnoliopsida > Poales > Poaceae > Aegilops > Aegilops longissima. The sequence goes on from CM038682.1 coordinate 740,522,793, forward strand.
GCATATCTTGATGACATTGAGCAATGTTTCTCCTTGTTTCACAAAGGGTCTCTGTTAAGGAATGGACTTGTGTCTGGAGCACAGATACAACATTGCTTTGAGCTTACATATCTTGATCATGAGGAAGTTTGGGCGATATTGCCTTAACAACCAACCCAAGATACGCAGAACGTGCTTTTGGCCTTTAGTGGTGGGACAGTATCGCCCATCGCAAAGAAGAGTCGACATTGCGGTTATAGTTGCCTCGCCACCTTCGGAAGGTGGCGGTTCTACCATTTTTCCATAGCTCGCTGAAAAGTTGAGGTTTTACATTAGTAGTACGTAGCGTAAGATATTAAGGAGGCAGCAACACCAAACAAAATAGCTTTGGTCTATATCGAGAACTTATTCTGGCGAACCCATGTAAAATATTAGTTGTATTTTATTGCAAAGTACATAATAAAACCAGGTTCCAAACATAGGACCATGTACCATCGCTAATGTATTGTCTATTTCTTCACATTGTATTGAGGGCTAAGGATAAAGAGGCGAAGTTTATAATACGGTAAGCATAGTATGACATCATTCATATCACAAAACAACCGAGAATGCATAAACAGCAATTGTAACGTTGTGTGGGCAAGTCCGGCGAGGGAACTAGATTACGGGTCAAGATCAAAGGAACATCACTCCTCTCTTTTAAAACTAGTAAGGTGCAATGATACGCTAAGACAATTGTGTATAAAATTGAAAAGAGTAATAGACATTGGCTGCAAACCATGCAGTTCAAGGCACAAGTCAGAGTAAGTAGTAGTTAAAAGGCATGAGGATTAAGGACTTACAACAGCGGCTTTGGTGGTGTAGTCATGCCCTTCTTCTCGCTGGTCCGGTCCTTGAAGATTTCCACAACATTTGGTTCGGTACTTTTTGGTCCTTGCGGGCTTTCCTCCGCATTTGAACAAGTCAATATAGATCTGATAATATGGTACAGCGAAAAGAGTGAAACAACAGCTAATTACAAGATCCTTGCAGTGTGCAATATAGCTACGAGATCCTGTCGCCTGTTGGAATTTCACTTTCTTACGGTTGGCCTTGTTCTTTGAACAGTTCATCTACAAGAAGATAGATTTGTGTGGCACATGCGTAAATAGGACTTTAACATGTGATCTGATCACATATATATATAATGTACCTGATACTTCGGATCAGACCAGTGTTTAACAAGGCCCCTCTAGTCTTCATCCGATATATTTTCCATTGGAGATGTTTGGGAAAGTTCACTATTAGCCTTGCCTTCAAAGTGAGTTTTCCTCAAGTAATACCAACTAGTGGTTGGGGCGCGCCCGTGGCGCGCCGCCTGAGGGAAAGCTGGGCGGTGCCAGGTTGGATGCGCCCCTTGCACTTTCCTATGTGTATTACTTGATGTTATTCCATCAGACTCATGGCACAAGGAGATGAAGTATGATACATGCAAGTTCTAACTCAAATAATAAGACAGTTGTGCAAAAGCAACACATTCAGAGAAGTTTCTAACTGAAACAATAAGACAGTTGTGCGAATGCAACACATTCAAGGACCGGATTCTTAGAGGTTACATGAGCGATGATATAGATAATAAAGCAGAGGCATATTTCCTCACATCATACGGCAGAATTAAAAGGCCTTGGAGAAACAGGAAACACGACACATGGATTCTATGCATAGACGGTGGTATGGTCGTCAATGGCGTAGAATAGCGAGACCATCTGAGACTCTTGGTGGCACGGTGCCTCTTCTTTGCAGCCTCAACACGAATATCCTGCAATCTCATCACGAGAATTATAAGCTACAACTTCAAATGCCCATACAATTTGTAGTTGCTTAAAAAAACAAAACAGTTTAGTACTCAGGAGCTTTGGTTAAAACCCATCTAAACAGAGATGAAAACGGCAAACTATACATCCACTTACAACAGAGCAAAAGGAAAGAAAATTACACATGATTAAGTAATATAGATCATTCATGTTGGAACAAAGAGCGACTAACCGACACAATGTGGTAACTAAATCATTCAATCCACGAGACTCGATTGGATGTCGGTTTCTTTCTTGCCAAGTACCTATTGGTAAATTAAACTACTAATCGAGGAAATATTTAAGCAGCCCAATTACCTACCAGATCATTGTACTTACACTTTCTAAGTCAGCTGCTTATTTGCATTTCATCCAATTACCTCAAATTGACGATCGGCCGTTCATAGGAGCCTCAGAAGGAGAATTGGTAGGCATCAGACTTTTTATTTTTGAGGCAAAAATGTTGAGCGGCGTCGAACTCTTCTCAGCAATGCCAACAAAAATCACGCTAGGCAAGTAGCACCACGCTAGGCAAGTAGCACCACATTGGACACGTCCTTAGAAAAAAGCAAAAAAAAATCCTTTCAGCAACAAAAAGAAAAACTTGATCATCTGGTGCTGGTGACATAGCAAAAACAAAATATGATCTCCAAACTTTTTTAGATGTATCCCAGAGTTTATATTGACCCTATATTGTTCTCAACAGACAAACTAATCTCAAGGTTTTCACGAGTAAAACTTGAAACGACTGAAACCAACAAATCCTAATTCTCAAGAGCCCTGTGCTTTCCACTATTGTTTATACAGCACCATGTTCCCTTGGGGACTCGACACAATATTGAACAAAGAGAGCAAGTTGGGCGGTGCCAGGTAGGAGGCACCCCTTCCATTTTATTTTTTTAGTAGGTATTGTTATTGAATCATAGGCATATTAAGCAGCAAGAAGCCAAGATAAACCAGGAACAAAACTGAAAGTTCATTAGACACTTGATGGAATGAGTGGCACATGCATCTTGGCTCTAACATGACACGGATAAAGAGTACTGAAATCATCTCCATGAAAATAAGGAAAAGAAACATTGGTCGTGGATGGAGTGGCTGATCTTCAGCTCGAGCTCAATACATCCACCATCCTGGATCCGGGCCGTCTTACGTAAATCGTTGTCGCCATGAGTAACCATTGTATCTTTCTGAACCTCGCCTCACAATTTCAATGCAAAATTCAGCCCATCATCTTGCAATTCCTCAATAATATCCTTGCCAAGTGCACCATATATATCTACTCTAGTATGGTTAAAGCTATAAAAGAAGTTGGGTACCTTTTCTTGGATGTCATCCTTGGATTGAAATCCAATGGAGCAGCTCTATTGAGGGCATGGTTGGTGCTTCCACCTCCTTGGACCTTCAGAGTGAGGCTATAGATTTTGTCGTTTGAACCTAGGGCAGAGCAGGTGTATGAAATTGAACAAATCAAGAATAAAGGAAACATAGCATGTCATAGTTTCGTTTAGACTGTCCCTAAGTTCACATTGTGAATAATGAGTAAAAAAAATATCGAAGATGTCGCCTTTCGTTTTCAGTAGTTTCCCTTGAAATGTGAATCCATCAATACATGGATATGGTTTCTATTAACACCCAATCTGAAACAAAGCTAACTATAATAAATTAGAGAACATAATTTAATAGTTTTCAGTGATCTTACCAAAGAATTATAAAATGTTATTGCCACTGTACATCATACCTTCATTGGATTGATATTCCTAATTATTTCACAGATGAACTGGGCTTTATTTAAATATTACTCCCTCTGTCCCATAATATAAGAACGTTTTTGACACTAGTGTAGTGTTAAAAACGTTCTTATATTAGGGGACGGAGGGAGTATATATTTTTGTGTTTCGTCAAAACCTAAAATATAACCTTGGCAAGAGGTATCCCTAAACCTACACAACCTTGGATTGTAGTTCTGCCCGATCTATCTCCTCTAACACCCACATCAGACCTAAAATCAGTAAACGAAATGATGTATTTATAACATAAATAATTCTCACAAAAACTATTTTCTCATAAGAACAGGAGGTAACATAATTAACACTCTTACTTCTGCACCAAAGTTCAACCTAAACTACCCAATCAAGAAGTCTCCTACACCTGCTCGCATGATGGGAGTTGTTTGAAGCTAACATTTAGCTGCATCGAAATTATATGTATCAACTACAATATACATTTTCATGAATGGGATTACATAAGCATTGAAAACTGTTAAATTACTATTTACAATGATTCGTATAAAACGACTCTTATTTTTACCAAGCATGGTATCCCTAATTGGAGAGTATATGTAGAATATCTAAATGGAAGGATGGCTACCTTGAGTATACATAAAAAATAATGGCAGACAAGTGTAACTTCATGCTGGATGAGCTATCAGCATATGTATAGAAAAGTTGGTCAATTCGCTCTATTTCCTTTGAAACCGCTTTAGTGGGAACAGGAAAAATAATGGAAATGTAACTTCAAATAGATCTAAGTAACCTGACAAAATTTAGCCTGCAAGGAAAAATTATGCATTTGGTAATTATAATGTGCAAGCAAAATTTATGCTTGTGGAAGAAGCAGAAGGAGAAGGCCGACACATAGCTTGACATAAACCAAATAACTAATGTAACATCCATTATTTCTGCTATAATGTGTATATTTAAGGCCTACGTATACCTTTGGCAACAAAGTTAAGAAGTCCAAAAATGGCTGATGGCATAGTAAGAGAAGCAACACTATACCATTGGTTACTTACCATCATAATGATTGCAAGGTATATAAGCAGAACAAATAAAACGTGAAGAGGACCAAAGCATTGTGCTGACATTAGCAATAAATAGGAAAGAGGATGTATGATATCGTAATCTCACTTGGGGCAAAAATACTCACAGCAAGCGATAGCGGCTAGGGCACTCGGATGGTGATGCTGTCCTTTGTGCTCATGTTGCTGCCTGTCAACTTGCTTTACCAGTACAAGCCATCATATATGGGTCTCATGTCCTCCCCTCCGGTCTGCATTAATTTCTAGTTACTTCCCGGCCGGCTACGACAAGTATTATCAAATGTACGTAATTAGCAGTAGGAAATTAATATACATACACAGATCCTTGGATTCGCCTCCTTAATTTTCTACTCCTCTTATTTCCTCCTCCGCAAGCCCCTCACCTTGATTTCGATCGCTCTGAAAAGCGTAGTGCAAAACGAAACAATGAGTGTGTATTAGACTCTAGCATAGCAGTGAACTAATAAGATGAAATAGAATCAACAAGAGGAGATCAAGTAAACAGATTAAATATAAATATTAGCGCAGTCCAAGATCTAGATTATCATCGATCGAATATGAACAGCCTGCTCGGTGGTTTCCACAGTTATTATAGGTTCGAATGAGACTTGAAGATGATATATTGATATGAGATGACAAACCAACACAAAAAGGTTCCTACAGTAGTAGAGCAGGACAATTGAATATAGCATCATACATCAAATCTAAACCTAAATTAATCTAATAATCTACACACTGGATCAGAATCGCAATTGCAAAACTAAATGTAAAAGCTTATGCAAAAATACATTGGATGTTACGTGAGCTAGACTCCCAGCTAGCATGCCAACCATCAAATGTGCAGCATGAGATACAACACTATCATCAGATTTCATTGCCAAATCCTGCAGGCAAATATGCGAGCATGTTAGAAACTTTTGACTACAAAGAAGACAAATGGCTAATACACATGTACTTCTACGGAAATAGTCCATGGCGTTCATCTTAAGAAAAAGATCCTTAGTAGTTAAGGTAACTCGGTGCAGGCTCGGGGTTCATTTTAGTAATACAAGAATGAGCAAACGGCTGCTTCAATACCTTGCCCAATTGAGACATTGCGTATCCAACAACGAACCTCACCAAGCTTGAATTGCTCGGCCTAAAAATTGCTGGGCTGCAGCATGCACATCCGCATCTCGCCATTCCCATCCGTGCTCAGCACCATCATCTCGACCTGCACTCTTTTAGTGTGCGGGCAAGCATTACTGAGAGAATCAGATTACGTGGAGAAACGGTAGCAAACGAATGTGTCATGTCTCTCTTCCCCAGCTCGGCCTATGTCACAAGATAAATAATACAGTTGGAAAGGAATCGGTAAATAAGTTTTACATAAAAGCACGAGCAGAAGATAAAAATTACAAGCTGAAACGAGTCGATAAATAAGTCATGATTGTAGTTAAAAGCACAGACCCTAATCATGCACATCATGTCCTTGAAGCATCACATCCTTACAATTAATCTTCATATAGATTTGTTTTTCTTAGTAAGCCACTCCCCATGCTGCACCTCTCCTTTTGCATATGTAACGACCATCAACCAAAATAGGTAAAAGAAAGGTAGATTGAGCACATCGTACACCAAGAATCATAAACTAAAGCATGGATTGCGCAGAAAAATCAAAGAACAACTGAGAAGGAGTAGCAATACCTACAGGCGGGTTGGAGCAGCGAGGTTGCCAGCGAGGACAACCAGACTTGCCGAGGACACTCAATGTTTCCACCACGAGAATCGCCACCGCTGCTCCCTAATTCCGCCCCGACGATCAGAGGCATCCCGGCGGCTGCTGGGGCGCGTCGCCCCCACTCGAGATTGAGATCCTGGGATGGGGAAGGGTGGCAATAATGACAACCCTAGGCACGGCGAGAAGAGAGAGGATCCCAACCGCCCAAAGGCCGGAGAAGAGAAGTACTGCCGTCCCAAGCGCCGCTGACGAGAAGGAGACCCACTGGCGGAGGTCCTTGCCGCCGCCGCAGACACGGTCGAGGTTGAGGTCGATGTCGGAGGCGGCGACGGCGACGGCGACGGAGACGGAGACAAATACCACCTTCTCCAATGGCGCGGACGACGGCGGGATGGCGCCGGTGGTTGTGGCTGTGGCAGCGCCGGCGGAACCCTAGCCGCCGGTCGGGATGGGAAAGAAGGAGAGGAGGTTGCGTTGGGAAAAAGAACGGCTCTCTCTTTGTCCCCACCCGTGGAGCACGCGTTTTCTTTCCCCTCTCGTACACACCAAGACGTAACCTAGCTCCTCGCCATTGGTCGGCACGACAAAGGCGCCTCTGCCCGACGTGGCATGCGCGAGCGGCGCCGTTCTTGTGACGATGAATGGGTTTAATACTGTCGGAGAGAAGACTTGAAAACATGGGTGCAAGCTTGTCTGGTTGCATCATCTTGGCTATCCAACTTGAACCTCATCTGTTGAAAATTATGGGAGTCTCATTATCAGCAACCTAAAAAGTATGGGACAGAGAAGACGATATTACTAGTTTCCATACATAACCATACCTATAGATAAATGGTCGAGGAAGGTGATGAACTAGGTTTCGTCTTTGTCATTCCTGTACTGAATCCATGTTGGGAGGATATGTACATGACACCTAACGGCAACCGCTGCCTTTGATACTAACTTGGCTGACTCTATAGCATCACGTGACCTTTTTAAACCTGCCTCAAAATGGATCTCCATTCTTTCTCCTCTAGATTTAGTTAACCTATCGAGCATTATCCCTGATGTTTGTTTCCTATTGCGCCTAGGTGCTAGTCCAACAACGAACATAGGAAGTGTTAGTGTACATCAAACTGTGAGACTACATATAAAGAAGCATGCAACTGTAACTTGACTCCAGCAACTACTTACTTGCTGTTGAAGCTCACAAGGTTCATCTGATATTGCCAACTCGTCTTGTGTCAAGAGTGCTTGGGAAGTAGTGTCAGGTGGCAAGGGAGCTTGGGAACGTTGCTAGTTTCGGTTGACGACGAGTAAGTCGTGCACCGGTGGTAATCTTGTGGTAGGTGTTGCAAGAACTAGGGTTGTCTCTGCTTGTTTGGTGGCAGCTATTTGTTTCTGTTTGGCTTTTTGCAACTCGTAGCATGGGATGCCGTGTTTGTAGAATTTTCCGCTGGACTTTGACCTTCAATTGCACCATCGCATTACAGCAGAATCTGCAGGATTCATCCGCTTCTCATTCCCTGCCATTCGTGTTTCTTCCTCTTTCTCTGCGCCATGTTAAGTCAAGCCGACAAGAAAAACGAATAACAATTTAGTTCTTCAGAACAAATAGATGCGTGATGCAGACGAACTGAACTTTGATGTTAAACAACCACATGATAGGAGGATGTAATATGTATGAAAAACAAGACGGAAGAGATAACCAGAACTATGATGTGTAAACTAAGAAAAAGACATTTCACCAAATTAGAAGCAATGCAATGGAAGGTAGACACCATATGAAAGATGCTGCAAATATCGCTCTGCCAAGTTAACAGTGTCTCATCATAAATGGCGTTTAAACAAATGTGAAGCAGTACAAGAAATAAATCATATGCAAGATGCAAACGACATCACACTACCATGTTAGAGGTCTCTCGTCATTAGTGCCATTGCATATTCACAGCATTACATATTCACAGCTTATGATGTGTAAACTAAGGAGAAGGCATTTCAACAAATTAGAAGCAATGAAAGCTAGACACCATATGAAAGATGCAACGAATATCACTCTACCAAGTTAAAATTGTCTCGTCATAAGTGTTGTTTCAACAAATTAGTAGTACAAGCTAGAAAAGAATGTGAGATGTAACCTATATCACACTCCGAAGTCAAACGTGTCTTATGATAAGTGATTGTTGCAGGTTACACAACAGTAGTAATTTGATATAAGAACATGGTGTGATAGACAGATATTGTATGTTCTAGAAACAGAACACGTGTCTTATTCAAGTATAATGTGTAAAGTAAGCAGGTGGAATTCAACAAAAATAGAAGCAATACAAGCTAGACATCACACATAACATGCAACCACATATAACAATGCCAAGTTAGAGGGAGCACCGGTGATGCTGCACTAGGGGAGACGTGCTCATCATAAACACAGCTTTTTTAAGTGTCTATGCATGTGTTGTCTTGGAAATCATCTTGGGGGTGTGGAGGAGTAGAAACTGTAGAGGCACTCCGTTCGGAAGGAGCACATTTATCCGCTGCCTTGCTAACCGCTTTATTGATTTTGAATTGTCAAGTAAAACCGACAAGAAAAAGCAATAAAATTCTCTCTTCAGAACTCATTCATGCATGATACTGACAATCACTACTTTGATGTAAAGAAAACACATGATACCAGGATGGAATATGTACGAAAAACAGGACGGCATGGCATGTTCACAACTGTTTGTGTAAACTAAGCAGAAACCATTCCAGCAAATAAGAAGCAATGCAAGCTAGACACCACATGAAAGATGCAACCAATATGACTCTGCCAAGTTAAAAGCGTCCCATCATAAATGGAATTTCAACAAATTAGGAGCATCGCATGCTATAAATCATATGAAAGATGCAACTAATATCGCACTGCATATACTAAAGGTGCCTCGTCATATTGATTGACGCGGGATACAAAAAAATAGTTTTATGTAAGGACATGCTTAATAGACAAATGTACTATGTACTAAATACAGGAAGGCATGTCACATTAACAGGTATAATGTATAAGCTAAGCAGACTAGCACATGCAGTTTAACCACATTGGAACACCACATGCAACATGCAACCACATATCACGCTGCCAAGTTAGAGCAAGCACTGCGATGCTAGTGTGGGGAAATCTGTAATCAACTACTGAACCACGTTCACTATCTTCATCTAGCATTTCATTTCTTGAGAATCATGTCGGGAGGCCGACGCTACATTCTTTAAATGAGGAGTAGTCCCTTGCCTGCCTGCCTCGTCATAAGTGATTGATGAGGGATACACAAGAACATTAGTTTGATGTAAGAACATGGTTAATACACGATGTACTAGTATGTACCAAAAGCAGAAAGGCATGTCATATTTAAAGGTATAATGTGTAAGCTAAGCAGATGCAATTTAACCAAATTGGAAGCAATACAAGCTAGACATCCGGCTGGAGTGGTGAGCATGATCATCTAGGACCTGAGAGCCTGGTGGAGGCGGGCTGCTTCGCCACCATCGCAGATTTTTAGTTGGCTTCCAGGTGATGCCTATCTTTGCTGGGCTTATCACTGGATCGGCCAGTGCCCTGACTAGTTATTTGTCTTCTGGTGCTCATGGGATGGTGGTTCATGTAAAAAAAATATCTTTCCTTATCTTACCGACTTCGGCCTTTCGAATACAAGCTAGACACCATATGGAACATGCAACCACATATGACACCGCCAAGTTAAAGCAAGCACCTAGGATGGTGGTTCATTGCGAGCGAGGTCATCAACTCCAGAGCTACGTTTACCGTCTCCATCTGCTGACACTGCACCCTTTATAGTGTTGTAACGTGTCTTGCCTACCCGCATACGAAGCTGGAGCGACTTCTCTCTTTTCTTTGTTGCTTCTCTTTCGGCAGGAGAGTCTGAAATACCCTTGCATAAAAACACAATAGTGAGAGTATGGGTGAAGTGTGTGCAGAACTAGTGCACTGTAAAAGTAGCAGATAGCGGTGGCTGAAAAATAAATAACAGGAGACATATGATAGCTCTACAACATTGCATGGCAAACAAAATTAGATTCTACTCCGTATGACTTTGTAATATATGAGCACAGAAATGCAGTGTACTCCTCCAAATAAGTACCACCACATGTGGTCATATCTAAGATAACAATGATTGAAAATAAATAGGTTAGTCGATTTTTTTAATGAACCGTCTGATCTATAAGGAACGGGCAGATGGCCTTCATCTACCTCCGCCAGTCACTGTTGACGATCTTTCTTGAACCGCCAGCGACCATCGGCCTAGACCCCTGCCTCCGCCGCCCCGCCCTCCCATCGACCTCACACCACCTTCGTGCTTGGCAGCGCCCCCAGTGAAGGAAATATGCCCTAGAGGCAATAATAATGTTATTATTTATTTCCTTATATCATGATAAATGTTTATTATTCATGCTAGAATTGTATTAACCGGAAACATAATACATGTGTGAATACATAAACCTACAGAGTGTCACTAGTATGCCTCTACTTGACTAGCTCGTTAATCAAAGATGGTTATGTTTCCTAACCATGAACAAGGAGTTGTTATTTGATTAACGGGATCACATCATTGGTTGAATGGTCTGATTGACATGACCCATTCCATTAGCATAGCACCTGATCGTATAGTTTGTTGCTAGTGCTTTTCTTCATGACTTATACATGTTCCTATGACTATGAGATTATGCAACTCCGTTTGCCCGAGGAACACTTTGGGTGCTACCAAACGTCACAACGTAATCGGGTGATTATAAAGGTACATTACAGGTGTCTCCGAAGGTACATGTTGGGTTGGCATATTTGAGATTAGGATTTGTCACTCCGATTGTCGGAGAGGTATCTCTGGGCCCTCTCGGTAATGCACATCACATAAGCCTTGCAAGCATTGCAACTAAATGTGTTAGTTGTGAGATGATGTATTACGGAACGAGAAAAGAGACTTGCCAAGAACGAGATTGAACTAGGTATTGATACCGACGATCGAATCTCGGGCAAGTAACATACCGATGACAAAGGGAACAACGTATGTTGTTATGCTTGATCGACCGATAAAGATCTTCGTAGAATATGTAGGAGCCAATATGGGCATCCAGGTCCCGCTATTGGTTATTGACCGAGAGGTGTCTCGGTCATGTCTACATAGTTCTCGAACCCGTAGGGTCCGCACGCTTAAGGTTTCGATGATGTTATATTATGAGTTTATGAGTTTTGATGTACCGAAGGAGTTCGAGTCCCGGATGAGATCGGGGACATGACGAGGAGTCTCGAAATGGTCGAGACGTAAAGATCGATATATTGGACGACTATATTCGAGTTCGGAAAGGTTCGAATGATTCGGTATTTTTCGAGTACCGGGAGTTACGGGATTACGGAGAAGTAATGGGCCTTGATGGGTTTTAGTGGGAAGAGAAAAAAAGGTTGCTGCGCCCCTCCCTCTAGTCCGAATTGGACTAGGGAAAGGGGCGGACACCTCTCCTTCTCCTCCTATTCCTTCTCCCTTCCTCCCTTTTGGTGGACTCCTACTAGGACTTGGAGTCCTAGTAGGAATCCATATCCTGCCGCACCTTTGCCTTGGCCGGCCTCCTCCTCCTCCATCCTTTATATACAGGGCAGGGGCACCCCATGACACACAAGTTGATCATTGAGATCGTTCCTTAGCCGTGTGCGGTGCCCCTTCCACCAAACTACACCTCGAATATACCGTTGCGGAGCTTAGGCGAAGCCCCGCGCGGTGGAACATCATCATCGTCACCACGCCGTCGGTCGACGAAACTCTCCTCAACACTCGGCTGGATCGGAGTTCGAGGGACGCCATCGAGCTGAGCGTGTGCAGAACTCGGAGGTGCCGACGCTCGGTACTTGGATCGGTTGGATCGGGAAGAAGTACGACTACATCAACGCGTTGTTATAACGCTTCGCTTTCGGTCTCACGAGGGTGCGTGGACGGACACTCTCCCTCTCGTTGCTATGCCATCACCATGGTCTTGCGTGATCGTAGGAAATTTTTGAAATTACTACGTTCCCCAACAGTGGCATCCGAGCCTGGTTTTATGCGTTGATGTCATGTGCACGAGTAGAACACAAGTGAGTTGTGGACGATACAAGTCATACCGCCTACCAAAGATGTCATACTTTGGTTCAGCGGTATTGTGAGATGAAGCGGCCCGGACCGACATTACGCCAGACGCTTACGCGAGACTGGTTTCACCGCCCGAGCACTCGTTGCTTAAAGGTGACCGGCGGTGTCTGCTCTCTCACTTTAGTTGAATCGAGTGTGGCTACGCCCGGTCCTTGAGAAGGTTAAACGGAGTCTATTTGACGAAGTATCGCTGTGGTTTTGATGCGAGGTAAGAACGGTTCTTGCTCAGCCCGTAGCAGCCACGTAAAATTTGCAACAACAAAGTAGAGGACGCCTAACTTGTTTTTGCAGGGCATGTTGTGATGTGATATGGTCAAGACATGATGCTGAATTTTATTGTATGAGATGATCATGTTTTGTAACGAAGTTATCGGCAATGGCAGGAGCCATATGGTTGTCGCTTATTGTATGAAATGCAATCGCCTGTAATGCTTTACTTTATCACTAAGCGGTAGCGATAGTCGAGAAGCATAAGATTGGCGAGACGACAACGATGCTACGATGGAGATCAAGGTGTCGCTACCGGTGACGATGGTGATCATGACGGTGCCGGAGATGGAGATCACAAGCACAAGATGATGATGGCCATATCATATCACTTATATTGATTGCATGTGATGTTAATCCTTTATGCATCTTATTTTGCTTTGATTGACGGTAGCATTATAAGATGATCCTTACTAAATTATCAAGAAGTGTTCTCCCGAGTATGCACCGCTGCGAAAGTTCTTCGTGCCGAGACACCACGTGATGATCGGGTGTGATAGGCTCTACGCTCAAATACAACGGGTGCAAAACAGTTGCACACGCAGAATACTCAGGTTATACTTGACGAGCTATGCATATAAGATATGACCTCGGAACACGGAGACCGAAGGTCGGCGTGAATCATATAGTAGATATGATCAACATATTGATGTTCACCATTGAAACTACTCCATCACACGTGATGATCGGTCATGGTGTAGTTGATATGGATCACGCAATCACTTAGAGAATTGGAGGGATATTTATCTAAGTGGGAGTTCTTAAGTAATATGATTAATTGAACTTAAATTTATCATGAACTTAGTCCTGGTAGTATTTTGCAAATTATGTTGTAGATCAATAGCTCGCGTTGTTGCTTCCCTATGTTTTTATATGTGTTCCTAGAGAAAATTGTATTGAAAGATGTTAGTAGCAATGATGCGGATAGGATCCGTGATCTGAGGTTTATCCTCATTGCTGCGCAGAAGAATTATGTCCTTAATGCACCGCTAGGTGACAGACCTATTGCAGGAGCAGATGCAGACGTTATGAACGTTTGGCTAGCTCAATATGAGCGATCTGAGACGTTATGAACGTTTGGCCAGCTCAATATGATGACTACTTGATAGTTTAGTGCACCATGCTTAACGGCTTAGAATCGGGACTTCAAAGACGTTTTGAACGTCATGGACCATATGAGATGTTCCAGGAATTGAAGTTAATATTTCAAGCAAATACCCGAGTTGAGAGATATGAAGTCTCCAACAAGTTCTATAGCTAAAAGATGGAGGAGAATCGCTCAACTAGTGAGCATGTGCTCAGATTGTCTGAGTACTTCAATCGCTTGAATCAAGTGGGAGTTAATCTTCCGATAAGATAGTGATTGACAGAATTCTCTAGTCACCATCACTAAGTTAGTAGAACTTCGTGATGAACTATAGTATGCAAGGGATGACGAAAAAGATTCTCGAGCTCTTCGCGATGCTAAAATCGCGAAGGTAGAAATCAAGAAAAACATCAAGTGTTGATGGTTGACAAGACCACTAGTCTCAAGGAAAATGGCAAAGGGAAGAAGGGAACTTCAAAAGGAACGGCAAGCAAGTTGCTGCTCGAGTGAAGAAGCCCAAGTCTAGACCTAAGCACGAGACTGAGTACTTTTGCTGCAATGGAACTGGTCTTTGGAAGCGAACTACCCTGAATATTTGGTGGATAAGAAGGATGGCAAAGTGAACAAGGTTATATTTGATATACAGGTTATTGATGTGTGCCTTACTAGTGTTTATAGTGGCCCCGAGTATTTGATACTGCTAGGTTGCTAAGATTAGTAACTCAAACAGGAGTTACGTATAAGCAGAGACTAGTTGAAGGGGAAGTGACGATGAGTGTTGGAAGTAGTTCCAAGATTGATATGATCATCATCGCACACTCCCTATACTTTCGGGATTAGTGTGGAACCTAAATAAGTGTTATTTGGTGTTGAGCATAAATATGATTTGATCATGTTTATTGCAATACGGTTATTCATTTAAGTAAGAGAATAAATTGTTGTTCATTTACATGAATAAAACCTTATATGGTTACACACCCAATGAAAATGGTTCATTGGATCTCGATCATAGTGATACACATATTCATAATATTGAAACCAAAAGATGCAAAGTTAATAATGATAGTGCAACTTATTTGTGGCACCGCCGCTTAGGTCATATTGGTGTAAAGCGCATGAAGAAAACTCCATCCGATGGACTTTTGGAATCACTTGATTATGAATCATTTGATGCTTGCGAACCGTGCCTTTTGGGCAAGATGACTAAAACTCCGTTCTCGGAACAATGGAACAAGCTACCGACTTATTGGGAATAATACATACCGATGTATGCGATCCAATGAGTGTTGATGCTCGTGGCAAGTATCGTTATTTTCTGACCTTCACAAGATGATTTGAGCAGATATGGGTATATCTACTTGATGAAACATAAGTCTGAAATAGTTGAAAGGTTCAAAGAATTTCAGAGTGAAGTGGAAAATCATCGTAACAAGAAAATAAAGTTTCGCGATCTGATCGTGGAGATGAATATTCGAGTTACGAGTTTGGTCTTCAATGAAAACAATGTGGAATAGTTTCACAGCTCACGCCACCGAACACCACAACGTTATGGTGTGTCCGAACGTCAGAACCGTACTTTATTATGATATGGTGCGATCTTTGATGTATCTTACCGATTTACCACTATCGCTTTGGGGTTATGCATTAGAGACAGCTGCATTCACGTTTAATAGGGCAACCATCTAAACCGCTGAGATGACACCGTATGAACTATGGTTTAGCGAGAAACCTAAGCTGTCGTTTCTTAAAGTTTGAGTTGTGATGCTTATGTGAAAAGGTTTTCACCGATAAGCTCGAACCCAAATCGGAGAAGTGCGTCTTCATAGAATACCCAAAAGTAAATGTTGGGTACACCTTCTATCACAGATCCGAAGGCAAGTTTTTGCTAAGATGGATCCTTTCTAGAGAAGAAGTTTCTCTCGAAAGAAGTGAGTGGGAGGAAAGTAGAACTTGATGAGGTAATTGTACCTTCTCCCTTATTGGAAAGTAGTTCATCACGTAAATCAGTTCCAGTGATTCCTACACCATTTAGTGAGGAAGTTAATGATGATGATCATGAAACTTCAGATCAAGTTGTTACCAAACCTCGTAGGTCTTCCAGAGTAAGATCCGCACTGAGTGGTACGGTAATCCTATTCTAAAAGTCATGTTACTAGACCATGATGAACCTACGAACTATGAGGAAGCGATGATGAGCCCAGATTCCGCGAAATGGTTTGAGACCATGAAATCTGAGATGGGATCCATGTATGAGAACAAAGTATGGACTTTGGTTGACTTGCCCGATGATCGGCAAGCCATTGAGAATAAATGGATCTTCAAGAGGAAGACGGACACTTATAGTAGTGTTACTATCTACAAAGCTCGACTTGTCGCAAAAAGGTTTTTGATAAGTTCAAGGTGTTGACTACAATGAGATTTTCTCAATTGTAGCGATGCTTAAGTCTGTCGAATCATGTTAGCAATTGCCACATTTTATGAAATCGGCAAATGGATGTCAAAACTACATTCTTTAATGGATTTATTAAAGAAGAGTTGTATATGATGCAACCAGAAGGTTTTGTCAATCCTAAAGGAGCTAACAAAATGTGCAAGCTCCAATGATCCATCTATGGACTGGTGCAAGCATCTCGGAGTTGGAATAAACGCTTTGATAGTGTGATCAAAGCATATGGTTTTATGAGACTTTTGGAGAAACCTGTATTTACAAGAAAGTGAGTGGGAGCACTACAAAGATTTCGATAAGTATATGTGAATGACATATTGTTGATCGAAATAATGTAGAATTATTCGCAAAGCATAAAGGAGTATTTGAAAGGAGTTTTTCAAAGAAGGACCTCGGTGAAGCTGCTTACATATTGAGCATCAAGATCTATAGAGATAGATCAAAGACGCTTGATAAGTTTTTCAATGAATACATACCTTGACAAGATTTTGAAGTAGTTCAAAATGGAACAGTCAAAGAAAGAGTTCTTGCCTGTGTTACAAGGTGTGAGATTGAGTAAGACTCAAAACCCGACCACGGCAGAAGATAGAAAGAGAATGAAAGTCATTCCCTATGCATCAGCCATAGGTTCTATAAAGTATGTCATGTTGTGTACAGATCTATTGCATACCCTACCACTAAGATTGGCAAGGAGTGCAATAGAGATCTAGGAGTAGATCAATGGACATCGGTCAAAATTATCCTTAGTAGAATAAGGATATGTTTCTCGATTATGGAAGGAAAAAGAGGTTCGTCCGTAAAAGGTTACGCCGATGCAAGTTTTAACACTAATCTAGATGACTCGAGTCTCAATCTGGATACATATTGAAAGTGGGAGCAATTAGCTAGAGTAGCTCCGCAAGAGCATTGTAGACATAGAAATTTGCAAAATACTTACGGCTCTGAATGTATGAGACCTGCTGACTAAAATTATCTCACAAGCAAAACATGATCACACCTTAGTACTCTTTGGGTGTTAATCACATAGCGATGTGAACTAGATTATCGACTCTAGTAAACCCTTTGGGTGTTGGTCACATGTCGATGTGAACTATGGGTGTTAACCACATATAGATGTGAACTATTGATGTTAAATCACATGGCGATGTGAACTAGATTATTGACTCTAGTGCAAGTGGGAGACTGAAGGAAATATGCCCTAGAGGCAATAATAATGTTATTATTTATTTCCTTATATCATGATAAATGTTTATTATTCATGCTAGAATTGTATTAACCGGAAACATAATACATGTGTGAATACATAAACCTCTGAGTGTCACTAGTATGCCTCTACTTGACTAGCTCGTTAATCAAAGATGGTTATGTTTCCTAACCATGAACAAGGAGTTGTTATTTGATTAACGGGATCACATCATTGGTTGAATGATCTGATTGACATGACCCATTCCATTAGCATAGCACCTGATCGTATAGTTTGTTGCTAGTGCTTTTCTTCATGACTTATACATGTTCCTATGACTATGAGATTATGCAACTCCCGCTTGCCCGAGGAACACTTTTGGTGCTACCAAACGTCACAACGAATCGGGTGATTATAAAGGTACATTACAGGTGTCTCCGAAGGTACATGTTGGGTTGGCATATTTGAGATTAGGATTTGTCACTCCGATTGTCGGAGAGGTATCTCTGGGCCCTCTCGGTAATGCACATCACATAAGCCTTGCAAGCATTGCAACTAAATGTGTTAGTTGTGAGATGATGTATTACGGAACGAGAAAAGAGACTTGCCAAGAACGAGATTGAACTAGGTATTGATACCGACGATCGAATCTCGGGCAAGTAACATACCGATGACAAAGGGAACAACGTATGTTGTTATGCGGTCGACCGATAAAGATCTTCGTAGAATATGTAGGAGCCAATATGGGCATCCAGGTCCCGCTATTGGTTATTGACCGAGAGGTGTCTCGGTCATGTCTACATAGTTCTCGAACCCGTAGGGTCCGCACGCTAAGGTTTCGATGATGCGGTTATATTATGAGTTTATGAGTTTTGATGTACCGAAGGAGTTCGAGTCCCGGATGAGATCGGGACATGACGAGGAGTCTCGAAATGGTCGAGACGTAAAGATCGATATATTGGACGACTATATTTGGAGTTCGGAAAGGTTCGAATGATTCGGTATTTTTCGGAGTACCGGGAGTTACGGGATTACGGGAGAAGTAATGGGCCTTGATGGGTTTTAGTGGGAAGAGAAAAAAAAAGGCTGCTGCGCCCCCTCCCTCTAGTCCGAATTGGACTAGGGAAAGGGGCCGGACACCTCTCCTTCTCCTCCTATTCCTTCTCCTTCCTCCCTTTTGGTGGACTCCTACTAGGACTTGGAGTCCTAGTAGGAATCCATATCCTGGCCGCACCTTTGCCTTGGCGGCCTCCTCCTCCTCCATCCTTTATATACAGGGGCAGGGGCACCCCATGACACACAAGTTGATCATTGAGATCGTTCCTCAGCCGTGTGCGGTGCCCCTTCCACCAAACTACACCTCGAATATACCGCTGCGGAGCTTAGGCGAAGCCCTGCGCCGTGGAACATCATCATCGCCACCACGCCGTCGCGGTCGACGAAACTCTCCTCAACACTCGGCTGGATCGGAGTTCGAGGGACGCCATCGAGCTGAACGTGTGCAGAACTCGGAGGTGCCGTACGTTCGGTACTTGGATCGGTTGGATCGGGAAGAAGTACGACTACATCAACCGCGTTGTTATAACGCTTCCGCTTTCGGTCTACGAGGGTACGTGGACGGACACTCTCCCCTCTCGTTGCTATGCCATCACCATGGTCTTGCGTGATCGTAGGAAATTTTTTGAAATTACTACGTTCCCCAACACCCAGGCCATCCCTTTAATCCCGGACGACCTCCAGATCGGGCGCCAGTAGCTCTAGGCCGCACATGCCCCTAAGATAAACACCAAGGCGCTGCTTCCCCGGCGTAATAGGTGTACTAGCGCCTGTTACGCTGGGGAATGCTTCCGTTAATTGGGAATCAACTGGACAAAAAATGAAATTCAGGGGGGCGACGGACCTCTAGCTAAGGTGAAATAGTATATGAGGAGAAACCTTGTGCATCGCGAGTTACTAGGAACATCTAGTATCAAGAAGAAGCGGTCAACTAGTGTCTTCTGTGGGATGAATACCGTGCAAGCAGAGATGTAAGATTTGCACGAATAAGGGAAGAGGAGTACCTTTTTCGGTTGCCGGTGTGGTCACCTCCACATGTCGCGCCGACCTTCTTCTTTTTACCGGGGAAAGCGATGTTCTGGAGGGTGCAGGCTTGGACTAACCCATGGCCAAATTGTTGACTGTGTTGCCGTGACCGTATGTCGGCGGAGGGGAAGCAGATCCGAGGCGGCGAAGGACGGCGTAGCAGGAACAATTCCGGTGCGGTGGAGGGTGGCGAAGTTGGAGCGGCAGCGGTGAGGCGCAGGACGGCATGGTTGAACAGGCTCGGGTATGGACGGCTCGGCCTCGGCTTCAACTACTAGCCGTGGAGGGCGCTAATGTTGAGGTTGCGGTGTCTGATTTAGCGTCGGGTATCGGCTCCGGCGTGATGGAGGAGGGTGGCGGTTGATGGGTGGGATGGGGTGGCGGACGGAGGACGCCGGGGTTTCGCGGCTGGTGGAGAGGTAGTTTTGGCGCCCATGGAGTATGAATGGGGAATCGGACGGGTGGGTGGGGACCATGTTTCGGTCTGGGACGCGCTTGTTTTTGGCTTTTTTGAACAGAAGATGGGACACGCTCGTTTGAAATTTTGGGGAAAGTACAAACTTTGCCCCCCTCTTAAATTTCAGACCTACTGCGGGTCAGGGGTAGGATGGTAATCCTAGGTGTCCCAAATAGTGGGCGGGAGCGATTTTGGCCGCGCGCATGTGTGCTTAGGTGGCCATTGTGTATGACTGTTTTTCGGAGGCGGTTGCGTGGCGTCTAGATGAAGCTACAAACCTACCCCGGTTTAGACCTTTGGACGTCGGGCCGGTAGGTTTCACGGGTCGGAATTATTAGAAAATTAATTTCCTTGTACTACCAAACATTGGTCTCACGCGGTTTCGGGCGAGTAGAGGCTCTTTTGGCGCTTCATTCGAAATTTTGAAACACAAGCATTCACATTTAGAGTACTCTTGAACTATGAGGATTGACCTAAATAGATAACGTTATATTTGACCTTGTATGTTTGAAAACCTCATTAAATTATCTGCTTGTTTTTGAAATTTTGACACTTAAAAATCATATAACTACGATTATTTTGGAATGGAGGAGCTAAATTTGAATCTATTTTGTACACGACTACATATGCTATTATGTACAAAATCAGAGCAAAGATTGGTGCCCCCATAATTTAGGTATGGTTTACAAATGCCATGATATCAAATTCAAATAATTGAATGGACTTCATGTTGAATTCAATTTTTTTAAACCACCTTAAGTTGAATTCAAATGTATGCTAGTTCATAGGTAGCTATTTATAATGTACATTGTGTAACTTTCGTATGTATAATGTGCTTTACACACACAACACGAACTATACTCACGTTTATATTCGATTGCTAAAGCGATGCATTGTCTGGAGTTCAAAATACTAACTATGTGGATCAATTGTGTCGAATAATAACATAGACATGCTCAAATTCGATAGAATCTAGATGTCTGATGGATCAATGACCGCTCCTTACGCGAATTGCAAATATCATGATCCCATCCTAATATGTGGATACAATTTATATCTTTAATCAATGTGTAGAGCAGTCTTTTACGTGTAGTTTCACTCTCCATCGGTGGTCTCTCACACATGCTCACACACTCTTTCCCGAGGTGTCTTTCTCGCACACATGCTCACACACTCTTTCCCGAGGTGTCTTTCTCGCACACATGCTCACACACTCTTTCCCGAGGTGTCTTTCTCGCACACATGCTCTAGATGTAACCCTCACTCCCTCTCGTAACCATTTACAACTGTTTTCACTAACCTTTATCACAAGCACTCTTCCTCTCGCAAACATACACACACACAATCCTCATCGACCCTTTCTATATAAATGGACATGCCTACGTGTCTCATGTACGCACATTATCTTTATGCATGTCTCTCACGCATTGTCTCACACCTCTCTTCCTAATCAACTAGTGTGATTCTAGTAGAGCATTCTGTAGGACGTCTGTCTCTCACGCATTGTCTCACACCTCTTCCTAATAGACGAGTATGATTCTAGCAGAGCATTCTGTAGGATGCCCCTTAAAGTTAGGTTGGATGAATAGTAATATCAGAGATAAAGGGGTTACCTTAGTCCGAGAACCTAGGGTTATAAATCCTAGCCGGCTTTGTCAGTGGACAGAGAGTCCTTCACAATTCTGCTATCTTTGTCTTGTACGACTAGTCATCCAGTTCTTTCTAAATACGTCACGGGCCGACCAATGTGGCGTAGGACGGAACCGAACGAAGGGCCTCACCTCGACCCACCGGACCTCACGCGGTGACACACCCTCTGCCCCCACGTCTCATTATCTTCTCACACCCACACATACCAACACAAACACCACACACACGAAAATTTCTCCGGTGCCTCTATCCCCCCTTGCATATACACACTCAAGGGAATGGAATCTCTTGTCGTGACGTCATATTTCTCTCTCTCTCTCTCTCTCTCTCTCTCTCTCTCTCTCTCTCTCTCTCTCTCTCGACCACTCTCATTTCTCGTGCTATCTCTCCCCGCCTGCCGGCCCCTCTATCCATGCCTCTCTAGACACGTAATACACACACATACCTCTATAGGCCCCTTGAATGCATCAACTACACATTCACACATGTTACATCACGTACCCCATTGATCTAAAAAGCCCTCCCTTCGCGTTTATTTCGCATACAACATACCTTTTGAATAAAGTATGGCTAAAAATTTATTTTAGAGTTTCTACATATATACAACATTACAAAGTTATATGGAGGAGTACGAACGCTAACTTGCATTGCATGGTGCCCACAATGATATTTATTCCGCACTGTGAATTTGTATACTTTTATACTATATACAAAGTTAGTCATAATAAAGATAAACGAAGAGCATCTCTCTCCATCGCATACCCCCCTGTACGCCCCTTTCACGTATGCACACAAAACTATCTCCAGGTCCTCTAAGATTAAGCCCCCAGAAAATTCACGCATGCTTCATCTTTCTCTCGCGATATATGCAATGACAATCATTGTATTTGATGCGAAAGCACGATACATACATTGGACTTCAGAATCCACTCATTACGATCACCATTTACGTTTAGTGGTTATTATACAGTCACGTGCTCACCGTACAACTCTGTATTTGCTCATGACATGCCTAGTTGAACAGTTAAATGCTCCACGTGGCACCTCTAGTGTTGCATCACATTATCTCACTACCATCGTGCCCACCTGCCGACTTGTATCTACTCTACATCTACACTCTTATAAAATACATAAAATACACTCTTATAAAAACAGAGTTGGTGATGATGGTGTGCCTGCCATCCTGCAATATAGGTCGTCCGATTTATATCTGACGGATAGGAAAAAAACTATGGCAATTTTTCAAAAAGGTACCCACACACCTCTCCACATTTGCAAATAAGGCCTTCCCTCCTTCATCCTTTTCTCTCACAAGATAAAGAAGTCATACAGATGCATCTTGATGTTACGTGCAACGCACGGGCATCTTGCTAGTAAGAATGAAAACAAACGACAAAAAAATATTTGGATGTGTCGGATTTCGGGTTCCGGCAGACCCTCTAGGTTCGAACACTGGGGTGCGTGCAGAGATCTCGCTCTCTACCTACCTACACCTCGCCGCCTCGCTAGGATCTAAACTATGAATGGAACAACACAAGAGACACAGGGTTTATACTAGTTCGGGCCACCATTGTGGTGTAATACCCTACTCTAGTTTTTGGCGTGGTGGATTGCCTCTTGGGCTGATGATGATGGACAATACAAGGAAGAACAGCCTCGCGAGGGTCTGTTCCTGGCTGGTGCGATGAACTGCTAGGGGGAGTTCAGTCGCTCTCTCTCTCTCTCTCTCTCTCTCTGATCGATTCCAGCTGCTGCTCTCTTTCTAGATGCCTCTACCCTGTGGGTGGCTAGTCCTATTTATAGGCAAAGGCCCTGGGCCTCTTCCCAAATATTGAGCGGGAAGGGCGCCAACAATTGGCCATTTTGAAGGGGAACATCTAGTACACTTATCCTGACTAAAGTTGGTCCTCGCCTGTCAAAGACTCTGGTGGTGACGCCGGCTTGGGCTCCACAATGACTTCCTTCCTGCCGTTGCGACGGTCTTGGTCTTGTTGCACCGAAGCGGATGCCTTTGCTTGATGCTCTCGCCTGCGCTTGCTCCCTTTGCACCAAAGAGGAAAGGAGGACACTGCGCGGCCTGGCGCCCGCCTGGCGCCCTTGGTCGTCATGGCTTGCGTCATGGGCACCTCGTGAGGTACCCCGCCTTGATCTCTCTGCCTCCTCACGAGCCAGCCTGACGAGGCCGTGCCTGAGAAAGCTCCCTGTCGTCCGCCCCGCGAGGCTTGGCCCCTCGCGAGGGTCTTGAGCTTGTGCTGATGAAGATGGGCCGTGCTGGGCCACCCCTTGAGCCATGCCGCAGCCACGTGCAGCAAGTCTGGGACCCCTGTTCCCGAGCAGCCGACAAGAGCCCCCGGCCCAAGGCGCGCCTGGACTTGGCTGAGTAGAGAAGCGAAGGGGCAAGTGCGAAGCGCCGCGGGCCCTAATACCCTGCGGCCTTGGGCGTCGCGTGGCGGTTGATTGGACGTGGGCGGCCCTGCTCCCCCACGCCTCCTTATTTTGCGCCCAGCTAGGCGGACCCGCGGTTGCACACAGTCGTTCCCCTTTTCGTTGCTCGACCGTCCCCTGCTCTTCCTCCTCTCGAGCTCTAGTCTCCGCTTCAATCCAATCTCAATCCTCCCCTTGGCCACCATGGCTCGACGAAGAAGGGAAAGGGAAGAAACCCGTGCCTCCGCTCGCCATTGCCGTCGGGCGGCCCTCGCCATCGATCGGTCGATCATACTCAACCGAGAAGGCTTGGGCAAGGTCGGCTCTGCTCCGGCCACCATCTTCAACGAGTGCGGGAGGACGACGGCCTGGCCCGCATCTCACTTCTCCATCGACAGAATAGTCACCGAGGTCTGGTACTTTGCCGATGCCCTATGGGCGGGACTGGTTCCCCCTTTTCCAATTTCTTCAACGTTGTGCTTTCCCATTACCAGATCCATATGATGCATTTGGGTCATGAATCCATTACTCTTCTTGCCGTCTTCTCCTTTGTCTGTGAGGCAATGATGGGTATCCCTCCTTCAGTTGCTTTGCTGCGTCACTTCTTCTCTCTGCGCCTCGTCGACCCTGCCCAATGCTCGGGGTGCGTGAGCTTCATTGCCGCACCAGAAACGGTGGCTTCAGGGATTGATTTCAGCCTTCCTCAGCCCGCGCCTGGGTTCCACGAGCGGTGGATGTCGGGGTGCCCAGCCCCCTGCTTTCGGAGCCAACATCTCCCGCTATCCCCAATTCAGGCTGGGGCCAGGAGACGCTCACGAGCCTCCGGCTCATCTTCGTCTGGCGTCGCTTCGCGTTCCTGAGGGCGCTCGATGTGACGACGCCCAAGGTGGTGAAGGAGTTCCTGTTATGCCGCATTGCCCCTCTCCAGCGTCACTCCCGCCGGATGTTGGCCTTCGGCAGGCGTGAGGATCGCATGAGGCTCCAGGAGGAGGACCTGACGCCTGAAGCGCTGAGGAAGGTGCTCTTGGTCTTGACTGGGGACCCCACCCCCGGAAGCATCCGGCAAGGGGGGGGGGGCTTTGTTGTACCTTTGCTCGAACAGGGGCGACTTTGTGAATCAGATGCCCAACTTCAACGAATGGGGGTTGCGCCCTGCTGGCCTCCTGGGGCCTCGCGAGAACCCAATGGTGGTGACTGCCCTTCCAGTCGCCCACGGCGGTCCTTCCTCGAGTGGGGAGCAGGGAGGCATGGGCCGCTGGAGGCTGAGGGGGCCCCCGCCGGGATGACGACGCCAGGCAGCACTCCTAAGGGGGCAGCTCCTGAGGCATGTACTGCTGCGGCTGAAGGCGTTGAGCCGCTGCCGCGGCGCCCATGGTTGAGGCCCCTGAGGCCCCAGCTACCCTTCTTGGTGAGGCGACCGTCGGCGTGCATTAGGACGACGCCCCTGACGCTGGTCACCTTGATGCTTCTTCCTTGTCATAGGCTGACCCCTGCGCTCAACTCCTGGGCCGCTTCCGCATGGACTTCGAGGCTCTCCGGAAGAGAAGGGAGGCCTTGGGTGACGACACCCTTGCCGCTTTGCTCAAGCGCAGAAGTATTTCGCCATTGATGAGTAAGCCTTCCCCTTTCCTAGCTCCTGACCCTCCTGTTGCTTTGGCTGATCCTTGCTCTGCAGGGCCCTTCCTGCCGAGCTCACGGAGATGGCTGAGGAGCCATCCCACCAGGCTTCGCCCTCTCCACCGCCTTCGAGCGCTCCGAGCTCAAGCAGAGCCCTTGTGGTGAGGCCGGTCGGAGAGGTGAGCCATCTGGGCGATCGCGGCTCAAGGCCATGAGCCTTCTCGGGCATAGCCAACCTGCCTGGGCTTCTCGACCGTCGTGGATGGCGATTGGCTGAGGTCAGCCCTGCGCTCTTCATTTGGGGATGGGCTGGCTCCAGGCCGGGCTTCTGGCGAGGCGTGCCCGGCCATCGTGAGGGCGCCAGCCCCCAGCCCCCTGCCCTGAGGGGGAGTCCTGATTCGTGGCCCTCTGCGCTTACTTGGGGCGGATGACGGCGCGGAAGACGTGCTCGAGCGCGCCCGGGAGCGTCACGCTCTTTGCCAAGGGTTTCTTCGGAGGGCGGCTAACGCGGTGAGTCTGCTTGGTGAAGAGCTCGCTGACGAAGACGCGTGCCTTGAGGCTGAGGGCCTGTGCCTGGCTGAAGAGAGGCGCAAGCTGAAGGCGGCTGTTGCCCTTGCGTGCCACCAACGTGACCTCGACAATGAGGAAGCCGAGGCGTCGCTGGCAGCCTCTCGGGAGGCCCGTTCCCGAGCTGTCGAGGAGGCCCGAGAGGCTGACCGGCGGCATGAGGCGACGGAGGAGCAGGCGCGGGAACTCCAGGCCTGGTGCCATTCCCTGGAGCAGCAGGTGGAGCTGCGTGAGACGGCCCTTGCGTCGATGAAGGTGGCTTCGGTCGACCAGGCAGAGCTCCAAAGGCGTGAGGAGGCACTGACGCTGGAAGCTGCCAAATGCGCACGCGATCTTGAGCGTCTGGAGACGAGGGAGCGATTGGTGACGCAGGCGGAGGATGACGTCACTGCGCGCGAGGCCCGAGTCCTGGAAGAGGTTGAACGCAGGGTGGCGACGGCCCGCTTGAACCTTGGGCGCGAGTTCGAGGAGAGGCTGGGGTTGATCCGGGTCGAGGCTGAAGGCAGGACCGCCGCCCTGAGGGCCAAGCTGGATGAAGTGACGCGGCGGGCCGACGCTTCCCGGGTCGCCCTTGGCATGGCGCAGGAGGAGCTGACTACCTCCCGCACCGAGGCGCTTCTTCTCCGCCAACGGGTGGACGAGGCTGAGGCCATTGCGCGGCAGAACGAGGACGAGATACGCCAGCGGCAGATCTTGGAGCACGAGCACGGCCCCATGCTCACCACGCTCCGGGAGAGAGCCAACACAGCCTTGGGTAACATCTGTGAGGCGGCTGTTGGCGAGCCCCACGCAGTCAACTATTCTGGAAATCTTCGTTCTTCATCGGCGTGGTGACGAGCTGGAGGTGCGGTCGGTCGAGCCAACAGGTTGGTGGAGGAGAGCAGCGCGCTACTGCTTTCAAGCGCGCTTTTCTCGTCTTCACCACCTTGAACATGGACCCCAACTCGACTTTTGACGCCGCCATCGCCTTCAGCACCCGTGCCGTCCGGGACGACCTGGCGCACTAGGTAGAAGACAACGTGGATGCCCTCGTCAGGGCCTTCGCTTCTGATAACGACGGCGTGGTCGTGGCTGCTGATGAAGGCGACGTGGCGAGCGGCCCTGACGCCGCTGATGGCAACGCGGAGAGTGATGGCGAGGCCAGCGACGCCAGCGACGATTCAGGAGGTGCCCCTGAGGATGCATTGGGGGATTTATCCGACTGACCGCGTGTTGTCCCTGCTTCCTTACCCTGCGCAGATAGAGTTCGGGCCTTGCCCTGAAGGTTGTAAGAGTATTTTGGGAGGGGGAGCCCCTCATGTAAAAACTTGCATTCAGCGTATTAGTAGATGCGATATCACCGACGCGCGCCAAGTGGCTGGCTTTATGACGAGCTGGCTGGCTTGTTTACCTTCGACCAGCGTGGGCCCGAGATAACTGGGGGCTGTGGTGTCTCGAAC
The DNA here is from genome assembly GCA_021605205.1 of Aegilops longissima. NCBI lineage: Eukaryota > Viridiplantae > Streptophyta > Magnoliopsida > Poales > Poaceae > Aegilops > Aegilops longissima. Next base: position 740,550,513 of record CM038682.1, read on the forward strand.
GTATCCTGAAAGAGCCCATTGAACCTGTAATGAAAACCTCCTGAGAGGGCGCGGCGACGGCAGTCTGGGCTGCACGCAAGCTTGGCCTGGCCCGGCTCGTGAGGGGCTCACGAGGGGAGGCAGCTGAGGCAAAGTGGTAACCAGAACGCAAGAGATTGCTCGAACGAGACTAAAACACCCCTCCCCGAACACACGCAAATCTCAAGCTCAAATCCAACTTAAATCCAACGGGGGAAAACGACAGCCAAGGGAAAAAGCAATGAAAGCATAAAAAGGCCGCGTCCGGACCTAGTCTAGTCTTGGACGTCTTCTCACCAGCGCGGAGCTAAGTGCTGCCACTGGGCGTGGGAGGGAGCCCCAGGGCCTGAGGCCGGCACTCCTGAGATTCCGGGGCGTGTACAGCCCCACTCATTATTACGTGAGAGTGTCACGGGGCGACGAGCTTCACAGGCACTGGGCCTTCTTCACAGGTACCGGCCTTGCTTCATATCGCCAGACGAGGGCCCCGCCTTACGCCACACTCTAGTGCCACCGACGACAACCGGAAACCAGGACGCCGCCGATGGGGTAGAGCGGTCGCCAGCGGTTCCCCCGACGACCACGGGTCCTCTGCCAGGGGCAGGCCCTGAGGCACCTCCCCAGCAGAGGGCCTACCTCCTTAGGACGCCTTGTTGGAAATATGCCCTAGAGGCAATAATAAATTAGTTATTATTATTATATTTCCTTGTTCATGATAATCGTTTATTATCCATGCTATAATTGTATTGATAGGAAACTCAAATACATGTGTGGATACATAGACAACACCATGTCCCTAGCAAGCCTCTATTGGCTAGCTCGTTGATCAATAGATGGTTATGGTTTCCAACCATGGACATTGGATGTCATTGATAACGGATCACATCATTAGGAGAATGATGTGATGGACAAGACCCAATCCTAAGCCTAGCACAAAGATCGTAGTTCGTATGCTAAAGCTTTTCTAATGTCAAGTATCATTTCCTTAGACCATGAGATTGTGCAACTCCGGATACCGTAGGAATGCTTTGGGTGTACCAAACGTCCACAACGAATCGGGTGGCTATAAAGGTACACTACGGTATCTCCGAAAGTGTCATTGGGTTGGCACGAATCGAGGCTGGGATTTGTCACTCCGTGACGGAGAGGTATCTCTGGGCCCACTCGGTAGGACATCATCATAATGTGTACAATGTGATCAAGGAGTTGATCACGGATGATGTGTTACGAACGAGTAAAGAGACTTGCGGTAACGAGATTGAACAAGGTATCGGGATACCGACGATCGAATCTCGGGCAAGTATCGTACCGATAGACAAAGGGAATTGTATACGGATTGATTAAAGTCCTTGACATCGTGGTTCATCCGATGAGATCATCGTGGAACATGTGGGAGCCAACATGGGTATCCAGATCCCGCTGTTGGTTATTGACCGAGAACGCCTCGGTCATGTTCAGATGGTTCCCGAACCCGTAGGGTCTACACACTTAAGGTTCGATGACGCTAGGGTTATAAAGGAAGCTTGTATGTGGTTACCGAATGTTGTTCGAGTCCGGATGAGATCCCGGACGTCACGAGGAGTTCGGAATGGTCCGGAGGTAAAGATTTATATATGGGAAGTGCTGTTTCGCCATCGGGACAAGTTTCGGGTTATCGGTATTGTACCGGGACCACGGAGGGGTCCCGGGGCCCACCGGTGGGGCCACCTACCCGGGGGCCACATGGGCCCTAGGTGGTGCGTTTAGGCCTGCATGGGCCAAGGGAACCAGCCCCAAGAGGCCCATGCGATGAAACACTTGGAGAGGAAGAGTCCATAGAGGGAAGGCACCTGAGGGTGCCTTGGGAGGATGGACTCCTCCCCCTCTTGGCGCGCACCTCCCTTGGAGGAGGGGGCAAGGCTGCGCCCCCCTCTCCCTTGCTCCTATATATAGTGGAGGGAGGGAGGGCATCCACACCTGAGCCCTGGCGCCTCCCTCCCTCCGTGACTCCTCCTCCTCTCCCGTAGGTGCTTGGCGAAGCCCGCAGGATTGCCACGCCTCCACCACCACCACGCCGCTGTGTTGCTGTTGGATGGAGTCTTCCTCAACCTCTCCTCTCTCCTTGCTGGATCAAGGCATGGGAGACGCCACCGGCTGTACGTGTGTTGAACGCGGAGGTGCCGTCCGCTCGCACTAGGATCTCCGGTGATTTGAATCACGACGAGTACGACTCCTTCAACCCCGTTCTCATGAACGCTTCCGCTTAGCGATCTACAAGGGTATGTAGATGCACTCTCCTTCCTCGTTGCTAGAATCTTCATAGATTGATCTTGGTGATGCGAGAAAATTTTGAATTTCTGCCACGTTCCCCAACAAGTGGCATCATGAGCTAGGTCTATTGCGTAGATTCTTTGCACGAGTAGAACACAAAGTAGTTGTGGGCGTTGATGATGTTCAATATGCTTACCGTTACTAGTCCAATCTTGTTTCTACGGTATTGTGGGATGAAGCGGCCGGACCGACCTTACACGCACTCTTACGTGAGACAGGTTCCACCGATCGACATGCACTTGGTGCATAAGGTGGCTAGCGGGTGCCGCTCTCCCACTTTAGTCGGAACGGATTCGATGAAAAGGGTCCTTATGAAGGGTAAATAGCAATTGGCATATCACGCTGTGGTTTTATGAGGTAAGAAACGTTTTGCTAGAACCCATAGCAGCCACGTAAAACATGCAAACAACAATTAGAGGACGCCTAACTTGTTTTTGCAGGGTATGCTATGTGATGTGATATGGCCAAGAAGAATGTGATGAATGATATGTGATGTATGAGATTGATCATGTTCTTGTAATAGGACTCACGACTTGCATGTCGATGAGTATGACAACCGGCAGGAGCCATAGGAGTTGTCTTTATTTATTGTATGACCTGCGTGTCATTGAACAACGCCATGTAATTACTTTACTTTATTGCTAACCGGTAGCCATAGTAGTAGAAGTAATAGTTGGCGAGACAACTTCATGAAGACACGATGATGGAGATCATGATGATGGAGATCATGGTGTCATGCCGGTGACGATGATGATCATGGAGCCCCGAAGATGGAGATCAAAAGGAGCAAAATGATATTGGCCATATCATGTCACTACTATATAATTGCATGTGATGTTTATTATGTTTATGCATCTTGTTTACTTAGAACGACGGTAGTAAATAAGATGATCCCTTACACAAATATCAAGAAGTGTTCTCCCCGATCGTGCACCGTTGCTACAGTTCGTCGCTTCTAAGCACCACGTGATGATCGGGTGTGATGGATTCTTACGCTCACATACAACGGTGTAAGACAGTTTTACACATGCAAAACACTTAGGGTTAACTTGACGAGCCTAGCATGTACAGACATGGCCTCGAACACGTAAGACCGAAAGGTCGAGCATGAGTCGATAGAAGAAACGATCAACATGAAGATGTTCACCGACGATGACTAGTCCGTCTCACGTGATGATCGGACACGGCCTAGTTGACTCGGATCATGTAATCACTTAGATGACTAGAGGATGTCTATTCGGTGGGAGTTCATAAGATGAACTTAATTATCCTGAACATAGTCAAAAAGATTTTGCAAATTATGTCGTAAGCTCGCGCTTTAGTTCCACTGTTTTAAATGTGATCCTAGAGAAAGTTTAGTTGAAAGTTGATAGTAGCAATTATGCGGACTAGGTCCGTAGACTGAGGATTGTCCTCATTGCTTCTTAGAAGGCTTATGTCCTTAATGTACTGCTCAGTGTGCTGAACCTCGAACGTGGTATGTGGATGTTGCGAACATTTGACATACACGTTTTGATAACTACGTGATAGTTCAGTTAAACGGTTTAGAGTTGAGGCACCAAAGACGTTTCAAACGTCATGAACATATGAGATGTTTCGAGGGCTGAAATTGGGATTTCAAGCTCGTGCCCACGTCAAAAGGTATGAGACCTCGGACGATTTTCTTAGCCTGCAAACTAAGGGAGAAAAGCTCAATTGTTGAGCTTGTGCTCAGATTGTCTGAGTGCAACAATCACTTGAATCGAGTGGGAGTTGATCTTCCAGATGAGATAGTGATGTTTCTCCAAAGTCATTGCCACCAAGCTGCTAGAAGCTTCGTGATGAACTATAACATATCAGGGATAAATATGATGATCCTTGAGATATTCGCGATGTTTGACATCGCGAAAGTAGAAATCAAGAAGGAGCATCAATTGTTGATGGTTGATGAAACCACTAGTTTCAAGAAGGGCAAGGGCAAGAAGGGACACTTCGTGAAATGGCAAATCAGTTGCTGCTCCAGTGAAGAAACCCAAGGTTGAACCCAAACCCGAGACTAAGTGCTTCGTAATAAGGGAACAGCCACGGAGCAGAATTACCCTAGATACTTGGTAGATAAGAAGGCTGGCAAGGTCGATAGAAGTATATTTGATATACATTATGTTAATGTGTACTTTACTAGTACTCCTAGTAGCACCAGGGTATTAAGATACCGGTTCGGTTGCTAAGTGTTAGTAACTCGAAATAAAAGGCTACGGAATAAACGGAGACTAGCTAAAGGTGAGCTGACGATATGTGTTGGAAGTGTTTCCAAGGTTGATGTGATCAAGCATCGCTCGCTCCCTCTACCATCGAGATTAGGTGTTAAACCTAAACAATTGTTATTTGGTGTTTGCGTTGAGCATAGACATGATTGGATTATGTCTATCGCAATACGGTTATTCATTTAAGGAGAATAATGGTTACTCTGTTTATTTGAATAATACCTTCAATGGTCTTGCACCTAAAGGAATGGTTTATTGAATCTCGATCGTAGTGATACACATTTTCATGCCAAAAGTATAAGATAGTAATGATAGTACCACTTACTTGTGGCACTGCCATGTAAGTCATATTGGTGTAAAACGCATGAAGAAGCTCCATGTTGATGGATCTTTGGACTCACTCGTTTTTGAAAAGTTTGAGACATGCAAACCATGTCTATTGGTGTATACGCACGATGAAACTCCATGCAGATGGATCGTTTGGACTCACTTGATTTTGAATCACTTGAGATATGCAAATCATACCACATGGGCAAGATGATTGAAAAGCCTCGGTTTCAATAAGATGGAACAAGATAGCAACTTGTTGGAAGTAACACATTTTGATGTGTGCAGTCCAATGAGTCTTTGAGGCATGCAAATGAATATCGTTATGTTCTTACTTCACAGATGATTCGAGTAGATATTGAGTATATTGACTTGATGAAGCACGAGTCTGAATTATTGAATGGTTCAAGTAATTTCAGAGTGAAGATTGAAGATCATCGTGACAAGAGGATAGAATGTCTATGATATGATCATAGAGATGAATATCTGAGTTACGAGTTTTGGCACACAATTAAGACATTGTGCAAATTGTTTCACAATTAATACCGTCTGGAATACCATAGTGTGATGGTGTGTCCGAACATCATAGTTGCAACCTATTGGATATGGTGCGTACCATGATGTCTCTTATCGAATTACCACTGTCGTTCATGGGTTAGGCATTAGAGACAACCGCACTCACTTTAATAGGGCACCACGTAATTCCGTTGAGATGACACCGTATGAACTATGGTTTAGAGAAACCTAAGCTGTCATTTCTTAAAGGTTTGGGCTATGACGCTTATGTGAAAAAGTTTCAGGTTGATAAGCTCGAACCCAAAGCGGATAAAATGCATCTTCATAGGACACCCAAAACAGTTGGGTATACCTCCTAATTCAGATCCGAAAGCAATAGGGATTGTTTCTTGAATCGGGTCCTTTCTCGAGGAAAAGTTCGTCTTGAAAAGTTGAGTGGGAGGATGGTGGAGACTTGATGAGGTTATTGAACCATCACTTCAACTAGTGTGTAGCAGGGCACAGGAAGTTGTTCCCATGGCACCTACACCAATTGAAGTAGAAGCTTATGATAGTGATCATGAAGTTTCGGATCAAGTCACCGACGTACCTCAGAGGGTGACAAGGATGCGTATTACTTCAGAGTGGTAAGCAATCCTGTCTTGAAGGTCATGTTGCTAGACAACAATGAACCTACGAGCTATGGAGAAGCAATGGTGGGCCCAAATTCCGACAAATGGTTAGAGGCCATGAAATCCGAGATAGTATCCATATATCAGAACAAAGCATGGACTTTGGTGGACTTGCCCGATGATCGGCAAGCCATTGAAATAAATGGGTCTTTAAGAAGAAGACGGACATGGACGGTAATGTCACCTTCTATGAAGCTCGACTTGTGGCAAAGAGTTTTTCACAAGTTCAAGGAGTTGACTACGATGAGATTTTCTCATCCGTAGCGATGCTTAAGTCCGTCGGAATCATGTTAGCATAAGCTGCATTTATGAAATCTGGCAGATGGATGTCAAAATGAGTTTCCTTACCGGTTTTCGTAAGGAAAGGTTGTATGTGATATAATCAAAAGTTTTGTCGATCCTAAGGATGCTAAAAGGTATGCTAGCTCCAGTGATCCTTCTAAGGACCGGAGTAAGCATCTCGGAGTTGGAATGTGCGCTTTGATGAGATGATCAAAGATTTTGGGTTTATACAAAGTTTATGAGAAACTTGTATTTCCAAAGAAGTGAGTGGGAGCACTATAAATTTCGATGAGTATATGTTGTTGACATATTGATGATCGAAATGATGTAGAATTTCTCGTAAAGCATATAGGGTTAAAGTGTTTTCAAGTGAAAACCTGGATTAAGCTACTTGAACATTGAGCATCAAGATCTATGAGGATAGATCAAAACGCTCAATAGTACTTTCAAATGAGCACATACCTTGACATAATCTTGAAAGTGTTCAAGATGGATCATCAAAGAAGGAGTTCTTGCACGAGTTGTAAGGTATGGAGTTAAGAGTTAAAAGCTCGACCACGGCAGTAAAAGAGAGAAAGGACGAAGGTCGTCCCTATGCTTCGAGACATAGGCTCTATAGTATGCTATGCTGTGTACCGCACCGGAAGTGTGCCTTGCCATGAGTCGATCAAGGGTACAAGAATGATCCAGAATGGATCATTGGACAATGATCAAATTGTCCTTGGAGTAAATGAGGACATGTTTCTCGATTATGGAGGTGATAAAGAGTTCGGCGTAAAGGGTTACGTCGATGCAAGCTTTAACACCTATCCGAGTGACTCTGAGTAGCAAACCGGATACATATAGTGGAGCAACCATTTGGAATAGCTTCAAGTGGAGCGTGGAAGCAGCATTTATAATATGACCTAGAAATTTGCAAAGCACACACGGATCTAAAAGGTTTAGACCCGTTGACTAAAACCCGTTGACTAAAACCTCTCTCACAAGCAAAACATGATCAAACCTAAGAAATCATTGAGTCTTAATCACATGGTGATGTGAACTAGTTTAAGACACTAGTAGACTCTTTGGATGCTGGTCACATGGCGATGTGACCTATCAGTGTTAATCACATGACGATGTGAACTAGATTATTGACTCTAGTGCAAGTGGGAGACTGTTGGAAATATGCCCTAGAGGCAATAATAAATTAGTTATTATTATTATATTTCCTTGTTCATGATAATCGTTTATTATCCATGCTATAATTGTATTGATAGGAAACTCAAATACATGTGTGGATACATAGACAACACCATGTCCCTAGCAAGCCTCTATTGGCTAGCTCGTTGATCAATAGATGGTTATGGTTTCCTAACCATGGACATTGGATGTCATTGATAACGGGATCACATCATTAGGAGAATGATGTGATGGACAAGACCCAATCCTAAGCCTAGCACAAAGATCGTAGTTCGTATGCTAAAGCTTTTCTAATGTCAAGTATCATTTCCTTAGACCATGAGATTGTGCAACTCCGGATACCGTAGGAATGCTTTGGGTGTACCAAACGTCACAACGTAATCGGGTGGCTATAAAGGTACACTACGGTATCTCCGAAAGTGTCATTGGGTTGGTACGAATCGAGACTGGGATTTGTCACTCCGTGTGACGGAGAGGTATCTCTGGGCCCACTCGGTAGGACATCATCATAATGTGCACAATGTGATCAAGGAGTTGATCACGGGATGATGTGTTACGAACGAGTAAAGAGACTTGCCGGTAACGAGATTGAACAAGGTATCGGGATACCGACGATCGAATCTCGGGCAAGTATCGTACCGATAGACAAAGGGAATTGTATACGGGATTGATTAAAGTCCTTGACATCGTGGTTCATCCGATGAGATCATCGTGGAACATGTGGGAGCCAACATGGGTATCCAGATCCGCTGTTGGTTATTGACCGGAGAACGCCTCGGTCATGTTCGCATGGTTCCCGAACCCGTAGGGTCTACACATAAGGTTCGATGACGCTAGGGTTATAAAGGAAGCTTGTATGTGGTTACCGAATGTTGTTGAGTCCGGATGAGATCCCGGACGTCACGAGGAGTTCGGAATGGTCCGGAGGTAAAGATTTATATATGGGAAGTGCTGTTTCGCCATCGGGACAAGTTTCGGGTTATCGGTATTGTACGGGACCACGGAGGGGTCCGAGGGCCCACCGGTGGGGCCACCTACCGGGGGGCCACATGGGCCCTAGGTGGTGCGCCTAGGCCTGCATGGGCCAAGGGAACCAGCCCCAAGAGGCCCATGCGCATGAAACACTTGGAGAGGAAGAGTCCATAGAGGGAAGGCACCTCCGAGGGTGCCTTGGGAGGATGGACTCCTCCCCCCCTCTTGGCCGCACCCCTCCCTTGGAGGAGGGGGCAAGGCTGCGCCTCCCCCCTCTCCCTTGCTCCTATATATAGTGGAGGGGAGGGAGGGCATCCACACCTGAGCCCCTGGCGCCTCCCTCCCTCCCGTGACTCCTCCTCCTCTCCCGTAGGTGCTTGGCGAAGCCCTGCAGGATTGCCACGCTCCTCCACCACCACCACGCCGTTGTGTTGCTGTTGGATGGAGTCTTCCTCAACCTCTCCCTCTCTCCTTGCTGGATCTGTTGGGGAACGTAGTAATTTCAAAAAATTTTCCTACGATCACGCAAGACCACGGTGATGGCATAGCAACGAGAGGATAGAGTATCCGTCCACGTACCCTCGTAGACCGAAAGCGGAAGCGTTATAACAACGCGGTTGATGTAGTCGTACTTCTTCCCGATCCAACCGATCCAAGTACCGAACGTCACGGCACCTCCGAGTTCTGCACACGTTCAGCTCGATGGCGTCCCTCGAACTCCGATCCAGCCGAGTGTTGAGGAGAGTTTCATCAAGACGACGGCGTGGTGACGATGATGATGTTCCACCGACGCAGGGCTTCGCCTAAGCTCCGCTACGGTATGATCGAGGTGTAATCTGGTGGAAGGGGGCACCGCACACGGCTAAGGAACGATCTAATCGATCAACTTGTGTCCAAGGGGTGCCCCCTGCCCCGTATATAAAGGATGGAGGAGGAGGAGGCCGCCAAGGCAATAGGTGCGGCGGTGTGGAGTCCTACTAGGACTCCAAGTCCTAGTAGGAGTCCACCAAGAGGGAGGAAGGAGAAGGAAGTGGAGGAGAAGGAGAGGTGGCGGCCCCCTTTCCCTAGTCCAATTCGGACTAGAGGGAGGGGGCGCAGCAGCCTTTTTCTCTTCCCACTAAAGCCCATCAAGGCCCATTACTTCTCCCGTAATCCCGTAACTCCCGGTACTCGAAAAATACCGAATCATTCGAACCTTTCGAACTCGAATATAGTCGTCCAATATATCGATCTTTACGTCTCGACCATTTCGAGACTCCTCGTCATGTCCCCGATCTCATCCGGGACTCGAACTCCTTCGGTACATCAAAACTCATAAACTCATAATATAACCATCATCGAAACCTTAAGCGTGCGGACCCTACGGGTTCGAGAACTATGTAGACATGACCGAGACACCTCTCTGGTCAATAACCAATAGCGGGACCTGGATGCCCATATTGGTTCCTACATATTCTACGAAGATCTTTATCGGTCGAGACCGCATAACAACATCGTTGTTCCCTTTGTCATCGGTATGTTACTTGCCCGAGATTCGATCGTCGGTATCAATACCTAGTTCAATCTCGTTCTTGGCAAGTCTCTTTTCTCGTTCCGTAATACATCATCTCACAACTAACACATTTAGTTGCAATGCTTGCAAGGCTTATGTGATGTGCATTACCGAGAGGGCCCAGAGATACCTCTCCGACAATCGGATGACAAATCCTAATCTCGAAATATGCCAACCCAACATGTACCTTGGAGACACCTGTAATGTACCTTTATAATCACCCGATTACGTTGTGACGTTTGGTAGCACCCAAAGTGTTCCTCGGGCAAACGGAGTTGCATAATCTCATAGTCATAGGAACATGTATAAGTCATGAAGAAAAGCACTAGCAACAAACTATACGATCAGGTGCTATGCTAATGGAATGGGTCATGTCAATCAGATCATTCAACCAATGATGTGATCCCGTTAATCAAATAACAACTCCTTGTTCATGGTTAGGAAACATAACCATCTTTGATTAACGAGCTAGTCAAGTAGAGGCATACTAGTGACACTCTGAGGTTTATGTATTCACACATGTATTATGTTTCCGGTTAATACAATTCTAGCATGAATAATAAACATTTATCATGATATAAGGAAATAAATAATAACTTTATTATTGCCTCTAGGGCATATTTCCTTCAGTCTCCCACTTGCACTAGAGTCAATAATCTAGTTCACATCATCATGTGATTTAACACAATATTCACATCTATATGTGATTAACACCCATAGTTCACATCGACATGTGACCAACACCCAAAGGGTTTACTAGAGTCGATAATCTAGTTCACATCGCTATGTGATTAACACCCAAAGAGTACTAAGGTGTGATCATGTTTTGCTTGTGAGATAATTTTAGTCAACGGGTCATCACATTCGTGAGCCGTAAGTATTTTGCAAATTTCTATGTCTACAATGCTCGCTTGCGGAGCTACTCTAGCTAATTGCTCCCACTTTCAATATGTATCTAGATTGAGACTCGAGTCATCTAGATTAGTGTTAAAACTTGCATCGACGTAACCTTTTACTTATTTAACCTTTTTCACTTCCATAATCGAGAAACATATCCTTATTCTACTAAGGATAATTTTGACCGCTGTCCATTGATCTACTCCTAGATCTCTATTGCACTCCTTGCCAATCTTAGTGGTAGGGTATGCAATAGATCAGTACACAACATGACATACTTTATAGAACCTATGGCTGATGCATAGGGAATGACTTTCATTCTCTTTCTATCTTCTGCCGTGGTCGGGTTTTGAGTCTTACTCAATCTCACACCTTGTAACACAGGCAAGAACTCTTTCTTTGACTGTTCCATTTTGAACTACTTCAAAATCTTGTCAAGGTATGTATTCATTGAAAAACTTATCAAGCGTCTTGATCTATCTCTATAGATCTTGATGCTCAATATGTAAGCAGCTTCACCGAGGTCTTTCTTTGAAAAACTCCTTTCAAATACTCCTTTATGCTTTGCAGAATAATTCTACATTATTTCCGATCAACAATATGTCATTCACATATACTTATCGAAATCTTGTAGTGCTCCCACTCACTTTCTTGTAAATACAGGCTTCTCCAAAAGTCTGTAAAAACCATATGCTTTGATCAAATCATCAAGCATATATTCCAACTCGAGATGCTTGCACCAGTCCATAGATGGATCATTTGGAGCTTGCACATTTTGTTAGCTCCTTTAGGATTGACAAAACCTTCTGGTTGCATCATATACAACTCTTCTTTAATAAATCCATTAAAGAATGTAGTTTTGACATCCATTTGCCAGATTTCATAAAATGTGGCAATTGCTAACATGATTCGGACAGACTTAAGCATCGCTACTGATTGAGAAAATCTCATTGTAGTCAACACCTTGAACTTGTCAAAACCTTTTGCGACAAGTCGAGCTTTGTAGATAGTAACACTACTATCAACATCTGTCTTCCTCTTGAAGATCCATTTATTCTCAATGGCTTGCCGATCATCGAGCAAGTCAACCAAAGTCCATACTTTGTTCTCATACATGGATCCCATCTCAGATTTCATGGTCTCAAACCATTTCGCGGAATCTGGGCTCATCATCGCTTCCTCATAGTTCGAGGTTCATCATGGTCTAGTAACATGACTTTAGAATATGATTACCGTATCACACTGGTGCGGATCTTACTCTGGAAGACCCACGAGGTTTGGTAGCAACTTGATCTGAAGTTTCATGATCATCATCATTAACTTCCTTACTAATTGGTGTAGGAATCACTTTGGAACTGATTTCGTGATGAACTACTTTCCAATAAGGGAGAAGGTACAATTACCTCATCAAGTTCTACTTTCCTCCCACTCACTTCTTTCGAGAGAAACTTCTTCTCTAGAAAGGATCCATTTTAGCAACAAATGTTTTGCCTTTAGATCTGTGATAGAAGGTGTACCCAACAGTTTCTTTTGGGTATTCTATGAAGACGCACTTCTCGATTTGGGTTCGAGCTTATCGGTGAAAACTTTTTCACATAAGCATCACAACTCCAAACTTTAAGAAATGACAGCTTAGGTTTATTGCTAAACCATAGTTCATACGGTGTCATCTCAAGCGGATTTAGATGGTGCCCTATTAAGCGTGAATGCAGCTGTCTCTAATGCATAACCCCAAAACTATATCTCGTAAGAGACATCATAGATCGCACCATATCAAAATAAAGTACGGTTCTGACGTTCGGACACACCATAACGTTGTGGTGTTCCGGTGGCGTGAGCTGTGAAACTATTCCACATTGTTTTAATTGAAGACCAAACTTCGTAACTCAAATATTCATCTCCACGATCAGATCGCAAAAACTTTATTTTCTTGTTACGATGATTTTCCACTTCACTCTGAAATTCTTTGAACCTTTCAACTATTTCAGACTTATGTTTCATCAAGTAGATATACCCATATCTGCTCAAATCATCTTGTGAAGGTCAGAAAATAACGATACTTGCCACGAGCATCAACACTCATTGGATCGCATACATCGGTATGTATTATTCCCAATAAGTCGGTAGCTTGTTCCATTGTTCCGAGAACGGAGTTTTAGTCATCTTGCCCAAAAGGCACGGTTCGCAAGCATCAAATGATTCATAATCAAGTGATTCCAAAAGTCCATCGGCATGGAGTTTTCTTCATGCGCTTTACACCAATATGACCTAAGCGGCGATTGCCACAAATAAGTTGCACTATCATTATTAACTTTGCATCTTTTGGTTTCAATATTATGAATATGTGTATCACTATGATCGAGATCCAATGAACCATTTTCATTGGGTGTGTAACCATATAAGGTTTTATTCATGTAAGCAGAACAACAATTTATTCTCTTACTTAAATGAATAACCGTATTGCAATAAACATGATCAAATCATATTTATGCTCAACACCAAATAACACTTATTTAGGTTCCACACTAATCCCGAAAGTATAGGGAGTGTGCGATGATGATCATATCAATCTTGGAACTACTTCCAACACTCATCGTCACTTCCCTTCAACTAGTCTCTGTTTATTACGTAACTCCTGTTTGAGTTACTAATCTTAGCAACCTGAGCAGTATCAAATACTCAGGGGTTACTATAAACACTAGTAAGGTACACATCAATAACCTGTATATCAAATATAACCTTGTTCACTTTGCCATCCTTCTTATCCACCAAATATTCAGGGTAGTTCCGCTTCGGTGACCAGTTCCATTGCAGCAAAAGTACTCGGTCTCGGGCTTAGGTCTAGACTTGGGCTTCTTCACTCGAGCAGCAACTTGCTTGCCGTTCCATTTGAAGTTCCCTTCTTCCCTTTGCCATTTTCCTTGAGACTAGTGGTCTTGTCAACCATCAACACTTGATGTTTTTCTTGATTTCTACCTTCGCCGATTTTAGCATCGCGAAGAGCTCGAGAATCTTTTCGTCATCCCTTGCATACTATAGTTCATCACGAAGTTCTACTAACTTAGTGATGGTGACTAGAGAATTCTGTCAATCACTATCTTATCCGGAAGATTAACTCCCACTTGATTCAAGCGATTGAAGTACTCGGACAATCTGAGCACATGCTCACTAGTTGAGCGATTCTCCTCCATCTTTTAGCTATAGAACTTGTTGGAGACTTCATATCTCTCAACTCGGTATTTGCTTGAAATATTAACTTCAATTCTGGAACATCTCATATGGTCCATGACGTTCAAAACGTCTTTGAAGTCCCGATTCTAAGCCGTTAAGCATGGTGCACTAAACTATCAAGTAGTCATCATATTGAGCTGGCCAAACGTTCATAACGTCAGATCGCTCATATTGAGCTAGCCAAGCGTTCATAACGCCGCATCTGCTCCTGCAATAGGTATGTCACCTAGCGGTGCATTAAGGTCATAATTCTTCTGCGCAGCAATGAGGATAAACCTCAGATCACGGATCCAATCCGCATCATTGCTACTAACATCTTTCAATACAATTTTCTCTAGGAACACATATGAAAACATAGGGAAGCAACAACGCGAGCTATTGATCTACAACATAATTTGCAAAATACTATCAGGACTAAGTTCATGATAAATTAAAGTTCAATTAATCATATTACTTAAGAACTCCCACTTAGATAGACATCTCTCTAGTCATCTAAGTGATCACGTGATCCAAATCAACTAAACCATGTCCGATCATCACGTGAGATGGAGTAGTTTCAATGGTGAACATCACTATGTTGATCATATCTACTATATGATTCACGCTCGACCTTTCGGTCTCCGTGTTCGAGGTCATATCTTATATGCATAGCTCGTCAAGTATAACCTGAGTATTCGCGTGCGCAACTGTTTTGCACCCGTTGTATTTGAGCGTAGAGCCTATCACACCCGATCATCACGTGGTGTCTCAAAGACGAAGAACTTTCATAGCGGTGCATACTCGGGAGAACACTTCTTGATAATTTTGGTGAGAGATCATCTTATAATGCTACCGTCAATCAAAGCAAGATAAGATGCATAAAGGATAAACATCACATGCAATCAATATAAGTGATATGATATGGTCATCATCATCTTGTGCTTGTGATCTCCATCGCCAAGCACCGTCATGATCACCATCGTCACCGGTAGCGACACCTTGATCTCCATCGTAGCATCGTTGTCGTCTCGCCAACTATTGCTTCTCGACTATCGCTACTGCTTAGTGATAAAGTAAAGCAATTACATGGCGTTGCATTTCATACAATAAGCGACAACCATATGGCTCCTGCCGATTGCCGATAACTTCGGTTACAAAACATGATCATCTCATACAATAAAATATAGCATCACGTCTTGACCATATCACATCACAACATGCCCTGCAAAAACAAGTTAGGCGTCCTCTACTTTGTTGTTGCAAGTTTTACGTGGCTGCTACGGGCTGAGCAAGAACCGTTCTTACCACGCATCAAAACCACAGCGATACTTCGTCAAATAGACTCGTTTAACCTTCTCAAGGACCGGGCGTAGCCACACTCGATTCAACTAAAGTGAGAGAGACAGACACCGCCGGTCACCTTTAAGCAACGAGTGCTCGGGCGGTGAAACCAGTCTCGCGTAAGCGTCTGGCGTAATGTCGGTCCGGCCGCTTCATCTCACAATACCGCTGAACCAAAGTATGACATGCTGGTAGGCAGTATGACTTGTATAATCCACAACTCACTTGTGTTCTACTCGTGCACATGACATCAACGCATAAAACCAGGCTCGATACCTTTGTTGGGGAGCGTAGTAATTTCAAAAATTTTCCTACGATCACGCAAGACCATGGTGATGGCATAGCAACGAGAGGATAGAGTGTCCGTCCACGTACCCTCGTAGACCGAAAGCGGAAGCGTTATAACAACGCGGTTGATGTAGTCGTACTTCTTCCCGATCCAACCGATCCAAGTACCGAGCGTCACGGCACCTCCGAGTTCTGCACACGTTCAGCTCGATGGCGTCCCTCGAACTCCGATCCAGCCGAGTGTTGAGGAGAGTTTCAATCGACCGACGGCGTGGTGACGATGATGATGTTCCACCGACGCAGGGCTTCGCCTAAGCTCCGCTACGGTATGATCGAGGTGTAATCTGGTGGAAGGGGGCACCGCACACGGCTAAGGAACGATCTAATCGATCAACTTGTGTCTCATGGGGTGCCCCCCTGCCCCCGTATATAAAGGATGGAGGAGGAGGAGGCCGGCCAAGGCAATAGGTGCGGCCAGGGTGTGGAGTCCTACTAGGACTCCAAGTCCTAGTAGGAGTCCACCAAGAGGGGAGGAAGGGAGAAGGAAGTGGAGGAGAAGGAGAGGTGGCCGGCCCCCTTTTCCCTAGTCCAATTCGGACTAGAGGGGAGGGGGGGCGCAGCAGCCTTTTTTTTCTCTTCCCACTAAAGCCCATCAAGGCCCATTACTTCTCCCGTAATCCCGTAACTCCCGGTACTCGAAAAATACCGAATCATTGGAACCTTTCCGAACTCGAATATAGTCGTCCAATATATCGATCTTTACGTCTCGACCATTTGAGACTCCTCGTCATGTCCCCGATCTCATCCGGGACTCGAACTCCTTGGTACATCAAAACTCATAAACTCATAATATAAGCATCATCGAAACCTTAAGCGTGCGGACCCTACGGGTTCGAGAACTATGTAGACATGACCGAGACACCTCTCGGTCAATAACCAATAGCGGGACCTGGATGCCCATATTGGTTCCTACATATTCTACGAAGATCTTTATCGGTCGACCGCATAACAACATCGTTGTTCCCTTTGTCATCGGTATGTTACTTGCCGAGATTCGATCGTCGGTATCAATACCTAGTTCAATCTCGTTCTTGGCAAGTCTCTTTTCTCGTTCCGTAATACATCATCTCACAACTAACACATTTAGTTGCAATGCTTGCAAGGCTTATGTGATGTGCATTACGAGAGGGCCAGAGATACCTCTCCGACAATCGGAGTGACAAATCCTAATCTCGAAATATGCCAACCCAACATGTACCTTCGGAGACACCTGTAATGTACCTTTATAATCACCCGATTCGTTGTGACGTTTGGTAGCACCCAAAGTGTTCCTCGGGCAAGCGGAGTTGCATAATCTCATAGTCATAGGAACATGTATAAGTCATGAAGAAAAGCACTAGCAACAAACTATACGATCAGGTGCTATGCTAATGGAATGGGTCATGTCAATCAGATCATTCAACCAATGATGTGATCCCGTTAATCAAATAACAACTCCTTGTTCATGGTTAGGAAACATAACCATCTTTGATTAACGAGCTAGTCAAGTAGAGGCATACTAGTGACACTCTGTAGGTTTATGTATTCACACATGTATTATGTTTCCGGTTAATACAATTCTAGCATGAATAATAAACATTTATCATGATATAAGGAAATAAATAATAACTTTATTATTGCCTCTAGGGCATATTTCCTTCAGGATCAAGGCATGGGAGACGTCACCGGGCTGTACGTGTGTTGAACGCGGAGGTGCCGTCCGTTCGGCACTAGGATCTCCGGTGATTTGAATCACGACGAGTACGACTCCTTCAACCCCGTTCTCATGAACGCTTCCGCTTAGCGATCTACAAGGGTATGTAGATGCACTCTCCTTCCCTCGTTGCTAGAATCTTCATAGATTGATCTTGGTGATGCGTAGAAAATTTTGAATTTCTGCTACGTTCCCCAACACGCCTTGCTCCGAATGCCGCGGTGGTGATGCCGGATCTCGGCCCCTCTCCTGCAGCCCCCGGCGCCCTCCTCCTGAGGGGTAGGAAACTGCAGGACTGGGGCAGCCACCTGCTGTGGCGACCTGCGCCTCCTGCGATCCATGGTTAGCGTATGCCTGCTCCTGAGGAATTAGCGGTACCCAATAATCGTCGCTTCCAGCGTGGCTGATGGGGCCTTCCCAGGACTCCTGGAAGAGCTCAGCTTCTGGTGCCTCGTCCCCCCAGCTTGGGCCGAGGAGCGAGCCTTGTTCGTCCTCATGCGCGTGCCCTTGGTCCATCATGTGGGGCACGTACTCTTCTGGGGCCGCCATCCCGAAGGTTGCGCCGTAGTGCTCTGTGTGCCACGCAGTCCTGCTTGAGGCGCCCACCTGGGGGTGGTAGCGCGGTGGCCCACTGGGGGCGTGGGTCATGGCGAGTCCTTCTTCGCTAGCCGGAGGCAGAGGCAGCGCCGCCGCTGGCCCGGTGCTGACGACCTGGCTAGCGTTGAGGTGGCCTTGGAGTCCGCTTGGAGCTGCGCGGGCGTGCGTGGAGCCTCCGCGTGGGCGCCTGGACCTAAGGTGGGAGTTGGGTGCGAAGGGTGAGCCCCGATGCGGCGAAGCCTGGAGCTCGCCACCCGTTCAAGAAGACGTCGCGGCCCTCCAAAGAGCCTGCATTGCCCGTAACTCT
Organism: Aegilops longissima; assembly: GCA_021605205.1. Classification (NCBI taxonomy): domain Eukaryota; kingdom Viridiplantae; phylum Streptophyta; class Magnoliopsida; order Poales; family Poaceae; genus Aegilops; species Aegilops longissima. The sequence goes on from CM038682.1 coordinate 740,568,979, forward strand.
CGGGCCACCGTGAGCGGCCCTTGAGTTCGCCTGCTCCCGTCGGGTGTCTGGCGTCGTGGGCTGCGGCGTGGTTGGGAGGCCTCGCCACGACCGCGCGCTGACGTGGCGTGAGAGCTGTCGTTGATCGTGTCGCGTCGCCCGCGGCCCGCAGCGCCCTGCGGACCGCGAGCTGCCTGGGGCATGGGGTCGCCCGGGGCGAGCGGCTCTGCATGGGTGGGCCAGGCCGCCCAGCCATCAGGGTTGCCCGCCTGGTCGCCGGACATGATGATGACGATGCGACGGGGCGCGAAGCAGCAGAAGGCGGATTCCGGCGCACCCCTACCTGGCGCGCCAAATGTCGGATTTTGGGTTCCGGCAGACCCTCTAGGTTCAAACACTGGGGTGCGCGCGGAGGTCTCGCCCTCTACCTACCTGCACCTCGCCACCTCGCTAGGATCTAAACTATGAAAGGAACAACACAAGAGACACATGGTTTATACTAGTTCGGGCCACCATTATGGTGTAATACCCTACTCTAGTTTGTGGCGTGGTGGATTGCCTCTTGGGCTGATGATGATGGACAATACAAGGAAGAACAGCCTCGCGAGGGTCTGTTCCTGGCTGGTGCGATGAACTGCTAGGGGGAGTTCAGTCGCTCTCTCTCTCTCTCTCTCTCTCTCTCTCTCTCTCTGATTGATTCCAGCTCCTGCTCTCTTTCTAGATGCCTCTACCCTGTGGGTGGCTAGTCCTATTTATAGGCAAAGGCCCTAGGCCTCTTCCCAAATATTGAGCGGGAAGACCGCCAACAATTGGCCATTTTGAAGGGGAACATCTAGTACACTTATCCTGACTAAAGTTGGTCCTCGCCTGTCAAAGGCTCTGGTGGTGACGCCGGCTTCGGCTCCACAATGACTTCCTTCCTGCCGTTGCGATAGTCTTGGTCTTGTTGCACCAAAACGGATGCCTTTGCTTGATGCTCTCGCCTGCGCTTGCTCCCTTTGCACCAAAGAGGAAAGGAGGACACTACGCGGGCTAGCGCCCGCCTGGCGCCCTTGGTCGTCATGGCTTGCGTCATGGGCACCTCGTGAGGTACCCCGCCTTGATCTCTCCGCCTCCTCGCGAGCCAGCCTGACGAGGCCATGCCTGAGGAAGCTCCCTGTCGTCCGCCCCGCGAGGCTTGGCCCCTCGCGAGGGTCTTGAGCTTGTGTTGATGAAGATGGGCCGTGCTGGGCCACCCCTTGAGCCACGCCGCAGGCCGCAGGCAGGCAAGTCTGGGGACCCCCGTTCCCAGAACGCTGACAGGATGGTGGTTCGAAGTCATGACCGCGGGCACAGCGGACAAGGTGGCCTTGTATTGGTATGCTGAGCCGTCTGTTTTAACACACAGGAGCTGGTGTGGTGATTATACACACACGCATGCATGCACACGAACTGCATCCATGCAACACTCACACAAACACATGCACCCACGCACGCACGCAACACTCACACGTACACACGCAGCCACGAACGCACGCAACACTCACACGCATACACGCACGCATGCATGCACACACCAGTACACCACACGACCAACACACACTCTCACGCTCAAGTGCTCAACCTACACGTGCACGCGCACACATCAAACCACGCAGACACATACACAACCAGGTGATTCCCGCGCACGGGTTGGAGCCTTGTCGCGCCTGCGTAAATTTGTGTTTATCTGACCTTTTCCCTATGCGAACTGACAGGTGGGACCCACAAAGAACATGGTCAATTTAACTAGTCAACATGGCGCCGCACAGACTATTTGGCCGGTCAACAGAGTGCAATCCGATGCTGAACTGTGAGCAAGTGACCGTATAATCACCGCAAAACGTATATAGTGACTGTAATCAACTTATTCTGAAGTTCGGTGACCGTATTATGCTTTTCTCTCTGTAGGCCCTCCAAAACTACATCTCTACACGTTCTTGCATGTTACATCTAACAACTATGCAATACAGCACTACTACTACCCTCTGACACAATAAATCATATGTGTTTTTAGTTTTACTAGATATCATATTGTTACTTATAATTATTCAGTTTGCATACATTAAAATTGCCTTTGAAATGTATGGCCAGTATCATCTACCGCGCGGGAAAAATCCCGCCCTTTCCTGTTTAATCAGGTTTTTATCGATGGATCATGCGAAACAGCAAAACTATAGTACTATACAGTACAAGTGACAGTTCATCGGGGCGTCGGTCGTCTACTCCTCCGTCGTAAGAGTGGAGCGCTCACTTTCATAAATCTTCTAGTCCCTTTCGCCGACATGTGGGACATCAAGCTACCGTGTCCACGTGCAATACCGAAATACAGTGCAGAGCAGCCGGGGTGAAGCACCCCAGTCATGGCGCCGGCATAGTAATGAACAATGAGGCGTCAAATCACAGAGCTGCACCTTTCCCGTAGTTAAGTTGGAGGGACGAAGTAATGATGCTAAAAAAAGAAGTTGGAGGGACGAAGCAACCATCATTTCACTCATTGCTAAATCCACTTCTCACTCATCTTATTCAACTTAACCACGTGTTGCTTCTGCCGTTGTTTTGCCTCATGTGGGACGCGGATCGGCTTGGTAAAGCACTGACACGTGGGACCGCATGTTAGCAAACCGCCAGGACAACGTCCTCCAAAAATAAGAAGCCTAATCCTAGACTTACAAAGGGCTACGTAGCTGCTACGTATACTTTCCATCTAATCTATATATGCCCCCCTGATTTTCAGGTGGGGTGGGCCTAATCCTCTCCTTTAATCCAATCAAATAGTCCCACATCACATCAGTTTGTAACTTTACGTAAACCATTACGTGGATGTAGCATTGCTCAAATAAGAAGCCTCCCCCGCCATCCGCGCGGCAAAATCACCTCCTTTTTACTAATCTTGATTCTATAATTTTTTAGATCAATATAATTGAGATTTGTATAGATAGCACACAGGAGCAAAACCAAGTGGTACGGTTAAGGGCATCCACAATGTGTAGCCAAATGTGAAAATAGCTTTTGGCATCGTGGGAACCATTGTGGACGGTGTTGCCAAAGCCAACAAGATGGAACCGAAGCTCCCTGATTGATTGATTGAAGGAATAGAAAAATGCAACGTCTCTCCTCTTTCTCCCATGCTTGGACGCATGTAGTACAGTATAGAGCACAGAGTCTACTCCCCTGTCCCTTCTATCACAAATCACAAAGCAGTGAGGCGTCAAATCACAAAAGCACGGATGAAGCAACCATCATTTCACTCTTCGCTGACTCCGCTTCTCCATCGTCTTCTTCGAGAAACCATCTCACCGCACTAGTACTCCTAGTAGTACTAGTAAAGGACTTCCTGGATGCAAATAAGGCGGTTGTCTCGGCTTGCAGGCGGCACTAGCGAATGACTTACCGTGGTCTCCCTCAATGGTGTTCTCCATCGAACGCACTTTGCCAAACCACAAAAAAAAGATATCATCGATGTCACCGCAATGGGGAAGGAAGTCAAATATAGTTACTACCTCCATTTTTTTGTACACAAGGCTAGTATATCAAAATTACAATTTGCAAAGGGCCACTAACACTAATCGATGCAAAATTGATGGGGTTAGCAACCAAGGACATTAATATCCCCTGCATGCATGCGGAAGTGAGAAGGTTGATTTGCATGGCGCTGCATTAATCAAGCGATGAGGAGTGAGATGGTTAGCTCTTTGGTCTTTGGAGAAAAAAATACGCATTAATTGACACGTGAAGCGAGGATTTGTATCGATTAAATCCATGAAGGAAAACCCGCCTTTCTTTTTAACACTAGTACTCCTAGTGCGCACGTACTTATCTTGTTTGGGTCTAGGCCTTGCATTGCCAAACTTCGCCACACATTTTGCCAAGCTTGCCTAAAGTTTTCAAAATGAGAAGGAGGTACACTTGCAAGACGGCTGTCGCGGTCGCACCGCACCCTCACACGGCCGCTCCTGCACATCGCGGTCGCACCGCACCCTCACACAGTCGCTCCTGCACGCCGCAAACCCAACCAAGGGAATGCACCCTCACTGACACGTGTTGTCGCATGTGAACAAACCAAACTCAGCCATCCTATCGCTAATACATAATTTTCGTTCATAGAGTATGTTTATCCAATCGCATGTTGGGGAGTATCCGTACGGCCCGTGCGGTGGTCTGTTGGGGAAGAAGGAAAGAAGGGTTAGGAGACGTAGGATATTCATCCAACCGCCTGAAATGGTAGACTGACCCAAGTCAGGTGACTTGCATAACAAATATATGTTTTTACACAGCAAAAGATCCATAAAAACAACAACATAAAGAAAAACTATCACTGCTCGCGGAAAGAGACGGCATCGTCGTCTTTGGCTGCCGGCGCGAACCAGCCGACATGTGTCTTCGCACCGTGGTTGTCCTCGGCCTTCAGCTACTCGTTCAAGCGGAGCATTCGTGCGCTCTGCATGGACGAGAGCACAGCCCGGTTCAAGTCGAGGACGTCCGGTTCTGCCTGCAGGAGGGCCTCGATGGCAGCGGCATCCGCGCGCTCCGCGTCGAGTCGAGCCTCCGCCGCCCGGTTCAAGTCCAGGACGTCCGGTTCCGCCTGCAGGAGGGCGTCGATGAGAGCGGCATCCACGCGCTCTGCGTCAAGTCGAGCCTCTGCCGTCCGGTTCATGTCTAGGACGTCCGGTTCCGCCTGCAGGAGGGCCTCGATGGCAGCGGCATCCGCGCGCTCCACCTCAAGTTGAGCCTCCGCCGCCCGGTTTACATCCACGACATCCGGTTCCGTCTGCAGGAGAGCCTCGATGGCAGGGGCATGCGCGTGCTCCGTGTCGAGTTGAGCCTCTGCCTCCCGGTCCTCCTTTAGTATCGCCATGTTGAACCGCTGGTCCGCCTGCACCATGGGGGACTCGGACGCCGGCACGAAGTTGACGTCCATCGTCTCATACCCATCGGGGGCCTTCTGCGCCGCGACCTCCACCATGAACATTGGATCGGCTTCCTCCTCCTCGTAGCTTGGCTCCAGAGAACTCGGGGATTGGCCCGCCGCAAAGCGAGCTTGGGAACGGAGGTCTGTGGCACCGACCGCCGCCGTGATTTCTGCGTGGCGCTTCGGCGTCAGCATCTTGTAGTAAGTGATCTTGCGGCGCACCATGGCTTTCCAGCGAACTAGGGGACGCTTGATGCGGGCTAGGGGATCGAAAGGTGGCGGAATGGGCTGGAGATTTGGTGTGGTTTTAGGGCAGTGGCTGGCGTAGGCCGAGCAGCGAAGGTTCTGGTGTGAGTAGTGGTTCCGGTGACGACCGGTCAATCGGTTTTGACTGTACATCGCTCTTGTTGCGTTCGCGTTGCAGCCCGGCACGCTGGACCCTCCATGTCGCTCACCGATTGGAACGCACTTCGTCTTGCATTTTCGCTCTCTTGTGGGACAGCAGTTGAGAGCAAACCACGTCCCTCCCCCTCCCCCACCCGCGTCATTTATTATACCACCACTCCCTCCGTTTTATGTGGAGTAAATAAAAACAGAGGGAGTATACTACGGATGAGGATCCCTTGACGTGGCCGAACCCATTGAGTAACTGACATGCGGGGCCTAGCAAGCATGGGGTCCGCCAGTAAGTGACCGAAAGGGAGGGTAAGGCAGGGATACCTACGTTAGAGGATCCACTTCCACTATACTACTTTGACCAAATGTTAGAGTAATAATATATGACATGCAACTTACACAAATGTTAGAGTAATAATATATGACATGCAACTTACACAAAGCATACAGGGTCTAATACGTTTTTAGAGGCTAAGTTTGACCAAATGTTAGAGTAATAATATATGACATGCAACTTACACAAAGCATACGGTCAAATTTGTATGTGAAAGAAGTTTCCAATGATATAATTTTCACATTATACATCTCATGTACTATTAATCTTGTCAATAGTCAAATTGGAAACCATCTTGAGTACAAATCTAGGAGTACATACGAATCTAACAATATTGATTGGGCATTGTTGAATGTTGATACCTTTTTTTATCAAAGTAGAGGTACTTTGACTACACATAAAACTTATATGTAAACTAGAAAGGATAGGAGGGAGTATATTGTACGTTCAAAAATGAAACGAACATTGAATACCCTTTATATATGATTTGTGGATGCTATGATCACCAGTTCAAAATTTTGAATCCGCCTTAGGTATCACGTGCCCCCACTCGTTCCCTCTCGATTTCATCTCGGGGTCCAGAGATCTATTGAAAGAGGACTAGGGTGGGTACATGCGAATGATACTCGGTGGAATGTTCAAATGAGGCATGCGGGAGGATGGACTCGACTGGAGGGCGACATGATCGATGGAGAAGAGGGTTGGAGAGGAATGAGAAATAAGCAAACGCCACATGATTATACTTGAACGGCTCAAATAAACAATAAGTTGTCTCGCTTGGCCTGATGCGCAACGTGGAGCACTGACGCTCGAATATGGCCGGGAAAACAGGGAAACCGACATGTGGGGCACACCCGTCGGGACGACGTAGCGCAGACTAGTCCAATGGAGGAGCTGGCCCATGACCTCCTCGCCACCGACAACTGTTCATGTGGGTCGGTGGGGCCAACAACGGGGCGCAGCTCCAGCACCGCCTCTGGACACGGCGACCGCGGTGAGCGACACGCTCATATCGTCACTACACACGGTAGGTTTCAGTGTGCCGAGGGTGGCGTTAGTGCTGTGGCATGACCAACGGTATGTTTTGTTTGTGCCCAAGGTTGCCCCATCAAAGCATTGGGTAGCCAAAATTTTGGTTGAGGTATTGGTTGCCCATGATTTGGCCGACATTGGCAAGAAAAATGAACTAGATTTGGCTAGAGTTCATTGGCATGCCAAAGAAATGGCAACCATCCAAACAAACACCAACCTTTGGGTCATGACCAAAATTTTGGTTGAGGTATTAGTTGCCCATGATTTGGCCGACATTGGCAAGAAAAATGAACTAGAGTTGGCTAGAGTTCATTGGCATGCCAAAAAAATGGCAACCATCCAAACAAATACCAATCTTTGGGTCATGACCAAAATTTTGGTAAGGTGCACTTTGGCCACAATCCAAACACACCCCAACACCCGGCTCGTCGAGGATGCACGAGGCGCCGCGACGCGTCCGCTGAGTGGTGTAGCGCAGCCAACTGCATCCTCTGGACTGAGACCATGCGGGTCATCTTGCTTTTCAATGACATGCGGGGATCGCATGTGAGCAAAGGGCATCTCCAACGTTGCCACGACCGCAGCTGACTACCCTGTCACACCAAAACCCTCGTCCCTCGTGTCGTCGCGCGGTGCGTTCCCACCCGGTGCCAGCTGCCCGCATTCATGTCGTCCATTCGTATGTAAATCGTTAAGAGGCTCGGTTCCCGAGGAACCAACTCCGGCGACTTAATGACGCACCCGGACGCTTGGCCTCACCGGAATGCGCTACTTAAAGCAGCAACGCCCAGCTAACCTCCACACCATAGCGCATCGTCCTCCTACCTGGCACCACATCCGCCATGACTGCAAGTGCGAACGCTCTGCGGGAGAGCTTGTCTTCGGGGATGAAGCTCGAGGTCGCCGCCCTCGCTCAAGTAGCCTCTCGCGATGCAATAGCGGCGTAGTCGGATGAGACGCGACCGCACAAGCGGTGGCATGCTGGCGGCCAACGACGGAGCACCGTCAGCCACGCGTCCTACTTGCCGCCGTCCAACGTCTAGCACCGCCGAGGTCGGGGACTCCTCCGAGGATGAGTAGGGCATGGGAGGCGGCAGGGCATGGTGTGACAACTGGTCGGTCCGTATCCCATGTTCTACTCTTCCTCGCTGGAGACCGCACCTTCACTTCACGGGTCTTGAACCCCGCCCCCGTACATAGAGATCGCAGATGGAGGACGTCGGTCGCCGCCGTAGAATAGGTTGAGGGTCGGGTTTATTTTTCTGTCCTATAAAAGTTCGAAATGTAATGAAAATCTTCCATGTTTGCATTAATCTCGGCCGGTGTATATGAAATTTCACAATAATATACATATTGTAGGAGTACTAGCAAGATGCCCATGCGTTGCACGGAAGATCAAGATCTTGTGGGAGAAAAGGATGAACGAGGGAAAGCCTTATCTGCAAATGTGGATAAGAGTGCGGGTAAATTGTCATAGTTTCCTTCCTATCCGTTAGATATAGATCAGACAGCCTATATTGCAGGATGACAGGCACACCATCATCACCAACTCTGCTTTTTATTGAACCGAGACAAATCTAACATGCGAAGCAAAATAAACACATAGGGTCTATACATACACAAATTATCTTAGGCACTCCAATAGTACGTCCACTACACATTCACGCATTTCACATCTTTCTACATCTACGGGAACCTACGAAAGGGTTAACGTAAATTGCCTCTCTCTCCTCCCCTGATTTTCATGGTGGTGGGCCCTCCTCCCCAATCTACAATCGACAGCTCACACGTTTCACATTACGTTATTTACGTAACTGGGATTACGTAGGTGTAGCATTACTCGTCCTAAAAAACCCAACTAAGCCAACCTCCCAGCATATCGCGCGGGAAAAGACCCGGCCGCGCCGTTTTAGTCAGGATTACCGGATTACTAGTAGTAGTATCGATGGATCGCGCGAAGCAACAAATTTTTTGGGGGCGAAGCACCTAGTTTAAAAGGAAAAAAGGCGGTACACTCACAACACTCCTGTCGCGGTCGCATTGCACCCCACACACGTTCGGTCCTGCACACGGCTCACGCATAAGCGGGCAACGCCGACTTGCCTCTTCACTGACACGTGGGACTGCACTTGGAGAAACCGACCATGCGCCAAACTCCCCGCCCATCGCGAAAATCCTCCCCCCAAACAAAAATTCCCCCCAAATCCGATTCAACCGCCTTCGGCCAACTAGCCAATAATATTCCCCAAACCCCCCCCCCCCGTCCCCTTCCACTCCATTCGCTCCGCCAAAGCCACCCTCCCCGCCGCGCCGATACGTCGGCGCCGCGGTTCGGCGATCCTCTCGCCCACTGATGCGCTCGAGACTGCCGTCCTCTAGCAGCGCCGCCGCCTCTCGCTACTTTCTTGTGGGCGCCGACGGCGGTCAGCGCCGCCACCGGCAGCGTTCATGTGGAGCGCACGGCGGTCAGCTTCTCCCACGATACGCGCATTCTAGGCGAGACCCGTTCATGTCGGTTTAGCGTTGAATGTTAGCCGATAGACGCTGTTAATCTCACTGTTTGCCGAAGTAGTTTACTGTCAATATGCTCTGCTTAAGAAGCTTCCTTGCCCTGTTCTGCACTCAATCTGCTTAGCTGAGATGGCATGCCAAGGCCGATTAGTTGCTAAAATATCCTGCTATATATTTATTGTGACGTAGATTGCCATGGTCTAGTAGCCAATCTGTTAGGTGAAATAGCTCTACACCGTTTTATACTCGATCTTTGTTGCTGCGATGGCCTTCGATAGTTTGATGGCTGTGTGCTCGGCCTCATTGACTACTAAAATAGCCTGCCATAATTTAGCACTCAAATCGGTTTGCTGAATTAGCTTTACATATATTTCGTTACTTAGATCTGCTCGTCCAAATATCTTGCCATAGCTTTAGACATCGACCTAGGTATTTTTTTGGACTTCATAAAAAAGCATATATGTTTTTCCTGTAATATCTAGTAGAAGAACTAATTTGTATGTCTAACAGATGGACAGGACTTGGATAACTTCTGCTCGAAGATTCTCCGCTGCATATGTCGAGGGGGTTGAAAACTTCATGAACTTTATCAGAGCTGAGTACGGTGGTCCGAAATCAGATGTGCTCTGCCTGTGTAGCAGTTGTATGAATTCAGTTACAAGACCCCAGTCAACTGTGCAAAATCATCTACACTTGTATGGGATGTCGGTCACATATACTAGGTGGGTTCATCATGGTGAAGCTGTGAACATCAATGTTATTGACTACGTGGAAGCAGCAGATCACCATCTTGATCTGCCTGATGCTCAGGTGGAAGAGGAGGAGGAGGTGGTGGTGGCGGAGCCAGTGAGTTTGACCAACATTGAAACAATGCTACGAAATGCTCGTGCATTCCGTGAACTTTCACCTGCAGAAGAAAAACGGTGGGCCCGCATGTTGGAACAATGCAACGTTCTGTAACCCTGGAAATAAGCTGTCAAGTATTCTCAGCTATGGTCACCTTTCTTGGTGAAGACATCGAGCGGATGACCAACAAATCATTCGATGCGATGTTGGCTGCTTTCCGCAAATCTTTCCCAGATCGTCTGAGCTGCCACACACCTACTGATAAAATGAATAATTTCCTTCATGCAGTTGGAATTGGATATGATATGATCCATGTTTGTAAGAATAATTGTGTTACATTCGGAAGGATTATGCCAACTTAAGTGAATGCCGAAATGCAAATCATCAAGATGGAAAGATAGTGATCTTTGTGAAGAGGATTCCTCATAATGTTACGAGACATTTTCCAATTACACCAAGATTGCAGAGGTTGTTTCATGATCTTTGAAACAAGAGAGGATGTATTGTGGCATTCTAGGAACCAGAGTACAGAGATCGAATGTAATGAGCCATCCATCTCATGTTAGTGAGTGGAAAAGCTTCAATGATAAACACAAAGAGTTTGTTGCTGACCGAGAAACATTAGACTTGGCTTACCTTTGGATGGATTTAACCCATTTGGCCACGAGTGCCACATATAGCATGTGGCGGTGCTTGTTATCCTTACAACATGCCTCCAAATGTACGCACCAAAGAATCAAACTACATGATGGCCTTGCTCATCCCAGGTCCAAAAAGTCACGGAAAGGATTTTGATTTGTTCATGGAGCCTCTTGTGGAGGAACTTCAACAGCTATGGAAGGTGTTCTCACTCAAGACCTATATAGCAGCCCACCAGCTGATTTCTTTTCGCATGCTGTTGTAATTTGGTGCATCCATGATTATCCGGCTTTGGGCACTATGTCAGGGCGAACGACACATGGTTACAATGCATGTGTTCGTTTTGTCATACGCAATACTTAGCAAGATCTGTTACATTGGACACCGCTGTTTCCTTGCCAAGGACAAGCCGCAACCTAGAAAATACCGAAGACATGTGTTCAATGCAAAGCATGAAAACCGTGATGCGCCAAAGAGGCTCACCGCCGATGAGTTGCAAGTGGAATTATAGAAGGTCAGGCATATTACACGGAAACCATCACGGTAATGGTAGCGGAAAAGCAAGCATGGCAGGTAGAAGAGACATTATTGTTTACCGCAGGTCCACTTTGTGGGACTTGGAGTATTGGAAAGATTTGGATCTGCGGCATAATCTTGATGTGATGCACATCGAGAAAAATATATGTGACAACATTATCGGCACACTTCTTAATATTGAAGGCAAGGCGAAAGATACCTTAAAATCTAGGATTGATTTGACACACTGGTATCAAAAGGATTTGCAGGTGCAAGATGAAGGTAAACCACGGGATATGGCACCACTGTATGCGTCTTGGACAAGGTAAAAGAAAAGAATTTTGCGAGGTCTCATCACGTGTGAGATTCCCACATGGATTTGCTTCCAACCACGAAAGGAGAGTCGGTGCAGATGGAAACAAGGTACAAGGGTTGAAAACTCATGAATGCCACGTCCTACTTCAAAGGGTTTTACTGTTATCCTTAGAGGATTGGGCATACGACTTATCTGAGCGATTCAGAGTTGGGACAATTCTTGAGGAACTCTGCGGTAGAAATATCAGGATAGATGCTTTGGAGCGTCTTAGAGACAAGATACCAACTATCCTATGCGACCTTGAGAAGATATATCATCCAGCCTTCTTTGATGTGATGGTGCATTTGGCTGTTCATCTACGATGAGGCACTACTTAGAGGTCGATGCAGTATGGCTGGATGTACCCTATTGAAAGGCGGCTAGGCACTTTTAAGGGCTATGTTAGGAACAGAGCTAGACCCGAGGGTTCCATTGCAGAGGCCTACATTGCTACAGAAGCATTGACATTCTGCTCAAAATACATTGAAACAGCTGATTAGCTTAGCTAAGAGGTGGGTGAAGACAATCCGGGCTCAATGTTTTCGATTATTACATTCGAGTTCTGAGGAAGAGTCGACAAGAGGACAAACCTAAAGATTTGGACAAAATGGTTTGGTATGTGTTGAATAACTGTCACGAGATACTACCTTATATCAAGTAAGTGCGATATTGCAGCTTATACATCGTAATCTACTAAACTTGCAGCACATTCTTATATATTTAGATGTTTGACGCGATCACTATGTTGTGCAGCATCTACAAAGAGGAGTTCTTGCCGCAAAATCCAAGAAACATTGACAAACTGGTTATGGCAGGATTTGCGAAATGGTTCAAGAACCATGTAAGCTTTTGAAGTGCCTTGTCGATTTTTAAATATATTGAGTACATAAGATGATCAGCTTGTCTATTTTCTAACCATAGGTTAAGAAGATGCGGGAGGATGGGCAGGCAGTTGATGATTCCCTTTACTCACTAGCAATGGGTCCTGATACTCGGGTAAGACATTATGAATCTTGCGTTGTTGGAGATGTGCGCTACAACACCCTTGCACGAGACAAAGGCAGGAAGACACAAAACAGTGCCATCATGAGCACGGATACGTATGACAAAGAGACAACTGAAATGTATGCTAACATAACAGACATTTTTCAGTTGCGATATATCTCGATTTCGAGGATCATCGGTGTGTGGTTACATTGTCTTTGTCGTTGGTATAACCTGTTTTCCGAGGATCGCAAAACCCGAGTTGATGATTATTTCAAATCCATCAATGTCAAGGCGGCGTACCTGGACCAACGAGCCTTTTATTTTGGCAAATCAAGCAACACAGATATTTTTCTTGGAAGACACATTTGCACGTAGCGATGGTGGAGAGTATTGCAAAGGTTTGAGCAGAGAATTCATTTAATGAAGTTGCACAACAAGATGATGCTTACACTACTCTCGATGTACAAGATAACACATATGTTCCTAATATCTTTGAGAACCATCACGTCAATGGCGCCGGCGAAAAGATTGCATGTCGTCTTGTGGACATACAAGAGTTGATCAAGAAGAAGCCATCGTTCGAGGGCGTTGAGGGCGAAGAAGAAGATGACACCATGGGGAATTACGATTCAGACCGATACACATGGCGAAGATGTTGGCGCTGCTGCTGCGGATGATGATTACATTGCTTTTGTCGTATTTGCTGTCGGAAGGCGTTTTTATCTACTATGTGAAATTGTGTTTGCTATGACAACTGAAACCTGATGAACATGTTGTAGTATTTTGCTGTGAGAACATCACTTGTTATGTATGCTGATTTGTGTTTGGTGATTGTATGACAACTAAAACATGATGACATTGTTGTTTAGTTGTACTCATATTTGGCTGTGAAACTTGAATTTGATGACATAGTTTGCTGTTGGACTACAATTTGCTCGACGTCTTCGAATGAGAACAAAGCTGAGCCGACAGGGCCTATGCTATTTATTTATTTATATGAGCAAAAGGGGATACCCCCTGATTTCCGTTAATAGAAATCATTAGATGTTCACAACACTACGCCCAGCCTGCTACATAGGTTTCATTCATTACTAGTTTCAGCAAAGTGCTCATGTCGTAGCCACTGAATACATCACGAGTGCTACATACACTGCAAATAAAGAGACAATCATCCTACAGAGCACATTGATTTTTCCCATTATCTTCACAAGCTCTTTCATCTCCTCATTGCTGTCAAGGCCGTTCAGCAGCTGTTGCTTGGCCATGATCAGAGGAACTGCATCTTTAACCTTCTGCTCTGCATCTTCCTCTTCTGCCGTTCCTTTAGTTACTTGTCCAACACCCCAACCTGCTGGTATTGGGATTCCTCGGCTAACCAAATAATCAGCATAGTTGCATTCCCCCACATCAGCAACTTCCCAGAAATACAAATCACATGAATCTTCCCTTTTCTGCACGAATCAAATTGGAAGATCATCAACCAAACTATTAAAAAATCAGCAACTGAAAGCAGCAGAACAACACTTAAACATATTATTACCCCATGATTCGGGCATTTGTAGAAGACTTCGGCGGGGTTGCGGATTGTGGTTGAGACGCGACGGATGACTCTGCGTGATTTGCAGCAGTGGCACCACACCAACGGCAGCGGGTTACGATGAGCAATCGGCTGCGGTGTGCATGCCGGCGGGGGTGTGATGAGACCCACAGGCGATGCTACGGGTGGCGACTTGGCGCATATCTGGTTGTTGCCTCTTGAAGAAGCGGTGGACGAGCAGCCAGCGAACATGGTTGCTTTGCGGCGAGCTTGATGCTAGCGAGTAAGTAGAGAAGAGGAGAAGCGAGCGTTGGATATGTCGGTTTATTACTTGCGAGTAGCATGGCACCACATATAGTCATAGTCTAGGTTTGGATTCGAACCAGCTACGAGAACACGTCTTTCTTTTTCTAAAACTTGGCAACATCTCTTTCTTGGTACACTAGCTTGTTTACAGACGCCTTCCCAAGTCTTTGATTTTCTTTCCTTTTTTTGCGAGGAAGGAAGGAGGACAAAATTGAGAGTTCCTGGGACTCGAACCCAAGACCTCTCGGTTGAAAACCAAGGGTGCTGGTCACTTATGTGGGGAACGTTCCCTGTGAGGAGGACGACAGACGAACGCATTTTCCTCGCAGTTTTCTTCCTATATATAAAAAAGTATGCTACTTGGTGTCCGCTTAGTCAACAAACGATTGTGCCAACCTTGACCGTTGGATTGAGATTCAACGTCATCGCGCTTTCTTGATCTCTTCTTCCTCGAGCCGCCAAAGCCAAACCAGCGCCGGCGGGACCGCCTGCTCCCGCCTCCCATAGATGGCTATGATCTTCCCCGGCTCCTGTTCGTTCCCGTCCGAGGCCTCACCATCGTCCTCCGCCTTGGTTCGCTCACCGCGGCGCCGCCCTCGGTGTTGTCAACATGGTCAACAACCGAGAGGAATCTGGAGATGATTGTACATGGTGAGGATGACGGAGGGACCAAAGAAGGCGCTGCAGATAATTTTGTTTTTTTGGGACGGAGAAGGGTATCAAATGGGTTGTGTGGGACCCGTGGCCCGTCTAGCCCAGGCTTTTATTTCATATGTTTAGCACATGACTAGCCCAGTTTCTTTTCCTTTCTGAAAAATGGCTAGCCAGCTATTTTTTGCAGAATAACCAACATAGGCCTACTTGCTTTTCTCGCCTCTTTGGTGGAAATCTTTCAAGGCGAGGAGGGATTCATTTTGCCCGAGAAAATGGGCTATAAGTAATAAGAAATGGGCTATAAGTAATAATAAATGGGTTATAAAATGAAAAATACAGCAAACAGGCAATTATTTCCAAAATATTGTTTTCTTTTGGATTTTGATATTTTAAATTTCATTGTTTTTGTCTTGGGTAAAATTTCATTGAATTTAAATTAAGGTATATTTAGATTTAAAATTAATTTGAATCGGCTAGAAATTTCGGGTTGTATCTTTGTTTGGGACAGATTTGGAGGCTGACTTGTGGGTCTACTAGGTTGGCGTGTACTTTGGCTTTGTCAACTTAGTCCAAGCGATTCTAGCAGCGATGACCGTTGGATGTTAATCCAACGGCCGTCTTCTTCTTCAATATCTCGATCTTCTTGCTCCGGCCGCCCAAACCAGCTCGGTGGGACTGCGCTCCCGCCTCCCATGGCGGTTGTCTTTGCCGACAGGCCGCACCGCCCCACCCTACTTCATTGCTGGCCAGGCCATTCCTCTACTCACTCACACCTCCTGTTATTTTCCGGCGATGGCAGCCGGACCAGTAAACCCTCATACTCCCCACCGCATGGGCAACCATTGCCGAGTCTTCCCTGGCTCCGTGTAGTTCCCTTCCTAGGCCTCGCCGTCGTCCAGCGCCATGGTGCTCTCGGCGCGGCCTGGTCAACGTGGTCAACGAACGACATCCATCGGTCGTGGACTATATGCGCAAAATAATGATTCCTCCACCTGACAGCTGGGACCCACCGGAAGGGCCTCTGTATTTCGTGAAAAAAACGTTCCCCCCGCTGACATGTCGGACCCACCAGCTATATATTTGCATGCAAGGAAGTGCCTCCTTATTACGCACACAAAAATGAATACCCCCTACTAGCTGGGACCCACCATAGTGGGAGGATGACTTGTGGGCCAACTAAGTTGACGGGGATGGAGGGCTTTGTCAACTTAGTCAATATGAACGATTCTAGCTCCAGTGACCGTACGATGTCCATCCAACGGCCGTAGTGCTTCTTCAACCTCTGGTCTTCTTGCTCCGATCGCCCAAAGCAGTGCGGTCGTGCCGCATGCTCCTGCCTCCCGTGGCGGTTTGTCTTTGCCGCGGAGGCATCACCGCCCTACTATTCCCACGGCTGGCGAGCCTGCGGCGGCGGCAACCTCATACCGCAGCCGAACGGTGAACCCTCGTACTCCTCTCCGCGCGGGCTTCCACTGCTGCGTCTTCCCCGGCTCCGCGTCGTCCCCTTCCTAGGCCTCGCCGTCCTCCACCGCCGTGATGCTCTCGGCGCGGCCTGGTCAACGTGGTCAAGGAACGACTTCCATCGGACGTGGACTGTACGTGGAGAGGCTGACAGCTGGGTCCATGGCCGCATCAAGGAAGTGCCTCCTTATTACGCGGAAAATAATGATTCCTCCACCTGATAGCTGGGACCCACCGGACGGGCCACTGTATTTCACGGAAAAAACGTTTTCCCCTGACTGCTGGGACCCACCAGCTTCATCTTCGCACGCAAGGAAGTGCGTCCAGGCAAATAAAACGATTCGCCCCCTGACTGCTAGGACCCACCAGCTACACCTTCGCACGCAAGGAAGTGCGTCCGGGCAAAAAAAACGATTCGCCCCCCTGACTGCTGGGACCCACCGGCTACATCTTCGCACGCAAGGAAGTGTGTCTGGGAAAAAAACTATTCGCCCCCTGACTGCTGGGACCCACCAGCTACATCTTCGCATGCAAGGAAGTGCGTCCGGGCAAAAAAACAATTCGCCCCTCTGACTGCTGGGACCCACCAGCTACATCTTCGCACGCAAGGAAGTTCGTCCGGGCAAAAAAAATAAAACGATCCCCCCCCCCTGACTGCTGGGACCCACCAGCTACATCTTCGCACGCAAGGAAGTGCGTCCGGGCAAAAACGATTCGCCCCGATTGCTGGGACCCACCAGCTACATCTTCGCGACGCAAGGAAGTGCGGCGGTCGGGACCCACCTGGTCGAAGCGTACGTAGCGTTGTCATTCTGGTCGCGTACGTGTACGTAGATACTGGTCGTTGTAGAGACGCACACGTGTCCTAGTAGAGGCGCGCACGTAGCATGTACACGTACGTACAGCGGCCAGGGTGCAAGAAAGAAAATACGGCCACGTATGTACATACGGGCAGGGTCTCGAATGCCTACTCGTGCATACGTACGGCGAGGGCTCGTGTACATGGCTGGGTCGGAACGGAGAAACAGCGTCGTCGTCGTGTTCATGGGGAGGCAACCGGCTGGGTCGGAACGAAATGCGTCATCATGTTCATCGGGAGGGCTTGGATGGAACAGCCGATGGAAACGAGGCCTGGCGTACCGCAGAACGGAGGAAACGGCCTTGTGTTCGACCAGCCACGTTCGAAACGAGATCCTGTTCATCGGGAGGGGTCGGCATACCGCAAAAGCGGAGAAGCGGACCTCCTATGGTGAAACGGGGTCTGTTGATCGGGAGGGTGTGGCGTGTCGCAAAAGCGGACGAAATGGGGGTCTGTTGATCGGGAGGGTGTGGCGCATCGCAAAACGGATTAAACGGACCTCCTACGGTCGAAACGGGGTCATGTTCATCGGGAGGGTGTGGCGATCGCAAAAGCAGGACTCCACGGATCTGTTCATCTCCACCGTCGACCTCCTCCGGCCTCCACGGACTCCCGTTCATCCAGCCTCCACCGTGCGCTTACTCCACGGCTACTATTCAACCACCCTCCACCTCTCTGTTCATCCAGCCCTCCACACCATGGGGTCTGTTCAACCACCCTCCACGGGCACCCTCCACCGTCTACTATTCATCCAGCCCTCCACCACACCACGGGTCCTGTTCATCCAGAGGCAACGCCACCGATCTTCGTTCATCCAACCCCCGCAACGCCACTTGTTCATCAATCGATCGGCTTGATTAGCAGCGAGAGCGAAGAATCGCTCGATTGGGTTCGATTAACGACCATCGATCGATCGCTTGGGTTCGATGTCGTAGCTGTAGTGCAATCGCTCGGGTTCAGTTAGAGTCCAACGCCTCGCTCGGGTTCAGTTAGAGCCAACGCCTTGCACACACGTGCGTACGTGTACGAGAGAAACGCGCATCACTCGGCCCCCGACCTCCCACCGTAACCGGGAACTCCCCGAAATTTTCCTCCCCCTCGCTTCTACCACAGTTTTTTCCGTCATTGACGGCCCAAAGAATGTCATGCAGCTGCGTCTCCGGCCCGCCCAGGATGAAAAGCCCATTTTCTGTCATGATTTTTTGTCATAGAAGTAGGAGCCCACCACATCTATGATGATACCGTGTTTTTTCAAAATTATCATCATAGAAGTGTCATATGTATGACAGAAAAAAAATTCATTCGGCCCAAAATGTCACGGATGTGTCTTTTTTTTGTAGTGATATGACATGAAGAAAGCAATAGCAATAAAACTTAACAATCATTATGCTAAGCTAACGGATGGGTATTGTCCATCACATCATTCTCCTAATGATGTGATCCCGTTCATCAAATGACAACACATGTCTATGGTTAGGAAACTTAACCATCTTTGATTAACGAGCTAGTCTAGTAGTGGCTTACTAGGGACACTGTGTTTTGTCTATGTATCCACACATGTATCAAGTTTCCGGTTAACACACTAGCATGAATAATAAACATTTATCATGATATAAGGAAATATAAATAACAACTTTATTATTGCCTCTAGGGCTTATTTCCTTCACGGCATAGTCGCTGGTGTGGGCGTCTTGGAGTGCGCCATGTCGTCCTTGGAGTTTGTCGTACCGCTCGAAGGCAGCACGGCCCCGTCCTTGGACTTGGTGGCATGTGGGTTGTTGTCGTTGCAGACGATGTTGCTCGCCTGGCTATGATTCCCAGAACGCTGCGGAGGTTGCTCCTGGCCTCCACCTCTGCCTTCGCCGCTCGCACCATCGCCCACGCTGTCGATTGTTTGTGATGGCACCGGTGGCTTAGACGTCGATGAACCCGCCGTGGCACCCTTCTTCTTGGGAGCCATGGCAATGTAGACGATGAAGAAGCTGACGCGCTACCTACTAGCTTCGGTTCACACAAGTAATCCCCTTGCCTGGCGCGCCAAAGATGTCATGCGTACAACCATCTATGGGATCATGGTGATCCCTTTGCGGTTCAACTGGAGGGATCAACAAGCGCAAAGAGCGGAGCTAGCAGAAAGCACACAAGGTTTACCCAGGTTCGGACCGCTGCGAAGCGTAAAACCCTACTCTTGCTTTGTGTGTTGGATGTGTGTGAGTCGAGCTACACGAGCGCATGTCCGGCAAGGTGCGTGAACAGTGTAGCTCGCGTGCAAATGGACTAGGTTTCGACCTTTGCCAAGGTAGCCATGGGCCTTATTTTATAGCATAAGGGGTCACCACAGTGGCAAAATGGTAAAAATACACACTATAAATAGTGGCTATAATGTTCACTACCTAACTCTGATGGATTAGGACAAATGCATTAAATGCACCATGAGGTGGCTTGTGGGTGGAGCTCCCCGGCAAGGCTAGTCTCTCCTTCTGTGTCATTCGCCCATCTACCTCTTATTTCTTCGACACATCATTTGGACGAATGTCATTAAATCTATATCTTCAGCGGCGAGCTGCCACGTGCCTGACAAGGCTCGCCTAACTGCCTGTCGGCTCGACACCTAATCGACAAGTGACAACCTGATCGATAAGTTGGACCGGTGGCAAGGTAGTGGGATCCTAGTCGGGCTCGAAGCTTGCCGGGCTTGTAACTTGGCGGACTTCGCTAGCTCTCCCCGGCGGGGGTCTTGCCGGGTCCCTAAGTTGCATCTTCGGTGCTTCTGATCTCGGTCTTCTAAGATCTTCTTTGCTTCTTCGCATTTTGGTCTTGAGTCTTTAGTTATCCTCTGGCAAGCCTTGCCATTGGAAGGCTACTACTGCATGTGCATAATTTTGGGGTATTAGGACCCCATTCTTAATACACCCACACCATAGCTGGTAGCTAGATGGCTTCTTCTCTCTCTTTGATCTTCAATATCATGTTCTCCTCGATCTTCTTGGAGTTCTATCCAATGTAATTCTTTTTTGCGGTGTGTTTGTTGGGATTTGGTGAATTGTGGGTTTATGATCAGATTATTCATGAATATTAATTGAGTCTTCTCTGAACTTTATTATGCATGATTATTATAGCTTTGTATTTCTCTCTGATCTATTCGTTTGGTTTGGTCAACTAGATTGATTTATCTTGCAATGGGAGAGGTGCTTCGTGAAGGGTTCAATCTTGCGGTGCTCCATCCCAGTGACAGAAAGGGAACGGACACGTATTTGTGTTGTTGCCATTAAGGATAAAAGGATAGGTTTATTCATATTGATTGGGCTTACTTTGTCTACATCATGTCATCTTGCTTAAGGCGTTATTCTGTTTTTATTAACTTAATACGCTAGATGCATGTTGGATAGTGGTCGATGGGTGGAGTAATAGTAGTAGATGCAGACAGGAGTTGGTCTACTTGTCTCAAACGGATGCCTATATACATGATCATTGCCTTGAATATCGTCATAACTATGCGCTTTTCTATCAGTTGCCCAACAGTAATTTTTTTACCCATCGTATGCTTTTTGTTCAAGAGAGAAGCCTCTAGTGAAAAGTATGGCCCCAGGGTCTACTTTTATCATATATAAAATCCGAAAATACCCCGCTGCATTTTTATTTCCTTTATTTTGTTTAGTATTTTATTTTATGTATCTACCACTACGGTATTTGAACCTTGCAAATAACTGCCAAGGGGATTGACAACCCCCTTGATCGCGTTGGGTGCAAGTATTTGCTTTTGTGTGTGCAGGTGCTGCTAACGAGGTTCTGTGTGGTTCTCCTACTGGATTGATAACCTTGGTTCTTAACTGAGGGAAATACTTATCTCTACTATACTGCTTCATCCTCTCCACTTCGAGGAAATCTCAACGCAGCTCACAAGTAGCACTGGGTGGCTCCTACGGGAATCCACGAGCACACTGGTGTGCTTGGTTGAGCCAGAGGAGCACTACAACAGCGACAGCAAGCACGACGGCGGAGGCGAGCTTCGGCATCCATGGCGGGACAAGCAAGGAGACAGATTCGAGTGGGGCAGAGGGGTTTTTCGAGCGGAAGCTCACTGTTGGAGCACACGGGGGCTCGGTGAGTGACTAGGAGTAGCAGAGGCGCCGGAGTTGAGGAAGATCACCGATGGGGCAGAGGAAGAATACGGTGTCGATCTGATCGATGCGGTGGCTCCGGGCTTGAGTTCGTGGGCGAGGAAGATGAAGCAGGCGACGATGGAGCTCCTAGACAAGTCGGTGAAGTGAGGGGGCTCGGTGGCTATGTAGGTGGCGGAGCCATGGCGAAGGACTCACTCGGCTTGCGCGGGGACGAAGAGATCGAGGTGAGGGAAGAAATGGGTGAGCTAGGGTTTCACCAGGGGGTCACTGGCGACCAAGTAGACGCCTGGGAGCGGCTGGATGGCCCATCCGCGGCCATGGACGTGTGCGCGGCGTCCAACGCACCACGGTGAATAGGGGAAGAAGAAGACCGGTTGTTGGTTTGGGCTGCCACTCTGCACTCGCGGCCCAGTCCAACAGTGTGCCCTTTTATTTTATTTTTCTATTTTCTATTTTCTTTATTTCTTTTATGTTCGCAATTTTTATAAATAGCAAATGATTTTTTTCAACATGGTATTTAGCACATAAATACTAGGCTATATATTGAAGTAGCCCAGAAAGTTTCATGTGGTTTGGAATTATATAAATATTTTTATTATGAAAAGGCCCAATTTAGTGCTGCTGGTTCAGTTCGAAATAGGTTAAGGGCATTTTAATATTCAAATCATGTTGGTTGATTCATGCAAATTACTTAGCGAATATTTGCAACCCAACCAACATTTTTATTTTACAGTTTCAAAAATTATTAATTTGACTTGCATTTGAATTTGAATTTGACTTGAGTTTCAACTAAGAGACAATTATGCTTAGGAAAATAAGATGACAAGGCATGTGTTCACTGTAGCTTAATTGCAGGGGTGTTAAAGTTGCACTTCACCATCCACATACGCCAAAACAATTAACATGTTCTTGAATTCACCTGTAGATGAACATGTAGGAAGTAAACATCAATTCTTAAACTGATTTACTATCGACTCAAGGTTGAATTTTTTACGACCTATCAGTTACCAATTATATTATCAGGAATAACAACGTAGACCCTATGATGATTGGTGATGTTGGCCGCTGGAGCTTGCTTACCAGACGGCGAGATCAAGAGCGACAACTGCATGCATATTAGGGTTCACAGATCATGTATGTATTAGAGAAAAGAAAAAACGGCTCGGTTGAGCCTAATAAATCGAACCACATATGTAGACACCGGGACGCACTTAGCAATAGCGTCCAGCCATGGACGCTGCTATTCATAGCGTCCTTCCTATTTTCACAATTTCCACTGGCTCTTTACCAGTTCCATAATTACAGAATTCTTATTTATTACTAGTAAAAATGGTTAAAATTACACTATAATGAAACAAATGACATTGCTTTAATTTTATAGCAATGAGCGGGGAGGCGTTCCTGACTTTTTTGTATAGCATAAGGCTACATTTTTATATTGTAGGTATTCTTTAGTATCATTCATACTTCTAAAAGCATGTGACTACATCAATAATGTCCAATGCCACGAAAAATTCTCCAAGACTTGTCATTTTAGTAACAAAGGTTTGACTTTCTGGAACCAAATTTATCCACAACGTGAGTACATCTAAATTGTTCAGACAAAAATTAATAAAGGAGGCACTGACTTTCTTCTTGTAGCATAGGCAATTCAACTTATACAATTGAAATTACTAATGATGAAACAGCTTCCATCAATTCTCTTTCAGCTAAGAATACAAATTCATTTAGCTAAGATCGCCAATTTAGCAAACAAATTTATCTGTGGCGTGTACAATCAATATCTAAATCTATAAAATGACCAAATGAGCATCATCTGCAAAATCACAAAGATGGGGTATGTGCAACTCCAAT
The DNA here is from genome assembly GCA_021605205.1 of Aegilops longissima. Lineage (NCBI taxonomy): Eukaryota > Viridiplantae > Streptophyta > Magnoliopsida > Poales > Poaceae > Aegilops > Aegilops longissima. The sequence goes on from CM038682.1 coordinate 740,592,299, forward strand.
TGATGCCCCGAGATTATTGTTCTGTCATCACTCTCAACAGCAGTGCAAAAGGAAAGGAAGACATCCTCCATATTAACAACATTTACTGTGATATGTGAAAAGTATCAGGAAAAAAATAGGCAATGCACTCCGATTTCACCATACTTAGTTATACAGATCTCATTTTACACACGGGCAATTGCCTATTATGGCGCGGAAGGGATGTTGTTGCTGCAACAGTGCGTGTTTTGCAGAGGAGGGTGGCGGTGAGCTCGTTGGATGATTGCCAGCAACAACATCCGCCTCGTCAGGGCTCCGGAGCAGTGGTGAAGGCGGGGGTGGCGAGCCTCGCTCCCATGGTGGCTCTCCTTATGTTTGCCTTGCATGACAAAGAGTAACAGGAAATGGAGGCGGCAGTTTGCCGCCGGCGCAGCAATGAGAGACTGGCAGGATTGACCTTGTCGGCTGAAATCTGATGATATAATCTTTTATTTCTGAAACAAACACCCCCAGATGAAAACAGTAACACAAGTATAAAAAGCTTGTCAGATTCAGGCGGAATAAATTAGGCTTGAGCTCACCTCAGGCTACAACATAAACAAATTAGTTAGTACAAAATTGAGTCACTTATTTTGGGACGGAGAGAGTATCAAATATCAAAGACAGGAAAATTTGGATGTCGGGGGTTTCTATATGTCATTGGTTCTGTAAGATTGGTCTATACAGGACGACTCCAATCAATTATTTTATAATCGAGAGTGTGTTCTGAACAACACTGCTCCAATCCCTATTGAATGAAGAATGAAATGCAGGACCACATGTAACTTAAATCACATGTTTGCAAAAGATATAAATTGTCAACCGCAGAACAATCCATAGACCCTGACAAATCGAACATTAATAACAACCGATTAAAGTATGAGTTCTGTTATTAGATTTCATCAAACTTCCGTTATTCTAATGTTTCAGTTGTACGCACAAATGTTCAATTCAACCGATGATTAGATTCATCGTTTAGCATTTTGTTTGAAACTATTATCGTTGGGCACTCAATTATGTAAATCAACTAACACGTGGCTTAACTACTTCTGAACTATAAAATTCAGAACTGCAATAAATTAATTAGCTTCTAAAATTCTGAATATAAAAAATTATAAAACTTGTACAGAAACAACCAACAAATTTCCTTGTTTTTTAACAAAGATTCGTGTGAGCACATGTACAGCTGAAGCGGCCCTTAGGTTACTCTGCTAGCAGCATTTATACTTTGCCAACTGAAAGAAATAAACAGCAAGAAGGCAAACGAAGGTGTAATATGCTGGACTAAAATTGTCCAAGCTGCACTGCAGCTCTTCCTCAAACGCCTTTGGCATCAGACACGAAAAATTCCTGCTGCTCAGTACCTGGACTTGTGAATGGATGCTAACTGAAGCCACCAGCGGCCGCCCACACAAAAAGCCAACCCGAGCCTCGCTGACGGACCGCCGTCGTGCCACTAGAAGCACACCGGCAGCAAGAACAAGGAATATCTCAGGCTTAAAAAGAAGTACTGATTTTACCATATCTCTACAGTAAGAGTAACATGCATTGTAATATAATACTGGATTTGGAATCGCCACCGCAAGGACTAAGTACTACATAATGGAATTGCCAACGATGACTAGACGAGCTGATTCATGATGACGAGTTGGGTGAATGTCTCATGCTTGTGAGAGAAAGTGAAAGGAAAATAAAATCCAAGACATGTCCATGTTGGCTTTTGCAGAACTGGTGGCCGCTGAATACGACAGTAGATTTTGCAGAACTGGTGGTCGGGTGGTGTTAGCGCAACCACAAACGAACCGATATGCAGGTAAAACTTAACTGTAAGAGCATGAAGAACTAAATAATTCGAAATCATGAGTAATTTCATGCCATGGCAGTCATAGACCTCATCTTGGCTGCAAAGGACAGTGACGGAAGATGGAGGATCAGGACTTCTGGTCAGCCCCAACACCGGAAATGGGCGGTGGCTGGATGCGTGCGGCGGGGAGAACAACTGCTATCCAAGCAGAGAACGACAGGGACAGAGCAGATTTACGGACGGTGGAGGGTGGAGCTGCTAAGCGGCCGGCCATGGCTGGGACAACGAGCAGGGGAAGCGAGAAAAAAGAGGAACGAACGGAGACTCCACCAACAAAAATCCTCCACCCACGACCAGAAAACAGTCCCAATCAATATAAAAAAGAACAGAAAATTTAAGTCGCTATGAGCAAAATTACAGCGGGCGAGCGCTTTGGTAGAGCCGTTTCGAAGGATATTGCAAGCGAGTGACAGAAGCTGGATAATACGCTCACTGAACCAGGCGATTTTCGCAAACCGGTCGTAAAAACAGGCCGTCAAACCAGCCATACGCGTGTAATTTATATAAAATTAAAATGCACATAGTAGGATTCAAACCTAAATCGCTTGTCATACCAAAACAATCAACCAGAAACTATGGTCCAAAACATAGTTCAAGATCTCTTAAATTCAAAACGCCAATTGGTGATTAACCACAATCAACCTGGAACTATGGTCCAAAATAACTCGCCTACAGTGTTATGAAACGGACTGAAGGGACACAAAGGTAGGATTCTAACATCCTCACATGACCCTGTTTAGAGCCAGCCAAGTAGTGATGGCCGGGGGCGTCGGCATCACACCTCCATTTTCAGCTATTTGTATTGCACGGCACGCAGCCATGTTGGCCTGGATCTCCTCAATCGCGGCTGAAACAAATAGGAACAGTCATTGTCATACCAACACATCATAGCAGTATAGAAGTTGTTCGCCATAGTGGAAGAATTTTGTGGCATGAAAGCGGAACACTACCAGGTTCACCTATCCGAGTCTATAAGTTTTTCTATATTGCTGTCAGGTATAACAAAAATCCTGGTAAGAAGACATTGATACAATTTGGGCATTCTCTTTTACACAAACGAAACACACTATGTAATACAAGACCAGCTGGAATAGTTAAACTAAATTACTGTGGTTTAACCTGGCCACAATACGTTGCAAAGTCAGCAACTTCAAGCTATCATTCATCTGCAATCATCATGAATATTCGACAAGCTCAAACTAGTCACTACACGCTTCAGATCCCCAGCGACTAACAAAAATATGAGAATGCCCACGCTTCAGATCCCCAGATTAGTTGGGTTCCAAATTATACTTCAAAGCCTAGTTGAATTAAAACAGAAAAGCCCACCCTATGCCAAAATCTATCTGCAGCACAAAACCAATAGACAACTAACTGCTAAAGCAGATCACCAAGCAAGATTTTCACCTTAATGCGAATAAGCGCAACTAGTGAAGCCACTATAATCATATCAGGCAAGAAATAACTTCAAAACAAGCTTACAACGACACCTACCACACCACATTAACACCAAACGACAATTAATTACGAGCGCATACAAAAGCAACAATATGCAGCCATAGAGACAAGCAGAGCATTACCGGTAAAGTTAGCCCTGACAATTGACATCTGGGATTCTTTGTTGCTTTCCTTCAGGCGTGTGTAGATTTCCCTGTCACCGCGGTACTCCTCAACATTAAGTATCAGCAGGCGTACTGTTTCAAGCCTCGCCGCCAAGGAGTTGTTGATGGAATTGCTCTTGAAGTTATTAGGGACACTGACCTGCAATTGCAAGGTGTTAATAAACACCAAAAGACTATTTGATTGGCCAGAAGACAAAAAAAGCATCTAACTTTTAGGCAGTCAACACTAAACAAGTAGTGGGTCTGTTACCTATGATCAAGAACTACCAAGGCCAAATTTTAGCATAAATGATTATTCGTAAAGATACATTACATTCAACAAACATCAATCAGTCTTGTCTTATAAACATGCACCATCTCGGAGGCAAATTTGTAAGAGATGTGGTTAATAACTTGAATATAAAACACACCATATATAGTTCAATATTTCTACCCTCCACATCAGATAGTACACACCAAGGCCTACGTGGTTTGCACCCCTGAACATCAAACAAAAGCAAAAGCATGACAGAAACCAATAGGAAAGAACATCAAGAGTAACACCATCAGAACAACCTTAACAAATCACCCCATCAGAAGAGCACACACGCCCAGCGAAAGCAAGACCAGCTAGCTGGTACCCCTCGTACTAACGGATCTGAACCAGAGAGTCACAAGACGCATGCGTGAGTTCTGAAATCACCGACGAACCACGCAGGTGACGAAGCCTAGGAATCGATCTTAAGCCCTCAGGGTTCTAATTCATGCACAAGAGGGGGAAAGGGGGGGATAAGCTTGGAAGATGATTACCTCCTCTTGGAGCCCAGGCATGGCGTGCCCACCGATTTGCCCGGCCATCTCTGGGGTGGAGGAGGAGGCTGCGGCGGCAACTGGCGGCTGGGGCTGAAGACGGTCCGGCGGCGGCTGGGGCTGAAGACGGTCCGGCGGCGGCTGGGGCTGAAGACGGTCCGGCGGCGGAAACAGAGGAGGACAAGGGAAATTTGCCCCTAGTTATGGGCGTAGGTAGGGTTTCGCTGTGTTTCTTTTTTTTTTGAGATAATAAGGATTTCGCTGGGTTAGAAACACCATTTTGGCCCATTTTTGTACTTTATTTAAAGAATAAAGTGAGAAATGCCCAGTTAATCCACAATATCTACTGCCGGACTTGGCAAATCAGGCCCCTCAAACGCCCGCGGACGCGCCCAGGTGCATTCGCTGGCACTAACGTGGCACCCCTCAAATAATGTAATCCATATACGGACACCTCAATTACCATATCTCAAATCCATACAAACTCATGCAACTACGTCGACGCACACGCATCGTTCGGCTACTTGCCATCAAACTACCAAATTTTGGCATGTTTGGCTATGGTGGAGTTCATCCACGGCTGCCCTTGCCCTTCCAGGCGCCCTTGCCGTCCTTCCCGCGGAAGTACCGGTCGAAGACGCATTACGGATCGAGCTGGATCTGCTCGTCGCCAGAGCTGTCCTCGTCGTCGCTGTCCTCCTTCTCCTTCGATTCTGCTCTCGAACGAGGGCGCGCGTGTTCCTCCGCTACCGTTTCTTCACAATGCGGGCACGGATGGCTTCCTCCTCTGCGGCCGCCGCATCAGCCGCGTCCGTCGCCGCCATTTTCGCTGTGATACGGGCCTTGGCGGCCCTTATCCTCTCCTTCCCATGGCGGGCCGCCCGTTCCCGATGGGACTCATAGTCCGCCCGACCGGTGATGGGAAGGAGAGGTGTTCCGGCAGCCGGGACCACGAGGATCCAACACCAGAGGACCCGAGCGGCCGGTGAGCCTACGTTATGGTGTCGCGGCGAACGGATCCGTCCGTCGGCCGGGCGCTGTCTTCCCGAGAGCGGCGGAGTGCAATGCGGTCTGCCATTGCCTCCTCCAACCCACACGGGATGACACCCCCAGTCGACGGATCCGGACTGGTCGGAGTCCGATCCGCTGCCTGCCATGGTGGATAAGGCCGAAAATCGCCAGAGGTGAGCTCGGCTGCTCGGGTGATGGAGGGGAGTGGAGTGAAGTGGCTAAGGTTTGCTCCGGCAAGCAGATGGGGACGAATATAAGTGGGGTCGGGTGGGCCAGCATAGGCCGAGTCCGACGTGGCGGGCGGGCCCGGGCGCCCCATATCTGCCCCATATTTGGGCTGGATATGAGGGGTGACGATCAGCCCGGGCGTTTGAGGCCCGTTTGAGGCGTCCGTCTGGGTCGAAAAAACGTGACCGGGCGTGCCGTCGGGCGTACGAGACGTGTTTGAGGCGCTCGGTTGTAGATGCTCTAATAAACCTAAACTAAATAACCGTCGTCGGCCGTTCAGCATATCCGGTCATGAGCCCTGAGAACTAGAGTTTCGCCTTCTCCAGTTCTATCTCGGCGCTCTCCAGCTCCGTCTCCATAACCTCTGCCTCCGGAGCCCTGGGAAGTGAAGTTGGCCGTCTCCACGTCGCTGCCAAGCGACTAATCGACCGAGGATGCTCAGCCCACCAAGCTTGGCGTCGACGGGAGGGGAGTAGTGGCGGCCTTCGTGGGAACAGAGCGGCGTCGACCTACCGTGCAACACTCTTCCTCGCTGCCGGCACCGCCTGCGGACATGCCGGCTTAGTGGTCGTGGCGGCGATAGCGGCGATGTCCTCGTTGTAGGTCTTGCCAAACACCTAGTACGTCGACTCTTCGAACTCCTTGTAGGCGGCCTCCAGTTCGGCCAGATGCTGGCAGTGCCGCCAGCGGGCGAGGCAGATCTTGCGGGTGAAGCGGTAGGACTCGAGCATCGTCGCTTGCTCTGTCGGGTCCGCGTCCGGCGTGATCGCCCTGTCGGCGGCGAGCTGCTTCTCCACCTGCCAGTGCTTCTGGAGGAGCCGGTGATCGTAGGTGGCGTGGGCATGTGCCTCTCGAAACTGCTCCTCCCGCACCATGTTCATGTAATGGGCACAGGCTTCGTCGATGGTCATGGTGCAATGCACCGACGAGGGTGGCGTGCAGTAGGAAGGTGGCGCTAGCTCGTCGTCGGTCGCGTCCTCCATTGGGACGTCTTCCTCCTCCGCCCAGCCGGCAACAATGGCGGCCATCTCCTTCTGCTCCGGCGTGAGCCCGTCCTAAAGAGCTTTGGTGCGTGAGGAAGCCAGGGCGGGAGTGGCGCGGAGAGGAGAAAGGGATTGGAGGCGGGTGACTGCAGTAATAGTGGGCGACCAAGGGACGAACGGGTGGCGCCAGAATAACCTTCTCGGCAACCGCGTGCCATTAATGCGGGAGGCAGACGGACGGACAGTCGTCGCGTCATTTGAATGCGAAGCAGTCGACTAAATCGGGAAGCAGCGTGGGCGGTGCTTTATCGGCCGACGCGCCGCTTCAACGGCGGCGGCAGTAAGCAGGTGAGTCCGCTCTTGCCGGGCATGAATGCGGCACCGACGCTCTAAAGCGGTGTTGATCGTTTCGAGCGGGGAGCGCGCGGATGAGGGGGGGGGGGGGGGCTTGGGTGGGACAGGCGGTCAGAAGCTGGTGTGGCAGAGGTCGAGACGCCCGCAAAGCCCTCACGTTTTATCTTTGGTTTGCGAAAGAAAGTACATCCGGACCGCATTGCGGACTAATACAGACCCGCGTTGGATGGCTTCAGCGGTCCAGACAACACAGTACGGACATATGCAGACGACTTTAGGGTCGTTGTTGGAGATACCTTAAGAGCAAGTACAATAAGTTTATGTAAGCGGGTTATAAAAGTTAAAATATTATTTTTCTGCTGACAAGGAGGGACGAGAAGAGGTGTGAGAAGAGGAGCCGGATAAAAGCCAGCTGCAACACGTGCTCCTAGGTATTATGTGAGAGTGGATGGTGGGCCATATATTAATTAACTAGCATATTTTTATATATAACTATTATACTTACCGACCATAAGCTTGGCTACAGATGACATGGTAACATCATATAGCGATTAACTAGTTATACTATTAACCATGCTCTAATGCAACATTTAACTATTTTATTCATTCTCTGTATATAGGGTGTATTCCCGTAAGTCCACTTTTGTCAATTATTGTTTCCCCTTAGTCCCTTACTAACGGATAGGTTTCCCCGTACCGTGGACGAGACTTGCCTGCTCTCCTGGCGTGTGCCCATCCATACTCCGGCGTACGTGGTTTGATTTGATTGAAGTAAAATAAAGTCCGGCCCCACCCCCTTAAAATCAGGAGGGAAGATGATTAGATTAGAAAGAAAAAAGGAAAAAAGACAGCCGTAGGATGAAGTGGGAGCACGGATGGAAGCATGGGGAAGGAGCAGGCAAGCCGGATCCTGCAACGTAGGCCTTACCACAGATCACTTTTTTTAAAAGAAACTTTCTTCTCTTTCTCCCGTCAATCATATGCATGTGTCTAAACAATTTTAAGATTAATTGGAGAGTGCCGTTCTGTATCCAGTCAAACGGGGGTGATGGTAAGTGGCTTCTCTCGCGTGCACTAGCCACCGTCCTCGGGGCATTTATAACCGATCCCTAAAAAATAGAGTTTTATATGGCCAAGTAAATCTTAATGGAGTGTATTTATTCCATTAAGTTTTGATCGGTTCTAGCAAATCTTCTAAATTTAGCGGAGTAAAGTTACTTTTTGATCGCCGAAAATGTTGGTGACCACCAATGCACGCCACACCACGGCCTTCCACCCAACGCTCTCGCCATGCCGCACAGACGCGTACCCGGCGGCAAAGCTCATGCCGAAGTAGAAGCAGAGCATGCCGGTGAGGAGCGCGCCCCGGGACGCCGGCGACATGTACCCGGATGCCGCGGAGAGGATGGTGACCACGCCAGTGCCCAGGATGCGCACGCCACCGTCGACCATCACGCACAGGAGCACCGGGTGGCTGGGCTCCCGGAACACGTCCACGGCCACGAGCTTGCACCTGGCGATGTCATCTACGTGCGACGCTGCCGAGCTTCGCGTCGCATGGTGCGCAACAGGATGACGAGCATGATGGCCGCGAGGAAGGCCACCACCACGATGGAGTTGAGGACGGAGAACCAGTGCACCTGGGCGCCACCCATCTCTCAAGGTACGCGTCCCAATGCGACGGCCACTCTACGACCCTCTCCACAAAGGCCAACTCGTATGAGAAGGCTAGCGGCCTGTTACTAGCACGTGCATGCCGACCACAGAAGGGTCGCATCTGGTGGCCACCTTGGACGAGAAGCTGTTGTACATCTTGTTGTCCCTGTGGCCGCCTCGTTGTGCTCCACGCTGCACGGCACGACCTCGAACGCAATGACGGTGTACCCAGTGGCGGACCCAGGAATTGAAGCTAGCCGGAGCGAACATTTACATGTGTACTGGATCAAAAGTTATGGCATTCAACTACCAAAATCATGAAAAGCCATAAAAAATTATTAGAAACTACTGATAACATGGACTCTTGTCGCTCCATGCATTTTGTGTTCGATATTTTGGCACGTCTTGTTCTTTCAAAAGCCAATAAGATATGACTTCATCATGTGATTCCACTTGATCTACCAGAATTCTTGGTGGTATGGTATGACATCGGAAGTACAACTTTAGCATCAGAAGCTATTTTAAATGTTGCATACAGCATTACAGTATTGATAATACCTGGATGTAACGTGTCTGCTCATTTTACTAGAATTAACCGGACAAAGCACTTGTTGCCAGCACTTGATCAATTGCGACCTAGCTTAGCCTAGAGCGGTGTTGGCACTTGGCACTACAATTCATACACTGATTAAGTAAGTACTCCCTCCGTTTCTAAATATAAACCTTTTTAGAGATTTCACTATAAAGTATATACGGAGTAAAATGAGTGAACCTATACTCTAAAGGATGTCTATATATATCAGAATGTAGTCTCTAGTGGTATCTCTAGAAAGACTTATATTTAGAAACGGAGGGAGTATTTAGTAAGGGTATGAGCCAAAGAGTAGAACAAATCAAAATACACAAGAGATATGTTGCACCGTAGTGGGGCGGCGCAGCAGTGAGTGGCTAGTGCTCGGGGATAGATTGGGGCTGGATCGGTTGTATTGGAGGCCGGCAGCACTTGTGGTCTTTGGGCCTTAAGTGCAGCAATTGCGCAAACGCTGCAGCCCAGCCCAATCTTCTTTCTCCCCCTCACCCGATCACCCTCACGTAGGGCTTCGCAGAAACAGGAAACATCCGCGCCGCCATGAAAACTGCCCGCCACGGGAGGAAATTGGGAGGAGCAGAGGAAGGGGAGGTAGGCGGGGATCGATGCTCCGCCGCCAGCAACCCGGGCGGCCGCCCCAGCTCGCCCCAATGGTAGATCCGCCACTGGGTGTACCCATCACCACTGCCTCGGCCCCTGGATAACACGACAAGCTCAGATGCGTCGGCGATGGCCATCAAGGCCTCCACCATGGCGGTACCATTCTTCTGCTTGTTGAAGAGAACCGTGAGCTTGAGGTGGTTGTAGACGTACTGCCTCAGCTTCCGGCCACGCCGACTGAAGCTGCATTCTGCAAGGATTTCATACGCCAGCAGGTCGTCGCCATCGACAAGGGAGCTTCACGCGAGTCGCCGGCCGGCCACAAAAAGGGCTTTGCGTGAAGAAAATTCGTTCTCGGCCGCCTCAGGACGGAGTATATTTAGGAATGGGATAGACACCGGAGGATAAATTATCCTCCTCTATATGTTTTAGGAGATCGGTTAGATGCGGCATAAGGGAGTAAAACCAAAATAATACTCCATTAACATCGGATAGGGATCGCCGGATCGGTTAGAAATGCCTCACCGTCATTCTGCTCGACCTCTAGCTTGATCAACTGTGTGAAAGGATTTCAAGGGCTCACAAAAGCAGTTTGTATGTGATGTCTGTCTTGGTTTGTATTTGTTCTGATGTAGGCCTATCGTCGGATGTTGGTAGGCGTGTGCGACGCGCATGAATGGCATGTGTGGGTTTCGGTCCAAAACTTGGGTAATGCGCCGGGCACGTTCATGTCAACAGTAACTTAATTGGGACGATGGTTATATCTCATAGATAAACCTCAAAAGTACATAGCTAGGGCCAATCAAGCATACAAGCTTACCCTCTCCAACTAACGAACGAATATATTAATATGGTCTTCAAAGTATAACTTTGACCACCGGTTTAATACATGTTTTAGGGCCAACAAAATTATAACACTATGAAAATACTTTGTACGGCAAATTTATGCACATGTTTCAAGCTCCCAACCTAAATTTTATCTTTTGTGTACTGTGAGAGAGTATCATACAAGAATAACGAACTAAGAATATTAAATAAAACATACTGTTGGATCGATAAAACAAGTTAGCGATGATTACGTACCTTGTAGCAAGCCACTTCTCGTCTAGAGCTCCCGGACAACCACTGCCTGTTAATTATAAAAAAAGTACCAGTTAGTTCTCATCATGTGCCATAGAATCAACGGGAAAAATTAATGTATTTCGTTTTATGATTACGATGATCTACAGCTTGACATCATGGAGGGAAATAAAGGTTTGAGAGAACACATAAAATGTTTAGAAACGCAAGGAAAGGAGAACAGACGAAACAAAAAAAAGAGGTAAATAACTAGCTTAATGACTTCATCTCTATGAAAACTTGTTTACGAATGTGGTAAAGAATAGTAGTGTGCTAAAATTGCAGCTTGCTATGTTCGGAGGGTGATCGTAGTACGAAAGTCCTATACCCTATTCCAACATCCGGAACGCACAAACGACTCTCTTAACTCCAAGGAATTGCACTTGGTTTTTGGAAGACACGAATTATAAGTAACCTTAGGAATTTTGCTAAGATTTCTTTGACACTAGCGATCTCTTTTGTGATATCCTACAGTTTTCCAATGCTATATGATTTAAGAGAACAAGCCCGTGGCACTCTAATCAATTGTACTATATTCACGTGTTTTTGGAAATCTTATGAATAGAAGGAGCCACAAAATACATAGGAATCAAGAAATCATATGGTTTTCCTATGAAATTATCCTACACAGGACAGAACTCACAAATGAAAGAGGCCGGTGAAACTAAAAGAATTTCAGCCAAACTATTGACCAGTAAATATCAATCTACCAACTTTTTAAAAGAGAAAATAAAAAGTAAATCATATATACTTTGGATTTATATCCAACAAACGATTCTTGTTATATAAAAGGATATATGTTTATATACTTAATTAGTCATATATTCAGACTTTTAGAGAGACAATTTGGACCTACCACATGTGCACAATTACTTGGAAGTTACCATAAAACTATCATATATACAACTCTATGCGTCGACATGGATCCTACCGCGTGACCTTGTATCTCCCTCCAACCGCTATTGCGCCGATGGCGCGACCCTATATTGCAAACGGGCAAGGACTGATTAGATTAAGGGGATTAAGGGGGGCATAAGATTAGAGCCAAAAAAATCAACGGTGGATGGGCATACAACTAACCCCTGGTTGTAGAGGCTCGAAGATGGATAGATAGATGTGTCAAGTCAGGCGCTGCTACCGATTATATGGCTATGGAAAGGGCAGCCATGCTAGCCATGCACCTTTGGCCGTCGGCAGAAGATGTTTCTCACCGGACGACGGGGGTAAACGGCACGGACCGCCGTGAGCACCGGTCGGCTACCATGGAGACAAGACTTCCCCCTAACTGCGTGTGGATCCAGAAGCATATAGTTAGAACATTACAGGTGATAATAGAACACCTTGAAGCGAGGGACAATCATCCAGGAAAACAAAATACTTCACCTAGCGATAGTTGCATGCTCTGCCGCCGGCGCGAGACACGGTCAATACCATGTAGGCGTGTGTGCGTCCGTGGAGAGGGAAGGGCGCGTGAAGAGCTGAGGGAGGGAGCCGACGCCGCGGAGGCGAGAAGGGCGGCCAGCCGTGCGGCGCGGTGCCATGCCCGCCGGCAGCACACGAACGAGGTTGGGGCAGGGGGGTGAGAGGCTGAGCCAGATCTATCCTAGGATCTCGGGGCAGAGAGGGAGGATATGTGTTGGGGGAGGGCGGCGGCGGCGCAGTCCATATGCGTGTCGACGCATGTACGAGAGGAGAGACGCCCTGGCCGGCCAAGGTATTTTCGTTTCTTTTTTACGTGACAAAAAACACACTTTATATTTATTACTCCCTCCGTCCCATAATGTAATATATTTCTAACACTAATGTAGTATCAAAAAAACGTCTTACATTGTAAAAAGGAGGGAGTACTTTCAAAAACAAAGGAAAGGAATACATCCACGGCACGCTGGCCCGCAGTCCGGCACGCACCACCACATCTCTTTGTCTCGACCGGCCAACAGGTGCGCAGAAAAGAAAGAGGAGACGCGGCCAACGAGGTCACATCGCAGGCCACACCATGCAGTCGGGTACTACGTCCAAGCTTATTTTTTGTATCTTCTCCATTCAATTGCTCGTGGTGGGTGGGGACTAGTACTACTACAGCCTGGTGGACATAAATTACAGAGCATGATCTTCTGCGTAGCAAGCACTGCAGCCCTTGCTGCGGCGAGCATGCATGCAGCCCGGCAGCCCCTGTGCCTCACCGACGAGGGGGAGAGATTGGACAAACACCGTACCGACGACGGGGGGTGATTCCACAAAGGAAAGGTAGGGGGCTTGAGGTGAGGCAACCAGAACAATGAGCGACCAAAACCGTTTTAAACCTCGTTAATCTTGTGTAATGGGTATGAGCTGTGACAACGAACACATCTCACTCACCAGCGTTTAAAACAACAACGGCGATGATCGGGGGGCTACAACGGAGAGATCACGTCGACTATATCTCGGACATGTGTCGTATCGTTCAATCTTGACGATGATAATGAAGCCACGGAGTATGTACATGGTCATGGGCTCGATCGACACACGCAAACATGGTGGTGATGGCATGTGCTGGATTCGTTCAATGATAATGATGATAAGGGTTCTCAAAAAGCTAGAGTCTCGGGCTCGGCAAGGCTCGGCATGGAGGTTGAACAAGGCGAGCCCAGGCCGAGCAGCCAAGCTCGGTGAGCCGTCTCGGTGAAGCTAGGGCCACTCAAGAAACTCACACCAACTAGTTCAGGAAATATCAACATTCAAATATAAATATTGTCTTTAAAGTACAATTTTGATCACTGATTTGTGTTGTATATCTTGAAAGTGTTTCAATGGACAAATTTAAGCATATGTTTCGAAGTACCCAGCGAGAGAGCATAATACAAGAACAGGATAATAAGAATATTGTTAGATAGATTAAACAAACTTACCGACGATAACTGCACGCCTTGTGGAAAGTCACTTCCCGTCTAGAGCTCACCGACAGGTGACAACCAAACTACCTATCAATGATTTAGAAAATCAAGTTAGTGCACCGAACCCAGCTGCTACACATCACCTCCGCCCGCTAAAGAGCATGTTGGTGTCTTAATCCAGTGAAGCCAAAGAAGATGATCAATTCCTATCATGTAAAATTCCTATACCTATTCGTGCGTCCAAAACAAACCAGTGGCCCTTTAAATCCTAAGCATTTTCACTTGATTTTTAGAGATTCGGACATCCAAATCAAAGAACTGGAATCCTTACAAAATTTTCCTACGGATTATTTGGCAATACATTTAGATCCAACAAACGATCATTCTTCTATAAAAATCAAATAAAGTCATATGTTTATTTACTTTACCATGGATATATCCTTTGTTCATCGACATATTTGATGCCACCGTGCTCGCGCTCTCCTTTGGGTATCTCTCTTCCACTGCTACGGTGGCATGGCAGAGAGGAGCAGCATGAACTCTAAATAGCAAGCGGGCTGCCGAGGATAAAATCTGATGAAAAAAAACAGAGCTGATTACTACGGAGTATAAAAGGGGGAATTAAATAAGGAAATCGTCTGATTAACTAGAGAGAAAATTACCGGTGGATGGGTATGCAATTAGCTCCTCGTCGCAGAGCATCATACACGCAAGGATGGATTTGTCGATCTCCAGAGCGAGGAAACACCATGCAAGCTTAGAGACCTACACGGCGCAGTCAGCTGGATGAAATATCCAAGCCGGCGATTGCATGCACTGCTGGCCGTTGGCGGAAGGTGCTCTTGGCCGCCAGGAAACGGCACGGAGCTCCTGTGAACACAAGCGCGGAGATGAGCGAGAGTATACAGGTCAGGGTAGAAGAAACTTGTGATGGGTCGATGCAAACATACACGGATGGACGGCGCTCGATCTGCCGCCGGCGAGCGACATGATTCCATGGACGCGTCTGGCGTGCATCAACTGCCGATTACAGAGCTATCCATGGGAATTCCCTGTCCATGGCCCGGAAGGGGCGCCAGAAGGGCATGGGTAGCGGGTTGAGGCGAGAAGGGCGGCCGGACGAGCGGCGGGCGCGGCGCCATGGCCCCCGGCAGGAGGAGGAGGAGGAGGAGGAACGAGGGTAGGGGATGAGGGAAGCCTGATCCAGATCTGCCTGTGTCAGGACCGAAAGATGGAGATGCCGTGTGTGTTTGGGGGAGGCGGCTCCTAGGCCTGGGGCAGAGCCCTCGGTCAAATCAACAGGGTAGGGTTAGCACCCACGCGCACACATTGGTATTTTCCTCTCTCTCGAGTACGCTCGCGCGCGTTGGCCCCGCGCCACCACGCCTCTCCGTCCCCCGACACGTTGCGCCGAAGTAGACGAGGAGCCACACCACGCGGTCGCGTCCAAACTTTGGTTTTGCACTGATTCGTAGAGGACAAACTTAATTTTGTACCGGTGGCGGGTGGGCAGCGGCGCCGGTAGATGCTGTCCGAACGAATGGCTGCCTTGCATCGCCCCCCGGTGCACAATTATCGACTGAAACCATTTTAAAATTATAGTTAATTAATAATCTAATGGAAACGGATGTGAGCTCCGGCGACGATGAGGCCATCTCGCTCACCGGCCGTGAGAACAGCGACGACCAGGATTGGAGCTAGTAGAGCTCGTCATCTAGGGCATCGCGACCAGGGCGGCGACGAGCTCCCGGGCATGTGTCATCTCATTCAACATCGACGATGATCGTCGAGGATGTACATGACTCGACCAACGCGGAAAGCATGGTGGTGATGACATCTCCCCCACCCCTTGTCATTCCATGCCGTAGTCGTCGTGCGTGATCTCGAAAGGAGATGAATAGGAGAGGAGACAATCGACCTTGCCGAAGAGTACATCGGCGACCGGAGATATGCCAAAGCTGAGTTGACTAGCTTGGAGTCTACTTGTCATCTTTAGTCCTCGGATCCATCGTCCTCACCCCATCATCATTGGCAACGAGAGAGAGGGGAAGGGGGAGGGAGAGGGAGAACATGGTCGTCGTGCCAACCCAAGTGGCCAAATCACCTAACCGAGGAAGCAGAAGTACAAAGAAGAGGGAGTACATACAAAACACATAGCACCATACACCACAACCGCACAAACACATGATCCGATAATGACCACCACTTGCGGAGCGTTCCATCGTTGTTTCTGGTTAGCATTCCGACTGTCGGCGGCTATGGCACCCACAACCATACACACAACAGGGGGTGGGGGAGGGTCGAAGCATGTCATAACAATGAATAAAAGGATAGTGGCGCACCCCGAACCAATATACTCCCTCCGTTCCTAAATATAAATCTTTGAAGAGATTCCACTATAGACTACATACGAAGCAAAATGAGTGAAACTATACTCTAAAATGCATCTAGATACATCCGTGTGTGGTTCATAATGAAATTTCTACAGACACTTATATTTAGGAACGGAGGGAGTAAGTAGTGTGCATGGGTGGTGGCACCCGACGAGCTGCCAACGTCGGGAAACATGTACTCAAACACCCCCCCTCCCCCACCCTATGTGTCGCCAACTTCGTGTCCCAACGCGAGCAAAGCAACCGCACTCAAGCAACACCGTCAAGAAGTCACATCCCATTGTGGTTGCCACACATTGCACCAGTGGCGGCGAGACCAGCAACAACGAAGAGTGACATCGACGACGCAAGGCCCCCCTCTTGTAGCGCATTGAGGGCCCATGTGGTGGCCTTCATACGGCAGCGTTCCTTATCTTCCCCCTCTTCTTCTCCAGCAAATAGTTGGTTCAAATGAGGGCGGTCGAATCATTCGTCGATTTTTTGGCACGCCAACAACGCCCATGATTTGGCGGGCAAGAGGTGGGATGGGGGGTTGGGGTGGGGGAGGAACCAAACAGCGTTTACCACAGGATACATCCGTATGCACTCAAATTTCTCCCCAGACGGAGATGGATGATGAAAAACGGACCAAGTATTTTTCTTCCTTTTTGGCACGATGGAAAATCAAATATCAAACGCACCTGGAGTCCTGCACGCCTCGTTGGGGCATCTTCCATCGCATCACGCATGCGTACCCCTAACTTCAATGTCAAACTTATGTCGTCTGCAGCTGGTGGGTGGCACGCAGTAGATGCCGACACCAACCGGGCAGACGGTCCGGACGAGGAGATCCTCTGTGCATGCATTGTGCCTGTGCATCCAAGTTTTCAGCCTTGCTAATCTTACGCTTGCAAGTGGGAGCGATCCAGCTACGGCCGCAGCTACCTATGCACTGCGGGGTAAAATTTTCTCGGGATACGTACTGCAGCTGGTGCGTGCAGCGAGACCCAGCCGCGACGGTAACCTGGCCAAATGGACGAATTACGGGCTGACACCTGACTAGCTAGCTACGGTTGTACGTGTACATGGATGAAACAGACATCTTCCGGCTGTCTGCCCGATCGATCGAAAGCCTCGGAGAACGTGCGGCTTAATTTTTTTAGATATCTACTAGCAAAAGAGCCCGTGCATTGCAAGGGGAGAGAAAACATAACATACGCTCTTAACTCAACAACCATCACTCAAGACCATAATAGGTCCATCTTCTTTATTTTTGCGAGGCATCATATTTGTGTTGCCGCTTATCCTCCTTCTCACCCTCGTCGGCGATGGTCTCGGTGTTCACACAAAACAAAACAAAAACGTGTTTGAATATGGTTAATCCTAAGGCGTCTCTCTCCCTCTCTCTCTCTCGCTATCTCTCACTTCCGCGATGAGAAATCTATTGTTTTTCCCTGTGACATTTTTCAGAGGTATGCATATGTAGTTAGCGATATTTTCTTTTCCCTATATGGTTATAGTGGGGTGTTTATTTGCAATCCGGATCGCCGCCGGTATGAAAAAAAATGGATCTTGCGCTATAAATTATAAGTTTGCTTCCAAAACAATATTTTAAAAATATTTAAAGGTAAAATTAACAACATATTTAGATTTCACACATTTTTCTAATAAAATTTCATATATAATATGTTAAAATCAAAGTTACGGTTTAAAAGACACGGATAATTTAGAAAATCATTTGTTTGACTTAAATATATTCCAAAATAATATTTAAAGTACTTAACAGGAAAAATAATCTCATAATCATATTCTACATATTTTTCTAATCAAATTTCATATATAACATGTTTAAATTGGAGTTACGGTTTAAAAGATATGGATGATTTAAAAAATCATTTGTTTGACTTAGATATGATCTGCGGATGAATTACCTGAAACACTAGGGGGTTTTTGAAAAATGTAAAATAACGGTTCGGGTGTGACTTAAATCCGAACCGCGGGTTAATTTCATCAAAACACAGGGACTTTTCTGAAAAATGCCATGACGGACGACCGAAACCGAATTTGCTCTATTATTAGGTAAAGATTGGATTATCCTTGGTAACGATATTGTCTAACTCTGTTCAGAAAAAAAAATAGTGTCTGACTATCCCGACCCTTTTTTGGAATTGCTGAATAGCCGGATTTTCTTATGAGCAATTTTCCAGAGCTGCCCTCGCTTGGCAAACCCT
Organism: Aegilops longissima; assembly: GCA_021605205.1. Classification (NCBI taxonomy): domain Eukaryota; kingdom Viridiplantae; phylum Streptophyta; class Magnoliopsida; order Poales; family Poaceae; genus Aegilops; species Aegilops longissima. Next base: position 740,610,608 of record CM038682.1, read on the forward strand.
GGCGTGGCACCTCCCCCTCCCCTGCCCCTACCCTGCCTGGCCACTAGTAGAGTTTGGTCATCCGCAATCCTACATGGCGCAGACAAAGGTCGCACTGAGGCGCTAGCAGCCCAGCCTCATGCGATGGTCTTAGGCTCCTGACGTGGCGGCCCTGTTCAGTGGAACCACTTCATCAAGTTTCAAGTCCTAGGCTTGGCACCAGAGTCGGGCGTCGTGATGGATGATGGCCCAGGAGAGGGACGTCGACTGTGCTATGATCCGGAAGGAGATCCGAAGCCATCTCCTGCCAGTATGGAGAACCGAGACTTTAGCATCCTTGACGGTCGAGAGTGGAGACGGAGAGGAGCAGATCAACGGTGATATGGGAGTAGAGGAGAGGTGTGGCATGGACGACGTCGAAACCGTGCTTAAATAGTCGCGACCAGACGAAAGGACGGGCAACCGGTTTCAATGAGGCACACCCGCCGGAGTAGGCTTCTCGGTGGCCTGCTCCTCCGCCTTCTTCGCTGCTTTGGCGACCCGACGTCCTCCATTGCGAAGCCCGCAACCGGAGCCGACTCTTCCTTCGGCTCCGCCTCCTCCTCCTTCGGATTGGCCACCTCCGTCGGCATTGGCTGTTGCTCCGGCTCCAGTTGCTACTCCCCCTCCTCTGGCTCGGGCGAGTCCGGAGGCATGCCATCTGCGATGCGGACGGCGCGCCTTGCTCGGGTCTTTTCCAGCATCTAGAAGCGGCGCTCCGACGTTTGCATAACATAAGTGCCTTCTTTCTGCCGGGCCATGGCTGAGACGGACGATGAGGGAAAAGGAAGGCGGAGAGGGAGAGAGGTGGATGGGCTCGGGCTGCCAGCGTGGAAAGGGGCTAAGCAGATGTGGCTAGGGCTGGGGGACACCTTCCGACTTAAATAGCTGGACTTTGGCCCTCGGGTGGCGGCACGTGGTGTTCCCACCCTACCGAAGAAGATACCCGTCGGACCGTCAGATTTCCGGGTGTTTTCCTGTGGGACCTCAACATGATGGATGCGCTCGGTCGCACTCGGGCCGCCCCATATCCGCTCCAGATTTTAGCTGGATACGAGGGGTGCCGGTCAGGCTAGACGTTGAAGGCCTGTTTGAGCCTCTCGCCCGAGTTTTTTTTTTACCGATTAGTCACCGGCCACCCGCCGGTGTATCGACAGTTGTTTGAGGCGTACGGCCGTAGATGCTTTTGCAACATACAATCACCTTTGGATTTATCTTTGTATTGGCACCTCACTCCGGGCGTTTGCTTGAGGTGTTTTCAACTTCTTGGAGATGGGGCCTGACCAGTGACCACCCCTGTATCAGCCCGGGTGACATTGGCGCTTCAGGATCGCAGGCAGGCAGGCATGCATGCCGACCGGGCCATGGCATGGCACGGTGCGGTGCAGGATGTCCACTAGCAGAAAAGTCGAGAGCAGAGGCCAAAAGGCAGCGTCCACTAGGTCTCAAAAGACGCTTAACGCCATCGGGTTTCGCTCTGTGTACTACTTGTACGACGCAAGAAATCACTACTCGACCCACAAAGTGGACCAGCTTGCATCTGAGAAATGAACACGAACGCATGGTATATACCCTGCGACCCAGTACGTACTTGTTATGTAGGAGTAGTACATACTCAGGCAGTCAGGCTGTACAGGAACAGGGTACGGCACACACAGCTCATCGAGCGAGGCAAACACAGTCGGTTGTGCTCAGGGCCGGCCCTGTGGGGGCAGGGGGGCCGCCCGGGCCCCCAAAATCTAGGGGCCCCCGGAAGGGTATGTACGTAGCCTATAGGCCTATGGCCCATACAGGCAGGCGCGCGCCAGGGAGCAGCAGGCCAGCAGCCCGATATCCCCGATCCCAGCGATCGAGTGTTTTGAGCGATCAGCGGTATTTCCTTTCACGTAAGAAAAAAGCGATCAATCAGCGGCCTGGACGATTCCTTTCCTGTTCTGTTAGACTCTTTCATCACGCGGAGTCACGCAACACCCAGGTCCCAGCGGTAGTTGATGTCCGCCGACGCCGCCGTACACGCACGCTGCACGCACGCACTCCCGCCTTGCCGCCGCCTGGTAATTTCCTTCGTAATCTGTATATGTTCGCCACTGATTTCAATTCCGGGGCCCCCTTTCGCATCTGCTCAATTGTTCTCTTCTCAATCCTTTGCAAACTCTAGGCGCTGTGCAATCCCCTGTGTATTGTATTGTATATATACGCGCACGCACTGAAGTTTGACCATCACTCCATCACGTATTGAGGTATATTCATATAATACTGATACAAGAAAAATCCTTTGATGCATAGCCGGCAATGTTCAACAATTGATAGAACAATTTTTTTATTTTCAGCATTTTGTGTGTTATTATGAAGTCCTCCAGTAAGAGGAATTATCCATCAGGTAGCAGCAAAAGGAAAAGAAGAAGGAAGTGGAGAAATTGACACACACAAAACGCTGGTGTTTAAAGATATATTCAGATTTTTATTGAGCTCAGGCACTCTGAAGTCATTAAGTGACAATGAACTTGAAGAATGTTGCACAAAATTTGCAGAAACTTTCTCTCTTAATGATTCATCTCATGTTGAGATATACGATCTTATTTCCGAATTAAAGATTATGATTATGAGATTAACTTTGGCAGATGGCGTAATGAGATTTTCAGGCATGTGAGAGAAGTCAACTGCCATCCTAATATCTCTATTGCCTTGCATCTTATTTACTGTGCCTGTGACGGTAGCATCGGCCGAAAAAAGCTTTTTGAAGTTGAAATTGTTGAAGAATTATTTGAGGTCAACAATGACTCAACAGAGGTTAAATGGTCTGGCTATATTATGCATCGAGAAGAAATTATTGGATGATATTAACATCGACCCCATCATAAGCGACTTTGCATCAAGGAATGTTAGAAGAAAATTTTAAGGTAATATCTATAAATTATTTGATACGCATACTGATTTTAGATGCATTGGAGTGTTACTGATAGTAATTTATATGTACACTATTTTTTAGATAAATTTATATATATACGTATATTATAATGACTTGTATATTAAAGGCCCCTAATTTTTAGTTTGCCTCGGGCCCCGAAATCTCAGGACCGGCCCTGGTTGTGCTACTGGTTCGTCAGAAAACAAAAGCGCAGTCGTTTGTTCACCCCGATCCAGTGGAGCTCGTGCGTGCGCCCACAGATCGGCGTGTGCTCAGTCAGACCCGGCGTGGCGTAGACCGGCATGGGTGAGGTGACTGTAACCCGAAAGGGGGAAGAAAATACTACTGTACCAGCTCTGTCTGTAAGGTTCAGATAATACAAGAGAAGGTAAGATAAAAGGCCAGGCAGCTTGGTTTGGGTTCAGACTTCAGAGGCAGCCATCATTTGAGCTTTCGTTTTTCTGAAAACCGCCCTCAAGGCAATTTATTATTCAACAATAGGAGGAACCAAACTAGAAATGGAACTAAATTAAAACAAGCAACGACGGCGACTGCGGACTGCCTCCCGCACCGGCCTTGGCAGTGGCTGCTGCGCCCGTTCTGTGTGGCTCTGATGAACCCCATCACATCAAGACCAACTGCAGCAAAAGCAGCCCCACATGTTAAAATTCGGCCTCGTACGTCTTTTGGCTTTGCATTTCGCTCCGGTCAGCCCCTGTGGCGCTTCGCGGGTGATGTTTTCAAACATGTACGTAGTACCGTGCACAACTTTTTGCAAATGATGATTTTGGATGATATAAATCAACAGGCTAGCTTTGCAGGAACGTAGCAGAAATAGAAAATCAAAAAAGTATACTAGTACGTCAAAAATATCTTCTCCCGCGAAAAAAAAAATCTTTTAAGAGCATCTCTAGTCTCTAGCCCCCCTCCTACCCCATCCTTTAATTCCCATAATTAAACCCCAAAATAAAATGTTGCTAATTTTTCAAACGTTTGTACAAATACGCAAAACCAATGCATCATATTTCAACACAAACTAACCAATTCAAATGCACCACGGCATAATCCAAAACAATAAGGTGTGCATCAGGGACGCCGTCTCACGATGTCCACGTAGGATTTGGACGGTTGCGGGAGGAGGTGAGAACAGGCGCTCGATTGGCTTCGTCGCTGCCCCACCGCACTGGTCGTTTCCTTCGTCCAGAAGAAAGAGAGAGGAAGGAGGTCGCCAGATACGCCCGCCCCGCTCCAACCCTCTTCTCCTCCTCACGCACGGCACCTCTTTCTCCTCCCTCTCCCTCTCTCTCTCAGACGCATTGGCGTGGCGGCGGAGACTGGAGGCAGAACACTGCACGCACCGGCCGGCGAGGAGGAGCTGCGCTGCCGCCGGCGCACCGACTGCATCTACTGCCTCGCCTCCCCGTTGACCTACAGGAAGGTACCCCTGCACCTCGCTCCCACTTCTCGAATCCACTCGTCCATTCATCCATCCACCCATCCATCCTCTTTGCTTCCTGGATAGTTGGATAATATGTTGACGGGATTCGGCCTCTCTCTCCCTGAGCTAATGCGCTGACGAACGGCAGGGCAGTCCATTCGGTTTCGATCTGACCGGGGGCCTCCTTATCCTCTGGTCTACGATTCGAGCTGCGCTCTTGCGTGGGCACGATTTCGTCTTGGTTTCTGGCGAGCAACCGAGATCTGATGTGCTCTGCTCTGCTCGGTGCTGGAAGAAGAATTTTGTTGTTCAAGAGAACAATAAGCTTCGAGAGGAACTGTTTCATGGGTTATACCTGTTTATGCAAACATGGTTTTACTTGTTTCATTAATTGACCCTACCTGTAAGCATTAGATTCATTAGCATAGTACAATATAGTTCAGAGAGCCCTGAGATGTCTGTTTATTCAAAGGACACACTTGATAGGCGCGGATTCAGAAAAAAACAACTGATAGATAGGGAGGCGCCTTGCATATTTATAAACTAATTTGAGATTGCCATTTATATTTGGCTGCTAAATTCTTTTTTGCAGGTATATTCCCACATTGAACTGAATTATTGCTATATTCGGTTGATTCAGACATATTGTATCTTCAATGGCTTTCACTGCTGTGCATTTATACTGTTATATGATGCCTCATTTTTTTCTTATCTGAATGTGTTCGCGCTCAGAAAATTATTTGTAGGATATATTGAATTCACTGCACATTGGTACATCGCGTGAAATCTGTAATGAAATGTTACTCGTATTGCATATTGATTGTTTTCGTGCAGGCTCGTACGCTTGATTTTATTTCAAGATTTGTTGGTATTCTTCATAGATGAGCTAGAGTCTGCATTCCTTTTTTAACAGGAGGGTATATGTATTCTGGACACAGTCTGTCCATCTAGCTCTTTCTTATATTTGAGTTTTGAGCAATTGTCTGATTATATTGTTCTTTTCACCCTCCATGCACGTGTTCCGTTGAAGTAGACAACCAGTGGATTAATGTGCCTGCTTTAAGTATAGTGATGAAACTTCACACTTCCCTGCAGACTCAGCGTGCTGCTGTTCTCTAAGGTTGTTGAGTGCTGAGAACAGGCAATATAATTAGGCTTTTAACGAGAAGTTGGAAGAGATAAAAACTTTCAGGAAGTGTTTAGGCGAGTTCCATGCCGAAAATAATGTTATGTGAGCAGAGAGTGCAGGCTTGTGCTCTTCTGTTGAAGAGCTTGAGCATGAGGTATGATCAGCCCTTTGATAACTCTACCTCTTCTCATTTGGAATTCTGATTTTTTGTTTGCATTTTCTCCTTTCATTCTTCTTGGATCAAGAGATTGAATCAACACATAAGTCATGAGAGCATATCTTTAGACGAGGAGAGGCGACTGGTCAAAGAAATTAAGACCCTTGAAAAAACCAGACCGAGGGTCAGTTCCAATGCTGCTAAGCAAGCTAAAATGCAAGATATAGTGGTTGAGAGAGATGCCATACAGGATCAGGTGAAAGTAAGTATCCATGCTACGACTGTCTTTAATTGTGCATTACCTCCTGAATACATAAATATTAGATGCCATTTTGATTGTTACTTCCCATTCAGATCATCATGCATGGACTTTGTCTTTAATTCTGCATTTACCTCCTGAATACATAAATTAGATGCCATTCTGATTGTTACTTTCCATTCAGATCATCATGGATGGACTTTGTCTTTAACTCTACATTTACCTCCTTAATACATAAATATGAGATGCCATTTTAATTGTTACTTCCCGTTGAGATCATCATGGATGGACTTTGTCTTTAACTCTGCATTTACCTCCTGAATATATAAATATTAGATGACATTTTGATTGTTACTTCCCATTCAGATCATCATACATGGAGTAAAGAAGGAGGGACAAGCAGCCAGGTCTAAGATTAAGGTCCTGGACGATGAGGCGATGGGCGTGGAGAGCTGCTACGAGCTCGCGCAGGCGGCGTACGTCAACCTCGCGCTGCACACGCTCAAGCACCTGGCGGCCGTCGTCAATGGGCTGCTCGTCCATGATTAGCTGGACAACATGAACCTCGAGGAGGTTGTGAAGGGGAGCATCTGTGACGCCGTTCTTTAGGTGCTCACCCATGTCTATGTAATTATCTCTTTATTGCTTCTAAGTTAATGCCAACAGATTAGCATGCTTCTGAGATATCTTCCAAGTTACTGGTAACTACAAAAATTATACCATATGTTGACTTCTACCTAATCATATCCTACTAATCAAAGAACTTACCCTACCAATCAAAGAGGTCATCGCATTGGCTCACTGTTTAATCAAGATGTGTATGTATGCAATTGTGATATGTGAGGTGTCAATTGTGATCTGTGAGGTCTCCATTTACATGAGAACATAAGACATAAGATATTTACAATAACTCTAGACCTTTCCCTGCAGATAATAATAATGGTGCAATACTGCATAGGAGGAAGTTGTTTGGGCCTTTTACTGATGGATATATTTCTTACTTTTGATCCTCATCAATAATCTCCAGGTCTTTGGGAGTTTGCTAGCAGTCCTGGTCAGACTTGGACCAGGGACTAGGCGTCCTGGATGCCTTGGCATGCTCGGCTCCACCGGTGTTGCAAGCCCAGGTGAATACCTCCCCGCTTAGGCCCTTGCGGTTGTTGTATCGAAAGGCTGACTTAACAAAATGATCTATATATAGTTCATCTGATATTGTTGAACATCTTGATATTTTCTAAGAAAAATTGTAATGTAGCGCAACAAACAATGCCCAGATTATATTAGCCATCAAAGATACTTGCCTTCAAAGACTATTTTCAAAAACACCTCCTAAGATAGTTATTCTTTTGCAGAGAGATTGGGCAAGCGCTACTTGTTACGTGCCTGCTAGATATTACACAAGATGTATTTCATTAAGGTCTGCTGACCAATTAATTTTATTGTTCTTATGAGATGTTGTGGTTGCCTGAATTGTTTTTCAATATACTAAAGCTTAATTACTTTCCCTAGGTCAGTTGTGAAAGTGGCATCCCGGAATTTATTTGATACTTCGGATTACATTGGATATGGTTGTGCTAACTTGACAAAACAGAGTGGCTTCATTTGTCGCGATTCTCAGTCTCTCACGGTCTTAGTTGCCTGAATTTCTGGGTTTACAGGGTACTACAAATTAGTGTAGCAGATAGTGGTAGATCAAATGAGATGCCTTTACTCGTCTGCTCCCTTGGAAATGCATGCATATCCATGTTGACTTCTGCTACCTTTGATCTTTATTCTGAATCAGAGATAGTGCCCATATGTATATATACGGCATCTTCATATTAATTTTTCTGACAAACTCGTCTTTCCACGGCTGGCTCAAGTTCATTTCGGGATCATCAAGCTTCCCGTGTACATCTACCACCCAAGCCATGTGAACGAGCCGATGAAGATAGTCAACATTATCTGCTTCAGCTACTTCCTTCGTAACTACAAGGTACATGCAAAAATTAAACCCTGCACAAGCGTACTTTGTTTAGTGATGTAGTGGCTAGCATTATAACATGTAATTTATATTGAGAATCAATTTTTAAGAGAAGTTGCTGCAGTAGAGATAGCATTAGGCAGTTAAATACAAAACAAGTGCAAGTAGTTCAGCTTAAACAACTAGAATGTGGGGGGTCTCAAAATTTTCTTAGAGAAAAATCTTGATGACGAATGGAAGCAAGACCAACCTCTGCCAACATCTTTCCCCTCAGAAGATTGAAAACCAACTAATATACTGATGACATATTTAACTCAACCAATTCTCTCCGTGTGCAATCATTTCATGCATTTGATTACCCATCTGTTGTTCACTCTATTTAAGCTACTTAGTTACAATTCTATGTTTCACGGAGCACCCTGTTAGCAGCTCACCGAAATATAACTGCATGCCGCTTCGCTTCGCAGCGGAGTTGCAGAGCGGAGAGATCCCGAACAGCTCCTTGGTTTCAGTTTATTGTCATTTGTTATGTTACGTTCGGCGGACGAAGAAATGTCGACTGGTGTGCCTGGCGACCACTCTACCTAGATCGGAGCACGACAAGGTCCTTGTCACCCAACACCTCCTCTAGTCGAGATCCGCTGCCACCAACCTCGTGTGGGGAGCTCTTTTTATCTTCCTTTGTATCTCTATGGAGCAGAAGGTTTAAATTTACCAATGTATGGCTCTTGTTTATGTTCCCTATACATGAATGTTCATAAAAAAGATAGGTCCACACGTATAAACACTCAAGAGGTGCACCACTGAAGGACGCAAGGCATGCCGCTCCCAAACCTGGCTTTGTGTATTACCTAGATGGATTAGTGTGCGCGGGCAGTAGAGAAGCTTGGCTCCGTCCTCCATAGGAGAGGCAAATGTCGCTCAGCTAGCTCATGAATGTACCATCTCTCTCTATCATATGTACACACAACTAGCTCACGATCTTGGCATCTTCTTAGTTACCTATCTTTTGTTTGTTCATGATCAGCCTGCATTGTTCTATCTTGCTAACCATTAAGTATAGTGCAACATGTTGGAGTGTGCATCTTAAAAAAGATGCATATTACTTAGCAGCAACCAGCACTTATATATTGTCCGAAACGCCTATTATTTTTGTTAATGAAAGGATCAGAAACTATTGGTCGTTGGTCAGTAGATCTTTCTTAAGTTTCAGATGCGGATGAAATGCTTCTCTGTAGATGTATAGTTAAGTTGTGGGCCAATTTTTCTTTTGGTTTTTGCTAACACTTGTAAACCATCAAATAGTGTGGACTCATTTGGCTTCCGCTCGTGTTTTTTCAGATACTCCCTCTGTCCCAAAATACTTGTCGAAGAAATGGATGAAAATGAATGTATCTACAACTAAAATACATCTAGATACATCCATTTGTTCGACAAGTATTTTCGGACGGAGGGAGTACTTAAGATGGAGGCCTGCTCGTCGATGCTCCACTGGTTTACTGCAGTTTCAAGGTCTTAGGGAGCGCCTCCTTGTTGACAACCTCTTCCTTGCCAAGCTCGTCGCGGAGTGCGTCGTCGAGCCATCAGCAATGTCTGTTTTATTTTGAGAAGCCGTCATTCACCGGATTTAGATAGATCATCCGCGACTGCCACTGCCGCCTGTCGGAGCTGTTAACTCAGCTTTACCCTATTTTGAACTGTGGCTCCACTTTTGGACAGAATGTACGATTATGTATGCCAGTATCAAAAACTGTGTCCCTTTCATTTTGAAGCAGCTAACATACATCTAAATGCATAGTTTAACCAGCTATACAACTGATTGCCACCTCAAACTGAATCTGCTTTCAGCTATATCTGCATGTCTGCCACCAATTAGCAAAAAAAGGCAATCCAAGGGGCAGATACCTACCTAGCACCGCAGAGGGTCCTCCTCAAGAGGCGCGCCACGGGCGCGCCCCAGCCCCTAGTTTAACTATAAACATATACATCAAATTCAACAAGTTCATTCCAAAAAAACGATCAACCACATGGTGGATCAAAAGATCACAAGGGCATCATGCACTCGCGCCATTACCATTGCTACCACTGCCAATGACTTAGCCAAGATATACCCATGAGTGGATCCATGAACATGGTAGCATGCTCCTCGGCTTCCTACTTGTTATTTTGGTCCTCGGCCTCCAATGCAAGCCTCTACTCTTCAATCTTCCTCATGTTATTTTTGTTCATCAACCCCCATTGCAAGTCTTTGCACCTCAATTTCAAGCCATCTCTCTTCCGTTTGTACCTTTCTCTCCTCGGCCGCCGTCTTTTCCTTCTACCTATCCCCCTCAATCATCTTGACCTCGTAGAACCAAGTCAATTTCCCCTCGTTTCTTTCGTCTGACAATGCCCTCTTCACCTCCACCATCGCAACAAGCTCTTCTTTGTATGCTCCAATACTTCCATCATTCCTTTTCTCCCTTTTGCATTTTTTGCTCCATCTTTCTTGTTTCTTGGCTATAGTGTATAGACATGGCAATGTCGTCGAGTTCGAGGGTGTGTCTTGAGTCCAATTGTGTCATGAACTCGGACATCTCATCCGGCTCATTTTGCTCTCTACAATAGCAAATAAACATCATAACAATTAGCATCCCATTATTCAGCATTCAATTCAGCCATTGCAAACAAACAAAAACTTGCGGGCATTTCATCGAGCGGGGCTGCCTCAACCCTCGTATTGTCGGAATCCGGCTCCTCGAAGGCCCTCGGAGGTGCAGGGGTAGTGGCACGCCCGCAGTGCATCGCATGAGGGGGGAGGGTGAAAGAGTCCTGGACTAGGGGGTACTCACCATGCCGTCTCCCGGCTAGCAGGGCCGGGCCGAGGACCCCCAGGGCGGTTCATTAACGGGTCACTTGGAGCGGGCCATGACGTATACAAGGAAGATTCCACAATATTTGGCGCACATGACAAGGACTCTTCTAAATCCTAGGCCACCGATACATTATATAAACCGATGCCAGGCTAGTTAATAAATCATTAGAATCTTAAATAACAATCTCGTGATAGACACATGTACCTTGTACTATACCCAATATAACAAACAAAAGCGGGATGTAGGGTACTAGGGTATTATCTTTTCGAGAGAGGCTGACCTAGGTAAAATTCTCATGTCCTTGTTACCATTGTTCAAAGACGCATAGCTTAGGATCCCTACCTCGAGATTCACCAGAATTGACTTTGACAAAGGGGATGTTGGCGTCGTGGGAGGCCGAGGTTGAGCAGATGAGGTTTACGACGCATTCCTATTCATCGACATTGACGGTACCATCCAAACAAAAAATTGTCAACGAAAAACTTTGCTCCTGAGGAAATATATAAAAATAGTAAAGTTTCTTCCTAAGAAAAAAAGTAGTAAAGTTTTGACGAGTAAAATTGTAGCGACCCGACCTCAGACGGTCAAGCCTTCGTGTTCTTGTGCCATCCTCGGATCAAGTATGTCGGCACACACAAGACATCAATGTATATATCAAAGTGCAATCACATGTATAAATAACATAAAAAGATATATACCTCATAATACTCAGCGGAAACAATCAAACGGGTGTGGAGTCCCATCAACGCCATCGGCAGGTTGAGTGTAGACTATAACCCTGTATCGTAACTCTTACTCGTCGAGGAAGTATCTGCAACATGATACGTTGCAGCCGTGTAGGTCAGTACATAGGATGTACTGGCAAGATCACAATAAGAGAAAACAGATGATAAACTATACTATATGCAGTATGGCTTTGTGGCTCTGTATCTGAGTTTTGTTTGCGTAAAAGCTGGTTTTATTTTACCTACATCAAAGGAATAAAATGAAGCCTGTACTATGGAGTTTTTCTGTCATGACATGGTTCCACCAACCGATGTCTCATAGCCCAAAATCATCATAAGTTGCCCACAATTAAGTTATCAATCCGTGTTGAGAGTTCCAAATAGATCCAAGTCCAGATGCTCAAATTGTCCGTAAATCGGGACACGGCTAATCGATTAGGTTATAACCCTCGCAGAGGTTTGTACACTTTACCCGCAAGATTCGATCCTCTTTTACGTTCTCGCACTTCAGAGTGTTTGAGAACAAGATGACCAAACATGGTCTTCCAAAGAGTTCCTCGACCACCGTCCGGCACCCATCCAATCCTACCGTAGTTCTACATCTGCTAGCACCGCCCCAGCCAGAGTCACCACTAAGGTCAACCAAGCCGAGCCCATAATGACTTGCGGTTGCAGGTAAGCTTCGGGCATGAAGTATTCTTCCGTCTCTTTGGGTCTGGGTGAAGCTTTCCGCAAGATGTCATGGCGCTTCTCCATGCATCCCGCCAACCACTGGTTTCTCCAGGTGCCCGTCAACCATCCTTCACCCAGAGTGTGTATTGAATTCTTGTCTCGAGTCTTGAAGTCTTGAGGTCTTGAAGATGCAGTCCTTGCAGATTCCATCATGGAGTTGTCGCCATTGACGAGAGTCCTCCTTCTTCACACCACTCGAACACTCATACCAAACCCCGCCTACTACAGCGTAGCATTAGAATAAAATAACGCCCCGGCTTGGTAACAGGGTGATGGGTTCCTACCTCATGCATACTACTCAACTACAAGAATTTCAATAACACTACTGAGGGGTGGTTGCAAAGGTGCCACTAAATGCAATAAAACATAGGTATGAAAACATGGTCAAAGTGAACTTGCCTTGTTGACGATCTTTGAAAACTAGGGTTTCAGAGTAGCAATCTTCGCACTCAAAATTCTACCGAGGCAAACAATAACTATAATAAGCACATAGCATAACATAACATAACAAAGTAACACACCAAAACCAACAAAGCAAAACCCAAAGGAAAACTTAAAGAAAAACAACTCAAAGTTTTCCTACTTCAAATAACAACAAAAATAGTTTTATATAACAAAAATTTCTTAACATCATCTAATCATGGTTTTATGTTAACTAAACAGAAAATATTTCATTAAGCAACTAGGAGCAAAAAGAATTAAATAAAAATCTATTATGAAACTCCCGGAATAAGCAAAACAAGCTTTAATTCAAATCTGATCTAACTCAATTTTATAAATCCAAACATAGACAAATTATATATTTTTGAAACTACAAGAAAATTGTGATCTAACGCAAAAAGAATCAGCATCATTGGACTTCTAGATCAAAAGTTATAGGCTAAACAAGAACGGAACTAAATCTGTTACGGGAATAAATCTGAAAACGAAAACGGAGTTACCTGTACGTGAGGCAGAGATGGCAGGAAGGAGACGGCGATGTGGAGGGCTGCTCGGCGAGGGGGCGAGGTCGCCCGGCGAGGTGGGGTGGCGGAGGAGGGGTCAGCGCTTGGGAGGTGGCGCTGGGCGATGGGAGGTTCAGGAGAGCTCTGGTGAGCGTTCTAGGCAGGAAAAGGAGGACGGTGGCGAGGAGGCTACGGGCAGGGAGGCGTGGTGATGGGAAAATGGAACGAGGAGAGGAGGGGTTTTATAGGCGGTCTCGGGAGGCGCTGGGATGGAAAGACGAGGGAGATCGGGAAGGTGGAGATTTCTGTCTCCATGGACATGGAAAGCTTCAGTAACGTGAGAGGAAACAGAGGAAGGAGATGATCTCTTGTTGGGCTAGAATAGGAAAGTGCTTAATGGGCCATGTTTTTTCCTAATAAAACGATTCCATTCCTATTTTTAAAATTAGGAAACTAAAACAATAAAAAGGAAATCAAATCAATTCGAATAAAGAGTTTTATATACTAAAATTATCAGAAAAATAAAATGTAGATGATGAGCATTATTCCACGGCCAAAATAAAACTTTAAAAAATGTTTTCAGAAAATCCCTAAAGGCTTTATTTCTTTTTGCAAATAATTTTAAATAAAACTTTGGTTTTCTTGGCTCAAATATTTTCAAAAATGCCCCTGATTTTGGAGGGTCATTTTCCTTCGCTCTTTCTTGCTTGCAAGAATTTATTTTTGGGGTATTTCTCGGGAAGAAAAATAGAGAAGCAAGTGCAAATATTTGAAAAATTAAATTGCAAAACTCCGCTCAAATTCTTTATAGTTGAAGAAGTCATGTCATCTTCTCTCATTGATTTTAATAGGATGAATTTGAATTTACCGGAGAAGGGGAAAGTCATTTGATTCCCTCTCTTTCAAAAGTTTTTGAAAAGGTTCAAATTTCACTCAAGTTTAATTCACTCAAGCAAACAAACAAACAATTCAATTAATTATATTAACATTCCAAAATTTGGGATGTTACAAAAATGCATCGGAAGTCACTGAATTTGTGTCGTGTGCTCACTTTGGTCAGCGTACTTAGGAATACATCCATGACGACCACTATATACGACAAGACGTGATTATACGGTCGTCGTGTCGCGTATTGAGCTCGTACGCCGCCGATGTTGACTAGTCCACGGGCTCCACATCAGCGTAAATTATATGGCCCACTTTGCATGGGGGGTTTTACGCAAAAATGCCAAGTCTTTTATCATCACTTCGATGTGGTCCAAATCCCTAATACCCCATTCGTGCCCCTCCTCTCCAAATCCATAGTTCCCCTCCCCTCCTCCACTCACCACTGCCGCATCAGTTGACTGGAGGTTCCGTTCGCTGCCGTTATCGCCTTCGTCCTCGCCATGTCCGCGATCTTGGTGAGGTCATCTCTCAGCGGCCGGGCTGTGGTGGTGCCGCCCATATGATGCCCTCACTGCCACATGCGGGTGAAGTTCTACTTGTCGAACATAGACAAACATGAGGGTTGGGTGTTCTACAAGTGCATCCATGTAAGTTGCCCACCACCCTTCTTTTCTGTGTTGCCATATGAGTATTTTTCTTGGATTTGAGTACATGATGTGCTGGAAATTCCCCCCTTTGTGGCCTATTTAGCTGATATGCGTGTGGGTTCTGGCATTGGGAGTTGGAGTATGTGGTGTATCTTGTTGATAATCATTTCCTCAATGGCAAGAAGCAGTGGATGCAATTGGCGCTGCAGAAGAAAGGAGGGAAGAGATGATTCGAAAAGGGGAAGAAAGGGCTAGGCTTGCAGGCATTGTCGGAAGCATTGGAGGTGGAATGGATGAGAGGAATAGACCTTCAGGCAGTCCCATGACCAAGCAACAGGCAGATGCAGTTTTAGGTTAGGCAGGGAGATGCTTGTGGTTTTGAAGGCAGTGATGGGGTTAGTCATTGTATTGTGTGTTATGTTTGGTATCTCACTTCTGAAGAAATGATGGCAAATTATGTTTAGTTTGTAGTCATGATGTAATGCTTAGTTTGTTTAGGTGAAGAAGAATCAAGTTGTTATGCTGAGAACAATCTTTTGGGAATGATATAATGACACCTGTATTGGCTATGTAAGACCAGCTGGTACTGAACTGTTATTGGTTTCATTTTTTGTTGCCTACTTGTTTACTCTACACCTTTGGTTAAATGTTGTTGATGGTAGCATGATGTTGGTCAACATTATAGGTCTTTTGCTAAATGTTGTTGCATTCAGCATGATGTTGGCGATGCAATTTTTGTGCTAGATGACTAT
Source organism: Aegilops longissima (assembly GCA_021605205.1). Classification (NCBI taxonomy): domain Eukaryota; kingdom Viridiplantae; phylum Streptophyta; class Magnoliopsida; order Poales; family Poaceae; genus Aegilops; species Aegilops longissima. Next base: position 740,626,023 of record CM038682.1, read on the forward strand.
GAACACGTGACCAAGAAATATGTAACATTGCAGCTGAAAGAAACTCATTGCAGAACATGTTGATACAAGTTATGGTGACCAAGAAATAGATCCAAACTCATTGCAAAAAGGTTCCAATCGTTATGGTTCCACCTGGGTAATACATGATCAACAATTGATCCAAACTCACAAACTGACATCACTATGGAACAATTGTTACATATCCCAGCATTGCAAGTTTGTGAATGTTTTTTTACCCTAAGCAGAACAACACCCCAAGTGAACATAACATAGTACAAAAGATATCATAGCATCGTAACACATCCCATCATTGTAAGTTTGCCCTGAAGACATCAAACATAGATGTTTTCTTGGCCTTTTAGGCATCACTTGGTCTTCCCGAGCTTTTCTCTTACCAGCAGCAACAGTTTGTCTCCCCATCTCCTCCTTCCTTGCAGTTTCTCTTTCTGATGCAGTAGCTAGCCTCTCACTTTGTCTCTCAGCCTCTCTCTATGCAGTAGCAGCTTGCCTCTCTGCAAATTTCTTTGCTTTATTCTCAGCTGCTATAGCCTTCTTTTTAGCTTGGTTCTTTGCTTTATTCTCAGCTGCTATAGCCTTCTTTATCTCTGCAATTATCTTCTTTTTCTCAACTACTGCCTGCTTATACTTCAGCTTATTTTCTCCTCTTCTTCCTCTTCTCGCTGCTGCCTGCCTCTTCCTTGCTGCCACTGATAACTTATTTTTAGCTTGCTCGTGTCTTTCCCTGGCAATGTTTTCTTCTTTCTTCTGTTATTCTTCTCTCCTTGGTGCAAGTAGAGCTTGTTTCTTGTCCTCCAGTTCCTTGCCTCTCTACTTCTTCAGGGCTAGCAACTTCTTGGCCAATTCACCTTGACTAATGGTGCTTGTGCTAGAGCTTGGTCGTGATTGGTTCATCAAAACATGTATAGATGAGATGAAGGTGGGCTCTGGAACAGGACTTGGCTCAGTCACTCTTGGTACTTGTAAGTGCATCTAGTGCCATCCCTAGTTGGTTTTGGAGTATTAACGACAAACTTGGTTGAGGGACTAATGTGTTTGTGAGAATTGCGGGATAACATAGGTAGTAGTCCCTCATTGATTCGGTTTACCTACTGGAGATGACCCCTAAAAATGTGTGAAGACATTGAAGACAATGGTGGTATGTGAAGATATTCACAATGAAGATTATGACTCGATAATACATTCACGTGAAGACTATGGAGTGCGAAGACATAGTTTTTTCGTAGTTTCCTTTTCTTCTTTGTTGAGTCATAGGAACCACCGCACTGTTATGTGGCGTCCAAGTGAATAAAGTCAGAGTGACTGAAGTGATGCTCAACCAAATCCTATGTCTTCAAGTGAAGACAATGAAAGCAAATCTTGTCCAGAGCTGGATGAGTCAGCTTTACTTATAGCCCAAGTCAAGCTGCCGCGTGTGTTTGAAATCTGACCGTTGGACACGTGTCAGTTCCTTAGTGACCCAGGGTCATTTCGGACAAATCCGGTCGGGTTGCCTCATGGCAATAAATAGCCCACCCCCTACACCATAATTTGGTGGCTACTCAGAGTTAGTGCACGGCTTTTGCCGTTTGAGAGCAACCCACCTCCGAAGCATTTGATAGAGAGATCCTTGCAAGGACAAAGCCCAAAACACCCATAGCCAAAGAGTGTTAGGCATCACTGAAGTTTTTCTATCCGCGTGATCTGAAGACTTATTACACTTGAGGACTATGAATCCTCCAGCCGGTTAGGCGTCGCGTTCTGAGCATCCAAGAGTCATTGTGGATTGCCGGTGAACGAAGTCTATGAAGGTTTGGAAGTCTACCTTGAAGACTTACCAGAGTGATTGGGCAAGGACTAAGTGTCCTTAGCTCAAGGGGAATAAGGTGAAGACGCGGTATTCTGAGTTGAATCTCAGCCTCCCTAACCAGACGTACAGTTGTCACAACAACTAGAACTGGTCCAACAAATCCCTGTCCTCACCAAGCAACTGGTTCTATCTCCTCCATCTCTTTACTTACAGTTTGTCTTCGTGAAGTCATTGCCTGCTTGCCTGATCCGAATGACTTCACTGTGTGACGGCTATTGTTGTTTGGTTTCATACTATCTTCCATCCTGATCCATACTACCTAGCTGTTATTAGTCTTCGTGCTTTCACTTTATTGCTTACTTGACTATGGCTTGTCTAGTGTAGTCTACCTTCCGCTGCATGTCAATAGGTTCATTTCCATTGTTTGTCTTCAAAGCCCCCGTGTTTTGAAGACTTCCATAAAAATCACCTATTCACCCCCTCTAGTCGATAACTAGCACTATCAATTGGTATCAGAGCAAGGTGCTCCCTTGTTCTGTGTGATTTGATTTAACCACCTGGAGTTTTAGCCATGTTGATTGCAGGGATAATCAAAGTCTCCGCTGCGTGCCCTATCTTCGATGGGACTGATTACCCCTACTAGAAGAATAAGATGCGCATGCATCTTGAAGCCATTGATGTCGACCTTCTGTATGTCGTCAAGAACGACGTTCCCAAGGGCGGTGAAGGTGTCACCCCTGATGATGTCAAGAGGTTCATTCAACTGGATTCTACTGCCAAGAACATCATCTGTGGTCATCTGACCAAAGGACAGTATGGTCGTGTGAGTGCTCTGGAAACTGTGAAGCTAGTCTGGGACTGGCTCTCCAAGGTCAATGAAGGCGTCTCAACCCAGAGAGACTCAAGGATCAGTGTTCTTCGCAACCTCTTCAACCGCTTCAAGAGAAATGACAATGAGAATGTCCAGCTCACATTTGATCGCCTCACTGATATCACAAATGAGCTTCATGCACTCGGCGCTACTGAGATCACCAAGCATGAAATCGTCAAGACACTCTTGAGATCACTGATGACCCACTAGTATAGGGGATCTATCGTAGCCCTTTCGATAAGTAAAAGTGTCGAACCCAACGAGGAGCAGAAGGAAATGACAAGCAGTTTTCAGTAAGGTATTCTCTACAAGCACTGAAATTATCGATAACAGATAGTTTTGTGATAAGGTAATTTGTAACGGGTAACAAGTAATGAAAGTAAAAAAGGTGCAGCAAGATGGCCCAATCCTTTTTGTAGCAAAGGACAAGCCTGGACAAACTCTTATATGAAGGAAAAGCGCTCCCGAGGACACATGGGAATTATCGTCAAGCTAGTTTTCATCACGCTCATATGATTCGCATTCGTTACTTTGATAATTTGGTATGTGGGTGGACCGGTGCTTGGGTACTGCCCTTTCTTGGACATGCATACCACTTATGATTAACCCCTATTGCAAGCATCCGCAACTACAAAAGAAGTATTAAGGTAAACCTAACCATAACATGAAACATACGGATCCAAATCAGCCCCTTACGAAGCAACGCATAAACTAGGGTTTAAGCTTATGTCACTGTAGCAACCCATCATCTACTTATTACTTCCCAATGCCTTCCTCTAGGCCCAAACAATGGTGAAGTGTCATGTAGTCGACGTTCACATAACACCACTAGAGGAGAGACAACATACATCTCATCAAAATATCGAACGAATACCAAATTCACATGACTACTTATAGCAAGACTTCTCCCATGTCGTCAGGAACAAACGTGACTACTCAACAAATCATATTCATGTTCATAATCAGAGGGGTATTAATATGCATAAAGGATCTGAACATATGATCTTCCACCAAATAAACCAACTAGCATCAACTACAAGGAGTAATCAACACTAGTAGCAACCCACAGGTACCAATCTAAGGTTTTGGGACAAATATTGGATACAAGAGATGAATTAGGGTTTGAGAGGAGATGGTGCTGGTGAAGATGTTGATGGAGATTGACCCCCTCCCGATGAGAGGATCGATGATGATGACGATGGCGATGATTTCCCCCTCCCGGAGGGATGTTTCCCTTGGCAGAACAGCTCTGTTGGAGCCCTAGATTGGTTCCGCCTCGTGGCGGCGGTGTTTCATCCCGAAAGCTTGCTTATGATTTTTTCCAGGGTAAAAGACTTCATATAGCAGAAGATGGGCACCGAAGGCCTGCCAGGGGGCCCACAAGGCAGGGGGCGTGCCCAGGGGGTAGGGCACGCCCGCACCCTCGTGGCCAGGGTGTGGGCCCCCTCTGGTTGATTCTTTCTCCAGTATTTTCTATATATTCCAAAACATGCCTCTGTGAAGTTTTAGGACTTTTGGAGTTGTGCAGAGTAGGTCTCTAATATTTGCTCCTTTTCCAGCTCAGAATTCCAGCTGTCGGCATTCTCCCTCTTCATGTAAACCTTATAAAATAAGAGAGAATAGGCATAAGTATTGTGACATAATGTGTAATAACAGCCCATAATACAATAAATATCAATATAAAAGCATGATGCAAAATGGACGTATCAATCACTTGACAGTTCATTTGACACCCTGGCCCTGATGATTCAAGAACGCCCTGACTTCAAGATTCTCGATCCGTCTGACATACTTGAGAGGCTCAACACACATGAGTTCCAGTTATCTGAGAAAATAGATATCTATGGTCCCAGCTATGGCCGTACTCGCGCTTTGAAGGCAAAGGCTGATTCCTCATCTGAAAAAGAATCAGGCTGTAGTTCTGGGGATCCTGAAGACATTGGAAAGGAGCTTGCTATCCTTGTGAAGAAGTTCCAGAAATTCACCAAGAAGAAAGGCTTCAGAAAGTCTTCAAGATCCAGCTCGAGAAATGATGAAGCTTCTACTCATGACCACAAGAAGAGAACATGCCACAAGTGCAAGAAACCTGGTCACTACATCTCTGAGTGTCCATAGTGGGACAATGATAACAACAACAAGAAGAAGAGCAAGGAATATGATTCTGATGACAACAAGAAGAAGAAATCCTCAAAGTCTTCTTCCAAATCTTCGTCCAAGTCTTCATCACACAAGAAGAGCTCATCTGGCAAGGCTCGTGCTTTTGTGTGACACTCCAAAAAAATTTATTTGGTTTTTAACAAACCCTTTATTTGATTTGAAGGAGGCTATTTAAAATCTTTCCAAAAGCCCCTCCTTCTCAAAAAAAAAATTCTCCTATGACAAGTATTTTATTTTTGTGTCTTCCTCAACCTTGGTGTTTGGTTTTAAAAACTTTCCTTCTGATGTTAACTCATCACAATAAATTTTTGGAAATTAATTTTTTATTAAAAAGAAATCCTATGGGTTTTGGGGCTATTCTTTAGTTTTGCAACCACCCATTGTTTTACCATGCCTCATATCAAAATTTCACCCAAAACCCCTCCCTCCACTTTGGGTCAAGCCAAATATTCTATTCCAACAAGTTCAACCCATTTCTGATTTTTATTCCATTTATTTTAACCCCAAAACTATTCCTGCCATTATTTTGGACCTAGGTGGTTTACAAAGGAAGTACCAATTCTACTTTGAGTTTTGGTTCCAAATCAACTCCTCTGACTAGTCCTTAGCACCCCCAACCTAGATCCATCAAGATCCACTCTTCCACAGTTCAAAAATTTCAAGTTTTACTCACTGCAAGTTTGGACCAGATTTGGCAAATTTGGTGAAATTCATATTTTTCCTTTTCCAAAAATTCTGACAAAAATCAAGCAGCCCCCAGGTGCATTGAGAGATCACCTCACCAAAGATCAGCCCCAGATAAATTTCCCACGTGCCAAAAACATTTCATCGAGCACCTGGCGTGCACTGTTGTTGTCACAGTTTCAGAAAAATTCAAATTTCAGAGTTGGATTCAGACGACAGTGTCGTTTTCTTCAGAGATCGGCGTCCATCTCACCAGTGCTCACGCTGGCCTCTTGCACACTGCTCCCCCTCCTTATCTAGAACGCCGCAAGGTCGCTTGGCCGGGCGAGGGCGTCGGTGGCGACGTGGCTCACCAGCTCCGGCAGCTTCTGTGGCGGCAGAGCCACCCGTGGCATCCGTCAGCGGCCGACCCAGCTTTCGGCGCCGACCAGCGCCGACCGAACCACCCCAGGCCTCCGCGTGGCCCTCTCCTCCTCTGTGCACGCTGCGGCACCGTTCCCGTGGCCTGGCAAGCACAGGGCGTGCTCTCTGCCGTCAACAGGCCCGCGAGGCGCCGTTCCGTCGAAACCGCGGGACAGGCCAAACCCAGCCGAGGTTAGCGTTTGAGCGTAACCAGTGCACCCTCGCGTTGATGCCCAGCCACCTAATCCACCCGTCCGGCCACCGCCTCGCCGTAATCGCTGCCGGAGATTACCCCGTTCTCGGAACCGCCTCGGGCCAGCTATAAATAGCCGCCCCGAGCTCGCCTTCGACCAGCACCACTCACCTCACCTCGCCAAAGCTGCGATCAACCTCTAGGAGGACCCCGAGGAGGCCTTCTCCTCCGTCTCCGGCCGCCCCGGTCCGCCTCGGGCTCCGGCGCGATCCACTCCGGTGAGGGCACCCCCTCCTCCCAAATCATGCCCGTAGCCTCCTAGGGCACCCAATCACCTAACCCGCGCCTCGATTTGGCCTTTGCAGCCTCCCCCGACGAGACCCAACATCACCCGAGCCGCCGTCCGCCGGAGTAAGGGCCGCCGTTGACGTGGTGCTCGCTGACGACCACCTCCACCACCCACAGACGCGGGAGGGCACCCTGAGCCCGTAGGTAACCTCCGCTCCTCCCAACTCACCGTGGATCGTCGCCGGCGACCACCGCAAGCTTCGGGCGCCGGCGCGCTCTGTTTTCTCTCTCAAAATTTCAAACCTGACGGGTGGGACCCCCCCGTCAGCCTCTCTTCTCTATTCGAACCGTTTTTTCTGGAAAGCGCATTCGGGCAAATACACTTTCAATCTAAAACGTTTTCTTGTCCTTTTCTGTTCAGCCCCCTGGAAACTTTTTGTTTCATTACAAACAAGTCCCTGGACTAAAACTCTAATAACTCTTAAACAGAAAATGAATTTTGATTGATTCTTTTTCTGTCCTCTTTATTTTTCTGTCTAGTTTTTTATCATATTTATTTGAAAAATATTTGGAATACTTTTTGTGCACCCACGGTATTCACGTTAGTACACGTTTTCTTTGTACCGTAGATACCGAAAGAGGTGACGGAACCGCGAACTTCACCGAGCTAGACTCCGACTACTCCGAACCAGGCAAGCATGTTTGAACCTTTGATATGATGAGTGTTTTGCGTGTTTCCTTAAGTAGTTACTTCAGGTCATGATTACATGAACAACCGTGAATGTTATGTTGCATGCAAAGCTATCGCGAGTGAGCTTCGAAACTCGATGCGTGACTCGATGTGAGTTTACATGATCATGTGGTGACATGATGGGTGGTAAGATGGTATTGTTGTAGCATGCCAGTCTTATGCCAAACTATTTAACTCCAGTGTCAACGTGAGTCAAGTCACGTTACCATCCGTTCATTTTCTTGTACTACCACATGTTTTCTTTACGGAATATGGTTTAGTAAGTTGCGAACCTCTTTCCTGGTACACACCAAACAGAGGGGCCGGTATGAGGGTTCCATGGCCCTGGATTAAAGCCCGTCCTCCGGTCAGGGAGCATGGGTGTTTCCGGTTGGGACCGAGAGGGGGGCACCCCTTAGAGCGCACGAGATAAATTTGATCCCATGCTATTCGAGGTTGTGACCTCCCTGTCTTAGAGTTTTTCTTGAATGCTGCCTAGGGTGATTCCTGGCAGCGGAATGTGGAATTGGGTGTGTACTGGTTAGATGTGTTTCTTCTAAAACACTGGAAACGAAACTAGTCCCTTGCGACTACTGAAATCCGTTAGCTGTGGTTAAATAGTACAAACTCTGCAGAGTCAAACTCATTCAAGTAACCGTATCTATGGTCAATGTCTGTGTTCCACTTGTCCTGTCAGTCTCAGTGTCAGTCTCCTTGACAAATCTCCGGTGAACAGACATGAGTGGTAAACTCGGCTATATGATTAATCCTGTGGATGGACTAACCCGTTTATTGTTATGTGCTGAGTATCTTTCCTTGGAATAGTCTATACTGCTTGAATACGTCAATGAAATATAAGCCCTTTATGGGATGTCGCTCAGACGTCCGACTGTGGCATTTATGCTGTTTACTTTCGATATAAGCCCTTTAGGTGATGTCGCTCAGACGTCCGATAGTGGCACTCTTGTTATTTATTTTCAATATAAGCCCTTTATGTGATGTCGCTCAGACGTCCGACTGTGGCACTCTTGTTATTTATTTTCAATATAAGCCCTTTATGTGATGTCTCTCAGACGTTCGGCTGTGGCACTCTTGTTATTTATTTTCAATATAAGCCCTTTATGTGATGTCGCTCAGACGTCCGACTGTGGCACTCTTGTTATTTACTTTCGATATAAGCTCTTTATGTGATATCGCTTTGACGTCCGACTGTGGCACGCACCGTCATTTATTTTCCAATATAAGCCCTTTACGTGGTGTCACTTAGACGCCCGACTGCGGCATGTTCAATTATTTGTTCACCATTCGAGGCGTCGCTTCAGACACTCGATCGGTTTCAGTTGTTTTTGTTGGGATTTCGGGAGGACTACCGCCTGACTTCCTCTTATTTAACATGTCGTGCAAGTTTAGCATTTGAGTGTGCATTGCCAATTGCTCTTGATGCGTCATGCTTACATTTGTTATATCTTATGTCCGAACTGTCTTGCGAGTACATTCAAAGTACTCACCTGGCTTGTTGATTTGGCGGATGTTGTGAAAGCGATCTTATGGATGAAGAGTTCGATAGCGAGTCCGACGCCTAGAGGAGTCGATCGATCCGTGCGATCCTGGAATTTATCACTTGTACCATATCCGCTTCCGCTACCCGAATAAATCATCGAGCCTCACTTCGACGTTCGATTAGCCGCAAGAGTAGGAGTCAATGTCACCCACTTCACTGTGACATATCCACCACCACTTTTAAATATGAGTCAGTAGTATGCCACCACACCCTTGTGTCATATCCGCCTTTATGTATATTATTGGCGTGCTTGTAATAAATTGTTGAGCAACCTCAGCTCAACCCTGTAATATATTTAGTACTTCTGGATTTCTGTATCAAGAATTTGTCTACTAGTAAGGAGGACTCTCCTATACTGGAAATAAAAGGATCGGTTTCTCAATAAGTATTTTATTGAAAAACCGGTCGTGACATTTTGTTGGCAAGGAGATGGATTCAGAGGAGGAGTCTGCTTCTAAGGAGGCAGAGGTGGAGTCTGAGGAGGTGTCCGACTCTGGCGTTGCAAGTCTGGCTCTAGCTATAGCCTATGTTGCCAAGTCCATCTTCAACACTGAAGACAATGGCTCTGTCACCAACGCTGATGCTAATGACAAGGACGACTCTGCTCCCACCTACTGCTTCATGGCACGAGGTGCCAAGGTATATAAACTCACGCGATGCTTACTTTCAAACATCAAGTGAAGATGACTCTGATTGTGAATCCAAACCTAGCTACAAAACACTTGCTAAAATTACAACTGAACAACAGAAAGCTATGGAACATATTCAAAAATTGCTAGACAAAAGCGATGACCTGTTGGACGCGGAAATGACCCGGTCTCAGTCCTTAATTTAAGACATCAAAAATCTTCATGTTAAGTACGAGGAACTTGAAAGTCGTCATGAAACGCTCTCAACAACTCATGAAAAGCTTTCCTACGATATCTTCAAAGGAAGCAAGAACTTGAGAAATTGAGAGCGGCTCATGAAGATCTTCAAAAAGAAAACGAGTCACTTCGCGCTCAACAGATCAGTCCTGCTCAGGAAGGATTTGAACCATCATGTCTAAAATGCCTTGAGCGTGATAACGCTACCTCTGTTGTTGAATGTTCTAGTGCTGCTACCGTTGCAATATCTTCAACTGCTGATGTGGTAACTAACCCCTTTGCTGAGGATACCACTACTATTGCTGATGAGAATGCAAGGTTGAAGACATTGCTTGAGACAGGAATGTACAAAAGTCTCAAAGGGCATCAGACACTATGCGATGTCCTCAAAAAGCAGATTCTGAACCGAAACCCTAGGAAAGAGGGTGTTGGGTTCGTGAGGAAAATAAATGTTGATGGTTCCTACTTGAAGCCTGAGCAGTACCCCAAAACCACTTGGGTTGCTGCAAAAGGACCTTCAGTGGATCCATCCACCTTATCTGGCTTCACTTGTGTTAACCTGATTATCATTGATGAATCCTTTGATGCAAACTATAAACTGTTTAAGAATCAGAATGGTGAAGTGTTTGCCAAGTATATTGGTACTAACTGAAGGAATGGACCACCTTTGAAGAGGATCTGGGTACCCAAAAGTTGTCTTGAGAATCTTCCTGTGAATGTCATCATGACACCACCTGGGAAGAAGACAAACCCCAGACCAAAGGCTTCATATGGTCCAAAGGCTTCATACAGACAGAGGACTCACTACAGTCACCCTAACGCCAATGTTTTGCAGGGAAATCATACTCAGACTTATGAATATGAGTGTGTTTCGTCAAACCGCTATGTGTAGGATCGAAATTATGTCTTGAGGGGGGTGATTAGACTACTTGACCAAATAAAAACTTATCATTTTCCCAATTTTAGTCTTTGGCAGATTTTAGCTATCTTAGCACAAGTCAAGCAATCTTAACACAATTCAAGCAAGCATGCAAAGAGTATATGAGCAGCGGAAAGTAAAGCATGCAACTTGCAAGAATGTAAAGGGAAGGGTTTGGAGAATTCAAACGCAATTGGAGACACGGATGTTTTTGTCGTGGTTCCGATAGGTGGTGCTATCGTACATCCACATTGATGGAGACTTCAGCCCACGAAGGGTAACAGTTGCGCGAGTCCACGGAGGGCTCCACCCACGAAGGGTCCACGAAGAAGCAACCTTGTCTATCCCACCATGGCCGTCGCCCACGAAGGACTTGCCTCACTAGTGGTAGGTCTTCACGAAGTAGGCGATCTCCTTTCCCTTACAAACTCCTTGGTTCAACTCCACAATCTTGTCGGAGGCTCCGAAGTGACACCTAGCCAATCTAGGAGACACCACTCTCCAAGAAGTAACAAATGGTGTGTTGATGATGAACTCCTTGCTCTTGTTCTTCAAATGATAGTCTCCCCAACACTCAACTCTCTCTCACAGGATTTGGATTTGGTGGAAAGAAGATTTGAGTGGAAAGCAACTTGGGGAAGGCTAGAGATCAAGATTCATATGGTAGGAATGGAATATCTTGGCCTCAACACATGAGTAGGTGGTTCCTTCTCAGAAACAACAAGTTGGAAGTGTAGGTTTGTTCTGATGGCTCTCTCCACGAATGAAGAGGAGGTGGAGGGGTATATATAGCCTCCATACAAAATCTAACCGTTACACACAACTTGCCAAACTCGGTGGGACCGAATTGATAAACTCGGTCGGACCGATTCAACAAATCTAGTGACCGTTAGGATTTTCGATGGGACCGACATGCAACTCGGTAGGACCGATATGGTTAGGGTTAGGGCATAACGTAATCTCGGTGAGACCGATTACACAAACTCGGTGAGACCGATTTTGGTAATAAGCTAACCAGAGAGTTGGTCAGGTAAACTCGATGGGACCGATTCGCTCTTTTCGGTGAGACTGAAATGTTACGAAAGGGAAACAAAGAGTTTACATGCAATCTCGGTGGGACCGATCGCTCATCTCGGTAGGACCGGAACGTTACGAAGGGAAACAGAGAGATTACAATCCCATCTCAGTGAGACCGAGATCCCTATCGGTGAGACTGATTTTCCTAGGGTTTGTGGCAGTTGCTATGACATCTGAACTCGGTGGCGCCGGGTAGAAAGAATCGGTAGGGTCGAGTTTGACTTTGGGTTTAGGTCATATGTGGATATGAAAAAGTAGCTGAGGGTTTTGGAGCATATCAGTAAGCACTGTAGAGCAAGAAACTCATTAAGCAACACCTCATCCCTCCTTGATAGTATTGGCTTTTCCTATGGACTCAATGTGATCTTGGATCACTAAAATATAAAATGTAGAGTCTTGAGCTTTTGAGCTTGAGCCAATCCTTTTATCCTTAGCAATTTGAGGGATCCACTTTTCTAATCCATGCCATGCTATCCATTGAGCTTTTCCTAAAATATTCATCTTGGAATGATGTTAGCTCAATGAGCTATATGTTGTTAGGAATTACCAAAACCACCTAGGGATAGTTGCACTTTCAATCTCCCCCTTTTTGGTAATTGATGACAACATATAGATCAAAGCTTCGACAAATGATAATAGGAGTGAAAAACATTGTCGCTTTGAGAAGTATGTGATAAGCAAGAGCTCCCCGTAAATTTGTGCATAGTTTGAGATTTGCTTTGGACTGCAAATGCACAAGGAGTTAGGCTCATGGGTAACTCTTCCATGTCACATACATCTTGGTGGAGCGCTCAAAATGATAATGATTAAATACATGCATTCATCACCAAGCAAAGTGAATGATCATATAGAGATAAACGAGATAATGTCATCCAACAAGCATAAATGTAGCATATGATCAAACACATGATCATCCAGGTATCACACAGGCATAATGTATCTCAAACAAGCAAATAAAGTTCAACCACCAAAGCAAGAGAGAACAAAAAGCAACACTCTCTCTCGAAGCCTATGATCTATACATTTTTCTCCCCCTTTGGCAACAAGTTACCAAAAAGTTCATAGAAAATGCATAGCACTAAATCGACTCTCAGGCTTGATCTTCAGGTGGTGGTGTAGACATGACGCCAAGGACGAAAGCATCTGTTGATGTAGATGGAGCTGGTGGAGTAGGTGCTGGAGCTGGTGGCTCTAAAGCTGTAGCTGGTGCAAATGAAGTGGCTCTGGTGTTTGTCACTGGCACTGCAGCTGATCTGTGAGCTCTAGGCACTCTGGCAAATGCATCTGTGGTTGTCTTTCCCTTCCTCTCCTGCATGTCATCCTGAAGCTGCTCAACAACAGACTGGATCTCAGTTACCTTTATATCCATGTCATAGAACTTCTGCTCCATGATCCACTCCAAGCTCTCCTGGTTTCGAGTCAAGGTGGCCAGCCCCTTCTCAATCCTCAGAGTGGATGCAATCAAGTAGCCAAGTTGATCTTGTTTGCTCTTCAGAAGGTACTGAGATGCCTCTTCCATTGTTGGCATCTTGGCAGCCTTCTCTGCCCTTGCCTTCTCATTTTTAGCTTGTGCTTGCACTGAGGATGGTTCATCTTCATCCATAACCACTTGGTTGTCCTTGAAGTCTGGATAGATAGGCATGTGCTCCTTATCCAACAAGTATGTGCCTGTGCCCATCTTGAACTTTATCAGCTCCTGGATCTGTGGGGCATATCCACAACTTCTTTTCTGGTCAGCAGCTGTCCTTTTGATAGTCTCAACTATAAGGCTCATGACCTTGAACTTATGTGGCGCATCAAATATATGTAGCAAGTTTATTGCATGTCCTCTGATCATTCTGTGATCACCAGACTTGGGCAAGAGAGTGTGCCTGAGGATCCAATTGATTGTAGGCGGACTGACGACAAGTGTTTCACCGATCCAAACTGGTGAGTCTCAAGATCTGCTTCAGGAATCTCTTTGTACATACGTGCCATAGTGTTGTGATCCATCTTTTTCTTGGCATAGACATCCAAGTCATCCTCTTCCTTCTTAGGTGCATTGATCAGATTGGCCCATTCCTCAATAGTTGATTGGTACCTTGTACCTTCAGACATCCATACTATCGTGCCATCTGGATAGAAGTGGGCTGTGGAGTAGAATTGCATTATGAACTCCTCATTCCACTTTGTGAGCTTCTGACCAACAAAGTCTGCAACTCCACAAGCACTGAAACTGTCATACACGCCAGGATAGTGTTCCTCATTCTCCTTTATGTAGGTCCAGTCGACCCACCTCATGTCACACACTATATGCTTCTTGTCCAACAAGATTGTCTCATAGAAGTCATGTTGTTCCTTTGTGTGGAACCTGTAATCAACAACAGTCCTCCTTTGGCATATGGATCTGACTCTCTCCATAGCCTCAACCCTGAGTCTCTCCCGATCTTCATGTTCTCAGCCACAGGATGAGCATCATTGTGGTCTGGAATCTTTGGCTTCAACTTTCCCAGGATATGCTCTTCATCATCTTCTTCTTCAGCAACAGTCTCCGGCACTAGGGCCTTGTTCTTCTCAGCAGCAGATATGTTGGTATTCCTCTTTGGTGCAATCTTTGGTTTGGAGGCAGCTTTGGGTGCTTCTTTGGGCTTTGATGATGCAACCCCTGACTTAATAGCATCACCCATAAGCTTCTGAGCCTTGGGTGCTGGTGCAGCAACCTCTTCTTCTTCTTCCTCTTCCATCATGGAAGGCTTTCTAATAACTCTGGCCATGATCTTCTTGACCCTTTCCTTCCTTTTCTTCCCTTCTGCAACAGCCTCTTTGGGTTGAGATTCCAAAGATGCTTGAGTGGAGGCTCTGGCTTTAGACATGGGTTGTCTTCCTGCTGGCCCTTTGGTCTTCAGACCTGGCTTAACTGCAGCTGAGCTATACTCCTTCTTGAGCACCTTTTTCTTGGAAATGGCCTCATCCTCTACTGCCACATAGTCTTCATCCTCAGATTCTGAGGTTCTCTTCTTCCTTGTCCTGGTGGCAGCTTTGGGCAAGTTGCTTGGGGTGCTTCTGCTACCCTTATCTGAGCTGCTAGAGGGACTAGTGCCCTCACTCATCTGAATCTGCTCCTCTGACTTGTTTTGGCTGTCACTCTGATCAGACATGTTGCAAACACTGACTGCAGACCCTGTGAATAGATATAGATGAGATAGAGTGGATGAGCATCACAAAATACAGAGATTTTTGCAAAAGAATGAGTCAAAAACTTAGTTTTAGTTTTCCACAGAAAGCATTCCGGATCAACCGATTTGCAAACTTGGTGATACCGAAGCAGCTTTTGGATCCTAAACTAGTGAACTCGGTCAGACCGAGTCATACTTCGGTGGCACCGAGACTGCTAGGGTTTCACAAAGTCCTGAACTCGGTCACACCGATTTGCAATTCTCGGTCAGACCGAGAACCACATGTGCAATGGCCTTAGCCGAATCGGTGGAACCGAGTTCTGCAACTCGGTGGGTCCGAGATGGTTTCGGCGGAAACCTAACCCTAAATTTTCAATTCATCTCTAAACTATGGATTGTTTTGACTAGATAGAGTAGTTTCAATCGTAGCAAGAATCATGATGAACACAATGTGCTAGGAATCGGACGGGGATAGCACTGTGATCGAGTCCATACCCTAGGTCGCCGATGAACTCGCTACGGCAATAACGGCGGGGTTGAATTCCGTTGACGGCGGCGGAGACCAGCGACAGGAGGCGGCTGGCGACAAGGAGGATGATCCGGAGACCCTGGAGGCAGAGCGAGCTATGCGCGGGCGAAGGGGTTTGGATAAAGTTTCCAAAAAAATTCCCGTGAGTATATATAGCCCAACCCTGTCGGTGTGACCGAGTGGAACAACTCGGTGGCACCGAGATGCATCTTGTTAGCGATTCTGACAACTCGATGTGACCGAAAAGTTCAAATCGGTTGCACCGAGATTGAAAACCTAGATCGACTTAGTGATCTCGGTATGACCGAAATGAAGGTATCGGTCATACCAAAACGCACAAAGAAGTTTTGGAAGTTTAAGTCTATGACGAATCGGGGACTCCGAGTGCTCCTCACACAGAGTGGTTCGAATCTGACTTGATCAAATTTTGTGATGTAGCATGAATAGAGTTTGAGACGAGAAGAGCATAGATAGCTAGAGAAGGTTCTTAGGCATTCTTGTCCATCCACTTGGCCAAAGAAAAAGAAACCAATCAATCAAAACCACAAGTGGATGTCCTCGAATGAGTAAAATATGCAACCAACATGCTCACACAATAAAATGACAAATGAAATATGTGACAGAGCATGCACAAACAATTCTAGCATCTATCAAACAATTGGCGATGACTAGGTCATCTATATATGAGTATATTGACTTAGGAGTCAAATGAGAACATTTGATCATAGGTCATACTCATCGTTTAAGCTCAAGTGGGGTTACCACTTTTACATAATGCATTGTTGTGTTCACACCATTAGAGTTACTTTAGCTCAATTCTTTAGAGTAAAGCTCCCCCTAGATGTGAGATCCCCCCTTAGAGGGATGAACTAACCTTGGGTTTTGTCGATGATGACTCCATGTAGGTGTTGAAGATGTGGATGCTCAATGTTGATGAAGATCATTTGGAGCAATCCTTTTGGAGTGAGTTGCACTTTCAATACCTACACGGGTTAGTCCCACAAGGAACAAACAAGGATATCCATAGACATAGAGTGATGCACACATAAGATGATGTCTATGAAAGCATTAGTTTACCTTGTCCCTTGTCTTAGCAACAAGAGAGTTTGTGACTCCTTGAACTAGTGCAAGATGTGGAAGTTGATTGCACTCGTTGTTGCCAAAACAATATGAGTGAAATATGTTGGCGGAGTCACCCTCAAGAACTCTCTAGTTCTTCTTCTTCGGGATCCACATCATCTTGATGGGAATCCTTGGAGTTGTAGTCATACTTGATGAAGTAGAACTTTTCATAGTCTTGGGAACCCACTTGACCAAGGCCTTAGGAGCTTCTTAAAATGCATCAATCTCCTCTTGAAGCTTGTCCTTGCCTTTTTTGCTTGTGGTCTTGTGGTGGAAGATCATCTTGAGCTTGTGTCCCTTTGAAGGAAGTAGGATCATACTTCTCTTGTTGAGGAACAAACTTCGTCTTGGGATATTGATATTCTTCCCACTCAACTCCATTGGCATTGAACTTTCATTCAAAACCAACACCTTGATTCTTCCGGTGCCTTCCTTGCTTGCGTACAATTTCCTCAAATTGCTTACTCCCGGCAAGGCTCTTGTAAACACCTTTATCTATAATTCCCTTCAATAAGCTATTTTCTTGCTCAAGTGTAACTTGGCTAAGAGAATCATTAGTGGAATCAAGAGAACTACTAGAAGCAACAACATTTTATTTAGCATGATTATTGTTACTACTAGAGGAAGAATCCTTCTTGTTTTTGTTAATGGACTTGACTTGAGGCATGTAAGTAGATAAGAGTAAACGCTTGCTAATGTAAGAAGAACTTTTCTTACGAATATCATCATTGATTGCCTTTAAGAACTCATGCTCTTGCTCAAGATTGAGCTTTTCAAATCGTAACTTCTCAAGATTGAGCCTTTAAGTTCTCGATGATCTTCTAAGATAGTTTCATGAGCTAACTTAAGAGTGTTTAGTTCTTTAGTTAGAACCTCAATCTTCTCCTTATCATTGTCATTCGTTTTATCTTGATTAGCATGATTAATTGACGTTTCATCATAGTATTCATCACTAGAGTTGTCAACAAGTAAATCATCATCACCTAGCAAGTCATCTTCATCACTATTGAAATCAACATACTCGGGGTGTGTTACCTTTGGGCCTTTGGCCATGAAGCATCTTCCAATTCCTTCATTTGGTGAATCAAATATGTCGTAGGAGTTGGTTGACACAAGTGCTAGACCGGCAACACCTTCATCTTGAGTATATTCGGAGTCGGAGTGATAGCTTCTCTCGGACTGATTGTCGGAGTCGGAGCCGGATACCCATTCACCAACATGAGCTTGATGTCTTCGTTTTGTGTAGCTCCTTGATGACTTGTCCTTCCATTCCGAATCCTTGCTTCTCCGTGAGGGTCTTCGTTCATAACGATCATCTCTACTCCTTCTCTCTCTTGGTGGTGATTCTTCTCTTCTACTTCTTCTTTTTGGAGAATCTTCTCTTCTTTTGTAGGGTGCCGTACACTCTTTGGAATAGTGTCCGGGTCTTCCACAATTGTAGCAATTACGCTCCCGACTAGAAGATCTTTTGTCATTGTAGGACCTTGACTTGGAGCTTTTCTATTTGCTTCTACTCTTGTAGAATTTGTTGAAGTTCTTCACCATTAAGCTCAATTCTTGATTGAAGGTTTGTTTTTTCACTTGATGATGTGGGGGATTCACATGAGGCTTTGTAAGCACCGCTTGACTTGTTGTGAAGTTCCTCCTTATCCTTGAGCGACATCTCATGAGCAACAATTCTTCCAATGACTTGCGTTGGCTTGAGATCTTTGTAATTGGGCATCATTTGGATCAATGTGCACACGGTATCATATTTTCCATCCAAAGCTCTTAGGATCTTCTTGATGATGAATTTGTCGGTCATCTCTTCACTTCCTAAGCCGGCAATCTCATTTGTGATAAGAGCAAGCCTAGAGTACATTTCAGCGACACCTTCACCATCCTTCATTTTGAACTTGTCAAGTTGACTTTGGAGCACATCCAACTTGGATTCCTTGACGGAGTCGGTACCTTCATGCATATCAATCAAAGTATCCCAAATTTCCTTTGCATTCTCAAGACGGCTGATTTTGTTGAATTCTTCGGGGCACAATCCGTTGAAGAGGATATCGCAAGCTTGAGCGTTGTATTGCAGCATCTTCAACTCTTCCGCACTAGCTTCACGGTTTGGTTCTCTCCGATCAAAGAATTCACCTTGCAAGCCAATACACACAATAGCCCAAACGGCGGGGTTATGTCCAAGAATATGCATTTTCATCTTATGCTTCCAACTAGCAAAATTAGTACCATCAAAGTAAGGACCTCTGCGGTGATAATTTCCCTCGCTAGACGCCATACTCTCCTAGGTTGTGAAACCAAGGCTATGAAAACCAAAAGCTATGGAAATCAAAGCAAATGGAAACCAAAGCTTTGATACCACTTGTAGGATCAAAAGTATGTCTAGAGGGGGGTGATTAGACTACTTGACCAAATAAAAACTTATCCTTTTCCCAATTTTAGTCTTTGGCAGATTTTAGCTATCTTAGCACAAGTCAAGCAATCTTAACACAATTCAAGCAAGCATGCAAAGAGTATATGAGCAGCGGAAAGTAAAGCATGCAACTTGCAAGAATGTAAAGGGAAGGGTTTGGATAATTCAAACGCAATTGGAGACATGGATGTTTTTGTCGTGGTTCCGATAGGTGGTGCTATCGTACATGCACGTTGATGAAGACTTCAACCCATGAAGGGTAATGGTTGCGCGAGTCCACGGAGGGCTCCACCCACGAAGGGTCCACGAAGAAGCAACCTTGTCTATCCCACCATGGCCGTCGCCCACGAAGGACTTGCCTCACTAGCGGTAGATCTTCACGAAGTAGGCGATCTCCTTGCCCTTACAAACTCCTTGGTTCAACTCCACAATCTTGTCGGAGGCTCCGAAGTGACACCTAGCCAATCTAGGAGACACCACTCTCCAAGAAGTAACAAATGGTGTGTTGATGATGAACTCCTTTCTCTTGTGCTTCAAATGATAGTCTCCCCAACACTCAACTCTAATGTAGGGTGGAACCCTATGGGGTCGATCTTTCACGTTTGGAGAGGATCCCTACGAGGAACACGAAGAACGAGCGGGAGAGCACGAGGGAAATCACTAGGAAAACACAAGAGAATCACTCAAACCAACAAGATTCGATTACACATGCGCTAGATCGATGAACACAAAGAGAGATACACGATCCACGATCGACAAAGGACGATACAAGGGGTAACCGGGTTCTTCTCCGTGAGGAGGTCTTGATAGGGGCCACCCATGAGGGGGTCTTGAGGTAGGTCACTCCAAGAGGAGGTCTTGATCTCCTAGTGGAGTGGATCCATGGAGCAAAGCTCTCATATGTATAACATATCCTGTGCTAACCCTAACAAATGACCAAGGGACGAAATATATAGTCTTGGGGTCGAAGTAGATGAAGAGGGGCTCGGAGTGGGGATCACAGCCGTCCATCCTGATGAGCCCGTGTGCACGGGGTAAGTTGGGCCCATGCGCATGGGGGTCCCGTGGGCACGGTACAGGCCCGTGCGCACGGGGTGCTCCAGCGCCAACTCTCTGAGTAGTCCGTGCGCACGGGGTCTCGGGGGTCCGTGCGCATGGGGTCGCCTAGGACTTCCTGTCCAGCTCCTGCTGGGTTCCTTCTTCCTCCGTGTGGGCTTGGGGTCCTTCTCCTTGGCCTCTGGGAAGCTTCCTGGCTGCTTGGTGGCGGTCACCCTCGTACCTAAAGATGCACAACGATCCAAGGTGAAGTAGCAAACAAGTCCTATGGATATTCATGTAAATCTTGAAGAGGAGCGGGTTCACCTTAAGTCCGGTAGGTCCACTTGGGGCTTGATGTGCTATGAAGGTGTACATGGAGATGAACGTAGGATGCTCCGCATCATCTCCTCCCCCTTGGGAAAGATCCAACCTCGGATCGTAAATCGTATCGCCATGTACATGGTAGGCATGGATGTACCATAGGTCTATGTCGTGGCACTCCTCAACTTGAAGGTCCATAGGATCCATCTCCAATGTCGGACTTCCATCCCATATATGCATCATGTAGACAAGAATAAGGAAACAACAATGAAAGTATGGCCCATCCAATATGCATATTTGAAGATGGCTCAAAGGGAAGGAGTTCACCTTTAGGAGATTATCACAAATGTTGGTGTTGTACATCATGTACGCCTTCACATAACCAAAATGTGTCTTTATGGTACCGCCTTGTGAATCCTTCAAAATGAAAGAACATGAGAAACACTTGGAAAAAGAAATGAGGTTAGTGCAAATGCAAGACCTATCATTCGAGGGGCGAGATACCCAACAAGTGTATGCATCATGCTCATCATAAGAAAGGACAAGGTGTGGTATGGTATGAAAGCATATGATGCAACTACAACCAAAGACAAGACGCTTAAACAAGCAAGCATGCATCCCCAGTAATATGTCCAAGTCTCCATGATCAATAAGCATAGCATGGGTGCACTCACTACAAAGGCATATTAGAGGTGCAACTAATGGAGACAAGTGACAAAGATCAAGATATATCATGTGAGAGGCATGAACATATATGTCATCAACCCAAGAAAGCAAGTAATAGTGGAACATGGGTGATGCAACATAGAAAGTAATCATAGTGATCAAGTTAAGCATGCTAGTAGTGCGAAGATGCAACATACTAGAACGAATCATGGCAAGCATGTCGTGTGTGCAAATAGTGGGCATGAATAATGCACATGACATATGACAAGCATGAAAGCAAGATATGAGTAGAATGGCATGAATGTATTGGTGAGTGGCCATATGTAAATAGCAATGGGGCATCATGACTCTCCCAATACAACTAACATCAATAGCATGGGGCACATGATAAACATGGCAATAGCAACAAGGATCTCCACCAAGCATGCAAATACACATAGAAGTAGCGTAATGATGAAACATGCGTAGATGCAAGCAAGGTTCACAATTGCATGGCAAAGGCATAGAAGCAAGCATAGAATGCAAAGTGAACACGGTAAAATGAGCATAAGGTGACAAGTGGTAAATGGCCCATAGACGTGTGAGAGCCAAGTAGAAGAGATGCGCGTAGTCCTTGCGCGAAGTTAACGGTGGTAAGGATAGTCCACGGGATCCCAAAGCATCGTTGCTCTCAAGAGCTCGTTTCGTCAACTCTTGGGATTGAGAGGTCGACGAGTATACATGAGTACCTACACAAAACAAAGACAAAGGAAAAATTGTGTGTGTGTGGTAGATGTACACATCATCCATCATGATGCGCACGTGCATGTGTCGGTGAGCACAAAATATCCAATGCTCAAATAAATGAGATGCGTGATATAGAAACATGTCATCCATCATGAGAGGTTTGTTATTATGTATAGCATAATGGAGACTCAAATTATGTAATGCATCATGGGAAATATGTAGAGCATTGTTATGCGTGGAATGCATTTGGTGCAAGCAATTATGAAAATCATGCAAAGTATGGAATGCTTCAAAATCTCCTAATATGTATGAGGAAACTATGGGGGTCTCCTCATGAGCATTTGTAGAAACATCACATGTAGAATATTGACAACATCCAAAACAATGCATATTTGGTTCAATGTGATCATGGCATGATATAGTAGATGAATTGCGCAAATCATTTAAAGGAAGCATGGCAATATCATCGCATGAAAAACAAAAGCCAATGACCATCATCTCGTCATCTATGCCATGAGTGCAAATGGGATTTATTTTAATGAGGCATGCATAGTTACTATGTTGAGATTGAAATTTGGCTATATGAGAGATCTCACTCATAGCATATGACAAGTTCAATGGATTGTCAAACATGATGTGACCAATAGAATTTTCACAAGATATCCTATGAAGCATAGCATCACAACTAGGCAAATCAACAAGCTCATCATCATATTCATCATAAATAGGTAAGTCAAGGCATGACGAAGTTTCACTAGCATGAGCGTCAACTTCATTGTCGCTCATGTGTTGTAGGTGAGGTGTTGAAGATCCACTTGTCGTCATCTTCATCTTGATGGAACCATGCGGGGGGTGCATCATCGTCCATCATGGCCATCGTCATCTCCCTTGGAGGTATGGACTCATCAATGGTAGGCATGTCGTCATGTAGGAGACCTAGCACCAAAGGAGAAAACACACTAGGAGTAGAGGGTAAGTCGTTAGAAATCATAGTGGCCTCATGTGCCATGTCAACTACCTCACTCACTAAGTGTTGTGGCTCACTCACCCCCTCTTGGATGCTCTCACTCGTATGGTTGGTGGAGGCACTCAAATGGCTCTCAACCTCACATAGGGTGTGTGGCCTGCTCTCATGTGTGGGGCTAGTGGTGGTCACACTCATCCGCTCATAGGAAATGCTCTCAATGTCATATAGGGTGGAGTAACTCATCTCACTCATGGGTTGGTGGCTCTCCTCACATGGCAATTGGGTCATCTCATGATATGTGGGTGTCGGAGTGGTGTAGGTGCAAATGTTTCCATGCGCGGTCGCGTAGCTTGACTCGGAGTATGAGTCCAATATGGGCGCCGTCTTCATGTTGTAGAAGAGATTTGCGCTCGTCGCCGTGGTCGAAGGGGATGTCCCTTGCTCGACTGTCTTGTCACCGTCTTGGTGTTGGAGGCCCATATGATGTGGCACCTCGTAGCTCGTCTCCATCACCGAAGGGAATATTCCATGCTCGGCCATCTTCCTTGGGGGGCTTCTGAAGATGGAAGTGTCGCCCTTGCTTGTAGGTGGTCGCCTTGTACTTGATGAAGTCGTTGTAGGCGTACTCGTGGGAAGTAGGCGAAGATGCTGTGCGTCCAATGGCGAAGATGCCTTGAGAACACTTGGCGAAGATGCCGAAGTGGTTGATGTAGCCATAGCGCCTTCTTGGTGGTGGTCGTCTCGCGGTCTTCTATTTTGCTCTTGAAGCGTCGACTTGGCATGAGGTAGGGCTTGTTGGGACTTGTGCACTTGCACTTGTTGAGCATCTTCATGATGATGGTGTCGATGTCGCACTTGAGCTCGTAGTAGATGTCGTTTGTCCTCGTCGTGCACATGGTGCTTGGAGGTGACTTGCCCTTCATGACGATGTGGATCACGAACGTGATGGTGGTCGCCATGGAGATGTGGACATGGACGATTTGCGCTTGCATCGCTTGGGCGCTCCGAAGACTTGTGGCGTGAACGTCGCCGTCTTGAAGATGACGAAGGGGAGAAGACTTGATCAAGGCCTGAATCTCCTCCATCCTTGCATCTTGCTCCTCCTTTTGTGCGGAAAGCTTGTTGTCGATGTAGTCCCTTTTCCTTGCTTCGGAGAGATGAATGTCGATGGAGAGGTTCTCGATGCGCTCTTGCAAGGTAGATTGTGCTCCTTGCATTTCGTGTTGTAGTCCGAAGATGGACATTTTGGTGATGTAGTTGTTCGCGTCGTCGTTGTTGTTGAAGACCGGAGATGAAATGCCTTGCCTATCCATCACGAGACTCGAGCAAATATGAGTGGGAGAAAGAGAAGAACTTATACCAAATGTACCTTGACCGATGTTGAAAATGGATCAGTGATCACTCAATGTGTAACAAGGAAATAGCACAATTTGTACCAATTCTTGTCAGTTTCTCACACCTACACAAATAAGGCTTATGGTGGAGCTCGGTGAGGATAGTGGCACAAAAATTTTATGCAAAATGTTAGCAAGAGTCAATAATGTTGAAAGAGATTCACAAATTCACAAGTGAAACAAGTAGACCAATAGCAAATGTGGCACACGGAAACACACACACGGATAGATAAATGGGGTCGTGCAACCAAGGAAAGAGCTCAAAATGTGGAAACCACCAAAACGCTCGTGTTACACAACTCAAGAGAGATGCTAGCACGATTGCTCAATAGGCGGATACGACACTTGTGCACAACCTATAAGATGCAAAATGGGTAAACTTTCTATCCCAAGTATGCTATGTATGTATGGTTCCCGGTGTTTGATCCAAGATGATCGGATATGACAATCTTATATGCAATGTGGTATGATGCTATGGCACTTGCTTACAAGCTCTTTGTTCTCTCTTCTTTTGCTTAAAAGCTTATTCTTTTTTTTGTATGCCCAATTTGCACAATGCACAAACCAAGATAGCAATTGTGTATATGCGGGAACAATCTTGTGACACAAGAGATGATAAGATGATACCAATATGATATGGTATGTATGCAATGGAAGGGTAGATCACTAATGTGCACACGTAACGTTGCCGGCAATACTCAAATGGCTAGTCTCGATAGGCAAGCGACGCAAAATGGGCTAGGGATTATCAATGCAATTGCAAGGGGGATATACAAAGGTGTCGTCGAGGTTACCATCCTTTGTGATGATGAGTGGCGGTGTTCTTGATGTAGATACCAAGATTATGGAGACTCGTCCCTAAGTAGCCGAAACACCTTAGGAAACGGAAAAACCGCAAACTCAAAATCTCAAGGACAAAAGTCAAATGGTGGTAGCGGAGATGGCAATGTGGAAGTGGTGGTGGTGGTTGATGAAGAAGCAATCGTCCCTAAGTAGCCGAAACACCTTAGGAGACTCCCGTCACCACTCAAACAACCACAAATGCTATATGGAGCGAAGCGGGTTAGGTTGCGGAAGACTATGGTGGTTTTGCGAATGATATGGTGGAGGGACTAGGCAAAGATGCCCAAAATGTCAAAATTTTGATGGAGTCAAATGGTGTTTGTGCCTATCTAGGTGGATGGTGGATGACAATAGCTACCCAACGAGCTAAAGAACGCGAAAGTCGGACTCCGGATGTGGAAGTTATGGGCGAAATGGTGAAGTGCACGCGGCTGGCCTAGGGGGGGGTCGTGTGCACGGGGGTAGGAGCCCATGGGCACGGGGTCCCGTGCGCACGGTGTACACACCGAGGGCACGGGGTCACCTGGGATATGCGGGTTTTGGCGAATTTCTTCCCGATCTAGGCTCCAAATGGATGGATCTCGTTGCTGGGGTATGGTTGGGAGGAAAGGGGTGGTATGGGAGGGTAGGAGGACGAAGGAACAGCGGTAGAACCGCACTGGAAGGGCCATGCGCATGGGGCCTGACTGGCCTGTGTGCACGGGGTGTTCTGAGGGCGAACGAACTGCTCCGGGTCCGAGGGGAATTTCGAAATTGGGGTCAAAATCGAATGATGGAAGGTAGGGGAAGGTGGTAGAGGGGTGGATCTACTTGCCAAACACCAAATCCATGGATCAAATCCAACAAGTCATCACTAAACCAACAAATCACAAAAAAAATTGGGGCTATTTTTGGTGGGGAATTTTCGAATTTAGGACCAAAAACAACAAAATCAAGCTGGAAAACACGGGGTAGGGGCTCCAAAAACGTGATCAACGTGGCTCATGATACCATATGATGCAGGGTGGAACTCTATGGGGTCGATCTTTCACATTTGGAGAGGATCCCTACAAGGAACACGAAGAACAAGCGGGAGAGCACGAGGGAAATTATGAGGAAAACACAAGAGAATCACTCAAACCAACAAGATTCGATTACACATGCGCTAGATCGATGAACACAAAGAGAGATACACGATCCACGATCAACAAAGGACGATACAAGGGGTAACCGGGTTCTTCTCCGTGAGGAGGTCTTGATAGGGGCCACCCATGAGTGGGTCTTGAGGTAGGTCACTCCAAGAGGAGGTCTTGATCTCCTAGTGGAGTGGATCCATGGAGCAAAGCTCTCATATGTCTAACATATCCTTTGCTAATCCTAACAAATGACCTAGGGACAAAATATATAGTCTTGGGGTCGAAGTAGATGAAGAGGGGCTCGGAGTGGGGATCACAGCCGTCCATCCTGATGAGCCCGTGCGCACGGGGTAAGTTGGGCCCGTGCACGACGATCTGAGCCCGTCTTGCACGGGTGCTCAGCGCCAAATCTATGAGTAGTTCATTCTTGCACGGGTCTCGGGGCCCGTCTTGCACGGGTCGCCTGGGACTTCCTGTCCAGCTCCTGATGGGTTCCTTCTTCCTCCGTGTGGGCTTGGGGTCCTTCTCCTTGGCCTCCAGGAAGCTTCCTGGCTGCTTGGTGGCCGTCACCCTCGTACCTAAAGATGCACAACGATCCAAGGTGAAGTAGCAACCAAGTCCTATGGATATTCATGTAAATCTTGAAGAGGAGCGGGTTCACCTTAAGTCCGGTAGGTCCACTTGGGGGTTGATGTGCTATGAAGGTGTACATGGAGATGAACGTAGGATGCTCCGCATCAAACTCTCTCTCACAGGATTTGGATTTGGTGGAAAGAAGATTTGAGTGGAAAGCAACTTGGGGAAGGCTAGAGATCAAGATTCATATGGTAGGAATGGAATATCTTGGCCTCAACACATGAGTAGGTGGTTCCTTCTCAGAAATAGCAAGTTGGAAGTGTAGGTTTGTTCTGATGGCTCTTTCCACGAATGAAGAGGAGGTGGAGGGGTATATATAGCCTCCACACAAAATCTAACCGTTACACACAACTTGCCAAACTCGATGGGACCAAATTGATAAACCCGGTCGGACCGATTCAGCAAATCTAGTGACCGTTAGGATTTTCGGTGGGACCGACATGCAACTCGGTAGGACCGATATGGTTAGGGTTAGGGCATAACGTAATCTCGGTGAGACCGATTACACAAACTCGGTGAGACCGATTTTGGTAATAAGCTAACTAGAGAGTTGGTCAGGTAAACTCGGTGGGACCGATTCGCTCTTTTCGATGAGACCAAAATGTTACGAAAGGGAAACAGAGAGTTTACATTGCAATCTCGGTGGGACCGATCGCTCATCTCGGTAGGACCGAAACGTTACGAAGGGAAACAGAGAGATTACAATCCCATCTCGGTGAGACCGAGATCCCTATCGGTGAGACCGATTTGCCTAGGGTTTGTGCCAGTGGCTATGACATCTGAACTCGGTGGCGCTGTGTAGAAAGAATCGGTAGGGCCGAGTTTGACTTTGGGTTTAGGTCATATGTGGATATGAGAAAGTAGCTGATGGTTTTGGAGCATATCACTAAGCACTGTAGAGCAAGAAACTCATTAAGCAACACCTCATCCCTCCTTGATAGTATTGGCTTTTCCTATAGACTCAATGTGATCTTGGATCACTAAAATATAAAATGTAGAGTCTTGAGCTTTTGAGCTTGAGCCAATCCTTTTATCCTGAGCAATTTGAGGGATCCACTTTTCTCATCCATGCCATGCCATCCATTGAGCGTTTCCTGAAATATTCATCTTGGAATGATGTTAGATCAATGAGCTATATGTTGTTAGAAATTACCAAAACCACCTAGGGATAGTTGCACTTTCACTATGTTCATAAGACCAAGAACTATTCAGCTTATTCATATGAGTATTATTCACCTCCTGCAAGGCTATTTGCTAGGGCTCCAAAGCCGAAGTTCTCAGATGCTGCACTTAGACTCATTGCTTCGAAGCCACCCCTGAAAATGTGGGTGGTTAAGAAAACTTAACTCTTCTTTTGCAGGGAAAGGTCTCCAGCCGGAAATCCAAGGCTTCTGATGCTATTGCTGGGGACCTAAAACATCTTGTCGGGCGCAAGATAAAATGCCCAAATGGTCTTACTATGTATTTTGTTCCTGAATCACTTGCCAATCATCCTATCTGTCCTAACCTGGATCTGAGCTTTGATAATCCGCTTGTTCGTCAAATGTTTATGCTTCACAATACCCTTGGTGAAGCCTATCCCCCTAATTGCAATATAGGGTATGACACCACATGCTTCAGAATGGATTATGGACAGTGGATGCACTAATCACATGACTGGTGATCGAAGTCTTCTCATGGACTCAACCTTACGTCCATCTGACAAGAGTCACATCACATTTGTTGACACTAGTAAAAGCAAGGTAATGGGTCTAGGTAGAGTTGCAATCTCAAAGGATCAGCACATGGATAAAGTGATGCTTGTTGAATCCCTTGGTTTCAACTTAATGTCTGTCTCAATGCTTTGTGATTTGAACATGACTGTGATATTTGGAAAATATCGTTGCCTTGTGCTTATGGAGTCTGACGAATCTCTAGTCTTTGAAGGGTATCGAAAAGACGACTTGTACATGGTAGATTTCTCAGCAGGACCACAGATGGCCGTATGTCTTCTATTAAAAGCTTTAGAGTGCTGGCTCTGGCATCAGAGGCTAGGGCATGCTGGCATGAGGAACTTGTACACTCTCGTGAAGAAGAAACATGTCGTAGGCATCGAGGGCGTCAAGTTCAGGAAGGACCATCTGTGTGGTGCCTGCGAAGCTGGAAATATGACTAGGGCCAAGCATCCCTCGAAGACAATCATGACGACATATCAACCCTTCGAGCTGCTTCACATGGACTTATTTGGCCCTACTCACTACTCTACTCTTATTACCACTGCTTGTCTCTATGGCTTCGTCATTGTTCATGACTATTCAAGATATACATGGGTGCAGATAATCCTGTACAAGAATGAAGTGCAGGATGTCTTCAGACGCTTCGCCAATCGTGCCATGATGAACTATGGCATCAAGATCAAGCACATCAGAAGTGACAACGACACAGAGTTCAAGAACACAGGTCTCGACACTTATCTTGATACTTTGAGCATCACTCATGAGTTCTCTGCTCCATACACACCTCAACAGAATGGCATCATGGAGCGCAAGAACATGACACTCATTGAGATGGCTCGGGCGATGCTTGATGAGTACAAGACTCCAAGGAAGTTCTTGCCTGAAGCCATTGATACTGCATGCCACGTCATCAACCATGTTTATCTTCACAAGCTTTTGAAGAAGACATCCTATGAGCTCCTGACTGGTAAGAAGCCAAATGTCAGTTACTTCAGAGTATTTGGTGCTAGGTGCTGGATCAAGGATCCACATCACACTTAAAAATTTGCACCGAAAGCACATGAAGGTTTTATGCTTGGTTACGGAAAGGATTCACACTCCTACAGAGTTTTCAACCTCTTTCATTATAAAGTGGTTGAAACTGTGGATGTGCGGTTCGATGAGACTAACGGCTCGCAAAGAGAGCACCTGCCAAATGTGCTAGATGAAGTCCCTCCTAGTGAATCGATTAAGCTTATGGGAACTGGAGAAATCATACCTTCAGAGGCACAGGCTGAAGAAGAACTTATCATTTTTGCGTCAAACCAACCTGAAGACACTGCCCAGCCTGAAGCCAATGCGGAAGGAGAAGACAATGGTCAACAAGAGCAAAATCTTCGTCCAGTTCATCCTCGTGTTGCAAATGAAGTACAGATTGAGAAGATAATTGATATCATCAATGCACCTGGTCCACTCACTCGTTCAAAAGCAACTCAGCTAGCAAATTTTTGTGGGCACTTTGCATTTGTCTCTATATCTGAACCCAAGAAAGTTGTTGAAGCCTTCATGGAGCCTGAATGGATTCAAGCTATGCAAGAAGACTTCGAGCTGAACAATGTGTGGGAATTAGTCAAGCGTCCTGACCCTTGCAAGCACAATATCATTGGCACCAAATGGATCTATCGCAACAAACAACATGAGCATGGTCAAGTTGTTAGAAACAAGGCTCGTCTCGTTGCTCAAGGATACACTCAAGTTGAAGGGTTTGAGTTCGATGAAACATTTGCTCCGGTGGCTAGGCTTGAATCCATTCGCATACTGCTAGCCTATGCCAACCATCACAGCATCCTTCTGTATCAAATGGATCTGAAGAGTGCTTTTCTCAACGGCAAGATTGAAGAAGAAGTGTATGTTGCACAACCACCTGGATTTGAAGATCCAAAACATCCTGATATGATATACAAGCTCAACAAGGCACTGTATGGCCTCAAACAAGCCCCACGAGCTTGGTATGACACACTCAAAGACTTCCTGAAGAGCAAAGGCTTCAAACCTGGTTCCCTGGATCCCACTCTCTTCACGAAGACATACGATGGTGAACTGTTTGTGTGCCAGATCTATGTGGATGACATTATCTTCGGTTGCACTGACAAAAGATACAGTGATGAGTTTGGGCACGTGATGCAAGAGCAATATCATATGTCCATGATGGGTGAGCTAAAGTTCTTCCTTGGTCTTCAAATTCGTCAGCAGAGCAATGGCATCTTCATATCTCAAGAGAAGTACCTCAAAGATTGCCTGAAGAAATTTGGAATGCAAGACTGCAAAGGTTACTCAACGCTAATGTCAACCAAAAGTCATCTGGGCCCCGACGACAATGGTAAAGAGTTCGATCAAAAGGTATACCGCTCCATGATTGGTTCTTTACTCTATTTATGTGCATCTGGGCCAGATATCATGCTTAGTGTTTGCATGTGTGCCTAATTCCAAGCGGCACCAAAGGAATCGCATCACTTAGTTGTGAAGCAAATTCTTCGATATTTGGCTTACACTCCAACACTAGGATTATGGTATCCAAAGGGCTCAGAGTTTGATCTAGTTGGATTCACATATGCTGATTATGTTGGTGACAAGGTTGATCACAAGTACACATCAAGCACATGTCACTTTCTTGGACGATCTCTTGTCTGTTGGTCTTCAAAGAAGCAGAATTGTGTGTCTCTCTCCACTACTGAATCTGAATACATTGCTGCTGGATCATGCTGCGCTCAGCTTCTATGGATGAAGCAAACTCTCAAGGACTATGGCATCCATTTGAAGCAAGTGCCACTCTACTGCGACAATGAACGCGCCGTCGAGATTGCCAACAACCCAGTTTAGCACTCGAAGACAAAGCACATTGAAATTCGTCATCACTTTCTCAGAGATCATGTCATGAAGGAAGATATTGATATCATTCATGTCAACACTGAAGAGCAATTGGCAGATATCTTCACAAAGCCCTTGGATGAGAAAAGGTTTTGCAAGTTGCAGTGTGAGCTAAATATCTTAGAATCCTCGAATGTCATGTGATTGGACACACATCCTAACGCTTATGCATGTGAGGACTTAGATGTGCAACACACGAAGTAAAGTATATCTTCAATCAATGAAGACATGCACTCTAAGTGTGAATACATTAATGCGGAATATGACTTCAGAGCGCCACGATAATTGTGCGCCGTGTCTGGGTCTAATACTTCCTATACGGTGGGTAACGCCACCACCAAACCTTTGTTTGAAGTGTTTCATTTGGCTCACATTTGCAGAATCTTCGCATTTGGTTTGTCTTCAACATTGATTTGACTTCATGTTTATCTTCACAATGTTGATTCGGTCTTATACTGATATATATACATATACTTGTGTTCTGTCCTCTACAGCATTCACTTATAGCTATGTCTTCTTGTTTGAATCTTTTGATCTAAGTGAATGTGATTGGACCCTAACCCCTTCTATGCTTCTACCTCAGATTCTATCTATCTAAATCATATGCATTCTATTGAAACTGTCGAATGTCTTCTCTGCGTCCTTGTCTGCAGAGGATACAGAGACAAAAGTTGAATCTGTTTTAATGCTATATCCTTATTGCTTGAAACCCGAAGAAGCCAGAACGACCACCCGACAGTCCAGGCATGCGTGGGAACATGGAACAACTTCCAATGTGTTGCATGCTTGCCACGTGTCCTTCAGATGTGAACCGCCAGGGGCACTTGCATAATTACGCTGTGTAGTCCCTTTCCTTATATACACAACTCACCGCGGTCATAATCTCTTCTTCCACCTCGCCACCACGCACAAACCCTAGCGCCTCCACTAGCTCGCAACGACGCCGGAGACGAAGCACTTAGCTGCCGCGACTTCTTCGACGCTGTCCTCACGTCGGCCGCAGACCTCGTCCTCTCCGCCGCCGCCATAGGTGTCTTCTGCCGCCAAGTTAGGGTGCGGGAGATTGAACTGCTCGGCCTCCCTCTCAACTTCGTCTAGAAGTTCTTCATGTGGTAATTAAAACTTACTTTTTACTGCCTTTTTGATTCATCAGATCCATCCACTTCAACCAAAAGTGGTTTATCAACTTCCAAAACTGGATCTACCTTCTTCTGCATCTCATATCTTGCAAAGTATATTCACTTATGCTTCACAACTAGTTAGATTCCTCACTTGTACTTATTCTTGGATTCGTACAAATCTGGAACCAACTCTCAACAAATAAGTGAATGTCTTCGCGCTATAAGGTCAATGTCTTCAAACTGGTTTATCTTGAAAATTTTCTGAGAATGCATATGACCTCTTCCCTTCCCTCACACCTCTAATGCTGTCACATGTACATGTCAGTGGGAGAATCCCTTGGTTCTCATAGTCTGCATTCATTTGCAGAGTTCTTACAGCTTCACATCAACTCTCCAGAAGCCAGTTCCTGTCTGACCAGCAAAAGGAAGCCATTCACTGTATTGAAGCCTCTCAGTCTGAATATTATGGCAACTGAAAAATCTGCAAGGAAAGGCGGCAGGCAGCACCGAGGAGATACATCCAAGGATTTACCTCCTGATCTGTATGAAATGTACAAGACAAATCCTGAAGAGAACTATGGTCAGCGCAAGACTCGAATCCAATGGATTCGAAGATATCGGGCGGAACAATGGTTCCTATACAGATATGTGACTGCTGAATATGCTGAAAAGAACGCCATCAAGCGACCATGGGGATATATTCTATACAAAAATCTTCATCCCAAGTCCAAGTCCGAAGCCATTGCTCAAGGCTTCTATCCTTGCATGGTCCGAGGACCACAGCCAGAGAATGCCGACCCATCATCTCTGTTATGGTGTAGCGACGAAAATCTGTTCAAGCATAACTATACGTTTGCCAAAGATTCTGTTGTGAAGAACAAGAAAGCATTTGGACTCGACTTCAACTCTGGTCCATCTGCTCCAAGGGCTGATGGCACCCGTGATGCAAATCCAAATGTCGTCGGCCCCTTCTATAACCTCGAAGGCCTCATCACTCACATACACTACAAAAAAAATACACTTCCGTGATGATACGTGTTTGTCACAGTAGGTCGCGTTTTTTGTCATGCATGTACATCCATGACAAATTTATGACAGAATCAAGATAGTCATACATCTTTGTCGTAGAAGTGTTCCATGACATTACCAAAATTATCATCACGGAAGTGTCCACTTCCATGACGATAAATCGCGTCCGCGAAGTGCTTTTCGTCAAGGGTGACCGACACGTGGCATCCACCGTAGCGAACGCCGTTAAGCTATCGGGTCGGGTTTTGGATCCGATAACCCGTTAACAGCCCGACCAATGGGGATTTTCCACGTGTAAAATCATCATTGGTGGAGGAAACACGTGTCGGCTCACCATTGGGACAGATGTCATCCACTCATTGGATGAAGGCGCCTATGATACGTCGACCGTGGCACGGCCCAACAGAGGCCCATTCCTGTGAAAAGGCCAGCCCGTTTGACTTGGTCAAAAGCTGGCGGGCCGGTCCATGTAAAGCCTGTTAACGGCATGTTCGCATATAGCCCATTTACAGCCCACTAACCCAAGGCCCGTTACGCCCTATCCGAATTAGGCCCGATGGCGTCATCTGGGCCACCCAATATGATTCCAGCCCGTTTTCGCCGGCCCATGTATGGCCCATGACGTCTTTCGGCCCATATGAGGCCCTATGTAACTCTTGGCCTATTAACGGCCCGTGGTGAAACTGGCCCGTAATGAATAGTGTATTACTTTACACCCATTAACGGCCCGTGGTGGTGGCGGCCCGTAATGAACAAATGTATCACTTTATACCCATTAAGGGCCCGTTATTCCGTTGGGCGTTTCAGCCCATGTTATCTTTCGCCTTCTCGAGCCCATTTATTCTTGGGCTCATTTCAAAGATTCGTTTACTTACGGCCCGTTCTTGTCATTTTACGCTTATGGGCCAAATTCAGCCTGTGGTTACAGTCGGCCCGTTTGTGGTCCGTTAACACGTTGGGCCATTTTCATAGCGTCATGAAATACGGCCTATTATCGATGGCCCGTTATGGTCGGCCCATGAGCGGACGATTCCAACTCTAGCCCGTTTACGGCCATAATGCGCATGTTATTGGCCCATGTTTGCCAATCGATCATCTTGCCGTATAAGGCCCATTGATGATCTGCCCGTAGAAGGCCCATTGTTTCGCGTCCGTAGAAGGCCCATTGTTTCTCTGACCCGTAGAAGGCCCCTTGTTTATCGTCCGTAGAAGTCCCATTGTTTCTACGGCCCGTAGGTCGATGTCGCTTCTGATAAATGTTAGCCCATGGTTATTGTGGCCTAGTTTTAAAAATAGGTTATTGCAGCCACTAGCAAACCCGAGAAAAAGAACTGCACCGACTACAAGCAAACAAATAAAAAGACAACAAGGAAATAAATAAGCAAGCAACTTACACTAGGCTATCACGGCTATTACATATTACATCCTTTGGGCATCAAAGTTCGCCACGGTGCAAATATAGGGAACACAATGACATATAAACGCGCATGACAAAACAAGTCCGAGCTGAAACCACTTCATAAGAGCTCAAGAAACAATATCACAGGTACCCATAATCTTTGGCAAGATGCTTAGCAAGCTTATTAACTTTCTCTTGTTTGGCGCTTAAGTCCTCCAGCGCCTTTCTTGTTGCACCGAAAGTATGCATCTGAATTTCGCAGGACTTCCTCGGTCCTTGACTTCTGTCGCATAACATCGATCGATGTCTTTCAACTTGAAGTTGAGACTCAAGAAGCGAACTGATTCAGCAACGAGTTCAAGAGCTGGTGCCGGCGGTGGTAACCGATAACTTCGAACACTACATCAAGACATGACTTTGGGGTTGTCTCAGTGTCCTCAATATAGTTTTTATCAGCTTTCTTGGATACCAACAGGGATGTCTCACTATCTTGAACCTTATCTGCATTACTTCCTTTACCATTGCATAACAGGGTACTCTTCTCCAATATTTTATCTGTGTTCTAAAAGAGAAACAAACAAACACATCTCAGGTTTACAATGTAGTATATGAAACTCATTTTGGTAAACCAATTCAGTAGTAAGGTGGACAGGATAACAGCATGAAACAAACATATATCTATGTAGTATGGTCACTGTATGGTCTATATCATTCTAGTTTATGTTGCCAAATCAAGATAGATATGATACGTCTCCAACGTATCTATAATTTTTGATTGCTCCATGCTACTTTATCTATTATTTTGGACTATAATGGGCTTTATTTTTCACTTTTATATTACTTTTGGGACTAATCTATTAACCGGAGGCTCAACCCAGAATTGTTGTTTTTTTTGCCTATTTCAGTGTTTCGAAGAAACGGAATATCAAACAGAGCCAAAAACCTCATTCCACCGCCGCAACCTCCTGTATCCACGAGATCCCATCTTGGGGCCTGTTCCGGAGCTCCGCCGGAGGGGGCATCCACCATGGAGGGCTTCTACATCATCACCATAGCCCCTCCGATGAAGTGTGAGTAGTTTACTTCAGACCTTCGGGTCCATAGTTAGTAGCTAGATGGCTTCTTCTCTCTTTTTGGATCTCAATACAATGTTCTCCCCCTCTCTCGTGGAGATCTATTCGATGTAATCTTCTTTTTGCAGTGTGTTTGTTGAGACCGATGAATTGTGAGTTTATGATCCAACTTATCTATGGAAATTATTTGATTCTTCTCTAAATTCTTTTATGTATGATTGAGTTATCTTTGCAAGTCTCTTCAAATTATCCATTTGGTTTGGCCAACTAGATTGGTAGTTCTTGTAATGGGAGAAGTGCTTAGCTTTGGGTTCAATCTTGAAGTGTCCTTACCCAGTGACAGAAAGGGTTGCAAGGCACGTATTGTATTGTTGCCATCGAGGATAACAAGATGGGGTATTTATCATATTGCATGAATTTATTTCTCTACATCATGTCATCTTGCTTAAGGCGTTACTCTATTTTTAACTTAATACTCTAGATGCATCTTTGGATAGCGGTCGATGAGTGGAGTAATAGTAGTAGATGCAGAATCGTTTCGGTCTACTTGTCTCGGACGTGATGCCTATATACATGATCATTGCCTAGATATACTCATAACTATGCTCAATTCTGTCAATTGCTCAACAGTAATTTGTTCATCCACCGTAGAATATCTATGCTCTTGAGAGAAGCCACTAGTGAAACCTATGGCCCCCGGGTCTATTCTCATCATATCAATCTCCATCACTTTATTTACTTGCTTTGCTTTTACTTTTTACTTTGCATCTTTATACCAAAAATACCAAAAATATTATCTCTATCAGATCTCACTCTCGTAAGTGACCGTGAAGGGATTGACAACCCCTAATCGCGTTGGTTGCGAGTAGCTATCGTTTTGTGCAGGTCCGAGGGACTTGCGCGTGGCCTCCTACTGGATTGATACCTTGGTTCTCAAAAACTGAGGGAAATACTTACGCTACTGTGTTGCATCATCCCCTCCTCTTCGGGGAAAACCAACGCAAGCTCGAGACGTAGCAAGAAGGATTTCTGGCGCCGTTGCCAGGGAGGTCTTCGCAAAAGTCAACATACCAAGTACCCATCACAATCCCTATCTCTCACATTACATTATTTGCC
This sequence comes from Aegilops longissima, assembly GCA_021605205.1. Lineage (NCBI taxonomy): Eukaryota > Viridiplantae > Streptophyta > Magnoliopsida > Poales > Poaceae > Aegilops > Aegilops longissima. The sequence goes on from CM038682.1 coordinate 740,662,860, forward strand.
ATTTGCCTCTTGATTTCCTCTCCCCCACTTCACCCTTGCCGTTTTATTCACCCTCTCTTTCCCAATCTCCTCCTCTTTTCCCCTTTGCCTTTTTCCTCGTCCGTTTGTTTGCTCGTGTGTTAGTTCGCTTGCTTGCCGTTATGTCGAATTCCTTATCCGCTCCTATGTCTCCCGAGTTTGAAGTTCTTCACTTCAAGCAAAGGCAAGGAGAAAACTTAAAAGATGCTTGGTATAGGATGATGGAATCTTATCGTAAGTGCACCCTAGAGGTGAACTTTAGAATTCTTCTTCGCAATTTTTATGTTGGGTTAAACCTGACGCATAGACAACTCTTGGATTGCATTGCCAAGGGAAATTTCATTAATATTGATCCCAGTATTGCGCATGAGATTATAGAGGGAATAGTGGGAACACTACCCCAAAAGGGAGGATCTCATCCTACCAGGAAGAAACCCAAGTGTTTGAGAAGATTTGCGAAGTAACAAAGATTTTACAAAAGTCTCTTGAGCCTCTTAAAAATATTAGCGGAAATCTTAACCGTATGAATATGTTGATTACTCTTTGCAATAAACGGTTGAGTTCTTTAGATCTAAAAATTTCCGAGTATGACGGGAAGAGGGAAGAACCCCCCGGATTTGAGCATGACTCCGCTTAAAAATTGAAAATTAAAGATGGCAATACCTAGATCTATCCTTGTTTTTATGCCTAGCTAGGGGCGTTAAACGATAGCGCTTGTTGGGAGGCAACCCAATTTTATTTTTAGTTTTTGTTTTTCTTATGTTTAGGAATAAATAATCCATCTAGCCTCTGTTTAGATGTGGTTTTATCTTTTAATTAGTGTTTGTGCCAAGTTGAACCTATTGGATCTTCTTGGATGATAGTTATTTGATCTTGCTGTAATTTCCAGAATCTTTGTGCTCAGTGCCCGAATTGTTAAAAATCACCAGAACGTGATAAAATACTGATTAAAATTTCTGCTGATCAATAAACAAATTGTCCAGGTCGTCTAATTTTGGTAGAATTTTTTGGGTTCCATAAGTTTGCGTTAGTTACAGATTACTACAGACTGTTCTGTTTTTGACAGATTCTGCTTTGCGTGTGTTGTTTGCTTATTTTGATGAATCTATGGCTAGTAAAATAATTTATGATCCATAGAGAAGTTGTAATACAGTAGGTTTAACACCAATACAAATAAATAATGAGTTCATTACAGTACCTTAAAGTAGTCTTTTGTTTTCTTTCTCTAACGGAGCTCACGAGATTTCTATTGAGTTTTGTGTTGTGAAGTTTTCAAGTTTTGGGTGAATTCTTTTGATGGATTATGGAACAAGGAGTGGCAAGAGCCTAAGCTTGGGGATGCCCATGGCACCCCCAAGATAATCCAAGGACACCAAAAAGTCAAAGCTTGGGGATGCCCGGAAGGCATCCCTCTTTAAATCTACTTCCATCGGTAATTTACTTGGAGCTATATTTTTATTCACCAACATGATATGTGTTTTGCTTGGAGCGTCTTGTATTATTTGCGTCTTTGCTTGTTAGTTTACAACAATCATCCTTGCTGTACACACCTTTTGAGAGAGCCATATATGATTTGATATTTGATAGAATACTCTATGTGCTTCACTTATATCTTTTGAGCTTGACAGTTTGCTCATAGTGCTTCACTTATATCTTTTTGAGCGTGATAATTTTTGCTCTAGTGATTCACTTAGATCTTTTAGAGCACGGTGGTGGATTTGTTTTAAAGAAACTTGATCTCTCATGCTTCACTTAGATTATTTTGACAGTCGCTAATAGCATGGTAATTTGCTTAATGTTAATATACTTAGATATGTGAAACTTTCTTTTGAGTGTGTTGAACACTAAGATAAGTTTGATGCTTGTTAATTGTTTTGAGATATGGAGGTAATAATATCAAAGTCATGCTAGTTGAGTAGTTGTGAATTTGAGAAATGCTTGCGTTGAAGTTAGTAAATCCCGTAGCATGCACGTATGGTTAAAGTTGTGTAACAAATTTGAAGCATGAAGTGTACCTGGCTTGTGCATCCTTATGAGTGGCGGTCGGGGACGAGCGATGGTCTTTTCCTACCAATCTATCCCCCTAGGAGCATGCGTGTAGTACTTGATTTTTGATGACTTCTAAATTTTTGCAATAAGTATATGAGTTCTTTTGACTAATGTTGAGTCCATGGATTATACGCACTTTTACCTTTCCGCCATTGCTAGCCTCTTGATGCCGTGCATTGCCCTTTCTCACATTGAGAGTTGGCGCAAACTTAGCGGTGCATCAAACCCGTGATATGATACGCTCTATCACACATAAACCTCCTTATATCTTCCTCGAAACAGCCACCATACCTACCTATTATGGCATTTCCATAGCCATTCCGAGATACATTGCCATGCAACTTTCCACCGTTCCGTTCATCATTAATATGACATACATTACTTTTGTCATATTGCCATTGCATGATCATGTAGTTGACATCGTATTTGTGGCAAAGCCACCATGCATTATTTTTCATACATGTCACTCTTGATTCATTGCACCATCCCGGTACACCGCCGGAGGCATTCATATAGAGTCATACCTTGTTCTAGTTTCGAGTTGTAATCCTCATGTTGTAATCAATAGAAGTGTGATGATCATCATTATTAGAGCATTGCCCAAATAAAATAAAAAATAAAAAAAGGGAGAGAAAGGCCAAAAAAAGGGAAAGGACCAAAAAAAGAGAAAAGAAAAGGGCAATGCTACTATCTCTTTTTCCACACTTGTGCTTCAGAGTAGCACCATGTTCTTCATGTAATGAGTCTCATACTTTGTGATTCAAAGTAGCACCATGTTCTTCATGTAGTGAGTCTCATATGTTGTGCTTCAAACTAGCACCATGTTTTCCATATAGTGAGTTTCATAAGTTGTCCTTTCATACTAGTGGGAACTTTTCATTATAGAACTTGGCTTGTATATTCTTACGATGGGCTTCCTCAAATGCCCTAGGTCTTCATGAGCAAGCAAGTTGGATGCACACCCACTAGATTTATTTTGTTGAGAATTCATAGCTCTAGTGCATCCGTTAAATGGCAATCCCTACTCCTCATGTTGACATCCATTGATGGGCATCTCCATAGCCCGTTGATTATCCTCGTCAACGTGAGACTTCCTCCATTTTTGTCTTCTCCACACAATCCCCATCATCATATTCTATTCCACCCATAGTGCTATATCCATGGCTCACGCTCATGTATTGCGTGAAGGTTGAAAAAGTTTGAGATTATTTAAGTATGAAATAATTGCTTGGCTTGTCATCGGGGGTATAGAAGTTGGGAACATCTTTGTGTGCCGAAAATGAAGCATAGCCTAACTATATGATTTTGTAGGGATGAACTTTCTTTGGCCATGTTATTTTGAGATGACATAATTATTTTGATTAGTATGCTTGAAGTACTATTATTTTTATATCAATATGAACTTTTTTCTTGAATCTTTCGGATCTGAATATTCATATCACAATTAAGAAGATTTACATTGAAATTATGCCAAAGTATCACTCCGCATCAAAAATTCTCTTTTTATCATTTACCTACTCGAGGACGAGCATGAATTAAGCTTGGGGATGCGATCGTCTCCAACGTATCTATAATTTTTGATTGCTCCATGCTACTTTATCTATTGTTTTGGACTATAATGGGCTTTATTTTTCACTTTTATATTACTTTTGGGACTAACCTATTAACCGGAGGCCCAGCCCAGAATTGCTGTTTTTTTGCCTATTTCAGTGTTTCGAAGAAACGGAATATCAAACGGAGCCAAAAACTTAATTCCACCGTCGCAACCTCCTGTATCCACGAGATCCCATCTTGGGGCCTGTTCCGGAGCTTCGCCGGAGGGGACATCCACCACGGAGGGCTTCTACATCATCACCATAGCCCCTCCGATGAAGTGTGAGTAGTTTACTTCAGACCTTCGGGTCCATAGTTAGTAGCTAGATGGCTTCTTCTCTCTTTTTGGGTCTCAATACAATGTTCTCCCCCTCTCTCGTGGAGATCTATTCGATGTAATCTTCTTTTTGCGGTGTGTTTGTTGAGATCGATGAATTGTGGGTTTATGATCCAACTTATCTATGGAAAATATTTGATTCTTCTCTGAATTCTTTTATGTATGATTGAGTTATGATTGCAAGTCTCTTCGAATTATCCGTTTGGTTTGGCCAACTAGATTGGTAGTTCTTGCAATGGGAGAAGTGCTTAACTTTGGGTTCAATCTTGCGGTGTCCTTACCCAGTGACAAAAAGGGTTGCAAGGCACGTATTGTATTGTTGCCATCGAGGATAACAAGATGGGGTATTTATCATATTGCATGAATTTTTTCCTCTACATCATGTCATCTTGCTTAAGGCGTTACTCTGTTTTTAACTTAATACTCTAGATGCATCTTTGGATAGCGGTCGATGAGTGGAGTAATAGTAGTAGATGCAGAATTGTTTGGTCTACTTGTCTCGGACGTGATGCCTATATACATGATCATTGCCTAGATATACTCATAACTATGCTCAATTCATCAATTGCTCAACAGTAATTTGTTCATCCTTTGTAGAATATCTATGCTCTTGAGAGAAGCCACTAGTGAAACCATGGCCCCGGGTCTATTCTCATCATATCAATCTCCATCACTTTATTTACTTGCTTTGATTTTACTTTTTACTTTGCATCTTTATACCAAAATACCAAAAATATTAACTCTATCAGATCTCACTCTCGTAAGTGACCGTGAAGGATTGACAACCCCTAATCGCGTTGGTTGCGAGTAGCTATCGTTTTGTGTGAGGTACGAGGGACTTGCGTGGCCTCCTACTGGATTGATACCTTGGTTCTCAAAAACTAAGGGAAATACTTACGCTACTGTGCTGCATCATCCCCTCCTCTTCGGGGAAAACCAACGCAAGCTCGAGACGTAGCAAGATACAGTTCGAATCATATCTATTTAACACAAAGCAGCATAGACAGAATATAAGTGTGGGAAACTACACATCAATAACAACACTTGTAATGTGCATGGCATGAGAACATAACTGTTTATTCAATTGAAACTGAAATCAACATAGAGCAAGTTACAATAGCAAACAGCCAAACACGTTGAAGAAACAGGTTTAAAACATACCTGTTGCGCCATTGGAGTTTCAATTGCATCCTTCAAATTTGAAATTGGTTGGTATCAGTAAATACAGTGATGCAAGAGCAAAGTAGTATGAACCATAGCTACGGAACCTAACCTGAGAACAATTCTTCTTACGCTTTAAGCGTTGATTTGGGTTGGAGTGGTGGTCCTCGTGATTTGGGCACTGCGGTTGCCTTACTAACTGCTTTCGTGTTTGGGTGCTCTGTGGTGGAGGCGGTCTTTGTGTCAACGGGAACTGGGTGTCTATCTGCTGGGGTTGGGGTTAGAAGGGGTGTAGCTGGTTCTCTGTCCAACTGGGTAGGGGTACAATCTACATGAGTGTGGGTTATGTGTGGCGGGGCTGATTCTTGGGCAAGTACAACCGTGGTTCTATCTGCATCGACAGGTAGCACGATCTTTTCTGAAGACCGTGTTTTTACTCCCACAGATACTGCCATCACTCCCTCCAATTGAAATGGCTAATAAACAAGAAAAGTAATTGAATGTACAGACATTGTAAGATAGACAGGTGCAATGGATAGTAGGGAAGAAAACAGGGCATGAAATAATTCACATTTATGTTGTCTAAGCAAACAGAATAGCAGGACATAATTTCACATATATGATGGCTAATTAAACAGGATAGCATGACACAATTTCACATGTATGATGGCTAACTAAACAGGATAGAATGACATACTTCAAAATATGATGACTATGTAAACAGGATGACATGATATAAGCATGCGATGTGTCTATTAAAGTGGTTGGCATGCCATAAATCACAAACATGCCGTCGATGAAAACATGATGGAATGATATAATTCACGGATAGAATGACATAATTTAAAATATGATGACTATGTAAACTGGATGAGATGATATAACTATATTATGTCTTTAGAAAATGGGTTGGCATGCCATAATTCAGATACATCTGTCTATGTAAACATCATGGCATGACATAATTCAAATATATGATTTATATACTAAGGAAGTGAGCAGAGGGCAATTGCATATATGATGTGTCAACTAAGGAGATGGCATTCAATATTGTGTATATGATGTAAAAACTAAGCATTGCAATACAACATATGCATTATATGAGTAATATAACCCTGCCAAGTTTGAGCATACACCTCGGGGATAATAGGACTGGTCATCGCCTCTGAATCCTCCTCTGAAGAGCTATCTGTAACCAGCAAGATATACGCTTCAGCGAGTAGCATTATCTGCTCTGAAGACCTTCTTTTCACTCCAGATTTCTCCATCACCAATTCAAATGGCTGATGCACAGGAAGAGCAGTTGAATATACAAACATTGTCGACAAAAGTAATGAGAAATACAAAAAAAGGACGGCATGATATAATTCACATATATGACGCTTGCCTAAACAGCATGGCATTGCATAACTCACATACATAATGCCTTGCAACAAGATAACATTGCATAATTCACATATATAATGTCTTGCAACAAGATGGCATTGCATAATTCACATATATGGTAATTAGACACTAAACAGGTGGCATTCACACAAAGCATGTCTAAACTAAGCAAATGACATAGCAATGCAAGATACCATACGCACGATATGATTAACATAACCCTGCCAAGTTAGGGCATGCACCTCGGGGAAATATGGTGGTCATCTGTCTCTCGAGTCCTCCTCACGAGGAGCTATCGGTAACCAGACAAGACATGCGCTTCGAGATAGCATTATGCGCTCTCAAGACCTTGTTTCCACTCTAGATTTTTCCATGACCGTGTCGAATGGCTGATGCAGGAAGAGTAATTGAATGTACTAAAATTGTTGACAAATTTAACACATAATAAAAAATGATGGCATGATATAATTCACATATAAGATGGTGGCTAACCAGGGTGGCATTGCAAAATTCACATATATGGCCTGGCTAGACAAGATGGCATTGCATGATTCACATATACGATAAAGAAACTAAACATATGGAATTGACACAAAGCATGTCTAAACTAAGCAGATGACATCTTTAATGTATACGATAAGCAATGCAAGGCACCATATGCATGATATTACCAACATCGGCATGCCAAGTTAGGCGAAGACCTCATGGGGTAAATAGGAGTGGTCTTCTCTTACGAATCCCCTCGAACAGTTATCTTCCTCTTGATTACGATCCGAAATGGGTGGAGGGGCTGCCTTTGCGCCCACCATGGAGCAACGTCTGCATGAAATTTTATTGCCACGCAAGGCTCATCTCTTTTCTCTACATGATCAGTTCCATTGTGTACAATAAGCGGCATGCATAGGAATAAAACATAGTGAGATTATGTAAGGAGTGCATGCACAAATCCAAAGTGATGGTAGCAAAATGTGGATAGACCCAAAACCAATGATAGCGAGCAGATAATAGCTTTAGTTAAAAATACAGATAATGGCTCCTTTAATGTTTGTTTGCACCCAACATGAAACTCATAGTAGACACCGGAGATTAACCGGATAGTAGGCAGATAGTCTTGATTGCTGCCCCAATATGTACCCCACAACCATTTAAAAACTCAAGTTTCAGCATTAGTTTGGACTGACTCGAGTCTAATAGGGAACACGGCGATAATGTAGCATGTCATCATATTAAGCGGCGCATAACGAAGCGGAACACGGAAGAGTGTGACCTCTCTTGCGGACCCATGTAGTCCTCAAGGTCATCTGCTTTCGATTGATGATGGTAATGCAGTTATCGTGGCTGCGGCGGGGAAGAAGATCGAGGCGGCGAAAGACAGTCTGGAGGCGGATCCTGCTATGGTGAACCCTTCCATCGTTGGAGCAGTGAGCTGGGGTGGAACACAGTGCCGCAGGAGCAGGACAAACCACACAAGGTTTTCTTTGACACATATCTGTAACAGATGTAATTGAGTAAGGGCTTGTTTGAATTGAGGATTCTAACAATGCAGGGATAGGAAATAGACAGGAATAGGATAGGAGCATGCGTGCAAAGCAGAGAATTTAAAACACAGGATTTCTGCCAATCTGGGTGTTTGATTCACAACAATTGGAAGATCACAGGATGCAAAAAGCATGGTGAGATTAAGTCAAACCACAAGAAAATGTACGGTTATAATGCTATTATGCTACTATCTCTTAGTCTTGTGCTTGATGAATAGGAATATGAAAAGGAGGAGAAGTGGAAATTAGAATTCCTACGGTTTTTCTTTCAAGGAGACACTAAAGAACAAATCCTACAGTTTTCCTTTGCTCCATTCCTTTGCACCAAATTCATGAAAAGTAGTACCATAGGAAACTTTCCAATTCCTATGTTTTCATTCACTTTTCCTTTCAAGCCTTGGCGATTCTAGTAGGCAGGCTTGAGCAAGGAAAATCCTACACTAAAAAATGTTTTGTGCTACTTCTATTACTTGGACCCAGGCCTTTGCCATACTAGCTCAACTCCGGGCCCATCGACAAATGCACAGCTCAAACGAGAGATAAATAATGATGGCGTTCAAGAGAGTCCATCACGGATAGCTAAGTTGCCTGGTACCTCACTTCTTGTCATATAGTAGGATAAAATAATCGTATTTCCCGTTACTACGAGTGCTAAGTGGACAATATATATAACATGTAGAGTAAAAAAGAGATGCAACAAGTGTACAACCTCTTTGGCGAAGCCATGTCGATCTCAGTGTGATTGGGTTGGCCGGTGAGGATGCTCCGGCTGACTTTGCTGTCGGAGGAGGGGAAGAAGATCTTAGGCGTCTGGAGATGGAGCCCGAGGTACTGCTCGCTGTGATGGAGGGTTTAAATCGTTGGAGCAGCTCCGGTGAGTTGTACGACGCCGAGGCTGAAGCAGGACAAGAGAGACAACGAACAACGTTAACCTGAGTGGAATTCTAATGGCATCTCCAATACATGACGTAAAATACATAACCACAAAGTGCTAGATGTAAAATACATCAGCCGCTCATCTGAACTTAAATGTCGAAACAGAACTTAACTGTGGAAACTGAACTTAACTGTCGAAACTGAACCTAACTGTCAAAACTGAATTTTGTTGTCGAAACTGAATTTTGCTGTCGAAACTGAACGCACTAGCAAGGTGAGGCTACACGTCGGTCGACTAACTTTTTCATCTCTGGTCAGTCTATTTTGCAGCCATTGGATACGAAATCAAGGGCCTGCGATTCATCTTCAACCTCCACCCCCTGAGCCGCCAGCCACCACCGGCCAAACAGCAGCCCCGCCGCCCGTGGCGGGCGTGCGCGCCCGCCCGCCCAAAACACTCCCCACCGCAGGTCCGCGCCGCCCGCCATCCTCTAGCCCCCGTGCGAGCTTTTCTCCGTGATCCCCACGCCACCGCCCATAGCGCGCCGCCACCGCCGCACCACCGCCCCATCCTGAACCCTAAGATAGATAGTGGGGTACCTCTCGTGAGCCCCCCTCCCCTGCGGCTGGTTCTTCCTTCACCCCAATGAGCCCACCCTTGAAAATCGATGACCCAAAAGTTGATTCGGTCGATGAAGTGTAGCCAAATCGAGCAGCATCGCAAGCAAGAGCAAGAGCGAGAGCAAGAGCAGAAGCAGCAGCGAGCAAAAGCAATAGCAAGCAGACCAGGCGGGGACCGAGAGCAAGAGCGAGCAGCAGCGGCGAAGCTAAAGCAGCAGCAGCTCCTATCGATGTGGGCGTCGCCGCCGAGGGAGCGGCGCCATGGAGGAAGTGGCGGCGGCGCCGCCGTGGATGGAGCAGCGCCGTGTCGGCTCGGGACCGGCGCCGGCAGCACCGTGAGATCGAATCAAGAAGAAAATCGGCGATTAGTGTACAACCTCTTTGGTGGCGCCAATTAGGCGCAGCTTCATCCGAGAAGCGGTGATGATGATGCTCTTCGGTGGTGCGGTGAAGGCGGCGGTGTGGGAATGGAGGTGGCGCGAAAGACGAGGAGCGTCGGGGCAGCTCCTTGGAGGTGGAGGGCGGGGTGGCTGAACCAGCGGGACGATGAGATCGACAGCGGATCCTCATCCGATGCGGTGGATGAGGGACGTCGAGGTGTTCTTGTGGGCGACATCGTCGGGGAAGAGGCTCCGGCTGGGTGGCGGACGGAGCAGGTGTGAGGTTTCGTCGCGGGTTTTCGCGGCCTCGGTGTCTGAATGGGTGGGCGGATGGGATGGCGGTGGGGAACCATGGCTTAGAGGCGCTTGTCCGAAATGTGGGGTAAGTTCGAAAGTACCCCCACCGATTTGAGGCGGTTCTTTGGTTCAGGGGAACCACGGGCATTTCACGTGTCGGGATTTCACAAGAGGTGGGAGTTTTCTCGCGCGTTGTAATTTCAGAATAGCAAGGCGCGGGTTGAGATGGAGGGAGTTGTCGGAGCATAACGAGACAAAGATATATCTTAAATATTTCGGGCTAACAAGGCGCGGGTTGAAGAGGCAGGAGTTTCTCAGCATGATAGATAGTGACGCTAGCTTCAATTTTCGGCATAACAAGGCGCGGCTTGAAATTTTGGAAGAACAAGCTTAACGTGTACCCAAAAAAAAAGACAATTTGCACCTCAACACGCACAACACACACACAAACACCATTTAGACTAGAGTAAAGTACACGTGCATTGCACGCATGAGATTTGGCAACCAAATTATGAATAAATACCACATTATAGCATGCAAGCTTTGAGTCATATATGCATGATGTAGATGTTCGTTTAATTCTTATAGTTCATTTCATTCAAAATCATCTAGTTTTTATAAGAAAGCTAATCTATTTTAAGATTCATGGAATTGTGTGTTGTAAGACATAAAGTAAAAAACAAATATTGGCAAATCATGTAGAAAAACATTTGGGCAATTCTGATACGGAAGATTCTAGAACAAATAAGAAGTGCTTGTGTTTTGATGTTTGTGCATTATGCTTAAGTTCAACCATGGAGTCTTCTAGATTATACATGTGGCGAAATCTGGTGGAATCTAGATGATATCCAATGGCCAATAGTGCTCAAATTTGCCATCTTTGGACCATCGGATTCGCCTCATCCAACGACCATCTTTCAAAGTTAAAGTTACCCGCACATAATATAAAAAAATATAATATAATATATATAGGGGTATAGATATAGATATGTGATGCGAAAGCCGCCCATCATCTCCAATTAGAATAGTGTGTCCATGCACGGATGCGACGTGGGCAAATGATGTCTGCCATCGGTATCTCAAATTCAAATCAGTCTGACCTTGTTCAATGTGTATAAATTACAACATGCTCGTTTCCAAACCATACGGCGCAGATCTCCGTTATATTCATGCATGCATGGGTTTCAAACATCAGGATCTCTTATTCAAATATTTGAATTCAACTTTACATTGATTATGACCTCACCTATTCTTTTACACCAACACAATAGTCTTCTCTTTATAATTGTACCACTAACTTTCTCTCGTGCATGCATGCACACACACTACCAGTCGGCATTATAAATCGCACACATGCAATCTTTTTCTTCAGGTCGGTCTCCCATGAAGGCACACACCCACACACATCCCCCTCTCCATCATACCGGGCATTCTTATCTCTCACGCGTGCATGTGCAACGATCGATGTTCCTCTATGTATGTGTGTATATAGCTAGGTCTTTCATAATTTTCCACACAAACTGATCAATCAATATATCCAGTGAGGTCTCACCCTCTTTCCCACGTCCACATCGATCAATCTATACCTCTCCCACGTCCACATCGATCAATCTATACCTCTCTATATAGGATTAACATAAATAGCTAATACACCCACATTAATTATATATCCAACGTCCCCCTCTCATCATCCATGCCTTCCGCTTCATCTCTCACACGCGTGCACAATGGCGAAGACATGGGGCAGTAAGGGCCCTGCCCCCCCCCCCTAACATCACTATATATCGAGGCTAATATGAATGTGATCATTAGATAATTGCTGCTAAAAAAGGTTTAATTTCATGAATTGACCCTCCTCGTAAAGGATTAGCAATGCTTGGCCCCCTAGCTCATTTATTTTTCATGGCTCCGCCACTTCGTTACAACAGCGCGTGTTAGCCCCTCTCTCTAATATCGATCTCGCACTTGTGCATTCCTTCATAGTCTCCCTCCACTCGGCCCCTCGCACCATCTTCTAGCCCCCCACCGGATTTTGTCACATGTACAATCTAGCAGACTCCATGGTTGAACTTAAGCATAATGCACAAACCTCAAAACAATAGTGGTTCTCTTTTGTTCTAGAATCTTCCGTATCATAGCTGCCCAAACTTTTTTCTAGTTGAATTGCCATTATTTGTTTTTACTTTATGCTTTACAATGCACAATTCCATGAATCATAAAATAGATTAAGGGCTTCTTTGATTCAAAGGATTCTCAAAGGAATTTTGGAGGATTCTAATCATTAGGAATTTTTCCTATCTTGGTTGTTTGATTAGTAGGATTGTAAACCATAGGAATTTTCCATATGATTCATTTGCACTAGATTTCATAGGAAACATCGCATCCACTCAAACCTCTTTGAAATAATTCTGCATTTTTCTATGCACAATCAAACACTCGTACAATCTGTAGGATTCAAGGCGACATTCCACTATAATCCCATGTTTTTCCTATTCACGCGTTCTTAGCTTTTTATAAAAACTAATTTGATTTTGAATGAGATGAACTATAAGAATTAAACGAAGGGCTACGTCACGCATATATGACTCAGAGCTTACATGCTATAGTGTGGTATTTATTCATAATTTGGTTGCAAAATCTGATGCGTGCAATGCACGTGTACATTACTAGTACTTCGAGTATGTGCAAAACACGTAAATTAGAATACCAATGGCACGCTACACAGTGTCTCTCTTACAATTCATGAAGCCACGTGGCACATGTGGAGGTGTTGTCGCAACCTCCTTGCGTGGATTGATCACAGTGACGTGCTGCTGGTTCTAGAAGAATGTACTCGTCCTCCCTGAGCCATACTGGCGGTACATGCACGAAGCGAAGATGTGCACGCACGCCACGCACGCACTCATTCCTCGCACGCGCTGCAGCTGGGTACACGGGCGGACGCAATTTTGTACCAAGATCCACCCATGTGATAATTTGATGCGTGTAAAGTCGTTCACTTCATTGATGGTCAATTAATACAGCGCATGCAAATTGAGTGGACGTGAGGGCGGAAGAAAGACATTATTACTCCCATCTGGCGCATGCGAGTAGTTAAATCGTGGGTTGCTAGTAGTACTTCCATTGGTCTCCTTCGTATTTTGTGCCAATTTTTGACAGTGTAGTACTTGAAATTTATGTTCCGCTAAACTCATCGGGAGCCGTTTCGGGCCTCGAAACCAAAACCATCAACTAATCTTTACCTTGTTCCCATCACATTCGAAAGCCTGCTCACACCTACTAGTACGTACAAAACTTGAACGTGTTCCCACTATGCAGGTATTAGTACTACTAGTGCTAGTACTTAGGTTATAAAAAGGGGAACTACCTAACCGAAAATTACTCCACCTTTCCTCCTCATAAGTGCTTCTTCTTCGTCCGTCGTTGCCATGGCCGGTGAGCAGAGCTCTAGGTCGAGAACTACTCGTAACAAGGGAACGGCAACCAAGGCTGCGGGAAAAAAAGAGAGGGCTCGCCGCCACGCAGAGACCTCGAAAGATCTCTCACGGGCAGGCGATGACTCCCTGGAGCGCCCTAGCCGCGGAGGCGAACATGCCGAGCCGGCGGAGCTGGAGTCGTTATCCCTCTACGGCATGCCCGATCAGCTCAATAAGCACCTCAATAAGCAGAAGGAGTTCATCCAAGGCTTGACGGAGTTGCCGAAGGAGAGCCTCGACGACATGCCCGCTGAGCTTAATCAGCAGGGGGAGTTGACCGCAGGCTTGGTGATGCTGCTGAAGAAGAGCATTGCCTCGGAGAAGAAGGCGACCGGCGAAGCTCTGCCACGAGATCGACCTGTTGAAGGAGAAGAATGCCGGCTGGAAGAAGCTGCATGAGAATAGTAGTTCCTCGATGAAGATGCTGCAGGCCCTCGTGATGGAACAGAAGGAGGAGTTGGCAAAGCTCCGCATCGAGCACCCGGCTGCTGTCAAGGTACGTAATGCGGCCGTGGAACAGATGATGAAGGCTCGCGTCAAGAAATCCCGCGTCATGGACAAAATGAAAAAGTTGGCGGAGGAGACGCGCAAGGAGATGGAGGTCGTGGAGGAGATGAAGAAGCAATTACGACTCCACGGCGAATTAGATCATTTGGGGTGATAATCTTCCTTCTTATTTTGCTGCTGTGTTTCATCTTTTGCTTCGGGTGTTTCGCCGCACGTCTCACGTTCTCTGCGAGGCATGAATAGAATAATGGTTTTTGTTTTTGAGGGAATGAATAGAACAATGCTAGTAACAATGAGATGACTAGCAAATTAGATCATTTTTATCGCCATATGGCACTGGGCTGCCGTGTTTCGTGCTCCTCCATCGCAGTACTACTCCAGTGGAAAACTTGAGTATACCGCACGGTTCTTTGCTCCTCCTCGATCAGGTCGTCGGCGCATTTATACGAGTAGTCAAATCACAAGGCCCCGCCTTCCAGTAGTAATGAGCCGTCAAATCACAAAGGCCCCCACCTCTCGTGAAACTGACCAAGCTAGACTGCCCCGCCCTCTAGCCTTTTAAAAAATGTATACTTTTGTACAGCAGTAGTATCGATGGATTGCGCCATGGAGCAAAACTTGAAATTAAAAAAAAGGTGGTACATATAGAGAGCGCTAAATCGCCAAATTATGCATATAGTACTATTAAAAGGCTAGTCACAATAATGGTGTCCAGCACAACCCACCCTCAAATAAAAGCAAGCACCACAGAATTCTTTGACAAAACTAAGCATCCTGAAATTCTTTGACAACTAAACTGCTGGCTATATGATGTTGGCCATATATATTGTACGTATATAATGTGAATAAGCAGTGGTAGTACTATACCAACTAAAAGATGATATGTAAGAAATACTAGTATGTACTTATGAAGAGTTAAAGTAACAAGAAGAAACATAACATAGTTCTGCTGGGGCTCAAAGACAACACACCCCTCAAAT
Organism: Aegilops longissima; assembly: GCA_021605205.1. Classification (NCBI taxonomy): domain Eukaryota; kingdom Viridiplantae; phylum Streptophyta; class Magnoliopsida; order Poales; family Poaceae; genus Aegilops; species Aegilops longissima. The sequence goes on from CM038682.1 coordinate 740,678,079, forward strand.
TAAATTAAGCACACCTAAAATTAAACTTTGCAACTATTCCGGTAGACACTGCATTAGAACCACCATGAGCAACGACACTGCCACCTTAATCGGAGTCCTCGTCCACGTCCTCGACTTCGTCCTTGTCCCTCTTCCTCTTGGCCGATACTTCTTTGCTTGAACCGCCAACTTGGCTGTTGCTCTTCATCCAACCCTTGTAGATATTGAAACAAAGGTAACCATCCATTGCAGCGTAGTGGATGTGGTCTATATCTAGTACATTCTGCTGCCATGCATGACGATGAAACGTGTAATGAGGTTTCTCCAGTTTACCGTACGAAGGATGAACCATGGCTCCTGCCAGGTCAGCATTGAAGGCTGACGAGAGGACACCACCGATTCTTACGGAGGTCGAAGGTGTTGCCTACAACGAGGCCTATCGACACGAGGACTTCTTTGTCGTTACCAAAGTCTGATGAACGAATTTGACTAGGTTGCTCTCGAGGAAGTCCTTAAAATCCGGCACTCAATGTCGGCATGGCATATGTGGTAGACCAAGCATAAGTCATGCACGCAAACACGGATCACGGCGGGCTTCTTCCTCTCTTCGTCCTTTAGATCCTTCTCTCGCCCCACGACTTTGGTGTACTAAACATCTAGCCCGCGACCCACTCATCATCTCGAGTCTTGAACATGCGTGCGAAGCGAAAGGCATCCTTTCATCGTCGCGGAAGAAGCGGGTGTAGATGACGTCGAACTCATCGCCGGTGATGGTTCTAACCTTGTACTCACCGCCGATCGGGGAGATTTGGGACGCCATGGATTTGGGAGGAGGTTAGGATTAGTGGAACTGCTGTAATGTGAATGGGCGGGGACGACTAGGAGCGAACCTCCGTAGTATTAAAGGGCGTGCGGGGACGAGTAGGAGCGAACTGCCGCGTGCGACGGCAGGGTAGTGGCTTTCCATTCTCCCATGATACGGGCTTTCGAGAGCCCTTGGATTGGAGATCGAATGGTTGCATGGCGTGATTCTAGACCAATGGGTGAATATCCTATCCTGGAGGGTTATTCTGCAAATTTTTAGCAACTTAGCATGCGACCGTTTGATCTCAGATCCAAGGGCTGCCAGCAGCCCGTATCATGGTCGCGCCTACCACGACCGTCGCGTCGCTCGCGCGGTCGCGCCCTTGGAGATTTAACACGGTGCGTTAGGCTATCTGATGTTGGCACGTCATACATAGTCATCACTTAGTCACTCATACTACAACAAGGTTGGCTATAAGGTTGGCTATAAGTGTATTTTTTTTCTACTCTCTATCTCCTTCTTCGTACTCCCTCCGTCCCATAATATAAGAACGTTTTTGACACTAGTGTAGTGCCAAAAATGTTCTTATATTATGGGACACAGGGAGTACTAGTATTTATTGCATTTGCCAAGGAGTGACCTCTTCCAATGAAATGGTGTTGCTAAGTTTTCTTCATTTAAATTAGCTATAGACACAAAATTGTCTTTTCACGTAGGTACACGCGCTTAGCACCGTTTCTTCCTTGGGTCACCAAACTAGTCTCTCTCTTCTTGATTAACTTGCCACATCAGACTTTATGCGTATGTGGCAAGCTTAAGCACCTGTAGGAGCAAGTAAGGTGCCCGTCCGTTGCACGGAAGAGTGAAATGCATTGATCGGGTGTTGTTTATTTTGACAAAGGATGTGGGGTCATCTCATGTGTAACAGTATCGATAGGTTTCTTGGATATTATTTCATCTCTAGAGCTCGAAACATCCGGTGAAATAGATAAAAAGTATCTTTTGCAAACAAAAGCGTTCAACTATTCAACCTGCATCCAAAACTTGTGAAGAAATAACTCTTATTGTGCTTTATGGAAATGGTTCATCATAAGTCTTTCACCGGTACTGTAGTAAAATTCATACATGGAAGATTCTAGACTAAACCATAAATGGATACACTTTTATTCATCGCGATACTCCAATAGAGCAAGATCATGCATGGAAGTCTCCACATGCTTAGACAATGGATTACATTGGCGAAGACTAATGATCAACATTTAACTTAGTAATGCATATGTCGGGTGAACCTCCTTGGAGTCCCCATGCACATTGTTGGGGTCAAATAATACCATCGTCTTCCAAGTCCACATCGGCGGAAAGGTCCCAGCTCGGCGAGTCCAAGTCAGCAGCGACGTAGATGTCGCCGCCCACGGACCTCGAGGGTAGTAATAGTGAGCATGCACCCGTACATCGACCTCGTGTCAGTGTCAGCGTTAGCGGCGTCGCCCCTGACGCACACTACAGAGATGTGGCGGCGGCCTGCGCGGGCCTCGCCGGTGGCCACGATCAAGAGGAAGACGCTGTCGTCCTCCTCCGAGACTAGCAGGCGGCGCTGACCCTCCAGCGACTCCGGCACGGTGAACGGGTAGCACGTCTCGTACTTGATGTTCTTCGCCAAGGGCCAGTAGTGATCGCCGCACACCTGCGTCAGCTGATTCACGATGTCCACTAGCGAGCCCCAAAACGGCACCGGGCACTCATAGCAGTAGACGAAGGGCTCCTTGGAGGCATCGACCAGGCCGTCCATGAAACGAGAGTGGCTGTAGGGGACGTTCCGCCAGTTGAATATATGAGCAAGTTACTACGAGATTTACTACAACATAAATCATGATGGCTATAACAGAGATTAAACTAATCATGCGGACTAGCATAGTAGATGAACAGATCGTGTCTAGGACACAGACTAGAAACATGAATTCTACCACGATTTGAACAGGAAGGGCGAAACACATACGACGACAGCAGGAGCAACACCATTGGCGTTGAGGTTGTCGCCCATGTCGTTGAGGAAGAGGTTGCGAGATCGGGAAGAAGTCGTCATCGGTGAAGTCGTGGCTGCTAGCGATCGAGAGTCGCTCCCAAATGTTAACCGCCTCCCGAATGGGCGCAGGAGGGAGTGGCTGTAGGGGCGTTATGTCGCCGAGCGGAGCGCAGGAGTAGCCCATGAAGCGATGAGCGGTGCTCCTCCTAGTCTCTATTCTTATCTCTATCTCTACTACTCTTCTTTGTTTTTTATAATATACTAGTTGTAGTTGTCAAATCGAATAATACTGCGCCGTCCACTGCACGGCCGGCTGAACACGCCTCCTCGCCTCCATTAAACCCGCATGCAAACCGAGAAACCTACTCCGGCCCGCGGGAGGAAATTTGCCGGTTGCCGCGGGAGGGTTATTCTGCAAATTTTCAGCAACTTAGCATGCGACCGTTTGATCTCAGATCCAAGGGCTGCCAGCACCCCGTATCATGGTCGCACCTACCACGACCATCGCGTCGCACGCGCGGTCGTGCCCTTGGAGATTTAACATGGTGCGTTAGGCTATCTGACGTTGACATGTCATACATAGTCATCACTTAGTCACTCGTACTACAACAAGGTTAGCTATAAGGTTAGTCATCACTTAGGACAAAATTTTACTCTCTTCAACAAGGAGATAATGGCAAGTCAAATAACGGGGCCCCACCTGTCCAGCAGTAACTCGCTGTCAAATCACACAGCCCTACGTTTGCAGCAGCCTACTCCCTCGTCTTCTCGCATCTCTGTCGAACCGACTAGGCGGAACTGTCCCGCCGCCTACCGGGCAGGAAAAGCCCCGCCCTCGACTTTTAAATAGTATACAATATACTAATTTTGTATCCATGGATTGCACCCGCGCCATGGAGCAAAGCGTCTAGAAAACGGCGGCACACATGTATGGAGTATACAGCATGCCCGTCGCGTTCGCGTCGCACCCCATACGGTTGGTCGGTCTGGTACGCTGCTCTTCGAATGGAACACGCGTCATATTGCGCTCACACACACATGTGGGACGGCAATTGAGAACCGACCATAGGCACACTCCTCGGCCCCGCAAGTCGGGTGACTTAATAGAAGAGGGAGACGAGCGATAGTACTAGAGAAGTGTTGTACTACGTTGGTGCCTGGACGTTCCCTGGAAGACACGGAAGATCAGTTCGTCCATGCATGTGACCAGACTCCAGCAGACACGCTTGGATTGGCTATCGTCTACATATCGTGCAGGCTGTGTTGTACATGGCTGTAGTTGTGGTGAGAAATCTAAAAGAAGTTTTTTGTCATCTCGCAAAATTATGTGTCATGTGCTTCGGATCACTGTGAGGGTTAAACAGCGACAACTGAGTTGGGCTAGTCATTGGGGGCACATGCACGAACAGTGACTACTCGGCTGCCATCTAGGTGAAGCCGACTATGTTAATTAGGACATCTATCGATGGACCCCTTTTCTACGAGTTTATCTTTAATTTGAGCTTTGTTCCTCGTCTAGTTTGTCCGTCGGGATTCATGTTGTCTCCTTTGGGCAGTGAGGTTATGATTTCTTGTCATGTGGCATTTTTTCGTGTTATATGTTATAATCCGGCGCTTCAGATCAAAATGAAGACAACTGCGCCTCCGGGCCACGTGCATGAAGACTTCTCGACAGTCATTGACGAGGTCAAGCCGGCTCCGGTAGACAAAAGTAAACTAAGTACTACTCCACTATATAGGCAGGAGCCTCCGCGCTTGCTTGCTAGTGTTGCTCTCTTCACACTGTCTCGGCCTCTCCAGATCTAAACACGACAGCGGTGGCCACACTCTCTCTCTCTCTCTCTGCTCACCGTTGGTCGCAGATCCAGCCGGATCCTCTCCGCCGGGGAAGGTGAGAAGGTGCAACATTCACACGGTCGTCCTCGGCCACGGCTCTTACCCACTGTTGGGCGCGTCCCGATCAGCATGCCTTGCCGTTCTCTCCCAAGCACCGCTGGTGAGGGAGGGCCTCCGACCCCTTCTTCCTCGCTGCCATAGTGTGGGTAGATCTGGCCTCCCGCTGCCCACCTAGCGACATCCCGGCGACCATCAGGTATAACTTCCTTCGAAACCGGCCTTGCTCTACTTCCCGAGCTCCTGACGTCGCTGCATTTGTAACTTTTACTATTTCTCAGGGCCCCTCGTAGATAGGATCGATCGGCTGTTCGAAAACCACCTAATTTTTATGTTTAAGAGGTAAAACTAGTTCATGCACTCGAATCTAGTACTACTTGGTTCAAACAAGGAAGAAAGGGGGTGGGGTGGGGGAGGATTTGTTACCTGAATCTAGGACTTGGTCGAAAGAGGAAATAATGGGGGCGAAAAGTAGCAGAGACTGGCTATCCAACTGGTCTCTAGGTCTAATAGGGAAATAAAGGGAAACACGGTACAAACTCAATATAAACCCGATCTATTGGTTGAAAAAGGAAAGAAAGTGGGGACTGGGGGACAAGTCAACAGAGTAAGTCCAGCACTAGATTTGCTATATAAGGTGGCTATACCGAACAAAAATGGGACCAACTCAGATATCTTGTTCTGATGTTTGTTGCCCCGAGCCACTCTTATGTAATGCCACTGGTAAAATGTAGCAGTCGCACTGTTAAAAGTAGGGGACAATTTGATTTATGCCCCTAGTTGTGACCCCCTCGTCTGTTTTACCCCTAGTTTGAGAAAGTCACCGGTTCTGTCCACACCACTTTGGAATTCTTTTGTTTTTGCCCTTCCGTCACGGCTCCGCTTGGTCAGCGTCGTTTGACCACATACGGCGCTCCGTTTTGGACATTTTTTCCCCTGTGTCCCCAGCCCAGATACCCCTTCGTCCTCCTCGAGCTCACGTGCAGAAACAAACAGAGAGTGGGAGAGCTCGTGAAGAACGGGATCGAAAGCCGCCGTAGGAGAGGCCCGAGCGGGAGGAGAAGATGCGGACGACAAGCTTCCCGTCGTCAAACTCCTCGACGGCGGCTGGTTTTACTGCCGCAGAGGTAAGTGGAGCACTCCGTGGGGATTTGGGGATTTTCTAGGGTTTCAACCATTTGCCCCCCCTCATTCTAGGGTTTCTCTGATTTGGGGACTTTTTTTGCTCTTCTTCTGATTTAGATCGATGGGATGGGGATTGTGGAGCTCGTCTCGGAGTACCATCACCCAGATGAATAATTTTCCGGCTTGGAGCCCAGATCTAAGAACCGTTTCCCTGGACATGGCCTAGTTCCTGCTCGTCGGGTGGCTTGGGGAGGGGCTGGCACGGGCCAACGATTTTTGGATTGCCCTCTTAATGTAAGTAGTTGCTTGTCAATTTGGGAGGTTGTTGTTATTTTGAAATTTCTAATTTTGTTCATCTAATTAGTTGCCAGATGAGTGCAAGTGGGTAGTTTGGGTTGACCCTCCTCCTCCACTGCGTGTGGCCCTTGCATTTGAAGATCTACATGCACAGATTGAACGCAGCTGGATCAAGTCTCACAAATTGCAGAGGGAAAATATGGAGTTGTCAAAGAAGAACTATGCTTTGAACAAGAAACTGAAGGAGAGAGATGAGATGCTCAATGTTTGGGCAGTGTTGTTTAGTGGAATTGTTGTATGTGTTGTAGTTGTGGCTTTATCAGTGTTATCACAGAATGAAGTCACTAAGTGAAGCAAGTATATTTATTGTTGTTGTAGTGCAGGATATGGATGAACTTTGTAATGTACCAATCTTCATGTAATGCTATTTGGTGTTCTAAATTTCTGCAGTTTGGTTCATATTGCCAGATGACTAGAGAGATGACCAAATTTTCATCATCGACAACAATTTGGTTCATATTGGTAGATGACTAGAGAGATGACCAAATTGTCGTCGTCGACGACAATTTGGTTCATATTGGCAGATGACTAGGGAGATGACCAAATTGTCGTCATCGACGACAATTTGGTTCATATTGGCAAATGATCAAACAACTTCAAATTAAAGCATGACATAGCAAGCATCACATATGATCAAACAACTCAAACAACTTCAAATTAAAGCATGACATAGCCAGCATCTCAAACAGTAGTTCAACAGCAAGTGAAAATACTTGTTCAACATCATGACATCTCAAACAGTAGTTCAACAGCAAGTGAAAATACTAGTTCAACATACAGTCATCTCAAATAGTCACTAGCAAGTGCAAATGAAGAACTAAAAATTGAGTTTTTTGCTCCTGGTGTTCTCAGCTGGATTGGGGGCTAGCCTTGTTTTGCTCCTGGTGTTCTTTGCTGGGTTGGGGGCTAGCACACCAGGAACTTCAATTGTTGTTGTCTGCTTCTTAGCTGGAGAAGCTCCTCTATCTGGTGCCTTCTTATAATTCTTTCTTGGGCTGTGAAAAGTGCAAGCATGTCACATTTCATATGATAGTGCATGAAAACAAACATATATACACAAACATACACAAACATCACCTGATTATAGTAGCTTGTGTAGATGTTGGTGTTGGCTCTATAGGTTGCTCTTGTGGTGGATCTTCTGCATCTGTTCCATCATCTACTGCTGGCTCTATAGGTTGCACTGCTGGCTCTTCTGCATTCTCAGCTCCCCAATGTTCATCTTCACCAAAGGCTGCATCAACTGAATTTTTGCATTTGTTGGCATGGTGTCCTCGTCCTCCACACTTGCCACATTTTTCCCTCCTAGGACCTAGTCCTTTTCCTTCACTACTGGACCTAATTCTAGTTTTCCTCGGCCTGCCAGGTGCTCTGTTTTGAACTGGAGCAGAAAGTTTAAATCCTGGATTCACAATTTCCCACTGTTGCTTCCCTTCCAAAGCTGGAAGGTTGTCAGCATAAGTAGCTCTGAATTTCTCAACAGAATAAAACTTGTGCACATACTGATCTATTCCACTGGCTTCACCTCTAAGATAAGTGACAAAGAACAGAGCATGGATACATGGCTTACCAGTTACTTGCCATTGTCTGCAACTACAAGACCACTTCTGTAAGTCAACAGGGTACCTCCATTCTCTTTTTTCTCTGTCAGTAGCAGTAACTTCAGCCTCTGTTGGGCTTCTCCTAATCAAACTCATCTCTAAACCTTTTGTTTTTGCCATTAAGGCCTTCATCACAGATGGAACAATGAGATGGCCTTCAAAATGATCAATGGAAATCCTATTCCTTATATCAAATTTTTGCATAATGTACTGCCTGATCTTGTCACACAAGTCAACTATGTGAAGCCCCTTGTATTTCTTGATCCTAGAGTTGAAAGCTTCAGCAAGGTTGTTGTTCACATAGTCTACCTTGCAAATGTCATTGATGTGTGCTCTAGCCCATATTTTTGTGTGATGCTCCTCTAAATATTCTTTAACTTTGGGCCTACTGTGCAACTGATTCAGATGATAGTTGTGCTTTTTAATGCTGTATGTAAGTGAGCATGGCCACAAATTCTCATCATAGAACTTGCCTTTGAATTTCTTGCTGAAGTTTTGAGCCAAATGCCTCATACACTCCCTGTGCTCCACCCCAGCATATACATCATCAACAGCTGTCTCCAATCCTTTGCATGCATCAGTATGTATGACTAAACCTTCTGGATGTCCTATTACTTTCTTCAGTTGTTGGAAGAACCAAGTCCAGCTCTCAATTGACTCTGCTTCTATGACACCATAGGCAACTGGAAATAACCAATTGTGTGCATCAAGGGCACAAGCAGAAACAAGCTGGCCCCTATACCTACCAGTTAGTGTTGTTGCATCCACAGCAAGGTAAGGCCTACACCCCTCCAAGAAACATGTCTAACATGCCTTGAAGCACACAAACACTCTTCTGAAACACTCCTTGTGTAGTTTCTTTCCTCTCAATGAGTATTCCACAGTGTGCTTGTCAATTTCAACTACACTTCCTGGTGATGTTCTCTCAACTTCAGCCTTGAAAGAATAAATCAGATTGAAACTATCACTGTACTTGCCAAACATCTTGTCTAGTGCCATCTCTTTACCAAAATAACACCTACTATATGGCACCTCCACTCCATACTTCTCTGTCAACCTGTGCTGAATTTCCCTTGGACCTATCCCTGGATTTTTTCTAATCCAAGCCATAGAAGCATCTGCTATCCATCTTCTCTTTGCAGCCCTCAATCTCTGAGATCTGTTAACACTTGGACAGTTGTGAGGGTAAGGGTTGACCTTAATCTGTTAAAAAAGAACAAGAAATTAGTACATGAAACATAAATTTTGAACAATAATTATAGAAAGGAAAACAGAAATGCATTAGTACCTGAAATAATGTGCTTCTCCTCATTAAAGAGGCATGTAGCCTCCACTTACATCTATCAGAGGCACATTTTACAGTAAACCTTCTTTGGTCACTTTTCAAAGTGATGTACTCTGTTTCAGTGGTAATTGAGAAAGTTGCAACTGCATTTCTGCAGTCAATTGCTGAAGGAAAAACTACACCTTCCCCAATAGAGGGATTATCTCTGTCATACATCATGACAGGTCTGTCCTCATCTTCAGCTTGAAAATCTCCATTGTCCAGGTCCTCCTGCTTCTCATCTTCATCTGTATCAGAGAATTCAGCAGGAATGTACTCCTCATCTACATGATCTTCCTCATTGTTGTGCTGACCATATCCTGGATAAAGTTTCTCATCTTCTTCATCAGACAGAAGTGCTGCATCAGGTTCTGCTTCCTCCACAACAGGATCAACTGGTATGCTAGGTTTAGCTTGGGTTTTACTGCAAGAATGCTCAGACTGAGCATTTGCACTTGGGGTTGTAGGTGGCCTGCGACTGCTACTTGTTCCCCTTGTGTTAGTCCTACATTTTGCAGGTGCTTTAGAACCAGAGGGCCTTGAAGTAGTGGGGTTTGAATTATTTTCTGAACGAGAGGGGGGCCTGCGCCTCTGAATAATAGTGATTTCAAGATTGCATGACATGGTTTGTGCATTATTTGCAAACATGGCACCTAACTCATTATCAGACTGAACAGGCACCCAAGCAACTTTCGACACATCCCAGTACCTTAGCTCAACAGCATCATGTAATCCCCATGGATATTTGGCAAATATTGTTGCCCTAAACTGCTCAAATGTGCTGTTGTTGTCCACCATTAATGGAAATGTGAAACCGGTTTCTTTTCCTTCTGTACCAATAGCAGTTAAAGTGCATGTCTCCATTCTAACACTGATATTAAATGCTCTAGCCGGATCAATCCTATGCAAACAGGGCACGATATCAACATACAACAACAGATCTGGGATCTAGGGGAGGAAGAAACAACAGATCTGGGATGGGGGGACTTACCCTAATGTTGTCTGCGACCGTGTCCTTGCCTTGCGGCCGTGAACGCCGCAGGTGGCACCGCTGCCGTCGCCGTCGTCCACCATCCTTGCCTTGCGGCCGTGGACGCCGCAGGTGGCACCGCTACCGTCGCTGTCGTCCACCATCTGCAGCAGTCACTGCGGGCACCGTAGTCGTCAAAGTTGTCGCCGTCGTCGCCTCCTAGCTAGGGTTAGTGAGAGTGGGAACAAGGAGAGACTGGGGAACGGGAGAGAGTGGGGATGAGAGTGATATGGGCCCGAGTGGGTTCTATCCTAGCGGGGGGCAAGCAGGGTCCAAAACGGAGCGCCGTATGTGGTCAAATGGCGCTGACCAAGCGGAGCCGTGACGGAAGGGCAAAAATGAAAGAATTCCAAAGTGGTGTGGACAGAACCGGTGACTTTCTCAAACTAGGGGTAAAACAGACGAGGGGGACACAACTAGGGGCACAAAGCTAATTGTCCCTAAAAGTAAGGACACGTTAAACCAATGTTGTTTTCAATGTAATGCCTCCAGTAATATGAATCAATGGCACTTCTTTACATGTCCTGCTAAAATTTCCCATTAAGATAAGTTGGTTCTTTTCGTTAGAAATGCAACTGTCCTGGTCCGCCTACTCTCCCGTGCCCAAAGTAATGTCGTATTTAACGGTTGTCATAGTTAATCCTAATGCCCACACTAATATCTAGCAATGCCACTGCTTTAGAAATTGCTACTGTCCTTTTAGGATTGCCATTCAGATAAGGAACATGCTTCTTTTCATTTGATGCATGTTTCATCACTTGTTAGTCACCCTCCTTTCCACCTTTTTGTGCAAACAGAGATATACATTTCACGCTCGATCTTAGTTGAACTGCACAAATGATATCCAAATTATAGTTGAGCATTCCAAGAGCTTCACAACCAACCTTGATGCTGCTCAATTTTATCGCAACTAATGAAGAAGAAGCTCTGTGGGTTTCGTTTTCTGATGGAAATGGAACCGGGGCTGGAGCCCTTTTCTTAAAAAAAATCGGCCGCGGGAGGCACCTTTATTGAAATCACATTAGGAGATGCTACAAAACTTCTTGATAATATTATGGCTAATTATTCTCAATGGCACACCAAAAGATCTTCTAGTAAAAAGGTGCATGCTATAGAAGAAATCAATGTTTTGAGTGGAAAGATGGATGAACTTATGAAGATGTTTGCTACTAAAAATACTCCTCTTGATCCCAATGATATGCCTTTGTCTTCCTTGATTGAGAATAATAATGAATCTATGGATGTGAATTTTGTTGGTAGGAATAGTTTTGGAAACAATGCTTATAGAGGAAATTTTAATGCTAGACCGTTCCCTAGTAATTCCTCTAATAATTATGGAAATTCCTACAATAATTCTTATGGTAATATTAATAATATGCCCTCTGATTTTGAGAATAATGCGAAAGAATTTATGATTTCTCAAAAGAATTTTAATGCTTTGCTTGAAGAAAAATTGCTCAAAGATGATGAATTGGCTAGGAACATTGATAGACTTTCGCTTGATGTTAATTCTCTTAAACTTGGATCTTCTTCTCCTAAGCATGATATCAATGAGTCTCTCAAAGTAATGAGAATTTCCATTGACGAGTGCAAGGAAAGAACCGCTAAATTGCGTGCTAAAAAAGAAAGCTTTATAAAAGCGTGTTCTTCTAGTTTACGTGAAAATAATGATGAGGATCTTAAAGTTATTGATGCGTCTCCGATTAGATCTATGTTTTGCAATATGGATTTTGATGATTATGGGACTGATGATGAATCAACTTTGCCTAGAAGGCGTCCCAAGAATTCGGAGTCTTTAGATCTTAAATTTGGTAAAAGTGAGATTGGAGAATCCTCAACTTCTAATATTGTTGAACCTACTATCTCGGATTTCAAGGAATTTAATTATGATAATTTCTCTATAAAAGGTTGTATTTCCTTGTTGCAATCCATTGTTAATTCTCCTCATGCTTACAGTCAAAACAAAGCTTTTACCAAGCATATTGTTGATACCTTGATGCAATCTTATGATGAAAAACTTAATTTGGAAGTTTCTATACCTAGAAAACTTAATGATGAGTGGGAACCTACTATAAAGATTAGAATTAAAGATTATGAGTGTTTTGCTTTGTGTGATTTGGGTGCTAGTGTTTCCACGATTCCGAAAACTTTATGTGATATTCTAGGTTCCATGATATTGATGATTGTTCTTTAAATTTGCACCTTGCGGATTCCACCATTAAAAAGCCTATGGGAAGGATCAATGATGTTATTATTGTTGCAAATAGAAATTTGGTGCCCGTAGATTTTATCGTTCTTGATATAGATTGCAATCTTTCTTGCCCTATTATTCTCGGTAGACATTTCCTTAGAACGATTGGTGCGATTATTGATATGAAGGAAGGGAATATTAGATTCCAATTTCCATTAAAGAAAGGCATGGAGAACTTTCCAAGAAAGAAAGTTAAATTAACTTATGAATCTATCATGCGTGCTACTTATGAGTTTAGTGCCAAAGATGGCACTCGTTAGGTCTATCTTCGCTTTTATGCCTAGCTAGGGGCGTTAAACGATAGCGCTAGTTGGGAGGCAACCCAATTTTCTTTATGTTTTTTGTTTTTGTTTCTGTTTAGGAATAAATAAACCATCTACTTCTGTTTAGATGTGGTTTTATCGTTCAATTAGTGTTTGTGCCAAGTTAAACCTATAGGATCTTCTTGGATGATAGTTATTTGATCTTGCTGTAATTTCCAGAAACTTTCGGTTCACGAAAACAATTGTTAAAAATCACCAGAAAGTGATAAAATAGTGATTCCAATTTCTTATTATCAATAAACAAATTGCCTAGGTCTTCCTATTTTGTCTGATTTTTTTGAGTTCCAGAAGTTTGCGTTAGTTACATATTACTACAGACTGTTCTGTTTTTGACAGATTCTGTTTTTCGTGTGTTATTTGCTTATTTTGATGAATCTATGGCCAATAAAATAGTTTATAATCCATAGAGAAGTTGGAATACAGTAGGTTTAATACCAAATTAAATAAAGAATGAGTTCATTGCAGTACCTTATGTGGTGGTTTTGTTTTCTTTCACTAACGGAGCTTATAAGATTTTCTGTTGAGTTTTGTGTTGTGAAGTTTTCAAGTTTTGGGTAAAGCTTTTATGGACTATGGAATAAAGGGTTAGCTTGGGGATGCCCAAGGCACCCCAAGATATTCAAGAATAGCCAAAAGCCTAAGCTTGGGGATGCCCCGGGAAGGCATCCCCTCTTTCGTCTTTGTTCATTGGTAACTTTACTTGGAGCTATATTTTTATTCACCACATGATAAGTGTTTTGCTTGGAGCGTCGTGTATTATATTAGTCTTTGATTTTTATTTTACCACAATCATCCTTGCTGTACACACCTTTTGGGAGAAGCCTATTTGATTAGAATTTTCTAAAATACTCTATGTGCTTCACTTATATCTTTTGAGCTTGATAGTTTTTGCTCTAGTGCTTCACTTATATCTTTTAGAGCACGGTGGTGTCTTAATTTTGAAGAAATTGCTAGTCTCTCATGCTTCACTTATATTATTTTGTGAGTCTTTTAGAACAGCATGGTATTTGCTATGGTCATAAAGTTGGTCCTAGAATGATGAGCATCCAAGTTGGGATAATAAAAAACTATCATAGGAAGTGAATTGAATGCTATGATCAACTTGATACTTGATAATTGTTTTGAGATATGGAGGTAGTGATATTAAAGTCATGCTAGTTGGGTGATTATGAATTTAAAGAATGCTTGTGCTGAAGTTAGCAAGTCCCGTATCATGCACGTATGGTTAAAGTTGTATAACAAATTTGAAACATGAAGTGTACCTCGCTTGTGCATCCTTATGAGTGGCGGTCGGGGACGAGCGATGGTATTTTCCTACCAATCTATCCCACTAGGAGCATGCGCGTAGTACTTGATTTTTGATGACTTCTAAATTTTTGCAGTAAGTATATGAGTTATTTTGACTAATGTTGAGTCCATGGATTATACGCACTTTTACCTTTCCGCCTTTGCTAGCCTCTTGATGCCGTGCATTGCCCTTTCTCACCTTGAGAGTTGGTGCAAACTTCGCCGGTGCATCCAAACCCCGTGATACGATACGCTCTATCACACATAAACCTCCCTATATCTTCCTCAAAACAGCCACCATACCTACCTATTATGGCATTTCCATAACCATTCCAAGATATATTGCCATGCAACTTTCCACCGTTCCGTTCATCATCATCATGACATACTTTACTTTTGTCATATTGCCATTGCATGATCATGTAGTTGACATCGTATTTGTGGCAAAGCCACCATGCATTATTTTTCATACATATCACTCTTGATTCATTGCACCATCCCGGTACACCGCCGGAGGCATTCATATAGTGTCATATTTTGTTCTAGTTTCAAGTTGTAATTGTTGAGTTGTAAGAAAATAAAAGTGTGATCATCATCATTTTTAGAGCATTGTCCCAAGTGAGGAAAGGATGATGGAGACCATGATTCCCCCATAAGTCCGGATGAGACTCCGGACGAAAAATAAAATAATAATAATAATAAGAGGCCATAAAAAAGAGAAAAGGCCCAAATAAAAATAAAAAAATGAGAGAAAAAGAGAGAAGGGACAATGCTAATATCTCTTTTTCCACGCTTGTGCTTCAAAGTAGCACCTTGTTCTTCATGTAGTGAGTCTCATATATTGTGCTTCAAAGTAGCACCATGTTTTTCATATAGTGAGTCTCATAAGTTGTCTTTTTCATACTAGTGGGAATTTTTCATTATAGAACTTGGCTTGTATATTCCTACGATGGGCTTCCTCAAATGCCCTAGGTCTTCGTGAGCAAGCAAGTTGGATGCACACCCACTAGTTTTCTTTTGTTGAGCATTTATTTATAGCTCTAGTGCATCCGTTGCATGGCAATCCCTACTCCTCATGTTGACATCAATTGATGGGCATCTCCATAGCCCGTTGATTATCCTCGTCAATGTGAGACTTTCTCCTTTTTGTCTTCTCCACACAATCCCCATCATCATATTCTATTCCACCCATAGTGCTATATCCATGGCTCACGCTCATGTATTGCGTGAAGGTTGAAAAAGTTTGAGATTATTTAAGTATGAAACAATTGCTTGGCTTGTCATCGGGGGTATAGAAGTTGGGAACATCTTTGTGTGACGAAAATGAAGCATAGCCTAACTATACGATTTTGTAGGGATGAACTTTCTTTTGCCATGCTATTTTGAGAAGACATGATTACTTTGATTAGTATGCTTGAAGTATTACTATTTCTTTTATCAATATTAACTTTTATTTTGTATTCATTTGGATCTGAACATTCATTCCACAATAAAGAAAATTACATTATGAATTATGCTAGGTAGCATTCCACATCAAAAATTCTCTTTTTATCATTTACCTACTCGAGGACGAGCAGGAATTAAGCTTGGGGATGCTTGATACGTCTCCAACGTATCTATAATTTTTGATTGTTCCATGCTATTATATTACCCCTTTTGGATGTTTATGGGCTTTATTTTACACATTTATATCATTTTTGGGACTAACCTACTAACCGGAGGCCCAGCCCATATTGCTGTTTTTTTTGCCTATTTCAGTATTTCGAAGAAAAGGAATATCAAACGGAGTCCAAACGGAATGAAACCTTCGGGAGCGTGATTTTTGGAACAAACATGATCCAGAGGACTTGGAGTGCAAATCAAGAAGCAGCTGAGGCCTCCACGAGATAGGAGGGCGTGCCCCCCCTATAGGGCGCGCCCCCTGTCTCGTGGGCCCCTCGGGCGGCCACCGACGTACTTCTTCCTTCTATATATACCTACGTACCCCTAAAACATCCAGGGGCACCACGGAACACAATTTCCACCGCCGTAACCTTCTGTATCCGCGAGATCCCATCTTGGAGCCCTTGCCAGCACTCTGTCGGAGGGGGAATCAACCACAGAGGGCCTCTACATCAACATCCTTGCCCCTCCGATGAGTTGTGAGTAGTTTACCACAGACCTACGGGTCCATAGTTATTAGCTAGATGGCTTCTTCTCTCTTTTGGATCTCAATACAATGTTCTCCCCTCTCTTGTGGAGATCTATTTGATGTAAACTCTTTTTGCGGTGTGTTTGTCGAGATCCGATGAATTGTGGGTTTATGATCAAGTTTATCTATGAATAATATTTGAATCTTCTCTGAATTCTTTTATGTATGATTAAGTTATCTTTGCAAGTCTATTCGAATTATCAGTTTAGTTTGGCCTACTAGATTGGTCTTTCTTGCCATGGGAGAAGTGCTTAGCTTTGGGTTCAATCTTGTGGTGTCCTTACCCAGTGACAGAAAGGGTTGCAAGGCACGTATTGTATTGTTGCCATCGAGGATAACAAGATGGGGTTTATATCATATTGCATGAGTTTATCCCTCTACATCATGTCATCTTGCTTAATGCGTTACTCTGTTCTTATGAACTTAATACTCTAGATGCATGCTGCATGAGTTTGGTCTTCAATTAAAACAAAGTGGAATAGTTTCACAGGTCACGCCACCTGCAACACCACAATGTTATGGTGTGTCCGAACGTCGTAACCGCACTTTATTGGATATGGTGCGATCTATGATGTCTCTTACCGATTTACCACTATTGTTTTGGGGTTATGCATTAGAGACAGCTGCATTCACGTTTAAATAGGGCACCATCTAAATCCGTTGAGACGACACCGTATGAACTATGGTTTAGCAATAAACCTAAGCTGTCGTTTCTTAAAGTTTGGGGTTGCAATGCTTATGTGAAAAAGTTTCAACCTGATAAGCTCGAACCCAAATCGAAGAAGTGCGTCTTCATAGAATACCTAAAGGTAACTATTGGGTACACCTTCTATCACAGATCCGAAGGCAAGTTATTCGTTGCTAAGATGGATCCTTTCTAGAGAAGAAGTTTCTCTCGAAAGAAGTGAGTGGGAGGAAAGTAGAACTTGATGAGGTAATTGTACCTTCTCCCTTATTGGAAAGTAGTTCATCACAGAAATCAGTTCCAGTGATTCCTACACCAATTAGTGAGGAAGTTAATGATGATGATCATGAAACTTCAGATCAAGTTGCTACCAAACCTCGTAGGTCTTCCAGAGTAAGATCCGCACCAGAGTGGTACGTTAATCATGTTCTGGAAGTCATGTTACTAGACCATGATGAACTTACGAACTATGAGGAAGCGATGATGAGCCCAGATTCCGCGAAATGGCTTGAGGCCATGAAATCTGAGATAGGATCCATGTATGAGAACAAAGTATGGACTTTGATTGACTTGCTCAATGATCAGCAAGCCATGTTAAATAAATGGATCTTCAAGAGGAAGACGGACCCTGGTAGTAGTGTTACTATCTACAAAGCTCGACTTGTCACAAAAAGGTTTTTGACAAGTTCAAGGTGTTGACTACAATGAGATTTTCTCAACTGTAGCGATGCTTAATTCTGTCCGAATCATGTTAGAAATTGCCACGTTTTATGAAATCTGGCAAATGGATGTCAAAACTACATTCTTTAATGGATTTATTAAAGAAGAGTTGTATATGATGCAACCAGAAGGTTTTGTCAATCCTAAAGGAGCTAACAAAATATGCAAGCTTCAGTGATCCATCTATGGACTGGTGCAAGCATCTCGGAGTTGGAATAAACGCTTTGATAGTGTGATCAAAGCATATGGTTTTATACAGACTTTTGGAGAAGCCTGTATTTACAAGAAAGTGAGTGGGAGCACTACAAACATTTCGATAAGTATATGTGAATGACATATTGTTGACCGGAAATAATGTAGAATTATTCGCAAAGCATAAAGGAGTATTTGAAAGGAGTTTTTCAAAGAAGGACCTCGGTGAAGCTGCTTACATATTGAGCATCAAGATCTATTGAGATAGATCAAGACGCTTGATAAGTTTTTTTCAATAAGTACATACCTTGTCAAGATTTTGAAGTAGTTCAAAATAGAACAGTCAAAGAAAAGTTCTTGCCTGTGTTGCAAAGGTGTGAAATTGAGTAAGACTCAAATCCCGACCACGGCAGAAAATAGAAAAGAGAATGAAAGTCATTCCCTATGCCTCATCATAGGTTCTATAAAGTATGCTATGCTATGTACCGGACCTATTGTATACCTTGCTCTGAATTTGGCAAGGGGTACAATAGTGATCTAGGAGTAGATCTTTGGACATTGGTCAAGAACATCCTTAGTGAGGACTAAGGAAATATTTCTCGATTATGGAGGTGATAAAAGAGCCCGTCGTAAAGAGTTACATCGATGCAAGCTTTTTACACTGATCCAGATGACTCTAAGTCTCAATCTGGATACATATTGAAAGTGGGAGCAATTAGCTAGAGTAGCTCCGTGCAGAGCATTGTAGACATAGAATATTTGCAAAATACATACGGCTCTGAATGTGACAGACCCGTTGACTAAGCTTCTCTCACGAGCAAAACATGATCATACCCTAGTACTCTTTGGGTGTTAATCACATAGCGATGTGAACTAGATTATTGACTCTAGTAAACCCTTTGGGTGTTGGTCACATGACGATGTGAACTATAGGTGTTAATCACATACAGATGTGAATATTAGTGTTGAATCACATGATGATGTGAACTAGATTATTGACTCTAGTGCAAGTGGGAGACTGAAGGAAATATGCCCTAGAGGCAATAATAAAGTCATTATTTATTTCCTTATTTCATGATAAATGTTTATTATTCATGCTAGAATTGTATTAACCGGAAACATGATACATGTGTGAATACATAGACAAACATACAGTCACTAGTATGCCTCTACTTGACTAGCTCATTAATCAAAGATGGTTATGTTTCCTAACCATAGACATGTGTTGTTATTTGATTAATGGGATCACATCATTAGGAGAATGATGTGATTGACATGACCCATTCCGTTAGCCTAGCACTTGATCGTTTAGTATGTTGCTATTGCTTTCTTCATGACTTATACATGTTCCCGTAACTATGAGATTATGCAACTCCGTTTACGGAGGAACACTTTGGTGCTACCAAACGTCACAACGTAATCTGTGTGATTATAAAGGAGTACTACAGGTGTCTCCAAAGGTACATGTTGGGTTGGCGTATTTGAGATTAGGTTTTGTCACTCCGATTGTCGGAGAGGTATCTCTGGCCCTCTCGGTAATGCACATCACTATAAGCCTTGCAAGCAATGTAGCTAATGAGTTAGTTACGGAATGATGCATTACGGAACGAGTAAAGAGACTTGCGATAGCGAGATTGAACTAGGTATTGGATACCGACGATCGAATCTCGGGCAAGTAACATACCGATGACAAAGGGAACAACGTATGTTGTTATGCGGTTTGACCGATAAAGATCTTCGTAGAATATGTAGGAGCCAATATGAGCATCCAGGTTCCGCTATATTGACCGAGAATAGTTCTAGGTCATGTCTACATAGTTCTCGAACCCGTAGGGTCCGCACGCTTAACGTTACGATGACAGTTTTATTATGAGTTTATGAGTTTTGATGTACCGAAGGAGTTCGGAGTCCCGGATGAGATCGGGGACATGACGAGGAGTCTCGAAATGGTCGAGACGTAAAGATCGATATATTGGACGACTATATTCGGAGTTCGGAAAGGTTCCGAGTGATTCGGGTATTTTTGGGAGTACCGGAGAGTTACGGGAATTCGTATTGGGCCTCTTTGGGCCATACGGGAAAGGAGAGAAAGGGCTAAAAGAGTGGCCGCACCCCTCACTAGTCCGAATTGGACTAGGGAAGGGGGGCGCACCCTTCCTTCCTTCTCCTTCTCTCTTCCCTTTCCTTCTCTCCTACTCCTACTACATGGAAGGGTTCCTAGTTGGACTAGGAAGGGGAATCCTACTCCGGTGGGAGTAGGACTCCCCTAAGGCGCGCCATAGAGAGGGCCGGCCCTCCCTCCTCCACTCCTTTATATATGGGGCAGGGGCACCCCATGGACACACAAGTTGATCTACGGATCGTTCCTTAGCCGTGTCGGTGCCCCTTCCACCATATTCCACCTCGGTCATATCGTCGCGGAGTTTAGGCGAAGCCTGCGCCGTAGAGCATCATCATCGCCACCACGCCGTCGTCTTGTGGAACTCATCCCGACACTTTGTTGGATCGAGTCCGGGATCGTCATCGAGCTGAGCGTGTGCTGAACTCGGAGATGCCGACGTTCGGTACTTGGATCGGTCGGATCGTGAAGGCGCACGACTACATCAACGCGTTGTCATAACGCTTCGCCACGGTCTCACGAGGGTGCGTGGACAATACCCTCTCGTTGCTATGCATCACCATGATCTTGCGTGTGCGTAGGATTTTTTTTTGAAATTACTACATTCCCCAACAAGGATTACCAACACGAGCATGTGAAACATGTAAGGTGCTCGAAGTGTTAAAGTCCAAAGAAGGACCATTGCAATAAGATAGTGATGAAGAATCACCAAGAACAAGCACACTATCATCATTGCAATGACCACCACTACTCACCCTAGCATTACCTTGTGGCAATCCACATGTAGGTGAAGTAGAAGAAGCTGAGAAGGCAACACGGCCGGAGGTGGAGGGAGAACAATCATCCCCACAAATCTTGGACACACCATATTTATCTTGAAGCTTTGTCCATAACTCATGAGCATCCCGGAATGGCATGAGTTGAAATATAACTACATTGCTCAAAGCATCAAAAAGCACATTAGAAGCTTGAGCATTGAGATAAGAGTTTTTCTCATCCTCTAAAGATAATCTTTGGGGATCTTTTGGAGGAGAAAAACCCATATCTACAATTCGCTCTAAATTTGGGTCCATGATCCTAAAGAGATTAAGCATGCGAATTACCCAAACATCAAAATTTGTGCCATCCAAACTAAGTGTGTCAGAGAATCCTAAACCCCTAGTCGACATCTTTACTCTCTAGGCGATTAAGCCTAACAAAGAGAGACGAGGCTCTGATACCAATTGAAAGATCGAGGATGTCGCCTAGAGGGGGGGGGTGAATAGGCGTTTAAAAAAATTACGGTAGAGGCTTGAAAAAATGCGGAACAAACCTAGCGGTTAATTTGTCAAGCACAAAAACCCTACAACAACTAGGCTCACCTATGTGCACCAACAACTTATGCTAAGCAAGATAAGCAACTATGTGATAGCAAGATATATGACAAAGAACAATATGGCTATCACAAAGTAAAGTGCATAAGTAAAGGGCTCGAGTAAGAGATAACCGAGGCACGCGGAGACGACGATGTATCCCGAAGTTCACACCCTTGCGGATGCTAATCTCCGTTTGGAGCGGTGTGGAGGCACAATGCTCCCCAAGAAGCCACTAGGGCCACCATAATCTCATCACGCCCTCGCACAATGCAAGATGTCGTGATTCCACTAAGGGACCCTTGAGGGCGGTCACCGAACCCGTACAAATGGCAACCCTTGTGGGCGGTCACCGAACTCGTACGCTTTGGCAACCCTTGGGGGCGGTCACCGGTACCCGTCAAATTGCTCGGGGCGATCTCCATAACCTAATTGGAGACCCCGACGCTTGCCCGGAGCTTTACACCACAATGATTGAGCTCCGAACACCACCAACCTCTAGGGCGCCCAAGCACCCAAGAGGAACAAGCTCAAGGCTGCCAAGCACTCAAGAGTAATAACCTTCTCAACTTGTAACTTCCACGTATCACCGTGGAGAACTCAAACCGATGCACCAAATGCAATGGCAAGGGAACACGGAATGCCCAAGTCCTTCTCTCTCAAATCCCACCGAAGCAACTAATGCTAGGGAGGAAAATGAGAGGAAGGACAAGAAGGAGAACACCAAGAACTCCAAGATCTATATCCAAGGGGTTCCCCTCACATAGAGGAGAAAGTGATTGGTGGAAATGTGGATCTAGATCTCCTCTCTCTTTTCCCTCAAAAACTAGCAAGAATCCATGGAGGGATTGAGAGTTAGCAAGCTCGAAGAAGGTCAACAATGGGGGAAGAACACGAGCTCAAAAGATAAGGTTCATTGGGGAAGAAGACCCCCTTTTATAAGTGGGAAAAAAATCCAACCGTTATGCTCACAGCCCGCACCGAGCGGTACTACCGCTCCAAGGAGCGGTACTACCGCTAGGGCGGTAGTATCCCTTTGAAACATAACAACGAGGAGGCAAAAAAGCCAGAAGAACCGTCGGAGCGGTAGTACCGCTTGACCTCACGGTACTACCGCTAGGGGTAGCGGTACTACTGCTAAGGGTAATGGTACTACTGCTAAGGGTAGCGGTACTACTGCTTGCGAGCGGTACTAAAAAATTACATTCGTGCCTACCACCGCTGGACTTGTGACGAGTTTTTGGTCCCGAGCGGAAGTAGCCACGGAAGTAGTTGCGGTAGTACCGCTCCCAAGAGCGGTACTAAAAAATTACATCCGCAGCAGCCCCTTTTAAGGACACCAAAACTGAGACAACTTCTGCAAACGGACTCCGAATTCGACGAAACCATGTTTGTTGGAAAGCTAGCGACAAGGGCTAACACAATCTTGAAAGAAATACCAATAAGAAGAAAATGAGAAAAGGCCCAAAATAAAATGGTGAGAACCCTTCCTCGGATAAGACCGGTAAAACCTCCAACACCGAAAACATCATAGAAGACGCATGCAAACTCCATTTTCGATGAACTCAAGCTTGTCATCAAGATGACCATAAGCTCTAAGACTCACAAAGAGAACCAAACAATAACCACATGATTCAAGGATGCAATGGTTTGAGCTCTCGACGAACGATATGATCAAGCTACTCACTTGAGATCCCCCCTTGATAGTACGACTATCGATCCTATAACCCGGTCTCCCAACTACCACCATGAGACCGGTAAAATAGAAAACCTATCAAGGGTAAACCTTTGCCTTGCACATGATCCACTTGAGCTAGATGATGACGATCTTGTCCTCCTCAAGATGGACCACCTTTCTTGATTGTGTTGGGTCGATGGAGACTAGATGATTGCTCCCCCATACTCCACTATGGTTGAGCCACTCTTCGGCACATCTTCACAAGTCCATTAACACCACAATGGATGGAAAGCTTCAAGCACTTGATCTCTTCGTGATGCTCCACTTGAACTTGCACACGGCAATCTTGATGACGATCACCACTTGATGTCATACTTTCCATGGGTTGTATGATATCTTCCTTTTGACTCAAGCCCATGGACACGTACCTAACCCCACATAGACTCTCACATAGACCATGGGTTAGTACACAAAGTGCAATGGACAATGCTTAACATACCATGGGATCACTCGATCCCTCTCGGTACATCTTCTATGCTTTGTGAGTTGATCAACTTGATTCACTCTTGACTTAGTCTTGATCAACCTTGAATCTTTCCAACTCTCTTCGTTTTGATGATGTCTTGAAGGTAAACATGAATGATCACACAATCTTCTTCTTCAAGACATGCTTGCAATAAGCTCAACACTCACATGACCAAACTTTGGATAATTCCTTAATAGCACCTTGGTCAACCCATAAACTCCTTGAAACCAACACATGGACTTCAAGAAATGCCTATGAAAAAATCCTTCAAATATAACTCAATGCAACCATTAGTCCATAGAGAATGTCATCAATTACCAAAACCACACATGGGGGCACCGCATGTCCTTTCAGCAAGCATCTAGACACATGCAGGCCTTTGTTGAACCTTGCTTCTTCATCAAGTGCCATGAAAAAAGAGCTACTTGGGTTACTCCTTATTTCATTGCATAGTACCATAGCAATTTGTATGGCCCTTTCTCATCACCATGGATGATCTTCATAGATAGCCTCCTGGCCCCGTGCAACTTGGTCCTTGTTGGTGTCATGTGCCACTCCTTCTGCACAACCCTAGAGAAGCTTCTCAAGTTCATATCCTGATCAGCTATGAAGCTCTCCAAATACATTTGGGCAGTGAATGGAGTAGTGAATGCCTTGATATTGCACTTCTTTGTGCAGGTGTGTTCATTGACATACTTCTTCACCATGTAGCACTTGGTTATGATATCATAATAGGCCGACATATACCAAGTATAATCATCATCACATTTGCCCTTTAATTTTTTTTCTATCAATGACAGGCAATTTGACATCAACTCTATTCTTGCAGCAATACTCTTTGATGGCTTTCCTGAGCAGTTCAACTGTTTGAAAAACTTGGCCATCATGGAATTTAGGACAGTGTAGGTCCTCTTCCCTAAAAGCCTTGAACTTCGTGTACACTTCTTCATCATATTCATCTGGTAGCCACAAATCATCACCTTCAAACTCATATAGTTCATCCTCTTGCTTCTCTTTAACTTTATCTCCACCTTTCTCTTTTCCTTTGTCTAAATTCTTTTCTTTTGCACTAGCTTCAATAGCTCCATGGTTCCCTTTCACCTCTTTATCCTCAGGTTCATCCATGTCAACATTGTCTACATATAGATCATCATCACCATCAGTAATGTTCTAACCATTGTCTACTATGGCACAGGATCAACGTCTGAATTACTGCCAACATCTGGATCTGCTGCTACCATTGCATATAAAGTATTGAATTGTCTTCTTGTTCTAGCACTCACAACTTCTTGCTCTAGTTGTGATGCCTCGGGTTGTGGTTCTGCTGCCTCAGGTTGTGGTTGTGCTACCTCAAGTTGCGGTGGTTGTATCACAACAGTGCATGGCTCTTCCATATTTGCATCTTCATGATTGCCAATAGAGTAGTTTCTCATTGCAAAGACATAGTTACTGAAATCATCTGATGGACTCTATAGGTAAATTACGTGTATAGGAATAGGATGCGCTTCTTCTTCATTTTAATATACATCATGCTCTGCTTGAACATGTGCTTCTTCAGTCATTTCTGGTTCATTGTTACTTGCCTTTGTAGTGAACACTGGAGGCAGGTGAGTTATTGGGAAATTCACTAGATCATCCTCAGTAAGGTCTGCATCCAAGCTGTTATCATGATCCAAATAGAGACTGAATGAGTTGTGACCAAGAGACAAAAATGGCAGCATCTAATCAATGTCTGCATCTCCTCCGATTCTCTCAAACCATTTCGCTTGATTGACATGATAGGAATCAAGTAATACACCTTTAATCTGCATGTCATCTCCCACCCAATCTCCTCCACTAAGTTCTCAACCATATTTGGGGACCATGTCACATCATTAGTTCATCATACCACACAACATGGGCATTCACATAAGAACAGTTGCTACCACGTCCAAGGAAATATCCACCATGGTTGACCTGAACAGATTTTTTTTTGCTCCGTCGCCTAGCAAGAATAAAACATGTACACAAGTATTAAAATCATCTACAAGGCACCACCTTTACACACCAAAAACCCTATTTCGAAACCCCCAAATCAAAACCCCAAACCCTAGCAGAGTCAAAACTCCAGAGCGGGCAATCCTACGTAACTAACTCAAAATTGATGATGCCCAAACAAATTATTTCCGTTTAAAAGAAGTACAAAATCGTCATAATCAACTACACAACAAAAACCCTACTTTGAACCCCCAAATCAGGCGCAAAACCCTAGCCTAGCGAAATATCGACTGCAATGCAGGCGACTCTATCAAACTAACTCAACATTGTTGATGCCCAAACAAAATATTGGAGATTAACATCCCAAGAATCCAAGACTTGAGGGGAAAGTTTGGGGCTCAATGTAGTTTTGGGGCGCGCCGCTGATGCGAACAAGGGCCATTGCCACCACGCCTCCACGCCCTCCCCCCCCCCCCCCCAACGAACAGGGGTTGACGAACCGTGCGTCTCGACCCTCCCTTCTTATCCGACAGCGATGAGCCGATGCCAGCGACGATGGCCTCCCTTTCCCCTGCGCCGCACCCTACTTTGTGAGATTGAAGACGAAAAGGCAAGGGGATTTGGTCCATTTCCAAGGACACATGGGGTTTTGTGCAAACACGACCCGTGGACGGTCGCTTCCTGCCAGCTGGCATGATCGACTGGTCAACACGTGGTCAACAGTGGCACGTACGGGCTCAATACCCGGCATAGTGACCGTATAATCACATCTTATCGTATATAATGACCATAATGGATGTACTTCTAAGTACAGCGACCAAAGTGAGCACACGACGCAAATTCAGTAACTTCCAATGCATCTATCTATATCTATACATCTATACATCTATATCTATACATATACATACATACATACATACATACATACATACATACATAAAAAGACCCAAAGGGGCAGATCCAAATCATCTCGACCATCAAATCATGTTATCTAGCGGTTCACAACGCTCCAATGTTGAGCACCAAACATGTTTAATGCTCTAATTACCCACCACTTCCATTGGTTATAAACACGTTTTGACTCAACACTATCCCATGAAATCTGCAATGTAATTAATATCCTACCATTCCCACGAAAAAATTAATTGATATCTTACCAAATACCAACGTGCAACTAATATCCTACCTAATATAAACATGCATTGCACCTACTCCCTCCGTTCCTAAATAATTTTTTTTTAGAGATTTCAACAAGTGACTACATACGGAGCAAAATGAGTGAATCTACACTCTAAAACATGTCTACATACATCCGTATGTTGTAGTTCATTTGAGATGGCTAGAAAGACAAATACGGAGTATTTAGGAACGGAGGGAGTACATTATTACTAGTTTTACTCAAGTTTTGACCACGATCGAAACTTTTTTTTTTTTGAGACATACATCCGGACTCCGCCTCGTGACTTTTAATAGCCCACAAGGCCCATGCGTCCGCCCGTATCGTCCCCTTTCCTTCCCATCCCTCCTCCGATCTCCATCAACCGGAGCCGCCGTGCTTCCTCCTTCCGGCTGCACACGCTTCGACCCCGGCGGCCGCTCGCGGCGCGTCGATACCTTCCTCGCCCTTCGTTCCGCTGCTCAGGTGAGGCCCTCGCACTCGCCAGTCCAAGGCTTCGCATCACATCGTTCCCCGTTCGCCCTTCAATCCGCCCTCTTTTCCCCTTCGCCAAACCCCAGCGGCTGCGGCGCAGCGGCGGCGATCCCCTGACCGGATTTCAGGGGCTCCATCTGATGACCACCCGTACGTGCAGATCCCCGCTCCCCAGTCCAGCACAGGGAGGGCGCAATGGAAAGACCGTCTGACGGCCAAGTGATCCCATCCACCGCAGGAGACCATTACCTCAGCAGCTCGGCCGCGCCCATGGAGGACGCCGCCGGCAGTGGCTCGCAGCACGTCGCGACGCTGCGGAAGCTGCTGTTCCGGAGGATGCTGGTCGGGGTGAACGACGGCCGCTACTTCCTGGGGCTGTTCCACTGCGTCGACAAGCAGGGGAACATAATCCTGCAGGACGCGGTGGAGTACCGCAGCGCGCGCCGCTCATCCCCGTCGGCGCCCAAGGAGGAGCGGTGCCTCGGGCTCATCCTGATCCCGGCGTCCTGCCGCTCGTCCTGCCATGTCGACTGCTTCATCGAAGAGCAGATGGCCCTGCTGTCCCTGAGCAAGTGAAGTATGCTTCTGAATTTTCTTCTTCTGGTTTCTCAAGCTGTGTAGCTTGGATGAATCTGTGCCTGGAGACCTTTCTGAGTTTTATTTGTAATCGGTTGTGCCATACTGGAGTTGCCCTGCATATTTTTTGTTATTTCAGCTAGAAGCTGGTATTCAGATTTAGTTCTATGGGAAAATAGAAGTGTCACTGGCTATGAGTTATTCAATCAACAAGATTTTGTACGTAAATTCAGTAACTGATGGCATACAAGCTCATACCATAACTTTCATGAAGTGACCAAGTGAAATTACTCGGCTGATGCAATCCTGATGCATACAGGATTGCACAACAGAGACAGAAATTTTGTTTTGATCTTTTATGTAAATAGTATTTTCAGTTCATTTTTCAGTCTTCTGCAGTGAGGTTAGTGGTGACTTGCAAAAGGCAAAATGCCCACGGTGGATACGATTCTAACAGTAATCACACTGGTCAAAATAGTGCCTAAAAAAGAACAACTGAAAAACAAAAGCTAAGGAATACTTGTATGATTGTAGAGTATTACGCTCTCAAGAGCTGCTTAACTGTAATAATACATGAATCAGACAATGGCAGCTAGGGAAAATAGCAGTGTACAGTGTTTACTTTCCCCATCCTATCGTAATTTCCACTCTCCGATTAACAGCTAATGGATACATGTGCCGTCGAGCCACTTCAGAGAAGGGTTGAGTGTCGTCACAACGGTCGCGAAGCTATCCTTGTCGACGACTGCATTTCCCTTGATGTCAAGCTGCAACAGGTTCACGGATTTGAAGAAGAGTATGGCGTCCCAGAACTCCTCCACGTTGACGCTTTTCTTTCGGCACTCCTCGAAGGCTTCACACCGTTCGACTTTGTGTGAAAACGGGGATGAACACATGTACCGTGTCGTGTCGATCGGGTGAGCTCCAATCTCATTGAAAGACAAATCCAACGCTTTCAAGGAAACTATCTTGGTCAGGGGTTCGAGTGACGTGAAACTGCTGATCTGGTTGTCGCTGATGTTCAGGCACACAAGCTGCTGCAAGGCCTCCAAACCTGAAAAGGTCAAGAATTTAGTTTCTTGTAGACATTGCACCGTGAAGATTATTCATCAGATACCAGCTTCTAACTCAAGCAATTTATCTTTGGCGGTAGCTATTAGCTTAATGCAACTGTAAATTGTGTTTGCTTTCCAGGTGCCATAGTAACACTAAACTGATAAGTATAAAAAATGCCTCTAAAGTACAGACCAGAGTTATAAGATTTTAATATCTGACCTTCAATGGATCTGAGCTTATTATGGCTTAGGTCCAGCATTTGAACCCACAACATGCGTTCAGTAAATCCAATGCGTGTTAAAGACAATCTGCAAAGTTGCACATGGTTTAATGTAGCTGAATTTGATCTAACGTGGACTGAACAGTACTTCATGAAAGTCTCCATGTCACATGTTAGCTGCACCAAAAGGAAAAGTTAGATGGCTACAAAATAAGATTCATAAAATGATATAATAACATGAACAGACCATCTTTTACTGCAAAATGCGAACTAATCAAACTCCACCATTTCCGACACTATTATCTTTCTAACTTGATTGACCATAGTCCCAAAAGGTGTTACAAATATCACACGGTTAATTCAAATTTTGATAAGCTCAAAGTATCACCAGATCAAAGTGTGAATTAGTTTACCTGGATTACTATATGCTTTCAAGAACTATGCAGATGATAAGAATATACATTGATTAATTGGGTTTAGCACAATACGGTTACTAAAGGTGCAATTTGCACTTATTTAACATTACAGCCTCATTATTATAAGTGCGGAAAAAGAAAGGCCTTAACTACATGTGGGATAAAAGAACTTGTAAACAACAATGAATCTAAAATTGTCAAAACGGTGAAATGAATGTTTTTAGGTACACGATTCCGCAAATATTAGAAGCTTCCATTTTTCCTCATAAGAACCAAGTAAGCTGAGCAATGCTAAATTGTCTAGATCTTCTATTAAGCAAACTGCGTTCAAACATTTTCCATGTTACCTGATCCATTAGGACTAAGCTCCGCTCATCTTCATAATACCTTTTATGAGAAGGGTCCAAATTAATCAAGTCACTGAAGAACCCTAGCGCCTCTTCGCAATATCCCTTCCTTTCAATCAAAGAACTTCCGCGGGACTTTATTGCAGCGCAAGCAAGCAATAGCCGTGCTAGTGTCAACTTGGCAAATTTACTGTGGAAGAGAGTATGATGAGAAAATGGAGGTCAAATGCATTAATCAGCTGATGAAAAAGGTAATGTAGAGCCTAACCTATTCTCATCAGGTAAATCTCTGAAAAGGTCGATTTCATCAGACAGTCTATCCAAATTCCATCTTGACTCCTCTTGAACCAAGGCACTGGTGATATTTAGCTGATCAAAAGCGACACAACTGGGTTTCCCATGAGACTGGAATGATTCTGAGCTACTCCAGGAGATTGGGTCATGAAACAAATCGATATCACGTGCTTCGTCATTATTGTTGCCCAGTTCAATGGTAAATGTAAAACGTACAGGGCAATTGCAGTGAGAGCCACTTCTTGACATGATATCATCTGAGCAGGGTATGCTTACTTCAACAGAAAATTGCTGTGGAGTGCTAGAATCTTTGTTTCTAATTTCAAGATATGTGGCCCAACAATTAGAATACCCGGAGTCGGTTATCACGAGGGGCCTCGACTGAAGATCCTTTTCAAACACAAAATCAGAATTTAACTTCACATTTGCTGGATTTAATCCTTTGACGGGATCATTGAAATAAAGCACAATGGGTATAATCCCTTCCTTCAGAGAGTAACAACAAATGGAGCTCGGGGAAGACACCATGTTCTGGTCCTCATTTTTCCTGGTCGGAAATAAACTGAGCTTTGCACCATTAGAAGGCCAAGATGAAATCAACTGTGGGTTATCAGGGGTAGATGTCTGAGCTAAAAGCCAGAGGTGATAGAACCATCCACTTTGGTCACCAGGGTCTGTAAAAAGTGCCTGAATCACAAGTTCAAACTCCTCTGAGAAGATCTTCTGCTTTGACTCAAAACCTTCACTTCGTTTGATTAGCAGATTGGACAGAAGTATACTGCAATACACCACGTGAGATATTGTAGCACGCAAAGCAACATATCATAAAAAGTAACCATCAAAACTAGTAAACAGAGGTAATGCTACAATATGAAATAACCAAGGATGGGATAACACAATGTACACATTACTCAAAACGTGCGAAACTAGTTAAACAGAGTAAGCATCTTCAATTCAGCCTGAATCATAAGAAACTAAGTCCTCAGGTTATCCTTTCTAGTTTACATGAAATTCACTGAAATTTCTATGGATCAAATATCAGTCCAGTTGCCAATGCAGTTGTGCATCTCTCACCACACGGAAAAAAATTGATTTAGGGCAGCTTAAATTGACAAATTCTCATTCAGGCACCAAATGGAATTCTGGGAAGAGCATCTAGATCAGAACAATTACATACCTACGATTATGCCATGCTGAGTAATTACTGAAATTCTCACTGATCTTATCCATTGTGTACTGAAGCTCTTTCTCTTCTGGCACCCCCATAAATTTTGCAAGGAACCTGTGAAGGGTGGAAATCAGTCCAAGCACCATCTTAGTATTAACTGCTAACAAAAATAATTTTACCTGCGGTAATTCCATCCGTGGAAATTCCTCGCATCCACCTTTAACAGTTTATCCAACAGGCCGTATTCGCGCTTGAAATCCACAGGGGCAAGCTTTTGATTCAACAGCCACTTGCGATGATACCATGCTCCATAGGACTTTGGGTTCTGCCTCAGAGCAAGCTCCACCTTCAAAATTTCAAATCCCACAACTGACGATCATCAAGCAACCGACTACAACTAGATCACAAAACAAAGAGCTCTCCACTATTTGCGACTTTATTTCTTGCGAATGCGCTACTGAAGAGCATAGAACAGTCTGATATAATGTCGAAACCGATAGATCAGCACATACCACTCTGAGCTCGGCATCAACAGAAGACTTGATGGCCTCTGGGTCAGAAAGCTCCTTGAGGTTGTGCTGCAGCGCGAGCTTCCGGTAGTTCCACGCCGTGTAGGCCTCCGGGTTTATCTCGAGAAGCTTGAAGCTCAGCCCCAGCGCCTCCTCGGTGTACCTGCACACCCCATGCACCCAGAAAGGTTGGCTCATCACTGTGGTACTATTACTAAGCACGACGGCAAAAATCTGGATCTTGATCTTCTGCCACATTCGCTCCCTCGTGCTGATGACGAGGAAACGAAGGGCGAAATCTACAGTAGCGGACAAGAGCACCTCATCCCCCCTCGCTGCGATATGTAAGCGACAGGTCGGAGTTCGATCTCGCCGGAGAATAGGCAGGGCCCTAGAGCGAGGGGCAGGAGGGGGAGGGTGGGGGGCTTACGTGCAGGTGTGGTGGTTGTGCAGGACCTGGACCTGGAGGTCCCGGAGCTTGGCGGCCTTCGCCGCCGCCGCCGCGTCGTCCTCCGGCTGCTTCGGCCGGCGGGGCTGGCCGTGCATCTCGTTGCTTCTCCGGTGACGGCTGGGGTCGCGGGGAGTTGGATCTCGAGCAGAGAAGAGTTGTCCTACAGTGGGTAATCGGGTTTTGCATATACGCCCTTCCCATCGTCCGTAATTGTAATCCGGTGATGTAATTTCATAGTATCAGCAGGGGAGCAAGCACCTGGCCATGAGGGTCCAGGGCGCGCCCACCTACCTCGTGGGCCCATGGTGCTCTCCTTCACTTATTCCAGCCATCATACATTTCTTCTTCCTTTAAAAAAAATCACCAAACAGCTCAAGCACGAGTTCTAGCTCATCTTGCTGTCATTTTCGATCTCCTTGCTCAAAACTCCATTCACAAAACTGCTTTGGGGATTGTTCTTCGGTATGTGACTCCTCCAATGGTCCAATTAGTTCTCGTTCTAGTACTTTATTCATTGCAAATTTTTGCTGCTTATGTGACCCTGTTCTTGAGTTTGCATGTCAAATTTATATGGTCCCAAGTAGTTCTAATGCATGATATAGTCTCTAGGCACTTGTGGGAGTAGTTACTATTAATTTTGTTGAGTTTAGTTCACTTTTATTTGAAGTTACTAAAAATTTCAGAAATTTTGTAGAGGAAGAAATATGTTTAGGAAAATGTATCAAGGTGGTTCTTCAAGAAAGTAAGGACACATGCCTGCAATACGCGATGCGGACGATGAACCACCGAGGGACGCTCAAGTGCGGCCCTGTGAATGGTCGTCAGAAGATTTCATGGTCCAAGCAGAAATTAAAGAAGAATTTGATGTATATGTGCATAACGTTGATTTGAAGGGCTTCGTGTCAGATAAGTGCCACCAACATTATTACCTTACCGATTCCTTTGTGAAGAGATTTAGATTTTCATCTTCGCGTAACTCTCACACGATCCTGTTTGATCTTTATGATAAATCCTATACTATGGACCTAGAGGATTTTAGTATTGCTTGTAAAATCCCGCATTGGAGTAGTCATAGTGAACCTCGCAAATCTGAGTTTAGAGATTTTCTTGCTAGTATCACAGTGGAGGAATCTAGAGACATAACACAAGCTACTATAGGGAGCATTCATTTTTCTGCTATACATTATTTTGCTCTCTTTATAGGCCGATGCATAAACGGTAAGGATGAGGCATGCCACATGTGTGTTCCTGATCTCAGTGTTCTCAGGAGTGCTGTATTAGGAGATAAACATTATAATTTGGGAGCTATTGTGGCGCGTAGGTTGCATAATAACAGTATAAGTGGAGATTTGTTTGGTGGAATTTATGCAACCCGTTTAGCTAATTATCTCGATATACCTATTCGTGATTATGATATGGAATTGCCTCCTTCTTATCTAGATTTTAATGTCATGGTTCGCCATCAGTTTGTTGAGAGCAATGAACCGCCTCTCCAGTACCGACTAATCTTTGACAAGTGTCACGCCGTCAATATTGTTCTCCCTGCTCCTACTCTCTTTGACTTTCAGGCAAATGGGAGATATGTCATAACCAGGGAGGAGGCAAATGAGTACGAGAGGAGGACGAGGGCATCTCGCGTCCAAGCTGCAGCCCACGATGCAATAGCCGTTGCATCTCAGTACCACCCCAGTTACAACTTTGGATATCCGCTAGGCCAGCCGTGGCAGTAGACCAACTTAGGCCAAAAGCCTAAGCTTGGGGGAGTACGTATTTCTCACCGGCATTACATTCATATTCACACACTCATGCTAGTTGTCGGTGCTCATACTTTTTCGTTGTACTATCCATGCTAGTTTATTTTCCTTTTTATGCTTTCTTCTTGTGTGTTTTAAAAATCTTAAGAAAAACCCAAAAAAAAATAGTTCTAGTTTTTAGCTAGTTTATTACTTTCCTTGCATGTAGTAGTAATTAAAAGAAAACCCAAAAAGATTTCCTATTCTTATTTTGCTTGTTGGGAGCTTTCCTGTGTAAATAGTTTTATTTCTTTTCTTTTCCTTGGGGTCGAGAGGAGAAGACCATAATGAAAATGTTGAAGTGGCTCTTATATGCATTATTGTTGATTTAAAAACAAAGAGCCTGTTGGAAATATGCCCTAGAGGCAATAATAAAATGGTTATTATTGTATTTCCTTGTTCATGATAATTGTCTATTATTCATGCTATAATTGTATTGACCGGAAACCGCAATACATGTGTGAATACATAGAACACAACATGTCCCTAGTGAGCCTCTAGTTGACTAGCTCGTTGATCAACAGATGGTCATGGTTTCCTGACCATGGACATTGGATGTCATTGATGACGGGATCACATCATTAGGAGAATGATGTGATGGACAAGACCCAATCCTAAGCCTAGCACAAAGATCGTAGTTCGTATGCTAAAGCTTTTCTAATGTCAAGTATCATTTCCTTAGACCATGAGATTGTGCAACTCCCGGATACCGTAGGAATGCTTTGGGTGTACCAAACGTCACAACGTAACTGGGTGGCTATAAAGGTGCATTACAGGTATCTCCAAAAGTATCTATTGGGTTGGCACGAATCGAGACTGAGATTTGTCACTCCGGTTGACGGAGAGGTATCTCTGGGCCCACTCGGTAGGACATCGGATCGCATACATCGGTATGTATTATTTCCAATAAGTCAGTAGCTCGTTCCATTGTTCCGGAGAACGGAGTTTTAGTCATCTTGCCCAAAAGGCACGGTTCGCAAGCATCAAATGATTCATAACCAAGTGATTCCGAAAGTCCATCAGCATGGAGTTTCTTCATGCGCTTTACACCAATATGACCTAAACGGCAGTGCCACAAATAATTTGCACTATCATTATTAACTTTGCATCTTTTGGCATCAATATTATGAATATGTGTATCACTACGATCGAGATCCAACAAACTATTTTCATTGGGTGCATAACCATCGAAGATCTTATTCATGTAAACAGAATAACAATTATTCTTTAACTTCAATGAATAACCGTATCGCAATAAACATGATCAAATCATATTCATGCTCAACGCAAACGCTAAATAACATTTATTTGGCTTTTAACACTAATCTCGAAAATATAGGGAGTGTGTGATGATGATCATATCAATCTTGGAACTATTTCCAACACTCATCGTCACTTCCCTTCAACTAGTTTCTGTTCATTCGCAACTCCCGTTTGAGTTACTACTCTTAGCAACCGAACTAGTATCAAATACCGAGGGTTGCTACGAACACTAGTAAAATACACATCAATAATCTGTATATCAAATATACCTTTGTTCACTTTGCCATCCTTCTTATCCGCCAAATACTTGGGGTAGTTCCGCTTCCAGTGATCAGTTCCATTGCAGCAAAAGCACTTGGTCTCAAGCTTAGGTCCAGACTTGGGTTTCTTCACTCGAGCAGCAACTTGCTTGCCGTTCTTCTTGAAGTTCCCCTTCTCCCCTTTGCCCTTTTCTTGAAACTAGTGGTCTTGTCAATCATCAACACTTGATGCTCTTTCTTGATTTCTACCTTCGTTGATTTCAACATCACGAAGAGCTCGAGAATCTTTTCGTCATCCCTTGCATATTATAGTTCATCACGAAGTTCTACTAACTTGGTGATGGTGACTAGAGAATTTCATCAATCACTATCTTATCCGGAAGATTAACTCCCACTTGATTCAAGCGATTGAAGTACCTGGACAATTTGAGCATATGCTCACTAGTTGAGCGATTCTCCTCCATCTTTTAGCTATAGAACTTGTTGGAGACTTCATATCTCTCAACTCGGTATTTGCTTGAAATATTAACTTCAACTCTGGAACATCTTATATGGTCCATGACGCTCAAAACATCTTTGAAGTCCTGATTCTAAGCCGTTAAGCACGGTGCACTAAACTATCAAGTAGTCATCATATTGAGCTAGCCAAACGCTTATAACATCCGCATTTGCTCCTGCAATAGGTCTCATCACCTAGCGGTGCATTAAGGACATAATTCTTACATGCAGCAATGAGGATAAACCTCGGATCACGGATCCAATCCGCATCATTGCTACTAACATTTTTCAATACAATTTCTCTAGGAACACATATAAAAACATAGGGAAGCAAAAACATAGGGAAGCAACAACGCGAGCTATTGATCTACAACATAATTTGCAAAATACTACCGGGACTAAGTTCATGATAAATTAAAGTTCAATTAATCATATTACTTAAGAACTCCCACTTAGATAGACATCCTCTAATCTTCTAAGTGATTACGTGATCCATATCAACTACACCATGTCCGATCGCCACGTGAGATGGAGTAGTTTCAACGGTGAACATCAATATGTTGATCATATCTACTATATGATTCACGCCGACCTTCGGTCTCCGTGTTCGAGGCCATATCTGTTATATGCTAGGCTCGTCAAGTTTAACTCGAGTATTCAGCGTGTGCAACTGTTTTGCACCGTTGTATTTGAACGTAGAGCCTATCACACCCGATCATCACGTGGTGTCTCAAAGACGAAGAACTTTCGCATAAAGGCATACTCGTGGAGAACACTTCTTGATAATTTTAGTGAGAGATCATCTTAAAATGCTACCGTCAAACAAAGCAAGATAAGATGCATAAAGGATAAACATCACATGCAATCAATATAAGTGATATGATATGGCCATCATCATCTTGTGCTTGTGATCTCCATCTCCGAAGCACCGTCGTGATCACCATCGTCACCGGCGCGACACCTTGATCTCCATCGTAGCATCGTTGTCGTCTCGCCAACTATTGCTTCTACGACTATCGCTGCCGCTTAGTGATAAAGTAAATCAATTACATGGCGTTTGCATTTCATACAATAAAGCGACAACCATATGGCTCCCGCCGATTGTCGATAACTCGGTTACAAAACATGATCATCTCATACAATAAAATATAGCATCACGTCTTGACCATACCACATCACAACATGCCCGCAAAAACAAGTTAGACGTCCTCTACTTTGTTGTTGCAAATTTTACGTGGCTGCTACGGGCTGAGCAAGAACCGTTCTTACCTACGCATCAAAACCACAATGATAGTTTGTCAAGTTGGTGCTGTTTTAACCTTCGCAAGGACCGGCGTAGCCACTTTCAGTTCAACTAAAGTGAGAGAGGCGAGACACCGCGGTCACCTTTAAGCAACGAGTGCTCAAGCGGTGAAACCAGTCTCGCGTAAGCGAGGCGTAATGTCGGTCCGGCCGCTTCATCTCACAATACCGCTGAACCAAAGTATGACATCTTTGGTAAGCAAGATGACTTATATCGCCCACAACTCACTTGTGTTCTACTCGTGCATATGACATCAACGCATAAAACCTGGCTCGGATGCCTTTGTTGGGGAACGTAGTAATTTCAAAAATTTCCTACGCACACGCAAGATCATGGTGATGGCATAGCAACGAGAGGGGAGAGTATTGTCCACGCACTCGTGAGACCGTAAGCGAAGCGTTATGACAACACGGTTGATGTAGTCGTACGTCTTCACGATCCGACCGATCCAAGTACCGAACGTACGGCACCTCCGAGTTCAGCACGCATTCAACTTGATGACGATCCCCGGCTCCGATCCAGAAAGCGTCGGGGATGAGTTCCACAAGACGACGGCGTGGTGGACGATGATGATGCTCTATCGGCGCAAGGCTTCGCCTAAGCTCGCGACGATATGACCGAGGTGGAATATGGTGGAGGGGGCACCGACACGGCTAAGGAACGATCCGTAGATCAACTTGTGTGTCCATGGGGTGCCCCTGCCCGTATATAAAGGAGTGGAGGAGGGAGGGCGGCCCTCTCTATGGCGCGCCTAGGGGAGTCCTACTCCCACCGAGTAGGATTCCCCTTTCCTAGTCCAACTAGGAACCCTTCCATGTAGTAGGAGTAGGCGAGAAGGAAAGGGAAGAGAGAAGGAGAAGGAAGGAAGGTGCCCCCCTCCCTAGTCCAATTCGGACTAGTCCAAGGGAGGTGCGCCACTCTTTTGGCCCTTTCTCCTTTCCCGTATGGCCCAAAGAGGCCCAATACGAATTCCGTAACTCTCGGTACTCAAAAATACCGAATCACTCGGAACCTTTCCAAGTCCGAATATAGTCGTCCAATATATCGATCTTTACGTCTCGACCATTTAGAGACTCCTCGTCATGTCCCCGATCTCATCCGGACTCGAACTCCTTCGGTACATCAAAACTCATAAACTCATAATAAAACTGTCATCGTAACGTTAGCGTGCGGACCCTACGGGTTCGAGAACTATGTAGACATGACCTAGAACTATTCTCGGTCAATAACCAATAGCGGAACCTGGATGCCCATATTGGCTCCTACATATTCTACGAAGATCTTTATCGGTCAAACCGCATAACAACATACGTTGTTCCCTTTGTCATCGGTATGTTACTTGCCCGAGATTCGATCGTCGGTATCCAATACCTAGTTCAATCTCGTTACCGGCAAGTCTCTTTACTCGTTACGTAGTGCATCATCCCGCAACTAACTAATTAGTTGCAATGCTTGCAAGGCTTATAGTGATGTGCATTACCGAGTGGGCCCAGAGATACCTCTCCGACAATCGGAGTGACAAAACCTAATCTCGAAATACGCCAACCCAACATGTACCTTTGGAGACACCTGTAGTACTCCTTTATAATCACCCGATTACGTTAGGACGTTTGGTAGCACCAAAGTGTTCCTCCGTAAACGGAGTTGCATAATCTCATAGTTACAGGAACATATATAAGTCATGAAGAAAGCAATAGCAACATACTAAACGATCAAGTGCTAAGCTAACGGAATGGGTCGAGTCAATCACATCATTCTCCTAATGATGTGATCCGTAAATCAAATGACAACTCATGTCTATGGCTAGAAACTTAACCATCTTTGATTCACGAGCTAGTCAAGTAGAGACATACTAGTGACACTATGTTTGTCTATGTATTCACACATGTATTATGTTTCCGGTTAATACAATTCTAGCATGAATAATAAACATTTATCATGAAATAAGGAAATAAATAATAACTTTATTATTGCCTCTAGGGCATATTTCCTTCACCATGCGCATGGGAAGGGGAAACCCTAAGGGGGAGGGCCTCCACTTGACTTGGGAGGCACTCCTCCCCCCTTGGCCGCCGCCCCCAACCCTAGATGGGATCTAGGGGGGCCGGCCCCCTCTTTCCCCCACCTATAAATAGTGGAGGGGTGGGAGGGCAGCCGCACCCCAAGTTCTCGGCGCAGCCCTTCCTCTCCCAAGTACTCCTCCTCTCTCGGTGCTTGGCGAAGCCTGCGCAGATTGCCACGCCATCCACCACCACCACGCCTGTCGGCTGCTGCTGGATGGAGTCTTCCTCAACCTCTCCCTCTCTCCTTGCTGGATCAAGGCATGGGAGACGCCACCGGCTGTACGTGTGTTGAACGCGGAGGTGCCGTCTGCTCGGCACTAGGATCTCCGGTGATTTGGATCACGACGAGTCACGACTCTTTCAACCCCGTTCTCTTGAACGCTTCGCTTAGCGATCTACAAGGGTATGTAGATGCACTCTCCTTCCCTCATTGCTGGTTTCTCCATAAATAGATCTTGGTGACACGAGGAAAATTTTGAATTTCTGCCACGCCCCCAACAAAGGGCATCATGAGCTAGGTCTATTGCGTAGATTCTTTGCACGAGTAGAACACAAAGTAGTTGTGGGCGTTGATTTTGTTCAATATGCTTACCGTTACTAGTCCAATCTTGTTTCGATGGTATTGTGGGATGAAACGCCCGGACCGACCTTACACGTACACTTACGTGAGACAGAGTTCCACCGACCGACATGCACTTGGTGCATAAGGTGGCTAGCGGTGCCGATCTCTCCCACTTTAGTCGGAACGGATTCGATGAAAAGGGTCCTTATGAAGGGTAAATAGCAATTGGCATATCACGTTGTGGTTTTGCATAGGTAAGAAACGTTCTTGCTAGAAACCCATAACAGCCACGTAAAACATGCAAACAACAATTAGAGGACGTCTAACTTGTTTTTGCAGGGTATGCTATGTGATGTGATATGGCCAAGAAGAATGTGATGAATGATATGTGATGTATGAGATTGATCATGTTCTTGTAATAGGAATCACGACTTGCATGTCGATGAGTATGACAACCGGCAGGAGCCATAGGCGTTGTCTTTATTTATTGTATGACCTGCGTGTCATTGAACAACGCCATGTAATTACTTTACTTTATTGCTAACCGGTAGCCATAGTAGTAGAAGTAATAAGTTGGCGAGACAACTTCATGAAGACACGATGATGGAGATCATGATGATGGAGATCATGGTGTCATGCCGTGACGATGATGATCATGGAGCCCTCAAGATGGAGATCAAAAGGAGCAAAATGATATTGGCCATATCATGTCACTATTTGATTGCATGTGATGTTTATCATATTTATGCATCTTATTTGCTTAGAACGACGGTAGTAAATAACCCTCATTAAAATTTCAAGAAAGTGTTCCCCTAAGCGTGCACCGCTATGTAAAGTTCGTTGTTTCAAGCACCACGTGATGATCGGGTGTGATAGATTCTTACGTTCACATACAACGGGTGTAAGCCAGATTTACACACTTGAAACACTTAGGTTGACTTGACGAGCCTAGCATGTATGGACATGGCCTCGAACACAAGAGACCGAAAGGTCGAGCATGAGTCGATAGTAGATACGATCAACATGAAGATGTTCACCGATGATGACTAGTCCGTCTCACGTGATGATCGGACACGGCCTAGTTGACTCGGATCATGTAATCACTTAGATGACTAGAGGGATGTCTATATGAGTGGGAGTTCATGAGATGAACTTAATTATCCTGAACATAGTCAAAAGATCTTTGCAAATTATATCGTAAGCTCGCGCTTTAGTTCCACTGTTTAGATATGTTCCTAGAGAAAATATAGTTGAAAGTTGACAGTAGCGATTATGCGATCAGTAGAAAGCTTATGTCCTTAATGCACCGCTCAGTGTGCGGAACCCCAAACATAGTCTGTGGATGTTGCGAACATCTGACACACATGTTTTGATGACTACATGATAGTTCGGTAATGTTAAACGGCTTAGAATTGAGGCACCAAAGACGTTTTTGAAACGTCGCGGAACATATGAGATGTTCTGAAGGCTGAAATTGGGATTTCAGGCTCGTGCCCACGTCAAGAGGTATAAGACCTCCAACGATTTTCTTAGCCTGCAAATGAAAGGAGAAAAGCTCAATCGTTGAGCTTGTGCTCAAATTGTCTGAGTACAACAATCACTTGAATTGAGTGGGAGTTAATCTTCCAGATGAGATAGTGATGTTTCTCCAAAGACATTGCCACCAAGCTACTAGAGCTTCGTGATGAACTATAACATATCAGGGATAGATATGATGATCCTTGAGGTGTTCGCGATGTTTGACACCGCGAAAGTAGAAGTCAAGTAGGAGCATCAATTGTTGATGGTTGGTAAAACCACTAGTTTCAAGAAGGGCAAGGGTAACAAGGGATACTTCATGAAACGGCAAAACAGTTGTTGCTCTAGTGAAGAAACCCAAGGTTGAACCCAAACCCGAGACTAAGTGCTTCTGTAATGAGAGGAACGGACACTGAAGCGGAACCACCCTAGATACTTGGTAGATGAGAAGGCTGGCAAGGTCGATAGAAGTATATTGGATATACATTATGTTAATGTGTACTTTACTAGTACTCCTAATAGCACCAGGGTATTAGATACCGGTTCGGTTGCTAAGTGTTAGTAACTCGAAATAAAAGCTACGGAATAAACGGAGACTAGCTAAAGATGAGCCGACGATATGTGTTGGAAGTGTTTCCAAGGTTGATGTGATCAAGCATCGCACGCTCCCTCTACCATCGAGATTGGTGTTAAAACTAAATAATTGTTATTTGGTGTTTGCGTTGAGCATAGACATGACTGGATTATGTTTATCGCAGTAGGTTATTCATTTAAGGAGAATAATGGTTACTCTTTTTATTTGAATAATACCTACAATGGTCTTGCACCTAAAATGAATGGTTTATTGAAATCTCGATCGTAGTGATACACATTTTCATGCCAAAAGATATAAGATAGTAATGATAGTACCACTTGCTTGTGGCCCTGCCATTTGAGTCATATTGGTATAGAACGCATGAAGAAGCTCCATGTTGATGGATCTTTGGACTCACTCGTTTTTGAAAAGTTTGAGACATGCGAACCATGTCTATTGGTGTATATTCATGAAGAAACTCCATGCAAATGGACCGTTTGGACTCACTTGATTTTGAATCACTTGAGACATGCAAATCATACCACATGGGCAAGATGGTGAAAGCCTCGCTTTTCAATTGAAATGGAACAAGAAAGCAACTTGTTGGAAGTTATACATTTTGATGTGTGCAGTCCAATGAATGCTGAGGCACGCAGTGGATATCGTTATGTTCTTACTTCACAGATGATTTGAGTAGATATTGAGTATATTTACTTGATGAAACACAAGTCTGAATTATTGAATGGTTCAAGTAATTTCAGAGTGAAGTTAAAGATCATCGTGACAAGAGGATAAAATGTCTATGATATGATCATAGAGATGAGTATCTGAGTTACGAGCTTTGGCACGCTATTAAGACATAGTGGAAATTGTTTCACAATTAATACCGCCTGGAACACCATAGTGTGATGGTATGTCCGAACATCATAGTTGCACCCTATTAGATATGGTGCGTACCATGATGTCTCTTATCGAATTACCACTATCGTTCATGGGTTAGGCATTAGAGACAACTGCACTCACTTTAATAGGGCACCACGTAATTCCGTTGAGACGACCCTGTTTGAACTATGGTTTGGAGAAATCTAAGTTGTCGTTTCTTAAAAGTTTGGGGCTGCGACACTTATGTGAAAAAGTTTCATCGTGATAAGCTCGAACCCAAAACGGATAAATACATCTTCATAGGACACCCAAAACAGTTGGGTATACCTCCTATCTCAGATCCGGAAGCAAAAGTAATTGTTTCTAGAAACGGGTCCTCTCTCGAGGAAAA
Organism: Aegilops longissima; assembly: GCA_021605205.1. Classification (NCBI taxonomy): domain Eukaryota; kingdom Viridiplantae; phylum Streptophyta; class Magnoliopsida; order Poales; family Poaceae; genus Aegilops; species Aegilops longissima. Next base: position 740,721,312 of record CM038682.1, read on the forward strand.
GTTTCTCTCGAAAGAATTGAGTGGGGGGATGGTGGAGACTTGATGAGGTTATTGAACCATCACTTCAACTAGTGTGCAGCAGGGCACAGGAAGTTGTTCTTGTGGTGCCTACACCAATTGTAGTAGAAGCTTATGATAGTGATCATAAAGTTTCGGATCAATTCACTACCGTACCTCGTAGGGTGACAAGGATGCGTACTACTTCAGAGTGGTACAGTAATCATGTCTTGAAGGTCATGTTACTAGATGAACCTACGAGCTATGGAGAAGCGTGGGCCCATATTCTGACAAATGGTTAGAAACCATGAAATCCGAGATAGGATCCATGTATCAGAACAAAGCATGGACTTTGGTGGACTTGCCCGATAGGCAAGCCATTGAGATAAATGGATCTTTAAGAAGAAGACGGATGTGGTCGGTAATGTCACCGTTTATGAAGCTCGACTTGTGGTGAAGAGTTTTTTCACAAGTTCAAGGAGTTGACTACGATGAGATTTTCTCATCCGTAGCGATGCTTAAGTCCGTCGGAATCATGTTAGCATTAGCTGCATTTATGAAATCTGGCAGATGGATGTCAAAACGAGTTTCCTTACCAGTCTTCGCAAGGAAAGGTTGTATGTGATACAATCGAGAAAGTTTTTGTCGATCCTAAGGATGCTAAAAGGTATCTTTGGCTCCAATGATCCTTCTAAGGACCGGAGTAAGCATCTCGAGTTGGAATGTGCGCTTTGATGAGATGATCAAAGATTTTGGGTTTATACAAAGTTTATGAGAAACTTGTATTTCCAAAGAAGTGAGTGGGAGCACTATAGAATTTCGATGAGTATATGTTGTTGACATATTGTAGATCGAAATGATGTAGAATTCTGGAAAGCATACAGGTTATTTGAAAGGTGTTTTCAATAGAAAACCTGGATTAAGCTACTTGAACATTGAGCATCAAGATCTATAAGGATAGATCAAAAACGCTTAATGGTACTTTCAAATGAGCACATACCTTGACATAATCTTGAAGGTGTTCAAGATGGATCACCAAAGAAGGAGTTCTTGCCGAGTTGTAAGGTATGAAGTTAAGAGTTAAAGCTCGACCACGGCGAAAAGAGAGAAAGGACGAAGGTCGCCCCTATGCCTTAGACGTAGGCTCTATAAAGATGCTATGCCGTGTACCGCGACCGAAGTGTGCCTTGCCATGAGTCACTAAGGGTACAAGAATGATCCAGAATGGACCATTGGACAGCGGTCAAAATTGTCCTTGGAGTAAATAAGGACATGTTTCTCGATTATGGAGGTGATAAAGAGTTGGCGTAAAGGGTTACGTCGGTGCAAGCTTTAACACCTATCCGAAAGTGACTCGAGTAGCAAACCGGATCGTATAGTGGAGCAACCATTTGGAATAGCTCCAAGTGGAGCGTGGAAGCAGCGTTTAAAATATGAACTAGAAATTTGCAAAGCACACACAGATCTGAAAGGTTCAGATCCATTGACTAATAACCTCTCTCACAAGCGAGATATGATCAAACCCCATGGGTGTCGATTCATTACAATCACATAGTGATGTGAACTAGATTATTGACTCTAGTGCAAGTGGAAGACTGTTGGAAATATGCCCTAGAGGCAATAATAAAATGGTTATTATTGTATTTCCTTGTTCATGATAATTGTCTATTATTCATGCTATAATTGTATTGACCGGAAACCGCAATACATGTGTGAATACATAGACCACAACATGTCCCTAGTGAGCCTCTAGTTGACTAGCTCGTTGATCAACAGATGGTCATGGTTTCCTGACCATGGACATTGGATGTCATTGATGACGGGATCACATCATTAGGAGAATGATGTGATGGACAAGACCCAATCCTAAGCCTAGCACAAAGATCGTAGTTCGTATGCTAAAGCTTTTCTAATGTCAAGTATCATTTCCTTAGACCATGAGATTGTGCAACTCCCGGATACCGTAGGAATGCTTTGGGTGTACCAAACGTCACAACGTAACTGGGTGGCTATAAAGGTGCATTACATGTATCTCCAAAAGTATCTGTTGGGTTGGCACGAATCGAGACTGGGATTTGTCACTCCGGTTGACGGAGAGGTATCTCTGGGCCCACTCGGTAGGACATCATCATAATGTGCACAATGTGACCAAGGGGTTGATCACGGGATGATGTGTTACGGAACGAGTAAAGAGACTTGCCGGTAACGAGATTGAACAAGGTATCGACATACCGACGATCGAATCTCGGGCAAGTACAATACCGCTGGACAAAGGGAATTGTATACGGGATTAATTGAGTCCTTGACATCGTGGTTCATCCGATGAGATCATCGTGGAACATGTGGGAGCCAACATGGGTATCCAGATCCCGCTGTTGGTTATTGGCCGGAGAACGTCTAGGTCATGTCTCAGATGGTTCCCGAACCCGTAGGGTCTACACTTAAGGTTCGGCGACGCTAGGGTTATAAAGGAAGTTTGTATGTGGTTACCGAATGTTGTTCGAGTCCGGATGAGATCCGGACGTCACGAGGAGTTCCGGAATGGTCCAAGGTAAAGATTTATATATGGAAAGTTGTTGTTCGGTTCCGGAAAACTTCGGGTTTTTCGGTATTGTACCGAAGCTTCTGAAGGTTCCGGAGGATTCGGAGGGGTCCGGAGGTCCGGAAATTGTTCCACCACGTCCAATAAAGTAGCATGGGCTGTAGGGGGGCGCCCTAGCCTTAATGGGCCAGGGGCACCAGCCCCCCCCCCCCAAGGCCCATGCGCATGGGAAGAGGAAACCCTAAGGGGGAGGGCCTCCACTTGACTTGGGAGGCACTCCTCCCCCCTTGGCCGCCGCCCCCAACCCTAGATGGGATCTAGGGGGGGCGGCCCCCTCTTGCCCCCACCTATAAATAGTGGAGGGGTGGGAGGGCAGCCGCACCCCAAGTTTTGGCGCAGCCCTTCCCCTCTCCCAAGTACTCCTCCTCTCTCGCGGTGCTTGGCGAAGCCCTGCAGGATTGCCACGCTCATCCACCACCACCACGACGTCGTGCTGCTGCTGGATGGAGTCTTCCTCAACCTCTCCCTCTCTCCTTGCTGGATCAAGGCATGGGAGACGTCACCGGGCTGTACATGTGTTGAACCGGAGGTGCCGTCCGCTCGCACTAGGATCTCCGTGATTTGGATCACGACAAGCACGACTCCTTCAACCCCGTTCTCTTGAACGCTTCGCTTAGCGATCTACAAGGGTATGTAGATGCACTCTCCTTCCCCTCGTTGCTAGTTTATCCATAGATAGATCTTGGTGACACGTAGGAAAATTTTGAATTTCTGCTACGTCCCCCAACAGAGCCCATATTATCTTGTCTTCTCCTATATGTCAGATGCCTGCAGATTTCAGCTTAGTCCAATGCACGTGCACTATTATTATTATCCACATCGTTCGGTCGTGCAAGTGAAAGGCAATAATGACGATATATGATGGACTGATTGAGATGAGAAAAGCTGGTATGAACTCGACCTCTCTTGTTTTTGTAAATATGATTAGTTCATCGTTCCTGATTCAGCCTATTATGAATAAACATGTTTGCAATGACAATTGGAGATTATAGTTGCTTATATGATGCTTAATTAGCTAGGAGTTTATAATGGTTTACCTTGCGTGCCAACATTATATTAAAATGGTTGTGATGTGGTATGATAGGCCGGTATCCTCCTTTGAATGATTCAAGTGACTTGACTTGGCACATGTTCACACATGTAGTTGAAACAAATCAACATAGCCTTCATGATATTTATGTTCATGGTGGATTATATCCTACTCATGCTTGCACTCAATATTTATTAATTTTAACGCATGTTCAGGACTATTGCGCTCTCTAGTTGGTCGCTTCCCCGTCTTTTTCTAGCCTTCACTTGTACTAAGCAGGAATGCTGCTTGTGCATCCACTTCCATAAACCCCAAATTATTCCATATGGGTCCACTATACCTTCCTATATATGCGGTATCTACCTGCCGTTCCAAGTAAATTTGTATGTGCCAAACTCTAAACTTTCAAATGAAATTCTGTTTTGCATGCTCGAATAGCTCATGCATCAACTATGGATGTCTGTATCTTCCATGCTAGGCGGGTTATTCTCAAGAGGAGTGGACTCCGCTCCTCACTCACGAGAAAATGGCTAGTCACCGGGATGCCCAGTCCCATGATTTATGCAAATCAAATCGAAATAATTGCAAACAAAATTCCCCCGGGACTCTTGTTAGTTTGAGGCACTCGTTGTTTCGAGCAAGCCATGGATTGATGCTTGTTGGTGGAGGGGGAGTATAAACTTTACCATTCTGTTTGGGAACCGTCTATAATGTGAGTAGCATGCAAGATATCAAAATCTCTCGGTTGTTATGTTGACAATGAAAGTATGCCGCTCAAAATATTATTTATCTCTATTTCAAAATCGAGCTCTGGCACCTCTACAAATCTCTGCTTTCCTCTGCGAAGGGCCTATCTATTTACTTTTATATTGAGTCATCACCCTCTTATTAAAAAGCACCAGTTGGAGAGCACCGCTGTCATTTGCATCCATTACTATTAATTTATATTGAGTATGACTATGACTGGATCTCTTTTACCATGAATTACAATGTTTAGTCACTCCTTGATATTCAGAGGTGCTCTGTATTTATCTTTTGCGGTCTCAGAAAGGGCTAGCGAGATACCATCTTGTTATATCATATTATGATTGTTTTGAGAAAGTGTTGTCATCCGAGATTTATTATTATTGCTCGCTAGTTGATTATGCCATTGATATGAGTAAACATGAGACCTAGGTGTTATTGTGAATATGGTTAGTTCATAATCTATGCTGAAAACTTAAATGTTGGCTTTACATATTTACAACAACAAGAGCAAACAGAGTTTGTAAAAGTTTTTCTTTATCACTTTCAGTTTATCAACTAAATTGCTTGAGGACAAGCAAAGGTTTAAGCTTGGGGAAGTTGATATCTCTCCGTCGTATCTACTTTTCCAAACACTTTTGCCCTTGTTTTGGACTCTAACTTGCATAATTTGAATGGAACTAACCCGGACTGATGCTGTTTTCAGCAGAATTGCCATGGTGTTATTTTTGTGCAGAAATAAAAGTTCTCGGAATGACCTAAAAATCAACGTAGATTATTTTTAGAATTAATAAAAAATACTGGCGAAAAAATCAAGGCCAGGGGGACCACACCCTGTCCACGAGGGTGGGAGGCGCGTCTACCCTCCTGGGCGCGCCCCTGCCTCGTGGGCCCCCTGGAGCTCCACCAGCCTCAACTCCAACTCCATATATTCGTGTTCGGGAAGAAAAAAATCAGAGAGAAAGATTCATCGCGTTTTACGATACGGAGCCGCCGCCAAGCCCTAAACTCTCTCGGGAGGGCTGACCTGGAGTCCGTTCGGGGCTCCGGAGAGGGGAATCTGTCGCCATCGTCATCATCAATCATCCTCATTCACCAATTTCATAATGCTCACCGCCGTGCGTGAGTAATTCCATCGTAGGCTTGCTGGACGGTAATGGGTTGGACGAGATTTATCATGTAATCGAGTTAGTTTTGTTAGGGTTTGATTCCTAGTATCCACTATGTTCTGAGATTGATGTTGCTATGACTGTGCTATGCTTAATGCTTCTCACTAGGGCCCGAGTGCCATGATTTCAGATCTGAACCTATTATGTTTTCATGAATATATGTGAGTTCTTGATCCTATCTTGCAAGTGTATAGTCACCTACTATGTGTTATGATCCGGCAACCCCGAAGTGACAATAATCGGGACCACTCTCGGTGATGACCATAGTTTAAGGAGTTCATGTATTCCCTATGTGTTAATGTTTTGGTCCGGTACTTTATTAAAAGGAGGCCTTAATATCCCTTAGTTTCTACTAGGACCCCGCTGCCACGGGAGGGTAGGACAAAAGATGTCATGCAAGTTCTTTTCCATAAGCACGTATGACTATATTCGGAATACATGCCTACATTACATTGATGAATTGAAGCTAGTTCTGTGTCACCCTATGTTATAACTGTTGCATGAATAATCGCATCCGGCATAATTCTCCATCACCGGTCCAATGCCTACGAGCTTTTCACATACCGTTCTTCGCTTAGTTACTTTTCCGTTGCAACTGTTACAATTACTACAAAACTATCACTGTTACTTTTGCCACCTTTACCGTTACTTCCATACTACTTTGCTACTAAACACTTCGCTGCAGATACTAAGTTATCCAGGTGTGGTTAAATTGACAACTCAACTGCTAATACTTGAGAATATTCTTTGGCTCCCTTTGTGTCGAATCAATAAATTTGGGTTGAATACTCTACCCTCGAAAACTGTTGTGATCCCCTATACTTTTGGGTTATCACCGCACAAGCCTCGGGCATGTGCACCACGTGTTTCCACGCCCAGAAGTCGGTCACCATCAGCATCACGCTCCTACGTCGTCTTCGCCGATCCCACCACCGTGTATTGTACCAACCGACCTGCGTCGATCCGCCAGACTCGTAAGTCTGATCCAGCCGAACTTTCCTGACTGCAACCATCTGCAACTCCTCACAATCCTCATCATCCGTCTGGCTTGACATCCCGCAACGCCTTCAAGCATTCTTGCTGTGCCAACAAAATTTTCACTTTTGTCTGCCATAACCCAAAGTTTTCAGTTCTGTCGAACGTCTTCACCTCAAACCTGGTACCTATTGGCTCCATGATTCTTTGTACAGCCGACCTATGAAAAAATACCGGGCACTCTTTCCGTGATCCCCAAGTACACCAAGTATACTAGTTGCAAATCCAACAGGATAGCTTCTGGTCTTCACATGGAGTTGCTCCCTTGCACAACTTCAGATGCTAGCTTTGCTTGCCCAAGTCTTTGCCTTCCAACGATGGATGCTTTTATGCCTTGATGTTGCACGTCCGCCGTCTCAGCCACTAGGATAACTCCTCTCCTCCTGGGACTCGGTCCCTTTTTTCCTAAACAAATCTTGGGTCTAGCTTATGTACACACACGTCACGAGTCCTCCAGCCTGCTCTTGGGCAGCACCTGAGCGAGACGCGCTTCTCGCCAGCTTCAGATTTGCCCCCTGCTGCAGCCATATGGGCCGCACCGCCATGGGCCACGCCTAGGCTCCCACTGCTGCACGCACCAGCCGCCAGCGATCCCATCTGCACATACGCGCCGCTTGATGCTCGCCCGATCCATCCATCCGATCGATCACGGCACATCCCCGCGCGCGTGCCGCTGTACGCGCATACAAGCCACCGCCGACGCATCCATCACGGGACTGCTTCTTCATCCTCTAGATCAACACAACTGGCCTTCGATCAACCTAGCTCATGATACCACTTGTTAGAATAAATTCGAGGCATACCGTCGATCATCCGAGGACCAAGCAATCACACGAGCACGACACCGAGATTTGTTAATGAGGTTCACCGATATGGCTACATCCCCGGGGCCTGACTATGGGCGCTCCTCCCCATGACACCGCTACAATACCGCACCCACGCTCGACACCGCACATGCCGCCAGACTTCCCTCGCTCGGTGCTATTATGTTGGCATAGGTTACATCGTGTGTCTACCCTTGCTATATAAGAGAGGCCTAGGATACAAGTGTCCTATCAGGACACGACTCCATATCCTATCTAAACACAATACAACTCAGAGTCCAACTGTAACCTACCTTGTACACAATATTCGACACAACTCCAACAGAGCCGACACATCATCTTCAGATAGACGAAGTCGCCACAGACGCCTTGGTACTCGACGACAACGTCTCCTCCTACGGAATGCACATCACCGAAATGCCTAAAATAAATTCAGAAAAATACAACCACCAAGGACATCCTAATGGGTTGGTTCCACCCTAAGAACCTAACCATCTGAGCTCACGGGCTCACTACGACCTTTTACAATAATAATACACTCACGGGCTCACTACGGCCTTTTACGCGATCTTGATTGCAAACTCTTCACCCCGAATTTCAGGTGGTGTGGGCCTCTCACCCTATTTTCTTCCAATCAAATTACCCAGCTAAGCACCCCCATAAAGCCCGTAATTGTAAGCCCCTACGTGTAGAATTGCTGATTAATATATCCTCACTACACACTATAAAATTTCATAATGAAATATGTCTTTTTTGGGCTAAAAGTGAGACAAGCATATGGATCTAACAGATTTACTGGGGGTACTATTTTCTACTTAGAGATCTACAATTTTTTGTCGCAAATAAACAAAAAATATTTATGAATAAAAATTATACACGTATCTACAACTTCAAAATATTATTATAATTATTTTCAAAAATCTGGGATCCAAACTATCGCACTTGTGTAAATACTTCCTACTTTAAAAAATCTACCAAAATTATTGTTTGATATAGGGAAATGACTTGCATCCGGATGAATGGATGATTTACACTGAATCCAAGAGGATGAGTGACCAAAAGAGGTTCAACAAGCAAGAAAATTGTATGGGGACACATAGGAGACCGGCAATCCCCCCATGGGCTCACCAATGCCGAAGAGGCTACACCGACAACTCTCGGGTTTGGGAAAAATATGTTGATAGAGGGTTTATTTGGTAAGTGTTCAGCGCTCCATACCGCGAAAAAGATGGTGTCTAGATTTAGTTTATATATTTTGATATTTTATGTCTGACGAGGATGCCCATGAGTAGGGTTTTTTTGCTGTGGCACGTGAAAGCATTTAATAGTTTAAAGGATCGATATAGTTGACTAGAGGGGGGTGAATAGGCAACCAATAATTTTTAGCTTTTCTTTACCAAATTTAAACTTTGCATCAAAGTAGGTTGTCTAGATATGCAACTAGGTGGGCAACCTATATGATGCAACAACAATAAGCACACAAGCAAGCAAGGTAAATAACACAAATAAGCTTGCATAAGTAAAGGGATGAAATAACCAAGAGTGGAGCCGGTGAAGACGAGGATGTGTTACCGAAGTTCCTTCCCTTTGAGGAGAAGTACGTCTCCGTTGGAGAGATGTGGAGGCACAATGCTCCCCAAGAAGCCACTAGGGCCACCGTATTCTCCTCACACCCTCACACAATGCGAGATGCCGTGATTCCACTATTGGTGCCCTTGGAGGCGGCAACCGGACCTTTACAAACAAGGTTGGGGCTCTCTCCACAACTTAATTGGAGGCTCCCAACGAAACCGTGGAGCTTCACCACAATGGAATGTGGCTCCGAGGTGATCTCAACCGTCTAGGGTGCTCAAACACCCAAGAGTAAACAAATCCACACAAGAAAGTATGGGGGAAGCAAATATCCTTTGGTGGAAGTGTAGATCTAGGTCTCCTCCTTCAATCCCTAGCAAATCAACAAGTTTGAGTGGCTAGAGAGAGATCGGGCAAGAGAGCTTGAGTACCATTAATGGTGGAGTGAGAGAGGTAAGAGGTAAGTGTACGTGAGAAGATTCCCCCAACTCTTTCCAATGTGGATTCCCTCTTGATAGTACGGGTTCCCTACAACCAAAGAGATAAAAAGCGTAGAAAACTCCGTCTTCGATCTTTTCCTTCCAGAGAGAATAGCTATCCGATGAAAGCCTAACCATCGAGAACCTGAAGCATTTAGCACAAGATTAGACCAACAAAGGGTTGTTATCATCATCCAAAACACAAAGTAGGGAAATGCCCTTACAATCTCCCCCTTTTTGGTGGATGATGACAACAACACGATTTGCACGAGGGAAGTCTAGAAAATGTAGACGGGACTCCCCCTAGATGTGTGCCCCAATTTTGGCACCCATTAAGGGCAAGACTCCCCCTAGATTTTATAGACTCACCACTCCTACTAGAGAGGATATGCGAGGATAAGCAAAGAAGAACATAATAAGAAGGTAATGATACTAACGGAATAAAACAACAATATCACCGATAATAGAGATAGAAAGCTAGATAGTCTCATGTCTTACACCACGCAAGAAGAGATAAGTAACAAAGTTCACAAGCTAAAGATCAAACACAAGGGAAACACATACCCAAGCAAAACAACAAACCCCCATGCAAATCCCGAGCCCTATATAACTCTCTCCCCCTTTGGCATCAAGACACCAAAAAGGAAAAGAGCGAAGCTAGCGCCCCAGAGCTCAGTCGTCCTCCACTGACTCCTCGGTTGCACCTGGGTCCTCATCAGCAGACTTGTCATCATCGTCGTGATCGGATTCCTCCATGGTATAGTCAGCTATAGCAAAGGAGGTGGAGGGCTGGGGAGGAGCTTCATCATCAGTCCAGGTGCTGTAGGTAGATATCCAACGCTCCTCCGGTGTGATGCTCTTCTCAGAGCCACTCTGAACCGGCATATTGAGGTGCTTCATCATTGCAATTTGATGACGCCAGGCAAGCTTCTCATTTACATGGGCCTCATACATCCTCTTTTGGATGTCAGACTGGAGGCAGAAAGTCTTCTTCACCTTGGCAGTGAGCTTGTCCACCCAAGAGGGCTTGGCCCCTGGCTCCATCTCAAAGTCCTCATCGTCAGAAGTGGCATAGACATCCTCATGAGCATTAGCAGGGAAGCGAGGCTCGACGTGCTTCTTCTTCTTGAGTAGCTTGACCTCATGAACAGTGAGATTATTGTGAGAAGTGAGAGCCTCTCCAGGACGGCGAACCTCCCAAACTGAGTTCAGAAAGCACATGACAAACGGAGCATAAATGGGGATGTCGGTGTCAAAACCGGCGGATCTTGGGTAGGGGGTCCCGGACTGTGCGTCTAGGCGGATGGTAACAAGAGACAAGGGACACGATGTTTTTACCCAGGTTCGGGCGCTCTCGATGGAGGTAAAACCCTACTCATGCTTGATTAATATTGATGATATGGGTAGTACAAGAGTAGATCTACCACGAGATCGAGAGGCTAAACCCTAGAAGCTAGCCTATGGTATGATTGTTGTTCGCCCCACGGACTAAAACCCTCCGTTTATATAGACACGGAAGAGGGTTAGGGTTCAGAGTCGGTTACAATGGTAGGAGATCTACATATCCAGATCGCCAAGCTTGCCTTCCACGCCAAGGAAAGTCCCATCCGGACACGGACAAAGTCTTCAATCTTGTATCTTCATAGTCCAGAGTCCGCCAAAGGTGATAGTTCGCTATCCGGACACCCCTAATCCAGACTCCTCAAGAGCTCTGAACCAGGCTTTCAATGACGATTTAGTCCGGCAAGATATTGTCTTCGCATTGCAAGGCGGGTTCCTCTCAGAATACCTCATAAAGATTTTGAACACAAGGATAGTGTCCGGCTCTGCAAAACAAGTTCCACATTCCACCATAGAGAGAATAATATTTACACAAATCTGCCGACGATTCCGCAAAGATGACATCACACCACGGCCAGCCTTTATTGAATCGTTTTCTCGTCCCACCTCGGCGGCGTAGCGAGGCGGTTTCCTTGGCACGTCTTGTCAAAGCGGAGATCGTGCCCCCCTTATTTAGGGATTCTCATCAATACGGGCGTGGGTAACCCAACCGCGCCCATTGGCACGCCTCCTCTATCGAAGGCGAGTCCCAAACGGTCACGGGGAGGGCTCTTGGTATTCAACCTCCTTATAAAGAGACCAAGGCCCCGCTCCTTTCTTTCAATCTCAATCAAATCTGCCCCTCACCTCGAATTCTAACACCCAAAGCTCCTGATTCGGGCGCTTCGGACCTTCGATGATGTCCGGCTCCGACCTGCAAGGCCGGTGGATGCCTTCCTCCGTCACGGAAGAAGACATGCTAAAGCCGAGACGCTAAGTATCTAACCGAAAATTCAAGATCGCTGCCTGCCCAAGGGCAGGTTATTCCCACTCCCGAGCCCAGTGAAAGCGTAGTGTTCATGTCTCACTTCCTTCGGGGGTTAGGCTTCCCGACGGACCCCTTCGTGAGGGGACTCATGTTTTATTATGGGCTGGAATTTCATGACTTGGATCCGGGGTCCATCCTCCACATCTCATCGTTCATCATCATATGCGAAGCCTTCCTCTGCATTACCCCTCACTTCGGATTGTGGCTCAAGACCTTCAAAGTGGAGCCGAAGACGATCAAGGGCAGCAGCAGAAAAGTGGAGGGGCTGTTATAAGCAAGAATGCCGACGCCCATGGCCCGAGGGCTCCTTTCAAGGGAGCTCGAGGCAACGAGAGTGGTTTTATATCACAGCTCCTGGGGGCACCAAATGGGTGGCGCCACCTGCCTTCCGCTGGTCCCGCCGCGATCGGGCGCCATGGGTCAACAAAGGGCTTGACTGGGGGCCCAAGGACGTGCCCTTGTTGCAGGGCCGATTCGAGACCTCCTAGAGAGAGATCAATCTGGTCGTAGTAGCGCAGTCATGCTGATTCGCCGCTTCCGCCTCAAGAACGCCGCCTCCGCCTGTGGGAGTTCAATCCGGAGGGACCACGAGCTCTCCATAATTTTATGGGCGCAACACCCGTGGAGATGTACCAACTGTTCTTCGGATCACAAAGAATGTGTCCGGACTTGACCGAGGATGCAGGTCTGAGCTGCAATCGCCTGGATACTCAAGTAAGTAGTCCTGTACCCGAACATGCTATCCGTATATTTATCATAAACTTGCCTTTAAAAGAGCTGTCCCTTGAATAGGAGTGGATAGCGAAAGCAAAACTGATAAGGTGTCCGGCCCCCCTCCCTGAGACCACGCTAGATCCCGTATTAACCAGGATGTTGAAGGCTGCGCCTTTGGAAGAAGGCGAAGGGGGGAACAGGGAAACTACTGCCTCCGCGAAGGAGGTTATCAAGAAAGGGGGGATCAAAAATCCCTCCATCCCGGGGGAGAATAGGACCGCTTCTGAAGATCCAGAGACCAAGGCCTCAAAATGGGGGAAGAAATCTTCGCCAGAGGGTCCCGCACCATGGGATGCCCCGGCCACACTATTTCCCTAAGGAGATCAGCCCTCCAACGAGCCATAAGTAGAGAAGGGAGTTTTACAATAAGGGACATCCCTATTTTATTTCTGAAGGCAATCGAAACTTTACCTTGTAGTTCGGATCTCAGCCATTCTCAGCAGAGCTCGTCTTCGGGGGATCTTCGTCCGGAGATGATGGAGAGCGAACGCCCGCCGCCGAAATATCGTCATGCGAGGCGGGCGACCGAGGTGTCATCGCGAGGTTTCTCCGAATCCGCAGGGGCGGAAGGCGCCGTGTGTGTCTCGAAGCCTCCGCGTCCGGCCTTGAAAAAGACCATCGGACGAGTCCGGCACCAACTGGTGTACGGTCGGAGGAGTTGAAGGATCTGCTCGGGCGAGCGTTTATCTCAGAAGATCACTGTGCGTTAATGGGTACGGTGATTGAAAGGATTTCATCCACTGAGAGCGGATCGCATGAAGCCATCAGAAGTTTACTGACGGGGTTTGAGGTACACAAAATGATGTACCTTCGGCGCTTTGCATATAAAATGCCCCAGATAGATAGTAGTTTCGAGACTCGATGCGTTGTCAAAAGTGACAACGCGCCGAGGATCATAATCTCGATTATAATATGTCGCCTTTCCTATGTAGGTGGCGGAGCGTCCGGCACACCGGATCGATGAATTTGCCGAACTGAAGCGGCAACTTGACATGGCGGATGCGAACATTGCGCGTGTCAATAAGCGGCTTGACGAGTCACAAGGTATGCAACTTCTCCGTGGACACCTGGTAAAGGAGCTTTAATGTTCGTGCCTTACAACATGTATGCTTGATGCAGATGGTGCCGCTTCCGTGGAGAGCCTGCGGGCGGAGCTCGCCCGAGCCAAGGAACAGGTCAGAAAAAGTGATGCGGGTGCCTTAAAGGCGGCCGAAGAGCTAAAAGCCGAACAGTCTGCTCACTGCCGAAGTAAGAAAGAAATGGCCGAGATGGCCGTAAAGTTGAAGAATGCTACCGACCGCTGCGAGCTTCTTGAAAAAGAAGGTCAAGTGGAGAAAGAGGGCCAGAAAAAGGCCACCACCGAGGCCAAGGATGCGCGCTCTGCGATAAGAGCTATGAAGGAGGAGCTACGTCAGGCCGGAGATATCGCGGCTGTAAAGCCTTTTCTGCTGCGTAGGAAATTCACGGATCCCAAATATGCTAAGTTGGACCAGCTGTGGGGTGCGGAGGATGCTTATCTGGACTTGGCGGCGAGCGCCGCGGATGCGGTCGAGTACTTCCAAGGCCAAAAGGATCGCAAAATGGAAGAGCTATTTTGGTCGCAGTTCCGTGATCCAGAGCGTCCACTTCCCTTAGCCGATCGCTTGGCCGAATGGGCGGAGCTGAATAGGTTGTCCGGACTTGCCATGAAGGATGTCGTGACTCATTTGTGGCCGAAAAGGCCCGAGCCGAGGAGTTATTTTGGCTTGGTGCAACAGTTCCTTGGTGCGGGCCGCATATCGATGCAATGAGGCGGTCAAGATGCATAGAGGGTGCGCGGATGGCTCTTGCCCGCCAAGACATACCGGGCGGAGATGAAGGCCACCGATGTTGCATCCCGATTCGGACGGAAGCCGAGTACAATTGCCGAGCACTATTTTGAGGAAGTCTGCAGGCGCTCGCTTAATAGAGACTTGATGCTCAAGGATATTATGTTCTAATGACATGTATGATTTGTGAAAAAATGTTTCAATAGAATATAAGAGCTTTTTAGACTTGTGCATTCAAGTATTAAAATACCTCATGTGCGGCCGTTAATGTATATGTGTATATAACCTGAAAGATGGCAGTCTTCGGCTTCAGCCCCCACGCACATAATGCGGGGGTGTTTGCAAAAAGGCGCATTTTCACACTTAATCCAACGTCTTGGTCCTGTAAAGGAGGTGATAGCGTAGCAAACTAGGCAACCGGACTATAATGCTTTATCACTTTCACTTAGCCATAGGAGTTCGACGGTGGGGCTACTATATAGCCCCTAGGGGCACCGCGCCTCCCGAATTGGGGCAGATGTGCTCGACCGAAACGGTCCTTCATTAATGCAGAGGAATTCTAAGCATTCCGTGGGTCATCGAGTGGTTGACTAGTCTCACGCTATATCATGACGGTCAGTTTTGGCTTTTCATCGAGGTGCTCACTGGCGAACCGGGCACAATCGCAGAGTTCTCCGGTGCCGTTAGCCGATAGAACGGACGAAGGCAGCAAAACAGGAGCCGGCAAACCCAACATTTGACCAAAGACATGATTCGGAGCTGATGCATATAAGGCCTAACTCGAGACGCGAACACTCCCTAAGGTATTCGGTCTTTATGAAAACGGGCGAACAACGCCCTTGGTAACAAGCCCCGTGTCCGTGTACGCGCAAAATTTCGACGCTGCCGATGCTAAAACGCCAGCCTCCTCCTCGGTTATAACAAGAAACCGGGGGATGTGTGTCAACAAGAGACAGTAAAAAAGGTTTATGCAGGGTCTTAATCTGAAAAGAATCCTTGCAACGGGTCCCTACTGCATGTTTGCGCCTGTGTCTCCGTTGTGCCGTATCCTGGACGGGTGTAGCACGGTGTTCATCTGTAAAAGAGAGGAACTTAGTTGAAAAAAGATCGTGCGAAAAATGTACTTTCTATTAAATAAACAGAATACGATTCAAAAAATGAATAAAATTGAGCTTTATTGTCTCTTGTTGTACATGCATGGAGCCCCTTGTACGGGGGTATGCGGCTAGTAGGCCTTTATATGTTTACACCGGACTCGTCTAGCCGTGTCCGGGGTCCGAATGACCTGTTCAGGTGCTTTGATTAACGGAGTCGGATTAGTGTGTGACTGTCAAGGCAGTCTCACGTTCTTCCGTGCTCGAGTAACACTTGATACTTCCTTTTAATGAGATGATGCCGCGTGGACCGGGCATTTTAAGTGTAAGAGATGCATAATGCGGTATTGCGTTAAAGCGGGCGAAAGCTTCACGTCCCAATAGTGCTTGATAGCTACTTTTGAATGGGGCGATGTGGAAGGTTAACTTTTCGCGGCGGAGGTTGTCGGATGAGCCGAACACAACTTCTAGCAGTAGGGAGCCCGTACAATGGGCATATAGGCCTGGCATTACTCCTTTGAAGGAAGTGTTGCTATGGCGAATTTTGGTTGGGTCTATCCCCATTTTGCGGATTGTGTCTTGATATAGAAGGTTTAGATTGCTACCGCCGTCCATTAGGACTTGTGTAAATTGGAGTCCGTCGATTATAGGATCTAATATCAAGGCAGTCCATCCTGCGTTCCGGATACTTCCGGAGTAATCCCGATGGTCAAGGTGATTGGTTTTGACAACCAAATGTCGGGACTCTAGGATAGACCGTCGCGCGCGATTTCTATGGGCGCCGCTCTTTTTTCCCTTTGTCACTTGAAGTGAGTTTACTCTTTTGACTTCTTGTGGGAAATTCTTTTGTTTTCGGTGCTCTGCTTGTGGGGTTCGTCATCGTCCTCGCTTGGTGTGTCGAGCCCTTGTGTTCGGCGTTGAGTTTGCGGATCGCTTGAAGACCCAACAATGTGGGTATGGTTTGCGTGCTTCCGGAGTCTTGTGGATTTGGCATATTTTGTCTAAGATTTTGTTTAAGTTGGATAGCTCGTCGCTGTTATCCTTGAGGGCAGTTTTTATGATTCGCCGAGAGCTTTTGAATCCGCGTTGATCGCCGTGCTCTTCGGTTGTTTCCTTGGTCCGAAACTTTGGTCCTTGCTGCGTCGTGGTTTCCCATTTCCATCCACGACTTTGGATGTACTTGGGTCGCTGGTATCGCATCTTGCCAGCCAACTATCCTCTCCCGCAAAAGCGGGTCATGAGGCTTGTTAATGCGCCATTGTTCTCGGCTTTTCTGGCCAAGGTGTCTGGCGAGCCATTCGTCTCGGACGTTGTGTTTGAAAGCTGCTAAGGCTTGGCGTCCGGACAGATCAACTATTTGGTTCTTTTGGTGAGGAACATGTTCCGAAATTTGGCTGACTCTCCGGTTGTTGAGTTATGTGACTTAAATAAATGCGATCCGGAGGGCGGACATAAGTCCCTTGAAAATTTGCTCGAAAAGCATCCTCGAGCTCTTCCCAACTTCCAATGGTATTTTCAGGAGGCTTTTGAGCCAATGCCGGGCTGGCCCTTTGAGCTTGAGGGGTAAGTATTTTATGGCGTGGAGGTCATCTCCTCTAGCCATGTGTATGTGGAGGATGTAATCCTCAATCCAGACTCCAAGGTCTGTTGTTCCGTCGTATGCCTCTATGTTTACGGGCTTAAATCCCGCTGGAAATTCGTAATCCAGCACCTCATCGGTGAAACATAGGGGGTGTGCAGCACCCCTGTATTTGGGTGTGCCGTGATGTTCGGATATTTGGTGTGTTGCATTGCTTACTAGAGCTTGCTTTCTTGGCCCATAGATAGACCAAACTGGGCCATCCTTTTGATGCGAGTCCTTATGCGGATCATGTGCCGGCTTGTGTGCTGCGCCGCTTGCGCTCTATGTTTGCCATGTGGTCGTCTATCCGACCGGGCGGCCTCTTTGTTCTTTGATTGTGGGGGCTCTATGGCCTCCTCATCGAATTCGGGCAGTAGTTTGCGCTTCGGTAGCTCTTTGTTTGGCGACTGTCGCCGTATTTGTCTGCGGTGTTAAGTACTTTGCTCCATCTGATTCTGAGTGCATCTTCCGCTGTTTTGAGCTTTCGCTTCTGCTTTTTTAGGCTACGCGCAGTGGCGACGAGCCTTTTGTGCAGGTTCTTCTGCTCCAACAATTTGTCCGGCGTGGATCGTCCGGACTGTTATCTTCGCCGGGGACGGGTTGTTTATCCAAGTTTTCCTGTTCGGACGGTTGCTCGATAGCATGTTCGCCGTCCACCGGTTCGCCCTGCTCTATGGCTGGGTCTGTATGGCTGCCGTCTTTGTCGAGGCGGTACTTTGGGCGGCGCTTACGTCGCCATTTTGACTGCTTTTCGAGGGATTTATCCTTCGTACCGTCCCGTTGTTCCTCGTCATCACTTCCTTTAGGTGTATCCACCATGTATACATCGTGAGATGAGGTGGTTGTCCAGTACCCTGTAGGTGCTGGTTCATGGTTATCTCCTACATCGTCGTCCATACCGTCGATGTCTTCGGAGTCAAAATCGAGCACGTCGTTTAAACTTTCCACAGTGGCTATGAAGTGGGTGGTGGGTGGGCGTCGAATTTCTTCCTCGTCCGCATCCCAACCTTGTTGACCATAGTCCGGCCAGGGTTCTCCTAATAAAGAGAGAGATTTTGGTGAATTCAGGATGTCGTCAAAGGGTGAGTGCTGAAATATGTCCGTGGCAGTGAACTCCATAATCGACGCCCGATCAGTTTCGATTAGCGGGGGCGCGGAAGGTTCGGAGTCCGGCACCTTGGAGTCACGAGCATCGCAAAGGACAGGGATGATGTTCGGCTCAATCGCCGTAGAGATCGCAGCCCCCGAGGCGGTGTCCAACCACTCGTCCTTGATCGGCGAAGTCGGCTCCGAGCTAAGGGTCGGAGCGGACACTGGTGTGGCCTCCAGGGCATTGTTCGGCGGTAGAGCTAGATCGTGCCCATCGAGACAGTGCGGCGCGCTTGGCTGTGGCTCGAATCCGTCGAAGATCAAGTCTCCGGGGATGTCGGCCGTGTAGTTCAAACTCCCAAATCTGACCACGATGGCGGGCGTAGCTTCGATCTGCTCCAGATGGACAAGTGAATTGGCCCGCGATGCAAAGCCGCCCGAACGAGGATCTGTCCGGGGAGAAAAGTCTCACCCTGGACCGCGTCGTTGTTGATGATCGAAGGAGCCATCGGGCCTAAAGATGATGACACAGAGGAACTCTCAATGAAAGCACCAATGTCGGCGTCAAAACCGGCGGATCTCGGGTAGGGGGTCCCGGACTGTGCGTCTAGGCGGATGGTAACAGGAGACAAGGGACACGATGTTTTTACCCAGGTTCGGGCCCTCTCGATGGAGGTAAAACCCTACTCCTACTTGATTAATATTGATGATATGGGTAGTACAAGAGTTGATCTACCACGAGATCAGAGAGGCTAAACCCTAGAAGCTAGCCTATGGTATGATTGTTGTTCGTCCTATGGACTAAAACCCTCCGGTTTATATAGACACCAAAGAGGGTTAGGGTTACACAGAGTCGGTTACAATGGTAGGAGATCTACATATCCGTATCGCCAAGCTTGCCTTCCACGCCAAGGAAAGTCCCATCTGGACACGGGACGAAGTCTTCAATCTTGTATCTTCATAGTCCAGGAGTCCGGCCAAAGGTGATAGTTCGGCTATCCGGACACCCCCTAATCCAGGACTCCCTCAGGGGACCTTCCTGTAGATGACCATGTTGAACATCTCGTGCCATAGCCAGTTGGACACATCAAACATTTCCCCAGAGCCCACCTTGGTCTTCATAGCAACCATCAAGTCAACAAGATAGCCATGGATTTCATCTTGATTCCCCACCTTGGGCAGAAGCACATTGCGAAACACGCGATGCATGATTTCATAGACCTTCACCAAATCCTTAGATTCTCCAATAATACCACGGCCCTGAATGTACAAAGGGGCAAGCTTCTACTTAGGCATGGACTCGGGATGGTCATGAGGACGAATGCCACCCCTTCCTTCCAGACCGGTATCATCATACCCAATAGCATTGCAAAAAACCCTCCAGGGAACTTGAAAGAGCTCATCACGACACATGAAAGTGAGAGTGCGCGCATCATCTTCTCCAAAGTGAACCGTGGCATAGAACTGATGGACGAGTTGAACATCAAAGTCACAGTTGATAGACATGAGCTTGACAAGATCAAAATCCTCACAGAGAGCCAATGCCTCACCAAAATACTCCATGTTGTTCCTCCAGTGGTCAAGATCGATGGTCCACTGCTTGGCATACTTGTTCTTGTTGTGCTCAAAGAGTGCATGAACAATCCGCACTTGCATCTCATTCTGGAACTGAACGGTGGTCCAACGAGGAGCAATGGGAACCTCATAAGGATTCTTCGAGCGGAAGGCTTCCCAATCCTTGGCTTTCCAACGGTGCAACAGCAACACCACACGTTGCTTGGCAGCGGCATACTTTTCACGGCGAGTGGGCTTGGTGGGAATCACAACATCTTCTTCGTCATCAGACGCAGCTGGGCACAAGGTCCTTCGGGCCCTCTTCTTGGTCTTGCGAGGAGCAGAGCGAGAACTAGAGCCACTTGAACACACACACGAGGAGAACACAAGAAACCCAGCAAAGATGAGAGGATTGCACACACAAGTAGAGGAATAGATAGAATGCACAAACATAGAGAACAGAACAGGGCGACGTGGTGCAGATATCCTGGTTGTACCGCCCGTAGAGGCGGTAGAACCGTTGAACAGTGGTAATACCAGTAGGGAATAGATCTAACCGCGAAATATGAATCACACTAGCCATATTCTAATCTCGAAGACATGCAATCTAAGAAGGAGGCAAATATAGATTTCTTCCACCCAATAGTTTAAACAATAAACGCGGAATGTCAAGTAATGCCCTAGAAGTAGGGAACAAACCCTAGAACGGAGAACGAAGGACAATGGGGCATTACCAGCATCCATGGGAAGAAATCGGGAAGGAGGAGGCCTCCTTGGAGAGGATCTACGGAGACCCCACGGATCTAAAGCGCGAGAAGCACTCCGGGGCAGAGGCAATGGAGACCGGCGGCTAGGGCACAAGATGGGAAGGGCTGGGAAGAAGGGAAAAAGAAATCCCCTCCATCCCCGACGGGTATATATAGGCCCAAAGTCGCACGGCGGTTGTACCGCTCAGGGAAGCGGTTGTACCGCTGCCTAGTACTAGCAAGTGGTAGCGGGCGGTACTTCCATCGCCAAGAGGCAGCAGTAGTACCGCCGTATCCAACCGGTAGTACCGGCCAGACGGGCACCCTAGTGGTTGTGCGGTGGAACCGCCAACACCATTGGAGATCACTTTGAGGCGGGACAACCGAGTGCACCAACAGAAGAACTACTGTGGCACCGGTTGTACCGCCCAGTCACCATCACCTAAGCCATGAACAAGTGTGTGCAATTGGACTAGATGGTTCAAGGAAATGGAAGGCTTGGGATAGACAGGACACTTGATTAAAGTGTGAGGATCTCCAAGAGCCTAAGAGGAAAATGATACGTCTCCAACGTATCTATAATTTTTGATTGCTCCATGCTATATTATCTACTGTTTTGGACCATATTGGGCTTTATTTTCCACTTTTATATTACTTTTGGGACTAACCTATTAACCGGAGGCCCAACCCAGATTCTTTGTTTTTGCCTATTTCAGATGTTTCAAGAAACGGAATATCAAACGGAGTCCAAACGGAATGAAACCTTCGGAACGTGATTTTCTCATCGATAAGATCCGGAGACTTGGACCCTCGGTCAAGAAAGGAGGAGGCGGCCACGAGGGTGGAGGGCGCGCCCTGCCTCGTGGGCCCCAAGCTCCACCGACGCATCCTTCCTCCTATATATACATACGCACCCCCAACAGATCGACACGGAGCCAAAACCTAATTCCACCGCCCCAACTTTCTCAGATCCACGAGATCCATCTTGGGGCCTGTTAGGAGTTCACCGGAAGGGAATCCACCATGGAGGGCTTCTACATCATCATCATAGCCTCTCCGATGAAGTGTGAGTAGTTTACTTCAGACCTTCGGGTCCATAGTTAGTAGCTAGATGGGTTCTTTCTCTTTTGGATCTCAATACAATGTTCTCCCCTCTCTCGTGGAGATCTATTTGATGTAATCTTCTTTTGTGGTGTGTTTGTTGAGATCGATGAATTGTGGGTTTATGATCAAGATTATCTATGAGCAATATTTGAATCTTCTCTGAATTCTTTTATGTATGGTTGGTTATCTTTGCAAGTCTCTTGAATTATCCGCTTGGTTTGGCTAACTAGATTGGTAGTTCTTGCAATGGGAGAAGTGCTTAGCTTTGGGTTCAATCTTGCGGTGTCCTTTCCCAAAGGATGAGGGGCAGCAAGGCACGATTGTATTGTTGCCATCGAGGATAACAAGATGGGGTTTTATCATATTGCATGAATTTATCCCTGTACATCATGTCATCTTGCTTAAGGCGCTACTCTGTTTTCATTAACTTAATACTCTAGATGCATCTTTGGATAGCGGTCGATGAGTGGAGTAATAGTAGTAGATGCAGGCAGGAGTCGGTCTACTTGTCTCGGACGTGATGCTTATATACATGATCATACCTAGATACTCTCATAACTATGCTCAATTCTGTCAATTGCTCAACAGTAATTCGTTCACCCACCGTAAAATACTTATGCTCTTGAGAGAAGCCACTAGTGAAATCTATGGCCCCCGGGTCTATCCTCATCATATTAATCTTCCATCGCTTTATTATTGCTTTGCTTTTTTACTTTGCCTTTTATTTTACTTTGCATCTTTATACCAAAAATACCAAAAATATTATCTATCATCTCCATCAGATCTCACTCTCGTAAGTGTCGGTGTACTAGAGTAGGGGTACCCTAGTACCCGAACTTCGTCTGCAGACGATGCAAAGACACTGCAATGGCGTGGCTGGCCCGGTAACCACCAAGGTCCTCGGTGGCTCCTTTGGAGCCATTCAAGAACAAATTACTCAAGGCCCGGCAAGAGGAGCTTGTCGGAAGGCCACTCGTGGCACGAAGGAAACAAGGCCCGACAAGAGGAGCTTCTTGGGAAGGCTTGGCGGCGACAAGCTCCTTAACGCGACAAGGACCTTGCCGCGGCGGTAACCTCTTCATCTCCGCTCCAGCTCATCCGCCAACGTGTCGCCATTGTGGCTTTCCGAAGCATCGTGTCAATGGGCTGTGCAGCCAGCCGAGGGAGCAGCGATAAGCGGCGCTGACAAGCTACCATCATGGCAAACGGAGGCGCACTTGACGGTCCCTGTTACACTGTTCAGGCGACTAGGACGGGCATTTATGACTCTTGTCCCTTGCCGTCAGAGTTAGGTATAGATCATCAGACACCTGCATGCAGCGGTGTACCAACCTCTGTTTTTACTATTCTACCCTTGTCTACTTGCCACCTGTGGTGACCCCTTGTGCCTATAAAAGGAGGCCCGAGTGCAACGTAGAAAGGGTTCGGTTCGGTTCGGTTCGGCTCCGGCTCAGTTCATCCAACTCCCTAGCAAGAACACAATATAATCCACCAAGCAGCAGTAGGAGTGTTATCTCTCCGGAGAGCTCCGAAGGTGGGTAAATCTGCTCGTGTGCATCGCCTCGATCCGCTCTTTGTGCATTCTCCGTCCCCCCACCGAACCACAAGGGACCCGATCCCATAGGTGTTCGTGGGACACGGTCAGCTTCCCCGACATCTTTGGCGCGCCAAGTAGGGGGCGTCGAGGCTGTGTGAATCCGATCCGGTGTTCGCACGAGCAGTTTCTTCATCAACATCTTCGTCAACATGCCACCGAAGAAGAAGGCTTGGCGGCGGCAGAGCCGTCGCGTCAAACCCACACCACCACCGAGCCGACGAGTGGTGTGGAAGACGCCGCGAGGAACGGGCGTCGTTGAGAGAGCCCACGACGCCGCCAGGTCAAGGACAAAGCGGCGCAAGCTTGGCGTCGAATCCGCACCGCGCCCTTCTCGGAGGCGCGAGACCGACAGCGTCATGATGCTCGCAGCACCATACGCCGTTGGATCAAGGCCAAGCTGGAGGATCCCGAGGCCCTCGAGACCGCATGCACACCAAAGATGCGATGCGAGTGGGGTACGGTCGCATGGGCGGATCTGCTCCTCCTAACTTGGTTAGGAGTCCGAGCACATCCCGTTCTTCGCCCGCACGCCGCTGCCACCCACCACTCCAGCGGATGCCTTGGCAAGAGCTCGGCTACTTTAGACTACCCTCCAACGGCCGACAAGGTCGACGAATGGAGGGCCACAATCCGTAGTCTCATCGGCTTTGCCAACGGAGACGTTCGCGGCAACCAACCGTCTTTGCTGCTGGGCGAGGCGACAAGGCACGAGCCGGTGGTAGCGAGACCGCGGGGTGACACCACCATGCACTCCCTTCCCGAAGGCCAAGATCACCAGCTCCTCGGATCCACCTCGATAGCGACTCCACTGCATCGTCGGATCCACGAGCTCGCCGTGATCAGCGCCAAGTTCTTAAGGAACGGCAACAAGAAGACGCTCGAACGCCTGGGAACCAGCGACTTGTCAGACGCTGTAGGTTGCCCCTGCGTTCACCCGTGAGTGCGGCAAGTCCGGTGGTCCGACAAGAAAAACTTCAAGCCGGACAAAGCGGAGAAGTATGATGGCGGACACACCCATCGGAGTTCCTCAAAGATCTACACCATCGCGGTGCAGCTGCGGGGACGAGACGACAAGATCCTCGCTAATTTTTTTTAAATAATACATTTTTTATTAATTTTCATAAACATTACGCCGATAAAAAATTTCAAAAATAATACACCGTCGGCCCGCTGCAGGCCGATTGGCCTAGTCGGCCCACAGAGGCCGATTGATTCTCATCGACCTACACACTGGCCGGCCCGCCCTGCCGCCCATCAGGCTGATTAAATCTGTCGCCCTTGTGGGCCGACTGAGCTAATTGGCTCGCTTTGGGCTAATTATTTTGAAAAAAGTAGGCATAAAAATATATGTTTAAAAATGTTAATCATGTAATTAGAAATGTTAAACGTGTATAAAAATGTTCCTGATGTATACAAAAATATACAATATATATGCAAAAATGTTGACATAAAAATATGTTTTGAAAAGTGTTAAGCATGTATTTAAAATTGTTAAATGTGTGTATAAAATGTTCCTTATTTATACAAAAATATAGAATGTGTATGAAAAAAGTTGACATCAAAAATTATGTTTCAAAAGTTGACATTTTTCAAATACATGATTAAAATTATTAAATGTGTGTATAAAAAATGTTCCTTATCTATAAAATATATAGAATGTGTATGAAAAAAATTGACACAAAAAATATGTTTGAAAAAATGTTCTAGTTCCATACAAAAAGAGCAACCAATCATATTTTTTCACAACCTTGATTTATTTTTGTCACCAACTCACCAACATAACTTTTTGGTGTCAACTTTTTCATACACATTCTATATTTTTATATAAATAAGGAACATTTTTATACACACATTTAACAATTTTAAATACATGATTAACACTTTTAAAACATACTTTTTATGTCAACATTTTGCATATATATTATACATTTTTGTATACATCAGGAACATTTTTTATACACGTTTAATATTTTTAATTACATGATTAACATTTTTTAAACATATATTTTTATGCCTATTTTTTGTAAAACAATTAGCCCACAGCGGGCCAATTAGCTCAGTCAACCCACAAGTGGGCGACAGACCCAATCAGCCCACAAGGTCGACGAGGGCGGCCGGCCACCAGAGGTCGGCTGAACTAATCGCCTGCTGTGGGCCGATTAGGCCTAGTCGGCCTGCAGGTGGGCGACGGTGTATTATTTTTGAAAAAAATTTACCCAGCGTAATATTTATGAAAATTAATAAAAAAATGTATTATTTAAAAAAATTTAGCAAGATCCTCGCCAACTACTTTCCTCTGGTGCTCAAGCCAAACGTCAGATCTTGGCTCATGCACTTGCCGGACAGCTCCATATCTTCTTGGGCAGATTTATGTCATCAGTTTGTCGGCGCCTTCACAGGCGGCCACAAACCTCATGGCCAAGAGAGTGACCTTCACCTGCTTGCCCAGAAGGAAGAAGAGTCCCTGCGTAAGTTTATCCAAAGATTCAGCCGTGTGCACTACAACATCCCAGACGTCCACCCTGCCGCAGTTATCAGCGTGTTTCATCAGAACGTGCGGAACCGCAGGATGAGGGAGGAGATGGCGATGTGCAAAGTCAAGGACGTCGATGAGCTCATACGCCTTGGCCGACAAGTGTGCACGGGCCGAGGAGGGAAGAAGACTCCAGAGAGAATGTGGGAGCAGAATCGACAAGGAGGAGACCGCCCGACAAGGAAGAGCCGGCGGAACAACAGAAGAAGAAGAGCCAAGAAGTACTAGTTGTCGAGCAGTCCGGCAAGGATGGTGCCGCCAACAAAGCCAAGGCCGGTGGCTCAGAAGGAGATTGCCACGACACCGACCGCCAAACTGTGGCGGCCGCCGACAAGCCCGACAGCCCAACAAACAATATCAGAAGATTCACCGCACCAAGGGCCATGATCTCCAGAGCTGCAAGAAAGTCGAGCAGCTTGTTGAGCTACAGAGGGATGAATACGAGCGGCGAGACAAGGAGAAGGCCCAGGAAGGTGTTGGTGCAGCTAGTAAGAAGAGACCCGGCCGGGGAGGGCGCCGCGGCAAGGCCAAGCAGCGGCAAGGAGACAGACCTCCCCGCGGCCGCGACAAGGACGAAGAAGAAGATGATGATGATGAAGACATGGAAGACGATGAAGCTGATGAGCAGGAGTTTCAGAAGGCAACAGAAGTTCTCTGCGTTGACGGTGGTGCTTCTCTGCATACCTCGCACCGCCAACTCAAGCAGTGGATGCGAGAGGTCAATGCAGCAGAACCATCCGTGGAGTCACGTAGACCTCTGAAGTGGTCCAGCACGCCCATCATTTTTGATATTGAGGACCATCCTGATCGCATAACTGCGGTCGGGTGCTTGCCGATGTTGGTCTCGCCAACTATCCGCAACCTCAAGGTCACTAAAATGTTGGTTGACGGCGGGGCCGGCCTGAATTTGATCTCCTCTGCAGTGCTCCAGAAGCTTCAGATCCTCGACAATGAGCTCAAGAGACCGGCACTTTCAAGGAATCAACCGAGGAAGGAGCAAGCGAAAGGGAAGATCACATTGCCGGTAACATTTGGCGGTGAGTTAAATTTCAGGATCGAGAGGGTCACATTCGACGTTGTTGATTTCCCATTGCCCTACAATGGGATACTTGGCCGCCCAAAGACTTGCCAAGTTCATGGCAGCCTCTCACTACGCCTACAACCTTCTCAAGATGCCCGCCCGATAAGCGCCATTTCTGTTCATGGCGACAAGAAGGATGCGCTTATCTGCGCCGACAAGATTTACCGGGATGCAGCAGCTGCGACAGATAGCAAACCACTTGCCTTTGAAGCTCCCGGGGAAGAAGAAGACCAAGTCCGCAAGAGCTCGATGCCCACTCCGCAAGCGCACCTCTTGAGTGCTGCGCTACCGTCGAGGACGCACCATCGAGCTCCACCGCAAGTGCAAGAAGATGATGGCGGCTCCGCCGAAAACCAAGAAGGTGCCCGCCAAGGAGGACGATCGGTGGTACCTTCACCATCGATTGCCACGCTTGACCCTAAATAGGAAGGCGAGCTCGTTGCTTTCTGCGGGCGAATGTCGATGTGTTTGCATGGCAACCATCCGACATCCCCGTGTTCCGTGAAAGTAATTGAGCACCACCTAGCTGTCTGTCCTCACGCCGCCCGTCAAGCAAAAAGTTAGGAAACAGGCAGTGGAGCGCCATGAGTTCATAACTGAAGAAATCAAGAAACTGGAAGCAGCAGGCCTTGTCAGAGGAGTGCTCCATCCCACGTGGTTGGCCAATCCGGTAGTTGTACACAAGGCGAATGGGAAATGGAGACTTTGTATTGACTTCACAGATGTTAATAAAGCTTGTCCCAAAGACCCATTTCCCTTGCCGCGTATAGACCAGATTGTTGACTCCACAGCTGGATGTGATTTGCTTTCGTTTCTTGACGCATATTCTGGATATCATCAGATTTTCATGGCAGAAGAGGATGAAGAGAAAACCGCATTCATTACACCATGTGGCACATACTGTTTCGTACGGATGCCTTTCGGTTTGAAGAATGCTGGTTCAACGTTTGCGAGAGTAGTCCATGATGCCTTTGAGCCACAGATACACAGAAATGTAGAAGCTTACATGGATGACATAGTGGTCAAGCAAGGACAAAGCAACCCTAGTTCAAGACTTAGATGAGACCTTTGCAAATCTGCGCAAGATCAACCTCAAGCTCAACCCCGAGAAGTGCGATTTGGAGTCCCTTCCGCAAGCTTCTCGGGTTCTTCGTGGTCTCGAGAGGGAATTGAAGCCAATCCCGACAAGATCAAAGCCATTGAGCAGATTGAAGCAAGCGCGCCAAGGATGTAAGAAGGCTTGCGGTTGCGTAGCTGCTCTCAAGCAGTTTATCTCTAAGCCGGTGAGCGCCGCCCGCCATTTTTCAAAATTTTGAAAAAGGCAGGTCCAATGAAATGGACTCGAAGCGGAGGCTGCGCTGCAGGACTTAAAGAGGTACCTGTCCTCCACCCCGATACTTGTCACACCTAAGCCACAAGAGAAGTTGCTGCTGTATATAGCGGCAACCAATCAAGTGGTTAGTGCTGCGTTAGTAGCGGAGAGGGAGGCGGATGATGAGCCGGCAACCGAGGCAGATGCATCCAGCGACAAGCAGGGGGCTTCGCCGCCAAGCTTTGGCCCCGACAAGGACGGATCTGCGCAGGATTGCGACAAGATACAGAAAAGGATGGTGCAACGCCCGGTCTACTTTGTCAGTTCCCTTCTACAGGGGGCTAGGTCAAGGTACTCTGGTGTGCAGAAGTTACTTTTCGGCCTCCTCATGGCCTCGAGAAAGCTGCGCCATTACTTCCAAGCACATGAAATAACAGTTGTCACTCGCTTTCCGTTGAAGAGGATATTGCAAAATCCAGAAGCAACAGGCAGGATTGTTGAGTGGGCACTGGAACTGTCAAGCTTTGGCCTCAAGTTTGAAAGCACTTCAACTATCCAAAGCAGAGCATTGGCAAAATTTATAGCGGAGTGGACGCCAACGCAAGATGAAGAAATCCCAGAGACGAGCATCCCCGTCAAGGAGGCAAGTAAAGAGTGGCTAATGTACTTTGATGGTGCCTTCTCGCTACAAGGCGCCGGTGCCGGCGTGCTGCTTATCGCACCCACCGGAGAGCACCTCAAGTACATAGTCCAAATGCACTTTCCCAAGGAGCAAGCAACAAATAATACTGCAGAGTATGAAGGTTTTCTTGCCGGTCTCATAATTGCAGTGGACCTTGGGATCAAGAAGCTTATCGTCAGGGGTGATTCGCAGCTTGTCGTCCGCCAAGTAAACAAAGATTATCAGAGTCCGTTGATGGAAGCCTACGTTGATGAAGTGAGAAAGCTAGAAGAACACTTTGAAGGTCTGCAAATGGAACATGTTCCAAGAGCTCAGAATGATATTGCCGATGGCCTGTCAAAGTGTGCTGCACTCAAGTTACATGTGGAACCAGGAATTTTTGTGCTCAAGCTGACTCAACCTACTGTAACACCATCAACAGGACAGAGCAAGAAGAGGAAGTTGGTTTCCGGTGACTACTTTCCGGCAGAGCTCCCTGAAGCCGCCGCCAAGAAGGTCCCTAAAATCAACGCAGATATCGCTGAGGAACGATCTGCTCCGACAAGCCCTAGGGTTTGCTTGAAGCGCACGCTCGACAAGTTTTGCTCGGCAAGCTTGTCGGGATCATCAAGCTCGGCAGAATCGCAGGTTCTTGCCGGAAGCCGATGTTCCGCAGCGGCAGATGTGCCTTTAGTCCTTGTTGTCGAGCCGCAGGCTCCAACATGGGCACAGCAGATCGTCCATTTCCTTTGACAGAGAACTTCCCAAGAGCAAGAAGAAGCGGAAAGAGTAGCCCGGCAGTCAGCTATGTATCGGTTTGTTGACAACATCCTGCATGTAAGAAGACTCAACGGTGTGAAATTGAAGTGTATTCACGGAAGATGGATGAAGTTGTTGGCGAGATACACCGAGGCATATGCGGTCACCACATCGGGCGAGAGCACTTGCCGTAAAGCTTTCCGGCAAGGTTTCTTCCGCCGAAGCCCTCCAGATGCAACCGCACAAGTAACCAAGTGTGAAGCGTGCGCCCATTCAAAACAGATACACCAGCCAGCTCAAGCTCTCCGGACAATCCCTTTATCCTCGCCATTTTCGTGCGGGGCTCGACATCCTCGGCCCTTTCCCCGAAGTGTCGGGGCTTTGAGTACTTGTACGTCGCAATTGACAAGTTCACAAAGTGGCGGAAGTGGAAGCGATGAGGAATGTGACAAGACATCAAGATCAAGTTCTTCAGTCAATTGTTTGCCGCTTTGGGATACCTAATCGGATCATCACCGACAACGGCACCCAATTCACGAGTCGCACCTTCATGCAAGACGCCCAAGATCTTAGCGCCAAGGTCTGCTTTGCTTCATTGCTCACCCGAGAAGCAACGGTCAAGCGAGAGGGCAAATGTGAAGTGCTGCGAGGACTCAAGACCAGAACTTTCGACGAAGGCTGCGCAAGTGCGGAAGAAACTGGATTGAGGAGCTGCGGTGGTTCTTTGGTCGATCAGACGACGCCAAATCGAGCCACCGCCGACACCTTTTGCTCTAGTCTATGGAGCGGAGGCAGTTCTCCCCACGGAACTCAGATACTGAGTCACCTCGAGTACTCGCTATGATGAGCTTGAGCAAGAGCGGCTGCGACAAGATGACGCGCTGCTCCTCGAGGAAGATCGTCTTGAGCTGTCTTGTCGACGAGCTGCTCGCTACCAAGCAAGCTTTGCGCCGCTACCATAGCCGCAGTTAATGCCGAAGCTTCGAGGAAGGCGACCTTGTTCTTGGCGCGCTCAGTCCGCCAAGAATTCCAACAAGTTGACGCTGAAGTGGGAAGGCCCTTATCGGGTGAAACGAAGTCACTAGGCTCGGCGCTGTCCGCTTTGAAACCGAAGATGGCATTCCGTGAGCAACTCTCGAATATAGAGCATCTTCGTAAGTTTTACCCATATAGACGCGGTTGCGGAACCCGCTCCTAAGCAACCACCCTTTTGTACAAGTCTTGCCGCTGTTGCATGTAATCCTTTGTACAAAGCCAGGCGCAGACCCCGTGCATCAGTAAAGCTTATGCGTTACGCACAACTTGTCAATTTCATGCTTTTGTCATTATTATGCGTGTATTATCTGACATTTTGTGCAGTATCCACACCCGGTAAGCGATAACGAGCCACTAGGCTCCATAACTTTATTTTCTCTTCTTTCTTCTCAAAAGAGAGCAAGGTCCATCCACCCACAAAGTTAACCGGGAGGAGAAGATAATGGTGTGGGCCACCAAGTGTCGCCGAGGAAGTATCACCTTGCCGGAAGCGCATTTACGTAAAAGCTAAGTTGCTAAGTTTAAGCAATCAGTTTTAAATTTTTAAGTTATCTTCCTCGAACGATAGTACTTTGTATGGAAAACCTATGTGCGGAGGAACCAACTCGTAGCTAGTCGCACCCTTACTTTGTTTCGAGTCTGCTCAACAACTTAAGTGCGCTGCAACTAGTTGCGATAAGGTTGCTTGTCGAGGCGGCATCGCCAAAGAAGCTGCTGACGTTCAAGACTCAGCGCTTCATGCAAAGGTGCCTCGCCGACAAGTTCCCTAAAAGCATAGGGCACAAACATACAAGGGAAGAAATCAAGTAAAGGGAATAACATTGCAATTGATGCCTAAGATAGAGTATATTACAGAAATGACTTGTCGCAGATCTAATAAGTTGTTCTACTAAACATGATATGCAGCGACAAGGAAAAGATAAACTTGGCGGTCTAGTCCACGCGATCGCCATCGAGCCTCTTGACTCTACTCACCCTGTCCACGATGGGTGCGACAAGGGCCTTGAGCGCTTCAACGTCAGCAGATGGAGGCAGGGACTTGAGGACGTTGGTGAAGTTGACGCCTGGGTTGCGGAAGGCCACCTTCATTAGCACCTTCTGGAGAGCCCCGACGCAGACTTGACGCGACTCCTCGGCCAGTTGCTTTGGGATCTCCTCCCGGAGCCGCTGGAGACCCGTCAACACGCCCTTGAAGAATAGGCTGAGCTTGGCGCTGGGTTGGAGGTTCTCATCAGTGGAGTACCCAAGATCCACCATTCCCAGCTCCATCAACTCATTATGGATGGCGGCGGCAGTGTCCACAAGACCTTTCATCCGATGCATTATGCTATCTCCGAGATCATTCAGGCGATCGCGGCGCTTGCCAACAGCTCCTCGTTGGCCTTAATCTTCTCCAAAGAGCCCGTTTCTGTTCCTTGGCGCCGCTCAGCGTCTCCGTCGTGGTGGTCGATTTCAACTCCAGATCCGCCTTGGAGTCCTTGGCGGCGCCGAGCTCCTTGATCTTCTCGGAAACGACCGCAGCTCGCCAAGAGTGTAGGCGTCCTTCTCGCATTAGCGCTTCAGTCCGGTGACCTCTCGGCGCTCTTCGAGGGTGGCCTCTAGTTGGGCCACCCTGCGTTTCAATTCCTTCTTGGCGGCCTCGGCAGCTGCGGCGGCGTCCTTTGCCTCTGGAGTGGCCCGCCAATTGATTGCTTTCAGCAGCGAGATCTTCCTCATAACTGCCGAGGTTGATCTTCCGCTGCGCCAGCTCACCTTCTGCGCTGGAGAGCTTCTTCGCGGCAAGCCTTTGCTGCTCCTCGACCTCGGCCTTCTCCAAGATGAAAGCCGTGCGCTCCTCAGCAAGCTGCTCCCGCGCCTCTGCTATATCTCGGAGAGTTTCCTTGTTGGCGCGACGGAGCTCCTCTGCGCGCTTCTCCATGTCAGCTCCCGCCCTCGCGACAAGAGCTTCCCGCGACTCCAGCTTGGCTTGTCGGGCGCGGTAGAGCGGCAAGAACCTCTTCAAAGAATGCTCCTCCTCAGGCTCGCCACTGCTGCTGTTTGGCGCGTCGACCAGCGACAGCCCAGCGGAGGCGAGCAGCTCCACGTTGAAGGTCTCCCCTTCGACCGGTGCCCTGGAGCTTGACGCCCACGGAAGCTTGATAAAGACACCTTCGCCGGCCTTCAGATAGGCGCCAGGCTGGGGCTCTTCGGAGCCTGGTGCGGCATCGGTGGCGGGGGGATCGGCGGTCGGTGCAGGGCCGTCAGTGCGATCGCCGGACCCCTCCCCGGCCTCTGCGCCAGCAGCCTTGGAGGCCTCCTCGCCGGTGGACCCATCGGCGCCGGCCTCCTCCTCCATGTTGGCGGCGTCGTCCTTGTTGCCGCGAGCGTCCTCCTCGCCGGCAGCCTCAGTCTCCATCGGCTCTCCGGCAGATGGATCTGACGATCAGAGAAAGAAAGAACAAGTCAAGCAATTGTTCGAAAAAGAAGAACATAAGAAAAGAACACAAGGGAAATTCTCAAGCAAGGAGATTACCTGCAGTGGGATCTGTTGCCGCGGTCTCCACCACCGGAGGGTCGTCGGCGCTGCCCCTTGTCGGAGAAGCTCCCCTTGTCGGAGAGGCCTCCCTTGCTGGAGAGCGCTCCCTTGGCGGAGATTTCTCCCTTGGTGGCGTAGTTGAAGCAGACAGGACTTCAGGGGTGACCTCTGGGACCTCCTGATGAAGCTGCTCTGCTCCTACACAAATCCACAAGCCAGAAATCAGTAAAGAAGGAGCACCCAAGCACACCCAACCGTAAGAAATGAATCAAACACTCACGCTGGGGGCAGTCTGGGGCTGCTGTTGAAGGGTTGCCGGATCCGCAAGGGGTCTCAGACGTGCCTCCTATCGCCATTGGGGAATCGCTCGAGACGACAACCACCGGGGTCTTGGCCCTCTTCGACGCCCTCTGAGCCAGCGTCCTGAAGAAGGAAAGAGCTCAGAATGAAGCAAGTCAGATGCAAGACAAAGCAGTAAATTAAAGAAATACAAGTAGCAGCGACAAGATCTTACTCTTCCTCTTCTTCCTCGGAGCTGAGAGCGGAGAAGTCAAATTCCGCTCCAGTGCGACGGGCTGGAGGAGTAGATTCCCTCGGACGCTTGGCAGGTGCAGTGGCCGTGGCTCCAGAAGGCCCCGCTCCCGTTGCTGTGGCGGCATGAGGTGCTCCAGCGGCAACCGTACTTGCCGCGGTGGAGCGCGTCGGGCGGCGAGACGGCTGTTGGCCCATCGGCCGCCCCGCCACTTCTCCGGCCTTGCGGAGACGTCTTCTTGGCGGGGCCGCGAGCTCCTCCCGCGGCAAGCTACTTGACGGCGGAGGGGAGGCGCCCCCGGCAGGCTCGTTCGGATCGGCGTCGGGCTCGGCCTGCTCCTCCTCACCGACGAACTCTTCTCGATCGGCAAGGCTTGCCGCCTCGGCTGTCTCTGCCTCCTCGACAGTGAACCCAAACACGCCGGCGGCAGCAGCTTCTGCCGCCTCCTCCAATCTTGTGGCGATGCGCGCCATCTCTTGCTCGGTGGTGTCACGGGTGAGCCGTTTCTGCTCGTCGGCACGGATCGGCACCTCTTCCAAGTCGTCGAAGAACTGCTACACGACGTCGTCGGCAGGCTCCTACCAAGTTGGAACAATTCCATGGGAATCGCACAACGGCATCATCGCGCGGATGCAGTCAAGCGACGAGTTGTTGCACAAGGGCACGACCCCCCTCGGCAACATGAACCACTCGGGGTGATCTGCATCAGGCTTGAACAGCTCCTGCAGCATGCCATCTAGCTCCAAGACAGTGAAGTTCCAATTCAGACCCGGGCACAACCTCATGATGTCCGCCGCGTTTTGGAACTCCCAAGCAGGCCTCCCTCTCTCCTGCAAGGGCGCAATGCGGCGGCGAAGGAAGTCCGCGCCAACTGCTCCTACGGTCAGCCCGGCATGCCTGAGGGGCAAGATCCTAGTCACGGCAATCTTCAACTTGGCATCCTCCGGCGCCAAGTTGCTCCAATCGTTGCCGCGCACTATGGGGGTTTGGCGCAGGGCAGTGAAAGGCTGCGGCTCCTCCTCTAAGATCCAACATCAGTCAGCTCTCCACTCCTCCCACTTGCTGCGCAGCTCTCCGTCAAGATATGCTTCCTTCTTGCCGATCCTAGAGGTCCATGCAATTCCTCCGGCAAGCGGCTCTCCTCTCTCTATGCGGGGCGTGAAGTAATGGCGGAAAAGTGCGACATTTGGGTGGACCCCGACAAAGTTCTCGCAGAGGTGTGCGAAAACGGCCATGGTGAGGACGGCGTTGGGGTGAAATCAAGGAGGCGGAGGCCATATGTGTTCATGACATCGCAAAAGAATTGAAAAAGGGCAGAGCCCGCAGGGAAGAAAAGCGCCAAGAAAGGGTACCCGATGGAAACCTTCTCGGATGTGGCGGCGGAGATCACCCCTCGGCGCGGATGCGCCCGAGTCTCCATCGACTGAAAAGATAGTACAGCTCCCGCAGCTCCTTCTGTCAGCAGGGATCAAGAGGGCCCGCTCCTTCCGCAGCACCATGAGCCGCTGCGCCGGCCGATTTCACGCCTTTCCCTTGTCGGCTTCGGAGCCATGGGGAGGTGGTGGAGGAGGACGACGGCGTTGGTAGCGCCGGTGGCAATGGGGGGGCGGAGCGCCGCTCTCTTTGGACTTGAGAAGAAGGGGAGGAGCGGCGGTGGTTTTTGATGTGACAGCAATGGCAAGTGGGCGTTCTGCCCCTGTTTCCCCTGCTTATAAGGGGGAGAGGGGGCGGGCGTTCTGATTTTCCCATTAAAGAAAGCCCCCACGATCTCTCCCACGACGCCACGTCCGGAACGTGCCGTTCGTGGGGGACGTGGTGGGTCCGAAGCGAATAACTGCGTGGTCCGGGCCGCGTCTGCCCGTGCACTGTTTTGGGCTTGGCCCAGCAGAGCTTGGCGCCGTGTATGGCCCAGGCCCGGGGGCTCCTGTCGGTGTACTAGAGTAGGGGTACCCTAGTACCCCGAACTCGTGCACGGACAGTCGCAGCACCCCGTGGCAGGGCTGGCCTGGTAACCACCAAGGTCCTCAGCGGCTCCTTTGGAGCCATTCAAGAACAAAGTACTCAAGGCCCCGGCAAGAGGAGCTTGTCGGGAAGGCCACTCGTGGCACTAAGGAAACAAGGCCCCGACAAGAGGAGCTTGCCGGGAAGGCTTGGCGAGCGACAAGCTCCCGAACGCGACAAGGACCTTGCCGCGGCAAGGCGCTTGCCGCAGCAGGTAACCTCTCTTCATCTCCGCTCCAGCTCATCCGCCAACGTGTCGCCACGGGGCTTTCCCAGGCACGCGTGTCAATGGGTTGTGCAGCCAGCGGGGAGCAGCGATAAGCGGCGCTGACAAGCTACCATCGTGGCAAACGGAGGCGCACTTGACGGTCCCTGGTACACTGTTCAGGCGACTAGGACGGGCATTTATGACTCTTGTCCCTTGCCGTCAGAGTTAGGTATAGATCACTGTACACTGTACAGAGCGGTGTACCAACCTCTGTTTTTACTATTCTACCCTTGTCTACTTGCCACCTGTGGTGACCCCTTGTGCCTATAAAAGGAGGCCCGAGTGCAACGTAGAAAGGGTTCGGTTCGGTTCGGTTCGGCTCCGGCTCAGTTCATCCAACTCCCTAGCAAGAACACAATATAATCCACCAAGCAGCAGTAGGAGTGTTATCTCTCCGGAGAGCTCCGAAGCTGGGTAAATCTGCTCGTGTGCATCGCCTCGATCCGCTCTTTGTGCATTCTCCGTCCCCCCACCGAACCACAAGGGACTCGGTCCCATAGGTGTTCGTGGGGCACGATCAGCTTCCCCGACAGTAAGTGACCGTGAAGGGATTGACAACCCCTATTCGCGTTGGTTGCGAGGAGTTATTTGCTTTGTGTAGGTACGAGGGACTTGCGCGTGGCCTCCTACTGGATTGATACCTTGGTTCTCAAAAACTGAGGGAAATACTTACGCTACTCTGCTACATCATCCTCTCCTCTTCGGGGAAAACCAACGCAAGCTCAAGACGTAGCAAGAAGGATTTCTGGCGCCGTTGCCGGGGAGTCTATGCAATAGTCAACATACCAAGTACCCATTACAACCCCTTATCTCCCGCATTACATTATTTGCCATTTGCCTCTCGTTTTCCTCTCCCCCACTTCACCCTTGCCGTTTTATTCGCCATCGCTTTCCCGTTTGCCTTTTTCTCTCGTTCGCTTTTTGCTCGTGTGTCGGATTGCTTGCTTGTCACTATGGCTCAAGATAATACCAAATTGTGTGACTTTACCAATACCAACAATAATGATTTCCTTAGCACTCCGATTGCTCCTCTTGCCAATACTGAATCTTGTGAAATCAATGCTGCTTTATTGAATCTTGTTATGAAAGATCAATTCGCCGGCCTTCCTAGTGAAGATGCCGCTACTCATCTAAATAGCTTCGTGGATTTGTGTGATATGCAAAAGAAGAAAGATGTTGACAATGATGTTGTTAAATTGAAGCTATTTCCTTTTTCGCTTAGAGATCGTGCTAAAGCTTGGTTTTCGTCCTTGCCTAAAAATAGTATTGATTCTTGGAACAAGTGCAAGGATGCTTTTATCTCTAAGTATTTTCTTCCCGCTAAGATCATCTCTCTTAGAAACGATATTATGAATTTTAAGCAACTTGATCATGAACATGTTGCACAAGCTTGGGAGAGGATGAAATTAATGATACGTAATTGCCCTACTCATGGTTTGAACTTGTGGATGATTATACAAAAAATTTATGCCAGATTGAATTTTGCTTCTAGAAATCTTTTAGATTCGGCAGCGAGAGGCACTTTTATGGAAATCACTTTAGGAGATGCTACTAAACTCCTAGATAATATTATGGTTAATTATTCTCAATGGCACACTGAAAGATCTACTAATAAAAAAGTGCACGCGATAGAAGAAATTAATGTTTTGAGTGGAAAGATGGGTGAACTTATGAAATTATTTGCTAATAAGAGTGTTTCTTCTGATCCTAATGATATGCCTTTGTCTACTTTGATTGAGAATAATAATGAATCTATGGATGTGAATTTTGTTGGTAGGAATAATTTTGGTAACAACGCATATAGAGGAAACTTTAATCCTAGGCCTTATCCTAGTAATTCCTCTAATAATTATGGAAATTCCTACAACAATTCTTATGGAAATTTTAATAAGATGCCCTCTGAATTTGAGACTAGTGTTAAAGAGTTTATGAATTCTCAAAAGAATTTTAATGCTTTGCTTGAAGAGAAATTGCTTAAAGTTGGTGAATTGGCTAGGAACGTTGATAGAATTTCTCTTGATGTTGATTCTTTAAAGCTTAGATCTCTTCCTCCTAAGCATGATATCAATGAGTCTCTCAAAGCCATGAGAATTTCCATTGATGAGTGCAAGGAAAGAACCGCTAGGATGCGTGCTACGAAAGATGCCTTTATTAAAGCGTGTTCTTCCAATTTCCATGAAAATAAAGATGAAGATCTAAAAGTTATTGATGTGTCCCCTATCAAATCTTTGTTTTGCAATAGGAATCTTGATAATGATGAGACTGAATATGATCCACCTTTACCTAGAAGGCGTTCTAAAAATTCGGAGTTTTTAGATCTTGATGCTAAAATTGATAAAAGTGGGATTGAAGAAAGTAAAACCCTAGATGTTGCTAAACCCACTATTTTGGATTTCAAGGAATTTAATTATGAAAATTGCTCTTTAATTGATTGTATTTCCTTGTTGCAATCCGTGCTAAATTCTCTGCATGCTTATAGTCAAAATAAAGCGTTTACCAAACATATTGTTGATGCCTTGATGCAATCTTATGAGGAAAAACTTGAGTTGGAAGTCTCTATCCCTAGAAAACTTTATGATGAGTGGGAACCAACCATTAAAATTAAGATTAAGGATCATGAATTTTATGCTTTATGTGATTTGGGTGCTAGTGTTTCCACTATTCCCAAAACTTTGTGTGATTTGCTAGATTTCCGTGATTTTGATGATTGCTCTTTAAACTTGCACCTTGCGGATTCCACTATTAAGAAATCTATGGGAAGAATTAATGATGTTCTTATTGTTGCAAATAGGAATTATGTGCCCGTAGATTTTATCGTTCTTGATATATATTGCAATCCTTTATGTCCTATTATTCTTGGTAGACCTTTCCTTAGAACGATTGGTGCAATCATTGATATGAAGGAAGGGAATATTAGATTCCAATTCCCATTAAAGAAAGGCATGGAACACTTCCCTAGGAAGAAGATAAAATTACCATATGAATCTATTATGAGAGCCACTTATCGATTGCCTACCAAAGATGGCATTACCTAGATCTATTCTTGCTTTTATGCCTAGCTAGGGGCGTTGAACGATAGCGCTTGTTGGGAGGCAACCCAATTTTATTTTAGTTTTTTTTGTTTTTGTTTTTGTTTAGGAATAAATAATCCATCTACCTTCTGTTTAGATGTGGTTTTATGTTTTAATTAGTGTTTGTGCCAAGTTAAACCTATAGGATCTTCTTGGATGATAGTTATTTGATCTTGCTGTAATTTCCAGAAACTTTCTGTTCACAAAAACAATTGTTACAAATCACCAGAACGCTATAAAATAGTGATTCCAATTGATGATGATCAATAACCAAATTTCCTAGGTCATCCTATTTTGGCAGAATTTTTGGAGTTCCAGAAGTTTGCTTTAGTTACAGATTACTACAGACTGTTCTGTTTTTGACAGATTCTGTTTTTCGTGTGTTGTTTGCTTATTTTGATGAATCTATGGCTAGTAAAATAGTTTATAATCCATAGAGAAGTTGGAATACAGTAGGTTTAACACCAATATAAATAAATAATGAGTTCATTAAAGTACCTTGAAGTGGTCTTTTGTTTTCTTTCGCTAACAGAGCTCACGAGATTTTTGTTGAGTTTTGTGTTGTGAAGTTTTCAAGTTTTGGGTGAAATCTTTTGATGGATTATGGAACAAGGAGTGGCAAGATCCTAAGCTGGGGGATGCCCATGCACCCCCAAGATAATCCAAGGACACCAAAAAGTCAAAGCTTGGGGATGCCCCGGAAGGCATCCCCTCTTTCATCCACTTCCATCGGTAACTTTACTTTTGGAGCTATATTTTTATTCACTACATGATATGTGTTTTGCTTGGAGCGTCTTGTATTATTTGAGTCTTTGCTTTTTAGTTTACCACAATCATCCTTTCTGTACACACCTTTTGAGAGAGCCATACATGAATTGGAATTTGTTAGAATACTCTATGTGCTTCACTTATATTTTTTGAGCTTTATAGTTTTGCTCTAGTGCTTCGCTTATATCTTTTAGAGCACGGTGGTGGATTTGTTTTAAAGAAACTATTGATCTCTCATGCTTCACTTAGATTATTTTGAGAGTCTTAAATAGCATGGTAATTTGCTTAATAATAATATGCTAGGTATAAAAAAATAGTAAAAACTTTCTTATGAGTGTGTTGAGTACTAAGAAAAGTTTGATGCTTGATAATTGTTTTGAGATATGGAGGTGATAATATCAAATTCGTGCTAGTTGAGTAGTTGTGAATTTGATAAATGCTTGTGTTGAAGTTTGCAAGTCCCGTAGCATGCACGTATGGTAAACGTTATGTAAATTTTTTGAAACATGAGGTGTTATTTGATTGTCCTCCTTATGAGTGGCGGTTGGGGACGAGCGATGGTCTTTTCCTACTAAACTATCCCCCTAGGAGCATGCACTTAGTGCTTTGGTTTTTGATGGCTTGTAGATTTTTGCAATAAGTATGCGAGTTCTTTATGACTAATGTTGAGTCCATGGATTATACGCATTCTCACCCTTCCATCATTGCTAGCCTCTTCGGTACCGTGCATTGCCCTTTCTCACATTGGGAGTTGGTGCAAACTTCGCAGGTGCATCCAAACCCCGTGATATGATACGCTCTTTCACACATAAACCTCCTTATATCTTCCTAAAAACAGCCACCATACCTACCTATTATGGCATTTCCATAGCCATTCCAAGATATATTGCCATGCAACTTTCCACCATACCGTTCTTCATGACACATTCATCATTGTCATATTGCTTAGCATGATCATGTAGTTGGCATAGTATTTCTGGCAAAGCCACCGTTCATAATTCTTTCATACATGTCATTCTTGATTCATTGCATATCCCGGTATACCGCCGGAGGCATTCATATAGAGTCATACTTTGTTCTAGTGTCGAGTTGCAATCATTGAGTTGTAAATAAATAGAAGTGTGATGATCATCATTTTCTAGAGCATTGTCCCCCCAAAAAAAGAGAAAGTCCAAAAGAAAAAAAAAAGGGCCAAAAAAGGATAAATAAAAAGGGGCAATGTTACTATCTCTTTTTCCACACTTGTGCTTCAAAGTAGCACCATGTTCTTCATATAGCGAGTCTCATCTATTGTGCTTCAAAGTAGCACCATGTTTTTCATATAGAGTGTTTCATATTTTGTCACTTTCATATACTAGTGGGAATTTTTCATTATAGAACTTGGCTTGTATATTCCAACGATGGGCTTCCTCAAATGCCCTAGGTCTTTGTGAGCAAGCAAGTTGGATGCACACCCACTTAGTTTCTTTTGTTGAGCTTTCATACATTTATAGCTCTAGTGCATCCGTTGCATGGCAATCGCTACTCCTTGCATTAACATCAATTGATGGGCATCTCCATAGCCCGTTGATTAGCCTCGTTGATGTAAGATCTTCTCCTTTTTTATCTTCTCCACATAACCCCCATCATCATATTCTATTTCACCCATAGTGCTATGTCTATGGCTCGCGCTCATATATTGCGTGAAAGTTTATAGGTTTGAGATTACTAAAGTATGAAACAATTGCTTGGCTTTTCATCAGGGTTGTGCATGATGAGAGCCTTCTTGTGTGACGAAAATGGAGCATGACTAAACTATATGATTTTGTAGGGATGAACTTTCTTTGGCCATGTTATTTTGAGAAGACATAATTGCTTAGTTAGTATGCTTGAAGTATTATTATTTTTATGTCAATATGAACTTTTGTCTTGAATCTTTCGGATCTGAATATTCATACCACAATTAAGAAGAGTTACATTGAAATTATGCCAAGTAGCACTCCGCATCAAAATTCTCTTTTTATCATTTACCTACTCGAGGACGAGCAGGAAAACCTTGGGGATGCCTGATACGTCTCCAACGTATCTATAATTTTTGATTGCTCCATGCTATATTATCTACTGTTTTGGACCATATTGGGCTTTATTTTCCACTTTTATATTACTTTTGGGACTAACCTATTAACCGGAGGCCCAACCCAGATTTGCTGTTTTTTTTGCCTATTTCAGTGTTTGGAATATCAAACGGAGTCCAAACGGAATGAAACCTTCGGGAACGTGATTTTCTCATCAAATAAGATCCAGGAGACTTGGACCCTCGGTCAAGAAAGGAGGGAGGCGGCCATGAGGGTGGAGGGCGCCCCCTAGGGCGCGCCCCCCTGCCTCGTGGGCCCCCCGAAGCTCCACCGACGTACTCCTTCCTCCTATATATACCTACGTACCCCCAACAGATCAGATACGGAGCCAAAAACCTAATTCCACCGCCGCAACTTTCTGTATCCACGAGATCCCATCTTGGGGCCTGTTCCGGAGCTCCGCCGGAAGGGGAATCCACCATGGAGGGCTTCTACATCATCATCATAGCCTCTCCGATGAAGTGTGAGTAGTTTACTTCAGACCTTCGGGTCCATAGTTAGTAGCTAGATGGATTCTTCTCTCTTTTTGGATCTCAATACAATGTTCTCCCCCTCTCTAGTGGAGATCTATTTGATGTAATCTTCTTTTTGCGGTGTCTTTGTTGAGACCGATGAATTGTGGGTTTATGATCAAGATTATCTATGAGCAATATTTGAATCTTCTCTGAATTCTTTTATGTATGATTGGTTATCTTTGCAAGTCTCTTCGAATTATCCGTTTGGTTTGGCCAACTAGATTGGTAGTTCTTGCAATGGGAGAAGTGCTTAGCTTTGGGTTCAATCTTATGTGTCCTTTCCCGGTGTGATGAGGGGCAGCAAGGCACGATTGTATTGTTGCCATCGAGGATAACAAGATGGGGTTTTATCATATTGCATGAATTTATCCTGTACATCATGTCATCTTGCTTAAGGCGTTACTCTGTTTTCATTAACTTAATACTCTAGATGCATGCTGGATAGCGGTCGATGAGTGGAGTAATAGTAGTAGATGCAGGCAGGAGTCGGTCTACTTATCTCGGACGTGATGCTTATATACATGATCATACCTAGATACTCTCATAACTATGCTCAACTCTATCAATTGCTCAACAGTAATTCGTTCACCCACCGTAAAATACTTATGCTCTTGAGAGAAGCCACTAGTGAAATCTATGGCCCCCGGGTCTATTCTCATCATATTAATCTTCCATCACTTTATTATTGCTTTGCTTTTTTACTTTGCCTTTTATTTTACTTTGCATCTTTATACCAAAAATACCAAAAATATTATCTATCATCTCTATCAGATCTCACTCTCGTAAGTGACCGTGAAGGGATTGACAACCCCTATTCGCGTTGGTTGCGAGGAGTTATTTGCTTTGTGTAGGTACGAGGGACTTGCGCATGGCCTCCTACTGGATTGATACCTTGGTTCTCAAAAACAGAGGGAAATACTTACGCTACTCTGCTGCATCATCCTCTCCTCTTCGGGGGAAACCAACGCAAGCTCAAGACGTTGCAGAAAACACGAAAGAAAACCACACTTGGAGATCCCAACACCTAGAGCCTACGAAAACAAACTAAGGCAAGGTCAAGATGGACAAACACAAAGCACAAACTCTTCCAAGGGGGGTCGGTGGCCATAGCCACCTATGTATGAGTCAATTGGTATGGCACTGCGAAGAATTATGTTTGGGCCCATGACCAAAACTCGTCTTTAAAGCAAAAGTACCATCAACAATGGCTAATGTGAAATAGTTGATCAATTTATGCATAATGGGGGGAGGGAGAGTTCATTGAGAGAAAAACACTCCCCCTATGTCCATGCCTACATCTAAACAAGATAACAAGTTGAGTGTGGTGGGGTGTGCAAGGGTTCAAGCAACATTTCTCGAATCAATGATATTTAGCTCATGCCTTAACTCGCGAAATCTTGCTTCATACAAGGGCTTCGTGAAAATATCTGCAAGGTTATCATGAGTGTTGACGTAGTTGAGCTCGATTTCCCCTCGCCTAATGTGATCCCGGATGAAGTGGTATCGAATCTCAATATGCTTCGTCTTGAAGTGTTGCACCGAGTTGAGAGAAATCTTGATGGCACTTTCATTGTCACACCAAAGAGGCACTTTGTCACAAATGACACCGTAATCCTTTAAAGTTTGCCTCATCCTAGAATTTGTGCACAACAACTACCGGTCGCCACATACTCCGCTTCGGTGGACGAGAGAGACACACAACTTTGCTTCTTAGAAGACCAACTTACCAAAGAGCAACCAAGGAATTGGCACCCTTCGGAAGTGAACTTCCTATCCACTTTGTCTCCCGCCCAATCCGAGTCCGAATAACCTACAAGCTTGAAGTTTGCTCCTCTTGGGTACCATAAGCCAAAGTTTGGGGTATGAGCCAAGTATTGAAAGATTCG
The DNA here is from genome assembly GCA_021605205.1 of Aegilops longissima. Classification (NCBI taxonomy): domain Eukaryota; kingdom Viridiplantae; phylum Streptophyta; class Magnoliopsida; order Poales; family Poaceae; genus Aegilops; species Aegilops longissima. The sequence goes on from CM038682.1 coordinate 740,765,570, forward strand.
CTTGACCGCCACAAAGTGGCTTTCCTTATGTGCGGCTTGAAACCGTGCACAAATTCCCACACTCAACATGACATCCGGTCTAGATGCACAAAGGTAAAGCAAGGAGCCAATCATGGAGCGATATACCTTTTGACCCACCACTTTACCATTGGGATCAATGTCAAGTTGGCACTTGGTGGGCATTGGAGTGGAAGCCGGCTTGACATCACTTAGCTTGAATCTCTTGAGCATGTCTTGAGTGTATTTGGCTTGGTTGATGAAGGTTCCTTCTCTTCTTTGCTTCACTTCGAAACCAAGAAAGAACTTCAACTCTCCCATGGAAGACATCTTGAACTTTGAGGTCATGAGTGCGGCAAATTCCTCATTGAAAGCTTTGTTAGGGGAACCAAAGATAATATCATCAACATATAGTTGGCACACAAACAACTCCCCTTTGACCTTCTTAGTAAAAAGAGTGGGGTCGATTAGCCCAACTTCAAATCCACGGTCTTGTAACAACTCGGTAAGGTGGTCATACCATGCACGTGGGGCTTGTTTAAGGCCATAGAGTGCCTTATCGAGTTGATACACATGATCGGGAAAGTAGGGATCCTCGAACCCGGGGGGTTGCTTGACATATACCAACTCATTAATAGGACCATTAAGAAAAGCACTCTTCACATCCATTTGTTGCAACTTAAAGTTGTGATGGGAAGCATAAGCAATCAACAAACAAATGGATTCAAAGGCAGCAACGGAGCAAAGGTTTCACCGTAGTCGACACCCTCGACTTGGGAGTAGCCTTGTGCCACCAATCTTGCCTTGTTGCGAACGATGGTCCCATGAGCATCTTGCTTGTTCTTGAATATCCACTTGGTTCCAATGACATTGTGGTTCCTCGTTGGCCTTGGCACCAATCTCCACACCTTGTTGTACTCAAAGTTGTTGAGTTCTTCATGCATGGCATTAAGCCAATCCGGATCTTCGAGTGCTTCATATACCTTTTGGGGTTCAACACAAGAGACAAACGCGTGATGTTCACAATAGTTTGCCAATTGTCTACGAGTGCTTACCCCCTTTTGAATGCTTCCAAGCACATTTTTCATGAGATGACCCTTGGTGGAGAGCTTGGATGCAATCTTGGCGGCACGACGCTCCAATTCCTCCTCGGTGGTGAGTTGAGGAGCGGTCACTTGATCATCTTGAGCGCCGTCATGAGCTTGTTCTTGATCTTGAACTTGCTCGGAGGAGAGAACTTGACCTTGGGCATCACTTGGTGTTTCAACACCGTCTTGATCATGATCGTGCCCTTGGTCTTGTTCATGAGGTTGAGGGCCTTCACTTTGTTCTTCGGAAGCGTGTGGGCCTTGGGTTGGTGATGGCTCCACTTGAGTGGAACATTGTCATTCTCCTTCGGCCACAAGGGGTTCCTCAATGGGTAGGATAAAACCAACACCCATTCTTCTTATGGCTTGAGGAGGAATTTCATCAGCTACATCACAAGTGCCATTTTGCTCCACTTGGGAGCCGTTATTCTCATCAAACTCCACGTTACACGTCTCCTCAATAAGCCCCATGGACTTATTGAGGACACGGTAAGCATGAGATTTTGTAGCATAACCAACAAATATGCCCTCATAAGCTCTAGCCTCAAATTTAGACAACCGAACACCCTTTTTTAGAATGAAACACTTACACCCGAACACCCGGAAGTACTTGAGGTTGGGCTTGTTACCGGTGAGTATCTCATACGGAGTCTTGTTCAAGCCTTTGCGGAGATAGAGACGATTTGAAGCATGACACGCGGTGTTGATGGCTTCGGCCCAAAAGTTGTATGGAGACTTGAACTCCGCCATCATGGTCCTTGCCGCATCCATCAACGTCCGGTTCTTCCTCTCCGCAACACCGTTTTGTTGAGGGGTGTAAGGTGTGGAATATTGATGCTTGATCCCCTCATCACTAAGAAACTCATCCAAGGTGTAGTTCTTGAACTCGGTGCCATTGTCACTTCTTATTGTCAAGATCTTTGCATTGTGTTGACGTTGGGCTTCATTTGCAAAGTCAATGACGATTTGTTGGGTCTCGCTCTTCCTCTTGAAGAAATACACCCAAGTGTATCTTGAATAGTCATCCGCAATCACCAAGCAATACTTTCTACCCCCAAGACTATCAAAGTATGGAGGCCCAAAGAGATCCAAGTGAAGGAGCTCCAAAGGCCTCTTCGAGTAGATGATAGTCGTGGGAGGGTGAGCCTTTTCATGAAGCTTTCCTTCGATACACGCACTGCAAGCACAATCTTTAGCAAAACTAACATTTGTTAGTCCACGGACATGGTCCCCCTTGAGAAGACTTTGCAAAGATCTCATATTGACATGGGCTAAACGGCGATGCCAAAGCCATCCCACGTCAACTTTAGCCATTAGGCATGTCGCGGTCTTAGTGGGTCGCTCCGAAAAGTTAACCACATATAGACCGTTCTCGACATGCCCAACAAAGGCTACTTTAAGAGTCTTGCTCCACAAGAGGGCCACGGTATCAATATCAAAGAAAGTGGCAAAGCCCATGATTGCAAGTTGACGAACGGAAAGTAAATTGTATGCAAGGGACTCAACAAGCATGACCTTCTCGATCGTGAGATCATGAGAAATGACAACCTTGCCGAGTCCCAATACCTTAGAAGACGAGGCATCACCCCACTCGACATTGGTGGGCATAGATGTAATCTTGTGCACTTCCACCACCAAGTCCTTGCTTCCGGTCATATGATTTGTAGCTCCACTATCGAGCAACCATGATCCCCTACCAGAAGCAAACACCTACAAGAGATCAATGCTTGGTTTTAGGTACCCATTTTGTAATGCGTACTTTGATGTTAGTAACAAGGGTCTTAGGAACCCAAATAGACCATTCAATATACTCATGAGGAGAACAACAAATTTGGCATAAACATGCCCATCACTAGCACGACACAAAACATAAGAAGGGTTAAAGTCGCCGGCTTTGTTGGAAGGGGTGGCATTGCCGTTCTTGACACCGCCACCCTTCACATTATTCTTCTTCTCCTTGGAAGCACCCTCTCCCTCCTTCACAAAGGTTTGCTTGAGAGAGGGAGGTCATTTGGTCTTGTCATTCTTCTTCTTGTTCTTGGGCATGGGTGCGAACCCAATCCCTTCCTTGCCCACAACTTCCTTTTGATTGCTCAAAAGATCGTTGAGGTTCTTCTCACCTTGAATGCACGACACAAGGCCTTTCTCAAGTTGCTCCTTCAACTTAGCATTCCCCTCAACGAGATGCACATGCTCACAACAAGGGTTAGTAGCATTTGCATTATCAATTAACACCATATGAGGAAAGGTGGCTTTCTCCTTGGTTAGCTTTACTTGAAGTTGATCATGAGATTCCTTGAGGCTAGCATGAGCACCCTTCAAGACTTTGTGAGCCTTGTCGAGAATGTCAAACTCCTCTTTGAGTCTAACAAGATCAACCCCAAGCTTGACCTTCTCAAAGTTTAGCACACGAGAAACAACAAGATCATGATCAAGATCTTTCTTTAACTTATCATGATCATCGTTGTGTGACTCCTCAAGAGCCAAATGAAGACCACACTCTTCCTCAAGAGCATTGGAAAGATCGGAAATCTCATCGGCATAGTCACGACTATGCCCCTCCATCTTAGAGATGGTATCTTCGTGAGCCTCGATCATGTCATTGGCTTCACCAAGTTGTTCCAAGAGAGCAACGAAGTGCTTCTTGGATTTACCCTTGAGTTTAACCATAAAGGTCTGAAACTCATTCTCCTCCACATTTGTTCCCTCATGTTCATCAATGCCATCCGTCAAAGAAGGATGATTAATGATGGTAGTTTTGATGTTGGGGGTTACCTTGTTGGTGGCTTTAGCCATGAGGCACTTGGCGGTGATGCTCTCATTGGGTGAGTCAAAGAGAGACACCCGTGGAATCGTCGTAATGGCGACGGAAGCCATGGCAATCGACTCACCATCTTCATCATCATTATCATCCTCATTGTACTCTTCTTGTACCACCAATGCCTTGGGAGGAGTCTTCTTGGTGAAGTTGGTCTTGTTGGGAAAGACTTGGCCTTGTCCTTTCGGATGAGCTTGCCACCATTGTCTTCCCTCTTCTCATAAGGGCACTCCGCAACAAAGTGGCTCACATTGCCACAATTAAAGCAAGTCCTCACTCATTGCTTGCCCTTTGCGCCACTTGAATTGTTCTTGTTGAAGTTGGGCCTTGAGTTCTTCTTGCTCCAAAATTTCCTTGAAGCAAGAGCCATGTGTTCATGATAGGCATACTTCGTATCTTTGAGGTTGTTCTCCTCTTCTTCCTCTTCTTCCTCTTCCTCCATACTAACCTTGGCCTTTAGTGCAAGGTTGGGCTTCTTTACTCTTTGAGAGCGAAGTACCGCATTGTCGGCGGTCTTGTCCAAGATGCTCATAGCAACAAACTCATCCAACACTTCACTTGAGGATAAGGTGTGGAAGTCCGGCCTTTGACGAATGACGAAGGACATGGCTTTGTGGTAGGACATCATTGCCTTGAGGAATTTGAGCTTGATCCAATTGTCATCCGTGTCCTTACTTCCATGATCTCGGAGAGAGACCGCGAGTTTGGTTACCCTCCGATAAAGCTCACGAGGTTCTTCATCTTCTTTCATTGCAAACTCATCGGCTTCATCTTGCACAACTTCATAGTTGGAGCGTTGAATGCTTGCGCTTCCCCGATAGAGGGAAACCACTTGGTGCCAAGCATCTTTGGCCATGGAGTAGGGCTGGAGATGAGGAAGATCTTCGGGTGGGATTGCTTCTTGGATGATGCAGAGAGCATTCTCATTGAATTGATTATCCACGGCTTCTCTAGGAGTGAAGTTGCTTCGGTCATGCGGATAGAAACCTTCTTCAATGATTCTCCAAAGGTTAGTGTTCACATGATTTAAATGACGCTTAAAACGATAGACCCAAGAATCAAATTCCACATTCTTCTCAATCTTAGGGGCCGGGCCGGCATGATTCAAATGAGTGGAAGGAAGCGGTCCACCATAGACAAGTGGGGGTTCCACATGGGCAAAGATGCCGGTGCCATTTTTACCAGTAGAAGAAGGAGCTTTCTCTCTAGTAGCTTCCCCCTTGTCGGAGGTAGCATCCGTCACCTTGTTAGCGGGATCACCCACTTTCAACGGTGCGGTGAAAAGTTTAAGCCCTTTTATGAATTTATTAAACATGCTTTCGACCTCGGTCGTCATGGAGGTTTTCAATGTGTCCAACACCACATTGAATTCCTCACGAGAGACCGCGGTTCCCCCATCTCCCATAGACGAGACCGGATTCGCACCGGAGTGCTCCTCCACACCGTCTACAACGTCAACCATACTCTTCGGACGGTAAAGTCCTTAATAAAGAGACGAGGCTCTGGTACTAATTGAAAGGATCGATATAGTTGACTAGAAGGGGGGGGGGGGTGAATAGGCAACTAACAATTTTTAGCTTTTCTTTACCAAATTTAAACTTTGCATCAAAGTAGGTTGTCTAGATATGCAACTAGGTGGGCAACCTATATGATGCAACAACAATAAGCACAAGAAAGCAAGGTAAATAACACAAATAAGCTTGCACAAGTAAAGGGATGAAATAACCAAGAGTGGAGCCGGTGAAGACGAGGATGTGTTACCGAAGTTCCTTCCCTTTGAGGAGAAGTACGTCTCCGTTGGAGCGGTGTGGAGGCACAATGCTCCCCAAGAAGCCACTAGGGCCACCGTATTCTCCTCACGCCCTCACACAATGCGAGATGCTGTGATTCCACTATTGGTGCCCTTGGAGGCGGCAACCGGACCTTTACAAACAAGGTTGGGGGCTCTCTCCACAACTTAATTGGAGGCTCCCAACGAAACCGCAGAGCTTCACCACAATGGAATGTGGCTCCAAGGTGACCTCAACCGTCTAGGTGCTTAAACACCCAAGAGTAACAAAATCCACACAAGAAAGTATGGGGGAAGCAAATATCCTTTGGTGGAAGTGTAGATCTAGGTCTCATCCTTCAATCCCTAGCAAATCAACAAGTTTGAGTGGCTAGAGAGAGAGATCGGGCAAGAGAGCTTGAGTAGCATTAATGGTGGAGTGAAAGAGGTAAGAGGTAAGTGTACGTGAGAAGATTCCCCCAACTCTTTCAAATGTGGATTCCCTCTTGATAGTACGGGTTCCCTACGACCAAAGAGATAAAAAGCGTAGAAAACTCCGTCTTCGATCTTTTCCTTCCAGAGAGAATAGCTATTCGATGAAAGCCTAACCATCGAGAACCTGAAGCATTTAGCACAAGATTAGACCAACAAAGGGTTGTCATCATCATCCAGGCCAGGTGGCAGCCAATCACTCACCAGGCACTTCCAGGATGCTCAAGGGGTGGCGAGCCGAGAGGAAGAAGGCACTTACGTTGGGGAAGGCGGTAGGGAGAAAGACATGTAAAGCGGTTTTTAGAGCACCGATTTTTGGTTAAAATTTTCCAAGATCACCACACATGTCATTTCATTACATAAGTTTCCACGCAAGGACTCCCTCCGTTCCTAAATATAAGTCGTTTTAGAGATTTTAATAAAAATCACATACGGATGTATATAGACATATTTTAGAGTGTAGATTCACTCATTTTGCTCTGTATGTAGTCCGCATTGGAATCTCTAAAAGACTTATATTTAGGAACGGAGGGAGTAGAAAACACGAACATTTTGTCTAAAAATTCGGATTTTCTATCATTTACTTTCCTTCGCTATTTTTTTTTTTTTTGATTTTGCTGTTCTTGCAGAGCGTATGAGCCTGAGCTCCGTTTGAATATCCGGTGTTGAGTCCTTTCCATTGATTTTTTGTTGTTTGAAGTTGTGAAAAAATTCAGGGTACAACATAATCGGTACCTAAATTAAAGCTCCGCTTTAATTCAGCCTTTTGCATGGGTATATGGACGAACTTTATAAACAGAGTCCAAGCAAACAGAAATGGACCATTATGTACAAAAGGATGCAGATCAATAACTATATTTATTTTCCAAAACAGAAAGAAAATCTGGAAACTTGATTGCCGAGAAGCAAACCGAACTAACAATATGTACAAAGGAGACTCCAAGTCTGCAACCTTGTCTGGGCAGTGGGCACTTTTTTCTTTTTCTTTTGAATTGTTTGGATTGCTTACCACATGTTTCATGTGATTGGGCACTGTTTAACTAACACCTAAATTCAATCAATTGGAGAACATTATTGTTTTATCTCAACCGGTGATGAGTTTGCTGGGATGACCACAGGATCACTTCTCATCCTTGCCGGTGTAGAAGTGGCGAAACGCACATGAGAAGTCCTTGAATTCACAGCCCTCGTCGCATAACTTCCGATAACTGCAGAAACTAGTGATTAGTCATGCAGCAAAATAAGAGGTGGAATGTAAGGTTTTCTGTAACTTTTTTTGCTCTTGTTAATAATCTTACATCTCAAGTGCTTCAGAACCTATGGGACATTTGAAGCCAACTCCAGATGCAGAAGCCATGGCCAAATCCAAATCTTTAGCCTGCAGAGGAATGCAGATGATGAAGTGTGAGCTCTGTCTAATATGATGATCATATGCACTTAGTTTACATTGTTTCGTTCTTCCTTTGCTAAGGGAAACATGTGCCACACATGTTGATGTGATTACAAGATTTCAGACTAATGTTGTTTTACCAAGCAATACACTTATATTCGACAATCAGAACATTTTGCGTCCCGTGAATCATACCATTAATTTAGAGGTGAAACCACCATCATAATTCCTCGACGATGGCACGCCCGCCATTACTCCAGGAACTGGGTTATATGTGTCGCTGTTGAATTAGCCCCAGAAGGAGCAAACAAAGTTATAAACTTCAGATGGTTCAAATTATAAGGTGCTTGAGGTGGAAATTTTCAGTTGTAAAAACTTAAGATGAGAATGTAATTTTCTATGGCTCATTACACATTTACACCTTAATAAAAATTATGCTCCATCACCACAATGTAATGTTTGGAGTAGCAAACCCCGCATTACTGCACCTCAAACAACAATAGGATAAGTGAGGAGACGATACCTACTCCAGCAGCGGGCACTAGAGCAATTGAATATATCTGTGAGAGTGCTTGCTTTGATCCCAAGATTTTGACCAAGAGCAAAGGCCTCAGAGACTCCAAGCATGCTGATAGCCATGGCCATATTGTTACAGATCTTTGCAGCCTTAAAAGTACATGTCAAAAGTGAGTTTGAATCATCTGTGCATGAAAAAATATACTCCCTCCGTTCCAAAATTATTGTCGTGGTTTTAGTACTTCAAACTAAAACCACGACAATAATTTTGGAACGGAGGGAGTACAAAGAAATCTCAATGAAGAGCTGGAGTAAATCAAACTTACCGAGCCATTTCCAGCCCCGCCGCAGTAGATCAGCTTTTTGCCCATTGCGAGAAGTAACGGCTTTGCTGCTATGTATGTTTCTTCTAAACCACCCACCTATATATCATTCCTTTGCACCAAAGTAAGACACAAGCCCTTTTATGTAATACTAGTTTTTCCCCAACAAAGTCTCTGTATTTCCTGGTGGTAACAGTAAGTTCTGGGAAGCAAGGAATGGTACCATGAAAGTCAGTGTCCCAGCTTCTGCGGCAGGAACACCTCCAGAGACAGGAGCATCCAGCATCATCGGTTTTTCGGCGTAACCTGAAGTACAGAAGAGGCACACATCCATAATTCAAATGTGCAGATACATTTCTAGTATTAAGTGTTGCCGGGGACAGATAAAAATAAAGTGAAGACTGTTGATTGTTTCATCTTTTCCAGGTGTACAGTGAAGTATTCAGATTTTTCAAGTGCTAATTTCAAATGGTGGTTCTGTATGATAGCAGATCATAACCTTTCTTTTCAATTAAACTGCATCTTGACATGTCCGTAGATATCTTTCTTGATGTCTGAGGATCAACTGTAGATGAATCTATGTATAACCACGGTCCAAGGCGCCCCCCATTACCTAGCAAGCCGTTCTGTCCACTGTATACATCTAGGACCTGAAAAGAGCCTGGTAGCACTAAGCATTTGATCTGGTAAAGGAGTCCGGTATAACTCAAGTTACAGCTAGTGCTTGTGAGTCACCACCTTCTCATAAAGAAAACTAAACCAACTTACATGTGCAGAGGAAGGTAGCATGGTGATTATGACATCGCTCGACTCGGACACTTCAAGCGGCGACCGTTTCGTTGGAATTCCATCATCCGAGAACTTCTTCATGGCATCCTCATTTCTGAACATTATAGATTCAGTGTTTGTTGGATGGTCTAACAACAGCTTTAACACTACCACAGAACTGCGTGTTAGATTAAGCTATGTGCCTTTTTACGTGTATAATTAGTAAGCAAACCAATTTTGAACAGTGAATAAATGGATGAACATTTGAACCACAAAAAAAGTGGAAGTTGGCAAGAAGGGCTCACTCACATATCATGAACTGACACTCTGTATCCAGCCCTCACCAGGTTCCTTGCCATGTGGGAGCCCATGTTCCCAAGCCCTATGAATCCAACGCTCTGCAAAGCATGTCAACACCTCATAATCATAAACAAAGGAAGCAATATACACTGTATGTGCCTGTCCTAAATCAGAAGGATGCATTGACCAAAGATCAAAGCTCCTTCCAAATTTATTTATTTCAACTAAGCTCTGCTCGACTCAAGTTTCAGGGGATGCAAGCAGGGAGGAAGTGGTTAAGCACTCGGATGTGGACACCGCAGGCAAGAACGCGAGATGAACATAAATCATGAGAGGAAAGAAACCTCCATGTGGGGTGGAGGTGGAAGCGCAGGAGCAGAAGAGAAGCCCCGGGCGCGGAGGCGGCTCTCCCATCCCCATCTCTGCTGCAGCTTGGAACCAAGCCTCCTCCATCCAACACCACCCATGTTTGCTGCTGCTGCTGCTGCTGCTGCTGCTATCGGGTATCAGTCGAGCGCTGAATCAGGACTGTTCGCTGCAGGAAACAGAGAGCGGATAACATCAGTCAGGTTCGATGGATCCGCGCGTCGTCAGAAAGGGGAACGATGATCCAAGCGAGGCGCGGCACCGGACTCACTCACTCTGTCAGCCCGGGATTCGGCGAGCGACACGGCGGAAGCGCGGGTCACTCACCTAATCTCGCGACTGGGACGGAAGAAGAAGAGGATGAAGAAGTGGGAGCTTGCCTTCACCAGTGGGTGGGTGGAGAGAGGAGGGGACGAGCCGTGCAGCAGGTGGGAAGGGGTTCGTTCCGGAGTGGCGTGGCGTGCATATCGCTTCGCCGGCGCCGAGTCATCGGTCATCACGCTCTCTCACACGCACAAGGCTCGCACGCCAAGAGAGATCACGTTTAGGTATGCAGACGAACAGTAACAAAAACATTTTTTTTATGAAACAAACTGATTTATTCGTGCATGTCTGTGTCAAAAGCATGCTTGGCAAGAGCAGTTGTGTCACGCTAGTAAAAGGAAAATCAGCGGTTCAAAGTGCCAAAATTTTAGCGCTAAACCAATTTTATCAGAGGTCAAATTATTTGGACCCCGAAACACTTACGGATAACATTCAGAGATGAACAGGTACATGTCTAAGCTTTTTGGGACAACCTATTTGTCTGATATATTAGCTATTAGAAAATAAACTATGCCCGTCCATTTTCTGGGTTGTTGGATCTTCATCCAACGGCCACAATCGCGCCTCATGTTGTTCTTCTTCCAACCAACGCCGACCTAACTGCCTACTCTCACCTCCCGCGGCCGAGGTGTTACCACGCTCACCACGCCGCGCTCGTCCTCCCCTGAATCACTCCTCATGCCATCCCTCCCCTCACACACATCCTGGGACGTCTCCCCAGCTTCGGGTCGTTCCCGTTCAAGCCCTGGCCATTGTCCCCGTGCTTTGCTGAGTGTCGGATGCTTCAGGTTCAGCTCTAACGCTCAATTCGACAGACGCAAGTTCTACTTTCAAGTGTCTAATATATAGCAAATGCAAAATTTTCATTTTTTTTACAATTCCAAGAACATCTTTTATGCGCAAGATTAAAACTCCACATAACTGAATATATCTGCATCACCTTTCACTAAATAGTACTTAAGTCTTTTTAGAGATTCTAATATGACTACATACGGAGCAACATGTATGAATCTACACTTTAAACTACATCTATATACGTTTGTATGTAGTTCATATTGAAATCTTAAAAATACTTATATTTAGGAACGGAGGCTCTACTGGAAGAGAACCACTACAGTGGCCACCCAAAGCACACTATTGAGCCACCTAAATAAATTTATTTATTTTCGAATTGATAGCATGCAAGCATCGAAATGATGGCATCGCCCGACACTTTGCATGCCAAACAGATTACTAGCACGTTTATCACTACTTAGTCCTGACCATCGGCGCCGGTTGAATCGGCTGCATCACTGCCCATGAACCGGCCGACGACTCCCACGACCTCGCCGCTGCTCTCCGACCACGGGTCCCTGGAGAAGAAGCCGTGCTCCTTGCCCGCGAACACGGCGAGCTCCACGTCGTTCCCCACGGCCTTCATCCGCTCCACGTAGCGGACCTGGTTGTCCTTCAGCATGTCGTCGCCGCCCACGACGACGAGCACGCGGCCGCCGACGGGTCCCAGGCCCGAGCTGTTCGGCCCGAGCGGGTTCATCAGCGGGTAGTCCTTGTTGGCGCCGGCCGGCAGGGCGAGCCGGTTGTACCGCTCGGCCACGTCCCGGCTCAGGAACGCGCTGCCCCGCGAGCCCAGCTCGGACTGCGTCGGCGCCTCCGAGGTGAACGCCGGCATGACGAGGACGTACCCGGCTGTCTTCACGGGGCCGAGCCCCGCCGCGCCGAACCGGGCGGCCATGTGGTGCGCGATGTTGGCGCCGGCGGAGTCGCCCGACACGAAGAGCCTGCCCGGGTCGGCGCCGGAGTCGGCGAGCCAGGCTTGGACGTCCCCGTCAGACCCAGATCCGTCAGCAGGCCCGGGGGCGAGGCGGTCGCGGAGCCAGGCGAGGGCGGCGGCGGCGTCCTCGTGTGCCGCCGGGAGGCGGTGCTCGGGCGCGAGGCGGTAGTCGAAGGAGAGCACGAGGGCGGGGAGCTCGTGGGCGAAGCGGAGGCAGCAGGCGTGCACGGAGGGCCAGGCGCGGCTGCCAATGCAGAAGCCGCCGCCGTGGAAGTAGGCCAGCACCGGCAGCCTCCGCCGCGCCTTCCCTTCCCCTTCCCGGCGCGCCGGCCTGTACATGCGCACGCCGAGGCCGTGGGCCGGGTGGTACACGGCGTCCCTCCACTCGACGCGCCCGTCGTCGCGGTCCTCCACCGTGTACGGCGCCGCGGCGGAGCGCACGGTCGTCCCGTCGCTGAGCACCTGCAGCACGCCGCGGCAGTCCTCCACGACGTGCGGCGCCTCCGTGCCGCCGGCCATCGCTTCCCCGCCGGACGCGCGCGTCGACGTGGAGAAGCTGCTGCTGGCTAGCCGACTCGATTTGACTTGGCCGGGCCGATCTGTTAGGCAGTTTGTTAGCGCACCAGGCCCGGGCCCACAGTGATGCCACATGTGCAGCCCGCACAGGGCCCACGATTTTGGGGGGCCCCAAAAAATATATATAGGCATATAGTTGTATTAAAAAAACCGACTAGACGTCGTGGCTCGTGGGCGCCTCGGAATATCCTATTTGACGCATTCTGCGTCAAAGTGTCGAGGCGCGGCGCGGCACACCCCCTTGACTCGAATTGGGCCGGCCTTTTTACATCTCTTCGCTGCCCCCTTCCTCGTGCGACTCGCTCGTTCCTCCACAGATAAGCTTTCCTCTCTCGTGCGGCGATCCCCTTTTCCTCCCTCGTGCGACAGATCCTACTCCGGCGATCCTACTCCGGCAAGAGACCGTCGCCCTTGTAAGCAGCCGTCGGGCCTCTCTCCCCCTGATTCGTGCGCGACATCGCATCAGATGTGGCTGACGTATAGTCGCCATGGATGTTTACTTGCAGGTGGCCAGCGTCTCCATCGTCGGCGTCCGCGTTGTCTAGGGCTCCGTCAAGCTCGGCGTCGTCTAGGGTTCCGGCAAGCCCGGCGTCGTCTAGGGTTCCGCCAAGCTCGGCGTCGTCTAGGTCCTCGTCAAGCTCGGCATCCACAAGGTAACGGCCCCAATTCCCCCGCTATGTTCCTTCCTCTCTGTGTGGTACCGCAAGATCGAGGCTATTTAGTTGTGTTAGTGTCTTTTCCAGTGTTGCTACGGTTTGCCGAATGTGGTCTTGTACATGGCAGTTCTGATTTGGTGAATCTGAGTCTAGACTAGGGGGTTGCCTTCACAGATTGGATTTCAAGGCATGATGCAGCATGATGATGATAGGGGGTTTATGTGTTCATGTGCTTCTGCCTTGGGATTTTGTGTGTTTCTGTTGATGATGATATGGGGTTTGTGTAGCATGATGGAGAAGTTCTTATCTCCTGTTTTATATGTTCTCTTAGTTTCTGTAATGTGTAGCAGCATCATGGACTAGTTCAGTTGACTTGTTAGGATGTATTTTCCCGAGAAGCAAGGACCTATCAACATGTTAACCAACTAAAATTACTTAAATTTTTGTGTGCTGGTTCGATCAGTAGTAGTGGTCTGCTCTGTTTCGTGTTGTCAGTGCAGCTTCTTCTGTTTTGTTGTTAATTAAGAAAAACCAATTGCTGGACTAGCCACTAGGGGCAAAAGTAGCAATCAACATGCACTTGTGTAGATGTGGCGGATGCTTCCGGATCCAGGGTCCTGGCAAGTTCGCATCATTCTCTTCTCTGAGTTTAAGGGTTTCAGCACCAACCCAGCAAGTGGATGCACAAACAGTAGCTGCTTGTTGTTTAATCTGAAGCTTATATCTCATTTTTGTTAATCTGATGCTTACTATAGTAGCTAATTTTCTTGTGCCCTTTTTGTTTTGCCTAAGAGTGATGCTATAAGGAAATGACTAGGGAATAGATAATGCGAATAATGCATTCCCAGGAAGAGAGTGCTAGCTGTTTCAAGATCGATGAACTTTTCACATCATTTTTATAGATGATACCTGCTAATTCACTGTTCTATTTTTTTCTTGAAGGAAAACCACTCTTCTTTCTTAATTACAATATACCATAAATAATATTTGTTCTCCTCGGTAGCTTAGAAATAAATGGTTCAACAAACATTAGCCATTATTTAGTTCTTGAAATCAGCCAACAAAATTAATAGTAGTTCTGAAATTCTGTACGTCGACTCTCATTTCTGTTTGGTGCTTATCCTTGTGTAGACATGTTGTATAAAAGTCGAGAAAGCATTTTTTCTGATGGACTGGTGTTAGCTCTTGTGATATTTGTTGTAGGTTACAACTAGCAGGTATACTTGGATGCTCTTTTTCATGTAGATATGTGTGCACTGGCGTTATTTGTAGCACTTCAGAACTAGTACATGTACCTTGACCTTTTCTTACATGATGGATAACCTTTGTGTGCTACTCTTTTCGCATATGTATTGTTCAGTTGCTTATCACATTCACAATTTGTAAACGATGTATTCCACAAACATTATTTTAGGGAACATTATTGAAGGAACATTTTCGGAGGAACATTACTTAGGAACATTATTTATTCTGAAGAACAGTTTTGACTTCACAGAATATTTTAAATTTTGCATAGTTATTTGGGGACATTCATCGGGAACATTATTTGAGGAACATTACTCTGGGAACATTATTTAGCTAACATTATTAAGGGAACATTTTTCTAAGAAACATTGTTGGCTCCAGCGAACATTAATTAATTTTGTTTGAAAATAATGTTCTCAGGAAAAGTTGCAACCTGCAACTTCTTTAGGCTTTTACCAACATTATTCTTCGTTTTATGGGAACATTTTGCAAGGAATTTTTTTACTCTAGGGAACGTTATTTTATTTGTAGAACATTTTAGAGTTTAGAGATAGTTTTTTAAATATACCTAGAACATCTTCCACGGGACATTATTTAGGGAACATTTTTCAAGGGACATTTATGAGGGAACATTATGTACGGAACATTATTCAGGGAACGTTATTTAGGTAACATTATCAAAGGAACCTTTTGAAAGGAAAAGTTGTTGACTCTAGGGAACATTATTTATTTTGAAGAACATTTTCTGACTTCAAAGAATATTTTCAAAATATATGTAGTACATTTTCCAGGGAACATTATTCAAGGAACATTTTCCAAGGGACATTTATGAGGGAACATTATTTAGGGAACATTATTTTATAAACATTTTCCCACGAACATTATTGTGGGAACATTATTCAGGTAACATTATGAAGGGAACATTTTTGCAGCTAACTTGAACAAGTGAAATATTTTCGAAGTAACATTGTTTATAGAACTTTTTTTCCAGCTAACATTATTGAGGGGAACATTAATTATGCAACCTTTATTCAGGGAACATTTTGCACGGAAAATTTGTTGACTCCACAGAACATTATTTAACTCGAAGAACATTTTACAGATATCATTAAAGAACATTTTGTTTAATTGTTCGTACCAAACAAAATGCATGCACCTGCCCGGAGCAAAGAAAAATAACAAAAAAGAAAGAGGGCAATGAACCATGTCCCCTATGACCTCATTCATACGGAACATTTTTTTTGTAAGAAGTGCTCTTATAGATTATTCATTTTGACAGAGCTTAGACTAACAGTTTGTTCCTTTCTAAAACTATGTAGGTCAAAATGCTTGTATTCAAGGAAAAACAATGGATATTGATTGTTGCTAAATTCAGAGCCAAATTGTTTGATATTATTAATCCGTACTACAGTGGTGATACATTTCTACCGACAGTTAGGTCAGTAATTTACAACTTCAAGGCTTTGTTCGCTGCCACATACGGAAATACTAATTCTTTTAACATAGGAAATTTTGAGTCAACATTTGTACCAGCTCCCAAGGTCAATTTCAGGCGCCTTTTTTGAATGGAACTCTCCCCTGTACTTATAACCCTGATAAGCAACTTTTGTGCTCTATCTCCACAAATAACAGTTACAAAGAATTTAAAATTCACCAAATGTTCCATCACTACTTTTTTTACAGGTATGACTCAGGGATTTTCCTTCTTCAATATTTGAGCAACTACAGAGGTCTCAGAATGGAGGGTTTCCCTAATGCAAGTACCACCACAATTACTCCATTGAAAGCACTTTTTTTCCCTTCTTTGTGATTCTTCGGTACATAACAGAAATTAAATTGCATTTTATTTTAAAAATTGAAGGACGATATATAAGCTCAACGTGAGAAATACCATTTTGAGATTGTCACTTGCAAGGACAATGAAATTCAGCTGCCATTCGTAACTTCTTTCCTGCAGAAACATGTAAATTCTCTAGTTCTTTCCTCCTTACACCATGTTCTTTGTAGTCAATAGTGCAATTAATTTCATGTAATCACATTTCTGTTTCAACTGGGTTTCCGCATATTCAAGTGAAGCTTTGAAGGCCAATCATTTTTCGTCCTGCATATGAACTCATCTTAGGTAACTTAATGATCTGCAGATTCTCTCACTAAATAATAGTGCATACTGTAACACTTTTCACCCAAAGAGTCCCATTTGAGGAATGTTTGGGCCTGTTTTCTTCTTGGAAGGATCATGTATAACCATATTCCATTTTTTTCCAACCTTTTACTATCCAAATTTTTTTGTACCTATTCCCAACTAACTTATTTCCCTGTTTATTCTGAAGGGTCTCATCACTATTATTTATTGTCAACTTCAAGGGAAATTGCAGTGCAAGAATTTTTTTGAACTGAAAGGAATTCTTCCATGAGGGAAATGTTTCCTTAATGATAGAGTTCTATGTTTTTATTATGGTGCCCAGTGATACTTTCTTGCATTACTTTCAGTTGCAAAGAAGATTCAAAACTGCAGAATTAGTTTGTAAAGAAGCTCTAAGCATAATTACTGTTTTTAAATGTTTCTTCGACCTTTCAGTACTGTTATTTAACAAGCATAATTACTGTTTTTAAATGTTTCTTTACTTCAGCTATATTCTTTTGTACAATTCACTGTTTTAGAACTAGCAGAATTATTGTTCTTTATACACGCTTCCAATTTACAGTTTTTTAGTTCACACGAAGAAACCACAGATACAGTAGGAATCAATTCTCTGTTTTAGAACCAGCAGAATTACTGTTCTTTATACACGCTTCCAATTTGCTGTTTTCTTAGTTCACACGAAGAAACAGCAGAAACAGTACAAACTTTCTTTAGGTCACACACATGAAAAAAAAAACAACTGAAACAGACGAAACGGTATGAAACAGTGCGAAACAGTCATCCTCCAACGGTAGAAACAGTTCAAACAGTCATCCGTCTGAGAAACAGTTCAACGCGCAGCGCGGCCCAGTTAGCCCGCCAACGAAGTGCCTTCTGCGAAGCTACAGCTAGTTGACGCAGAATGCGTCACATAGGACCTCTCGGGCGTCTCGATCGATCTGGCCACCGCGCCGTGGGCGCCTGGGCTAGTGGGCCTCTAGGCAAGTTGCCTTGAGCGACCTGGGCCAGTGGGCCTGTAGGCCAGGTGCGCAGGTCATCGATCGGCTCTGGTGCTCAGCCGTCGATTGATCGAATCGATCAGCCGATGTAAAAAAAAGACGGGGTCGCTATTCCCTAAACGTCGTCTCCGTCTCCTGGTCTTCGTCTGCTCCCAATTTTTTGTCGAAAAAGACCACCTGCCAAACAAAATTGCTAGAAAAGTCCTTTCTTAGACAAATTGGCAAAAAAGACCACTCGTCCGTGGCGGCAGGCGTGCCAAGCGACACGTGGGACATGCCGCCACGGGGCGAGGCGACAGCCCCTGCCGCCACGGCGCCAGGCGGCAGGCTGCAAATAATAGGAATCGACGAGCCGCGACGTAACGGGCTGGCGTGATGGGCCCTGCCGGCTGGCGGCAGCACTGTATGTGGTGGGCCCGGCGGCGTCGCGCAAAGGCGGCAGGCTTGCACTGCACCGGAATCGTCCAGGAGCCAGGCGGCATGTACGTCCCTGCGCATTATTAATTGATCCCATGCTAAAGAAGAAAAAAATATTACTATTGGTCATCATTTGACTAGCTTGCTCGGGTCAAGATTAATACTAGCACCGTGCATGAAGTTTGTGTGAAAGCTGGCTTGTCTGAGTCTTGACTAGCTTGCTCAATCGGGTCAAGGTTCAATAGCTCAGTGCACTATGCTTGCCGTGCCATACGCGAGGCGGGCTGGCGCGCAGCAGTGCACAGCCTGTCGCCTGGGCGCGAGGCGGCAAGGCCCACCACGTACAGAGTTGCCGCCAGCCAGTGAGGCGGCGGGGCCCACCACGCCAGCCCGTTCCGTCGCGGCTCGTGGATGCCCCTTACTTGCAGCTTGCCGCCTGGCGCCGTGGCGGCAGGCGCTGCCACTCGCCCTGGGCGCGACGTGCGCGTGTTTTTAATACCGCCGCCATGACAGACGAGGATCTTTTTGCCAATTTGTTTTAAAGGGGGTCTTTTCTAGTAATTTTGTTTGGTAGGTGGTTTTTTTGGACAAAAAATCTCTGCTCCCTTCTCGATCGATCTGGTGCTCGCGGCTCGCCGAAACTTCTTCACATTGAAATCTGGAGTATGTAGACGTGATCGCACTATCACGGCTTTGGTAAGAAAAGATTATCTCGTCGTCTTCGTCGTTCGCATCTGATCACTTCATCTGTTCATCAGATCAATCCCGCGATCCGATTTAGGCCGCCACCGAGACTCGTCGTCTCGTCGGATCGATCCCAGTTCATCCGTGCAGGACCCAAAACTAGGTGAGTTAGACAGTTCGTCTAAGTGCCAAACATTGGACGCATGATCTCCAATTGATATATGCTATTGTATAATTTCAATTTCACTATATTCATCTTTTTAATCTTGTGTTTCAATAACATAGATTTGAGTCATCATGGAGAAAGATCAGTCTGGTGCCTATAAGCGCAAGAGAAAAACAGAAGAATAAAATTTAATTAATAAATCTTATAAAGGCGGCATGGACAAATTTATTAGAAAAAAGGCACCACAAGTTTTTCTAAATTGAAGCTATTGAAATCCTATATGCGTACCACTATGACACATCAAAAACTCAATGATTTGGCCACAATAGCACTTGAGAGTGAAGTCTTGGAGAAGATTGATTATGAGGATATCATTGAAGATTACATTTCAAAGAATACTGCAAGAATGAGGATGTTCAAATAAATAGCAATCTGGAGTTGCATAGGTATGACTTTGTTATATGTCCAATGTTTATGTAAGACATTACATTATATACATTATAATTTTTTCTGCGAGACATATATATATTATAATTGCTCGTTAGTTCATTTTTTTGTAAGATAGGGTTCCATTTTTTCATTCCACACAGGGCCCCGGATTTTGCTGGCCCGGCCTCGTAGCGCACACGCCACGCCACATTATATGCGCGGCCAACAATTACCCTGTTGGTGTGAACTGTGGAGAACGTCGTGGAGCGGCGCTGTAGCTGACTGTGCGGCGAGTAGGTAGTAGGTACCGCAGCGGTGGCCGGTGGCGGTCAGTGCACATTATTGCTGGGCTCCACGGCGCGGCAGAACTCCACGGTTTCTAGATTGCGGAAGCTTAGAGATGGAAGCTCGAACTCGGGTTCGGTGCCTACGGCTAACCTGGTGCAGGCCTGCGGGTGCTCGACCCTCCAGGTGACGGCCAGCAGCCAAGCGACGGCGGCGGGACGGCGACGACGATCAGCCTCCGTGCGGCAGCACATTCTTCTCCGCGCATCGGCCGCGCGGCGTGGAAGAAGCGGCGGGCCGGCGCTGTCGCTCGCAGGCGCAGGCTGCAGGCCATGACGAATTTGATCTTTCGGAGAAGACGACTCGGCTTTGGTGGATTTGACAGAGTTAACGCTCCACTGACTCTGTCTCATGACATGCGGGCCCCTTTTGTTTTAAGTTGGATGACATGTGGGATTTCGAGTGGTAAGTACTTTTTTTAGCAAATTTCCGTCAGTTGAACACGTGTACATGTATATAGGTCTGGGTCTTGTATGCAGTACTGATTATGTCTGTCTTTCTCTGTATGTACGTGTAACTTAGGAGACACGATACCGGTCGCACACTTTGTAGCTATATATATATATGTGCCTAGTGCATGATCAATGAGATATCGATGCACCAAACCATTCTCTACATGGTATCTATCGCAAGTCGTTCCTCTCCCGCTTCCGCCAAACCCTAGTCGCCGCCGCCTAGGGCCGCCGCCGCCGCCGCATGATCTACCCCCGCCGCCGCCACGCCGCCGCCGCTTTCCCACGCCGTGTTTACTCTCCGCCCGCTGCTGTTCGCTGAAGGCGCGCCGCCGCCACTCGATCCTCGCTGTGTTATTCCCGCCCCGCGTGCCGATCCGCTCGTTGCCCCATCGCTCGATCTCGCTGGTTCGATCCCGCCAGTCGCTACCTACGCCGCGCTGCTCGCCCCGCTAGCTAACTACGCTGCGCCGCCCGATCGCATCACCCGTGCCACACGCTCGCTTCGTTCGCTCGCCACTGCTTGCCTGCATCGCCGCGCCGCACCTCCGAGCTGCCATGTCTTCCTCCGCCTCCTCCTACTCAAACCCCTTCGCCGGATCGGACCCCGCTGACATCCGCGACATCAACATCCACGACCACGTTCTCGTCGTCCTCGATGCCACCGACGCCACGTACTTCGCGTGGAAGACGTACTTCTCGCTGCTCTTCCGCGAGAACAATCTCGTGGATCATGTTGACGGCTCCGTCGACTCCCGCGCCATGGTGGGCGACTCCGAGTGGACCGCGATCGACGCCACGCTCATCCGGTGGTTCTTCACCACCATCTCGAAGGACCTGTTTCACACGGTCGTGAGCGATGGTGAAGACGCCCATGCCGTGTGGGTCAAGCTCAACGGCTTCTTCACCGACAACAAGCTTCAGCCTGCGTTTTTTTGCAGTAGGAATTTTTTGACTATCATCAGATCAGGATGATCAGTCTATCGATGACTACTGCCGCCGCTTGAAGACGTTGGCGGATGAGCTCCGTGACATTGACGCCAAGGTTGATGACGACCTCCTTAGCACGCTCACCGCCGGCCTCAACGAGGACTTCGGTAACGCCGCCTCCAATCTCTCCCTCATACCGGAGCCCTCCTTCCCCAAGTTCGTGGCATACTTGCGGTTGGAGGAGCGCCAGATGAAGGGGGTCAAGAAGCGCGTGCAGCACCACGCCCTCGCCGCCGGCATCTCGCGTGGTGCCCCTCCATTGGCCGCCCGCCGCGCGCGCGCCCGTCACCACCGGGCGCCACTCGCGCCCGGGTTTACCCTCCCGCCGCGCCCCGCCCCACCCGCTGCCCCCCAGCAGCCGCCGTAGGGTGGCGGGTGCCGCGGCAACCGCCGTGGGGGCGGTCGCAAACAGGCGCAAGGGGGGCCCCTTGTCAGCAGCAGCAGGCCACCCCGCCCTGGACTTACGGCACCAACCCGTGGATGGGTGTCGTCCACGCTTACTCGATGTCGGTTCCTCGGGCTCCCGCTCCGGGCATCCTTGGGCCTCGGCCGGCGAGCCACCAGGCGCTCTTCACCGCGCAGAACGCCGCCCCCTACAGCGGCTACGGCGCCGCGCCCGCCTAAGGCGCCGCTCCCGCGCCGGCCTACGGAGAGTTTCTCCCTTCACAGGTGTCGCCGCCGTGGGACCCGACCCTTCTCGCTGCTCTGCACTCCACCCCGTCACCGAGCTCATACGGTGGCGGCGGTGACTGGTACATGGACTCGGGCACCACCGCTCACATGACTGCTCATCCCGGTAACCTCACATCCACCACTCCTGTTCATACTCCCACTTGTATCACCCTTGGTAACGGTTCCTCCATTCCCATTACACATGTCGGTCATATGTCTTTTCCTTCTACTTCTACTCCCGTTAACATGTCTAATGTTCTTGTGTCTCCTAACTTAGTTACCAGTCTTGTTTATGTTCGTCGCCTTGCTCGTGAGAACCCTATCACTATTGAATTTGACGATATCAGCTTTTCTGTGAAGGACGCCCGTACACGGATGGTACTTCACCGATGTGACAACCTGGACGAGCTTTACCCGGTGCATCCCTCCGGCGCCACCACCACCCGCCGTCCCGCCGCCTTCGCTGCTAGTGTCGATCTTTGGCACGCCCGCCTCGGCCATCCCAACTCCACCGTTATGCGTCAGATTCTTCAGAGTTTTTCTTTCTCATGTAATAAGGTTGACGACCACTCTTGTGAGGCTTGCCGTCTTGGCAAGCATGTTCGTCTTCCCTTTAGCGAGTCTACAAACATTTCCATTTTTTCATTTCAGTTATTGCATAGTGATGTTTGGACGTCCCCGGTCGCGAGCAACACCGGTTACTTATACTATTTGGTGATATTGGATGATTTCTCTCATTATGTGTGGACATTTCCTCTCCATCGCAAGTCCGACGCTCTTGCCACACTCACAGCCTTTTATTCATATGTCACCACAAAGTTCGGTCGTCCTATTCTTGCCTTGCAAACTGACAACGGAAAGGAGTTTGACAACGTCGCCGTCCGCAATCTTCTTGCGTCGCACGACACCATCTTTTGCCTCACTTGCCCCTACACGTCACAGCAGAATGGTCGCGCCGAGCGCGTCATCCACACTCTTAACGACTGTGTCTGCACGTTGCTCTTCCACTCCTACGTGCCCCCTCGGTTCTGGCCGGACGCACTCGCGACCGCCAGCCTCCTCATAAACATCCGCCCGTGTCGTCCACGGTGGAACTACGCTCCTCACCAGCTCCTCTTTGGTGCGGTTCCATCTTATGATGGTCTTCGCATTTTCGGGTGTCTCTGTTATCCTAGCACCGTGTCCACTGCACCTCACAGACTCGCTCCCCGGTCGCTTGATGACCCACAAGTATAGGGGATCTATCGTAGTCCTTTCGATAAGTAAGAGTGTCGAACCCAACGAGGAGCAGAAGGAAATGATAAGCGGTTTTCAGCAAGGTATTCTCTGCAAGTACTGAAACAAGTGGTGACAGATAGTTTTGTGATAGGATAATTTGTAACGAGCAACAAGTAATAAAAGTAAATAAGATGCAGCAAGGTGGCCCAATCCTTTTTGTAGAAAAGGACAAGCCTGGACAAACCCTTATATAAGGAAAAGCGCTCCCGAGGACACATGGGAATATTGTCAAGCTAGTTTTCATCATGTTCATATGATTCGCGCGCGTTCGGTACTTTGATAATTTGATATGTGGGTGGACCGGTGCTTGGGTGCTGTTCTTACTTGAACAAACATCCCACTTATGATTAACCTCTATTACAAGCATCCGCAACTACAACAAAAGTATTAAGGTAAACCTAACCATAGCATGAAACATATGGATCCAAATCAGCCCTTACGGCAACGATAAACTAGGGTTTAAGCTTCATCACTCTAGCAACCCATCATCTACTTATTACTTCCCAATGCCTTCCTCTAGGCCCAAATAATGGTGAAGTGTTATGTAGTCGACGTTCACATAACACGACTAGAGGCTAGACAACATACATCTCATCAAAATATCGAACGAATACCAAATTCACATGACTACTAATAGCAAGACTTCTCCCATGTCCTCAGGAACAAACGTAACTACTCACAAAGCATATTCACGTTCATAATCAGAGGGGTATTAATATGCATATATGATCTAAACATATGATCTTCCACCAAATAAACCAACTAGCATCAACTACAAGGAGTAATCAACACTACTAGCAACCTACTAGTACCAATCCCGTACTTGTAGACAAGAATTGGATACAAGAGATGAACTAGGGTTTTGAGAGGAGATGGTGCTGGTGAAGATGTTGATGGAGATTGCCCTCTCCCAATGAGAGGACCGTTGGTGATGACGTTGGTGATGATTTCCTCCCGAGGGAAGTGTCCCAGCAGAACAGCTCCGCGGAGCCTAGATTGGTTCCGCAAGGTTCCGCCTGTGGCGGCGGAGTTTCATTCCAAAGGTTGCTTCTGATTTTTTCTCGATTTAAAGACCTCATATAGCGAAGATGGGCATCGGAGGGCCACCAGGGGCCCACGAGGTAGGGGCGCGCCTAGGAGGGGGGCGCGCCCCACCTCGTGGGATGTGGTGTGGCCCCGGCCTTCATCTTTGGCGAGGATTTTTATTATTTATTGTAAGATATTCCGTGGAGTTTCAGGACTTTTGGAGTTGTGCGAATAGGTCTCTAATATTTGCTCCTTTTCCAGCCTGTAATTCCAGCTTGCGGCATTCTCCTCCTTATGTAAACCTTGTAAAATAAGAGAGAATAGGCATAAGTATTGTGACATAACGTGTAATAACAACCCATAATGCAATAAATATCGATATAAAAGCATGATGCAAAATGGACGTATCAACTCCCCCAAGCTTAGACCTCGCTTGTCCTCAAGCGAAAGCCGATAACGATAAATATGTCCTCATGTTTAGAGGTGGGGGCGTCGATAAAAATAAAATACGGACATGAAGGCATCTTGATTATTCTCATAACAGCAACATATATAGATATTGTCATATGATTTCTTATGTTCAAGTAATAATCCATTCACAATGCAGAGTACGAATCACAAACTTTATTGAGAACCAACAAACTATAATCTCAGTCATTGAAGCAATTGCAATTTATCATAACATCGGAGAGAGTCTATGTCAGAGCTTAATAGAAAGTCCACATACTCAACTATCATTTAGTCCTTCATAATTGCTAACACTCACGCAATACTTGTGGTTACGCAGTTTTAATCGGACACAGAGAAAGATAGGGGCTTATAGTTTCGCCTCCCAACCTTTTACCTCAAGGGTAATGTCAACAATAATAACTCATGCCCCCCTACATCTAATTAGATATATCAATCAGGATCTTTCCAACACACTGTGCTTGCCAAAGGATAAAATTAAAAAGGAAAGGTGAAGATCACCAAGACTCTTGCATAAGGTAGGAGATAATAAATAAAAGATATGCCCTTCGCAGAGGGAAGCAGAGGTTGCCATGCGCTTTTATGGTTGGATGCACAAAATCTTAATGCGAAAGAACGTCACTTTATATTTCCCCTTGTGATATGAACCTTTATTATGCAGTCCGTCGCTTTTATTTCTTCCACATCACAAGATCGTATAAAGCTTATTTCTCCCACACCAATCAATCATACGTATTTAGAGAGCAATTTTTATTGCTTTGCACCGATGACAACTTACTTGAAGGATCTTACTCAATCCGTAGGTAGATATGGTGGACTCTCATGGCAAAACTGGTTTAAGGATTTTTGGAAGCACAAGTAGTATCTCTACTTGGTGCTGAGAATTTGGCTAGCATGAGGAGGAAAGGCAAGCTCAACATGTTGGAAGATCCATGACAATATACTTTATCTCAGATATAGGAAAACATAACCCATTACGTTGTCTTCCTTGTCCAACATCAACTCTTTAGCATGTCATATTTTAATGAGTGCTCACAATCACAAAAGATGTCAATAATAGTATATTTATATGTGAAACCTCTCTTTCTTTATTACTTCCTATTAATTACAACGATGACCAAAGCTATGTTTTCCAACTCCCAACAACTTTTAATCATCATACCCTTTATATGTGAAGTCATTACTCTCAATAAGATCAATATGAACTATTTGTTTCTTTTTATTCTTTTTCTCTATTCTTTTATTCACTCAAGATCATGGCAAAATAATCAAGCCCTTGACTCAACACTAATCTTTATTATATAGCTCACGGACTCGATTACAAAGAGAGATCATAAAGCAAAATTCAAAACTAGATCATGCCATAAACTTTATTCTACTAATCAAGATACTACTAATAGGATTGAACTAAGAAAAACGGTAAAGATAGGAGATGTGGTTGTGATACGATACCGGGGCACCTCCCCCAAGCTTGGCAGTTGCCAAGGGGAGTGCCCATACCCATGTGGTTATGTCTCCTTTGCTGGTGAAGAAGGCGGAGGTGTTGGATAGTCGCACATCGAGCGTAAGAGGTCCTCCAAATTGCGAATAATGCCCTTGAGTGCAATGATATGCTCCTTCAACAAAATATTTTCACTTCTGAGATACTTGTTTTGAATACGAGCTAACTCAATCATCTTGAAAGCTTCGATTTCAGTTGGGGTGAGAAAGTTGTGATCAAGTTGAAGGGTTTCTTCTGCTGCCGGAGCTTGGTCCTCCGTGGCCTTCTTGATCCCTTGATCATTGTTGATCTCCATGGGTTCTTCCTTCTTCAGCTCTATCTTCATTAGCCAAGCATCTTTGTCACCATTGTTGGAGGAGGGTGACGACATGATGCCTAGCCTTAACAACCCTGACAGAAAACAGCTCGAAACAAGAACAGAGGATAATTGCGTGATACGGGAGTCAAAACCTTCGGGAGAATATATAATGATTTTTTACCGACCAAAATACGTATCATGCAAGAAAACAGAGTCCGGAAGGCACACGAGGTGCCCACGAGGTAGGGGGCGCGCCCAGGGGGGTAGGGCGCGCCCTCCACCCTCGTGGGGCCCTCGTGTCCTTCCCGGACTGCTACTTATTTTTCTATTTTTCTAAATATTCCAAACGGAGAAATATTGCCTTAAAAATTGTTTTGGAGTCGGTTTACTTACCGTACCACATACCTATTCCTTTTCGGAGTCTGAAACATTCCGGAAAGTGTCCCTTATGTATTCCTCTGGGGTTACGGTTTCAATAACATTGGTTTCAACATTTATGGGATTACCTGAGATGTAATGTTTGATTCTTTGACCGTTTACCACCTTCGGATTTGTGCCTTCGAAGTTGTTGATTTTTATGGCACCGGAACGATAGACCTCTTCGATAACGTAAGGGCCTTCCCATTTAGAGAGAAATTTTCCTGCAAAAAATCTTAAACGAGAGTTGTATAGCAATACATAATCACCTACATTAAACTCACGCTTTTGTATCCTTTTGTCATGCCATCTTTTAACTTTTTCTTTGAACAACTTGGCATTTTCATAAGCTTGGGTCTTCATTCATCAAGTGAGCTAATATCAAATAACCTCTTCTCACCGGCAAGTTTGAAATCATAGTTGAGCTCTTTAATAACCCAATATGCCTTATGTTCTAGTTCGAGAGGTAAATGACATGCTTTTCCATAAACCATTTTATATGGAGACATACCCATAGGATTTTTATATGCAGTTCTATAGGCCCATAATGCATCATCAAGTTTCTTGGACCAATTCTTTCTAGACCTATTTACAGTCTTTTGCAAAATTAATTTGAGTCCTCTATTACTCAGTTCTACTTGTCCACTAGACTGTGGGTGATATGGAGATGCAATTCTATGATTAACATCATATTTAACAAGCATTTTACGGAAAGCACCATGAATAAAATGTGAACCACCATCAGTCATTAAATATCTAGGGACTCCAAACCTCGGAAAAATAACTTCTTTAAGCATTTTAATAGAGGTGTTATGATCAGCACTACTAGTTGGAATAGCTTCTACCCACTTAGTAACGTAATCAACAGCAACTAAAATATGTGTATATCCATTAGAGGTAGGAAAAGGTCCCATATAATCAAAGCCCCAAACATCAAATGGTTCAATAACAAGTGAATAATTCATAGGCATTTCTTGACGTCTACTAATATTACCAATTCTTTGGCATTCATCACAAGACAAGACAAACTTACGGGCATCCTTGAAGAGAGTAGGCCAATAAAAACCAGATTGCAATACCTTATGTGCAGTTCTATCTCCAGCGTGGTGTCCTCCATAAGCTTCGGAGTGACACTTGCGTAGGATTTGTTCCTGGTCATGCTCAGGTACACAACATCTAATAACACCATCTACTCCTTCTTTATAAAGATGTGGGTCATCCCAAAAGTAATGTCTCAAATCATAGAAAAACTTTTTCTTTTGCTGGTATGTGAAACTAGGGGGTATAAATTTAGCAACAATGTAATTAGCATAATCAGCATACCATGGAGTACTACGAGAAGTACTTATGACATTTAATTGTTCATCAGGAAAGCTATCATCAATAGGTAGTGGGTCATCAAGAACATTTTCTAACCTAGACAAGTTGTCTGCAACGGGGTTCTCAGCTCCCTTTCTATCAACAATATGCAGATCAAATTCTTGTAGCAAGAGAACCCTGTTGGGGAACGTTGCAGAAAATTAAAATTTTTCCTACGGTTTCACCAAGATCCATCTATGAGTTCTACCATGCAACGAGTAACGAGAGAGAGTTTGCATCTACATACCACTTGTAGATCGAATACGGAAGCGTTCTTGAGAGTGGTGATGACGAAGACGTTCCCAACGTGATTCCGATCACCGATGACCAAAGTCTTGAAGGACAGCACCTCCGTGTTCAACACACGACGGGGACGATGGCGTCTCCTCCGCCTTGATCCAGCAAGAGAGAAGGAGAGGTTGAAGAAGACAATCCCAATGGCAGCACGACGGCGTGGTGCGGCTGGCACGGTAGTTCTCCCACAGGCTTCGCCAAGCTTGCGGAGAAAGAGAGGTGTTGGGAGGGAGGCTGCGCCACAACTGTGTTGGCAGCCCTCCCCCACCCCTCTATTTATAGGAGGAGAGGGTCAAGGGGCCGGCCCTCTAGGGCAAACCCTAGGGGGGCGGGCCAAGGAGGAGGGAGGAGGGTGGCTTGCCCCCAAGCCAGGGCGCCCCTTTAGGTTTCCTCCTCCCAAACCCTAGGCGCATGGGCTCAGGTGGAGGCGCACCCAGCCCACCAGGGGCTGGTTCCCTCCCACTTAGCCCATGTGGCCCCCGGGAGAGGTGGCCTCCGGTGGACCTCCGGAACCTCCGGTGGCCCCTGTATTTTACCAGTATACCACGAAACTTCCTGAGTCCGCTTAACCACTTTCCATATATAAATCTTTACCTCCGGACCATTCCGAACTCCTCGTGACGTCCGGGATCTCATCCGGACTCAACAACATTCGTAATCACATACTTGTCTTCCTATTAACCCTAGCGCCACCGAACCTTAGTGTGTAGACCCTACGGGTTCGGGAGACATGCGACATGACCGAGACTACCTCAAGTCAATAACCAACAGCGGGATCTGGATACCCATGTTGGCTCCCACATGCTCCTCGATGTTGTCATCGGATGAACCACGATGTCAAGGGTTCAAGCAACCCGTATTCTATTCCTTTGTCGACGGTGTGTTACTTGCCCGAGACTCGATCGTCGGTATCCCAATACCTCGTTAGTCTCGTTATCGGCAAGTCACTTTACTCGCACCGCAATGCATGATCCCGTGATCGGACACTTGGTCACCTTGAGCTCATTATGATGATGCATTACCGAGTGGGCCCAGTGATACCTCTCCGTCATACGGAGTGACAAATCCCAGCCTCGATCCGTGTCAACCCAATGGTCACTTTCGGAGATACCGTAGTGCACCTTTATAGTCACCCGATTACGTTGTGACGCTTGATACACCCAAAGCACTCCTACGGTATCCGGAATTGCACGATCTCATGGTCGAAGGAAGAGATACTTGACATTGGAAAAGCTCTAGCAAAACGAACTACACGATCTTTGTGCTATGCTTAGGATTGTCTTGTCCATCACGCCATTCTCCTAATGACGTGATCCCGTTGTCAATGACATCCGATGTCCATAGTCGAAACCATGACTATCTGTTGACCAACGAGCTAGTCAACTAGAGGCTTACTAGGGACGATTGTAGTCTATGTATTCACACGTGTATTACGATTTCCGGATAATACAGCTTATAGCATGAATAAAAGACAATTATCATGAACAAGGAAATATAATAATAATGCTTTTATTATTGCCTCTAGGGCATATTTCCAACAGTCTCCCACTTGCACTAGAGTCAATAATCTAGTTTACATTGTGATGAATCGAACACCCATAGAGTTCGGTGTTGATCATGTTTTGCCCATGGAAGAGGTTTAGTCAACGGATCTGCGACATTCAGATCCGTATGTACTTTACAAATTTCTATGTCTCCATTCTGAACATTTTCACGGATGGAGTTGAAGCGACGCTTGATGTGCTGGTCTTCTTGTGAAACCTGGGCTCCTTGGCAAGGGCAATAGCTCCGGTGTTGTCACAGAAGAGTTTGATCGGCCCCGACGCATTGGGTATGACTCCTAGGTCGGTGATGAACTCCTTCACCCAAATTGCTTCATGCGCTGCCTCCGAGGCTGCCATGTACTCCGCTTCACATGTAGATCCCGCCACGACGCGCTCGCTTGCAGCTGCACCAGCCATCGCTCCACCATTCAACATATACACGTATCCGGTTTGTGACTTAGAGTCATCAGATCGTGTCGAAGCTAAGCGCCGACGTAACCTGCTTCTGACGAGCTCTTCGTCACCTCCATAAACGAGAAACATGTCCTTTGTCCTTTTCGTGTACTTCAGGATATTCTTGACCGCTGTCCGGTGTTCCTTGCCGGGATTACTTTGGTACCTTCCTACCAAACTTACGGCAAGGTTTACATCAGGTCGGTACACAGCATGGCATACATAATAGATCCTATGGCTGAGGCATAGGGATGACACTCATCTCTTCTTTATCTTTTGTCGTGGTCGGGCATTGAGCTGAGCTCAATCTCACACCTTGTCACAGGCAAGAACCCTTCTTAGACTGATCCATTTTGAACTTATTCAAAATCTTATCAAGGTATGTGCTTTGTGAAAGACCTATGAGGCGCCTCGATCTATCTCTATAGATCTTGATGCCTAATATATAAGCAGCTTCTCCAAGGTCCTTCATTGAAAAACACTTATTCAAGTAGGCCTTAATGCTGTCCAAGAAATCTATATCATTTCCCATCAAGTATGTCATCTACATATAATATGAGAAATGCTCTGAGCTCCCACTCACTTTCTTGTAAACGCAGGCTTCTCCATAAGATCAAGATAAACCCAAACGCTTTGATCATCTCATCAAAGCGAATGTTCCAACTCGAGATGCTTGCACCAGCCCATAAATGGATCGCTGGAGCTTGCATACTTTGTTAGCGTTGTTAGGATCGACAAAACCCTCCGGCTGTATCATATACAGCTCTTCCTTAAGATAGCCGTTATGAACGCTGTTTTGACGTCCATCTGCCATATCTCATAATCATAGTATGCGGCAATTGCTAACATGATTGGACGGACTTAAGCTTCGCCACGGAGAGAAAGTCTCATCGTAGTCAATCCCTTGAACTTGCCGATAACCCTTAGCGACAAGTCGAGCTTTATAGATGGTGACATTACCATCCGCGTCCGTCTTCTTCTTAAAGATCCATTTGTTTTCTATCGCTCGCCGATCATCGGGCAAGTCAGTCAAAGTCCACACTTTGTTTTCATACATGGATTCTATCTCGGACTTCATGGCTTCTAGCCATTTGTTGGAATCTAGGCCCGCCATTGCTTCTTCATAGTTCGAAGGTTCATTGTTGTCTAACAACATGATTTCCAGGACTGGGTTGCCGTACCACTCTAGTGCGGAACGTGTCCTAGTGGACCTCACGGGTTCAAGAGCAACTTGATCCAAGTACCTTGATCATCATCATGAATTTCCTCTTGAGTTGGTGTAGGCATCACAGAACATTTTCCGAGCTGCACTACTATCCTGTTCAAGAGGTAGTACTTCATCGAAGTTCTACTTTCCTCCCACTTACTTCTTTCGAGAGAAACTCTTTTCCAGAAAGATTCCGTTCTCGGCAACAAAGATCTTGCCTTCGGATCTAAGGTAGAAGGTATACCCAAAGGTTTCTTTAGGGTATCCTATGAAGACGATTTTTCCGACTTGGGTTCGAGCTTTTCAGGTTGAAGTTTCTTGACATAAGCATCGCATCCCCAAACTTTTAGAAACGACAGCTTAGGTTTCTTCCCAAACCATAATTCATACGGTGTCGCCTCAACGGATTTAGACGGTGCCCTATTTAAAGTGAATGTAGCTGTCTCTAGAGCGATCCCCAAAATGATAGCGGTAAATCGGTAAGAGACATCATAGACCGCACCATATCCAATAGAGTGCGATTCGACGCTCGGACACACCATTACGCCGAGGTGTTCCGGGCGTTAGTTGTGAAACGATTCCACATTTTCTTAAGTGTGTACCAAATTCGTGACTTAAATATTCTCCTCCACGATCTGATCGTAAGAATTTTATCTTTCGGTCACGTTGATTCTCTACTTCATTCTGAAATTCTTGAACTTTTCAAAGGTCTCAGACTTGTGTTTCATCAAGTAGACATACCCATATCTACTCAAGTCATCTGTGAGAGTGAGAACATAACGATATCCTCCACGAGCCTCAACGCCATTGGACCGCTTTTACATCGGTATGTATGATTTCCAACAAGTTGGTTGCTCGCCCATTGTTCGAGAGAATGGAGTCTTGGTCATCTTGCCCATGAGGCATGGTTCGCATGTGTCAAATGATTCATAATCAAGAGACTCCAAAAGTCCATCAGCATGGAGCTTCTTCATGCGCTTGACACCAATGTGACCAAGGCGGCGAGTGCCACAAGTATGTGGGACTATCGTTATCAACTTTACATCTTTTGGTATTCACGCTATGAACATGTGTAATACTACGCCGAGATTCATTAAGAATAAACCATTGACCATCGGAGCATGACCATAAAACATATCTCTCATATAAATAGAACAACCATTATTCTCGGATTTAAATGAGTAGCCATCTCGCATTAAACGAGATCCAGATACAATATTCATGCTCAAACTTGGCACCAAATAACAATTATTAAGGTTCATAACTAATCCCGTGGGTAAATGAAGAGGTAGCGCGTCGACGGCGATCACATCGACTCGGAACCATTCCCGACGCGATCGTCACCTCGCCCTTCGCCGATCTCCGCTTATTCCGCAGCTCCTGCTGTGAGTTACAAATATGAGCAACGGCACCGTATCAAATACCCAGGAGTTACTACGACATCGGTAAGGTACACATCAATTACATGTATATCAAATATACCTTTGGTGTTGCCGGCCTTCTTATCCGCTAAGTATTTGGGGCAGTTCCGCTTCAAAGGACCCTTCCCTTGCAATAAAAGCACTCGGCCTCAGGCTTGGGTCCATTCTTTGACTTCTTCCGGCAACTTGCTTACCGGGCGGCAACCTCCTTGATGTCCTTCTTGAAGTTCTTCTTGCCCTTGCCCTTCTTAAACTTAGTGGTCTTATTGACCATCAACACTTGATGTTCTTTCTTGATTTCAACCTCGGCTGACTTCAGCATAGAGAACACTTCAGAATGGTCTTTACCATCCCCGCATGTTGTAATTCATCACAAAGCTCTTGTAGCTTGGTGGGAGCGATCGAGGATTCTGTCAATGACCGCCTCATCGGGAGGTTAATATTCATTTGGGTCATACGGTTGTGCAACCTGCACATCTTCGTAATGTGCTCACCGATGTAACTGTTTTCCTCCATCTTACAACTATAGAACTTGTCGAGATGTCATATCTCTCGACCGGCGTGAGCTTGGAAAACAAGTTTCAGCTCTTGAACATCTCATATGCTCCGTGATGCTCAAAACGCTTTTGGAGCCCGGTTCTAAGCTGTAAAGCATGCCGCACCGAACGAGGGAGTAATCATCAAGACGAGACTGCCAAGCATTCATAATGTCTTGGTTCTCGGGACGGAGCTTCACCTAGCGGTCCTTCTAGGACGTATTGTTTCTGGCAGCTATGAGGATGATCTCGTGTTCGGACCCAGTCCGTATAGTTGCTGCCGTCATCTTTCAGCTTGGTTTTCTAGGAACGCGTTGAAGTTCAAGTTGACATGAGCGTTGGCCATTTGATCTACAAGACATATAATTCAAAAGTTTTAGACTAAGTTCATGATAATTAAGTTCATCTAATCAAATTATTAATGAACTCCCACTTAGATTGGACATCCTCTAGTCATCTAAGTGTTACACGATCCGAGTCAACTAGGCCGTGTCCGATCAACACGTGAGACGGACTAGTCTCGCCGGTGAACATTCTCATGTTGATCGTATCTTCCATACGACTCGTGTTCGACCTTCGGTCTCCGTGTTCCGAGGCCATGTCTTCACATGCTTAGGCTCGTCAAGTTAACCCTAAGTGTTTTGCGTGTGTAAATCTTGCTTACACCCGTTGTATGTGAACGTAAGAATCCATCACACCCGATTAACACGTGGTGCTTAGAAGCGATTTAACTGTAGCAACGGTGCACGTTAGGGAGAACACTTCTTGAAATTGTTCTAAGGATCATCTTATTTACTACCGTCGTTCTAAGTAAACAAGATGCATAATCATAATAAACATCACATGCAATTATAAAGTAGTGACATGATATGGCCAATATCATATAGCTCCTTTGATCTTCATCTTCGGGCTCCATGATCATCCTGTCACCGCATGACACCATGA
The DNA here is from genome assembly GCA_021605205.1 of Aegilops longissima. Lineage (NCBI taxonomy): Eukaryota > Viridiplantae > Streptophyta > Magnoliopsida > Poales > Poaceae > Aegilops > Aegilops longissima. The sequence continues at coordinate 740,800,011 of CM038682.1, forward strand.
TCTCCATCATCATGATCTCCATCATCGTGCCTCCATGAAGTTGTCACGCCAACGACTACTTCTACTTCTATGGCTAACGCGTTTAGCAATAAAGTAAAGTAAATTACATGGCGCTCTTCAATGACACGCAGGTCATACAAAAATAAAGACAACTCCTATGGCTCCTGCCGTTGTCATACTCATCGACATGCAAGTCGTGATACCTATTACAAGAACATGATCTCATACATCACAATATATCATCATTCATCACAACTTGGCCATATCCGTCACATGACAATTGCTGCAAAAAACAAGTTAGACGTCCTCAAATTGTTGTTGCATCTTTTACGTGGCTGCAATTGGGTTCTAGCAAGAACGTTTTCTTACCTCGAATAACCACAACATGATCTTGTCAACTTCTATTTACCCTTCATAAGGACCCTGTTCATCGAATCCGCTCCCACTAAAGTAGGAGAGACAGACACCGCCAGCCACCTTATGCAACTAGTGCATGTTAGTCGGTGGAACCGGTCTCACGAAATGCGTGTAAGGTTGGTCCGGGCCGCTTCATCCCACAATACCGCGGAAGCAAGAAACAACTAGTAACGGCAAGTAAGTTGACAAGATACACGCCCACAACAAAATTGTGTTCTACTCGTGCAAAGAGAACTACGATAGACCTAGCTCGATACCATTGTTGGGGAACGTTGCAGAAAATTAAAATTTTTCCTACGGTTTCACCAAGATCCATCTATGAGTTCTACCATGCAACGAGTAACGAGAGAGAGTTTGCATCTACATACCACTTGTAGATCGAATACGGAAGCGTTCTGAGAGTGGTGATGACGAAGACGTTCCCAACGTGATTCCGATCACCGATGACCAAAGTACTGAAAGGACAGCACCTCCGTGTTCAACACACGACGGGACGATGGCGTCTCCTCCGCCTTGATCCAGCAAGAGAGAAGGAGAGGTTGAAGAAGACAATCCCAATGGCAGCACGACGGCGTGGTGCAGCTGGTACAGTAGTTCTCCACAGGCTTCGCCAAGCTTGCGTGAGAAAGAGAGGTGTTGGGAGGGGGGGCTGCGCCACAACTGTTGGCAGCCCTCCCCCACCCCTCTATTTATAGGAGGAGAGGGTCAAGGGGGCCGGCCCTCTAGGGCAAACCCTAGGGGGGCGGCCAAGGAGGAGGAGGGAGGAGGGTGGCTTGCCCCAAGCCAGGAGGCGCCCCTTTAGGTTCCTCCTCCCAAACCCTAGGCGCATGGGCTCAGGTGGGAGGCGCACCCAGCCCACCAGGGGCTGGTTCCCTCCCACTTAGCCCATGTGGCCCCCGGAGAGGTGGCCCCTCCGGTGGCCCCGTGATTTTACCGGTATACCACCGAAACTTCCCGAGTCCGCTTAACCACTTTCCATATATAAATCTTTACCTCCGGACCATTCCGAACTCCTCGTGACGTCCGGGATCTCATCCGGACTCCAACAACATTCGGTAATCACATACTTGTCTTCCTATTAACCCTAGCGCCACCGAACCTTAGTGTGTAGACCCTACGGGTTCGGGAGACATGCGAACATGACCGAGACTACCTCAAGTCAATAACCAACAGCGGGATCTGGATACCCATGTTGGCTCCTACATGCTCCTCGATGTTGTCATCGGATGAACCACGATGTCAAGGGTTCAAGCAACCCGTATTCTATTCCCTTTGTCGACGGTGTGTTACTTGCCCGAGACTCGATCGTCGGTATCCCAATACCTCGTTAGTCTCGTTACCGGCAAGTCACTTTACTCGCACCGCAATGCATGATCCCGTGATCGGACACTTGGTCACCTTGAGCTCATTATGATGATGCATTACCGAGTGGGCCCAGTGATACCTCTCCGTCATACGGAGTGACAAATCCAGCCTCGATCCGTGTCAACCCAATGGTCACTTTCGGAGATACCTGTAGTGCACCTTTATAGTCACCCGATACGCGTTGACGCGTTTGATACACCCAAAGCACTCCTACGGTATCCGGAATTGCACGATCTCATGGTCGAAGGAAGAGATACTTGACATTGGAAAAGCTCTAGCAAAACGAACTACACGATCTTTGTGCTATGCTTAGGATGGGTCTTGTCCATCACGTCATTCTCCTAATGACGTGATCCCGTTGTCAATGACATCCGATGTCCATAGTCGAAACCATGACTATCTGTTGACCAACGAGCTAGTCAACTAGAGGCTTACTAGGGACGTATTGTAGTCTATGTATTCACACGTGTATTACGATTTCCGGATAATACAGTTATAGCATGAATAAAAGACAATTATCATGAACAAGGAAATATAATAATAATGCTTTTATTATTGCCTCTAGGGCATATTTCCAACAAACCCATCTAATAAGTCTAGGTTTAGCATCTTTCTTTTCCATCAGGTATTTAATAGCAGCATGATCAGTGTGAATAGTTACTTTAGAATCAACAATATAAGGTCTGAACTTATCACAAACAAATACAACTGCTAAGAATTCTTTCTCAGTAGTAGCATAATTTCTTTGAGCATTGTCTAAAGTTTTACTAGCATAATGGATAACATTTAATTTCTTATCAACTCTTTGCCCTAGAACAACACCTACAGCATAATCACTAGCATCACACATAATTTCAAAGGGTAAATTCCAATCAGGTGGTTGAACAATAGGTGCAGAGATCAATGCCTTCTTAAGTATTTCAAATGCTTCTACACAATCATCATCAAGGACAAATGGTATATCTTTTGTAATAAATTAGTCGAGGTCGAGAAATTTTGAGAAGTCCTTAATGAACCTCCTATAAAATCAAAGCGTGACCAAGGAAACTTCTTATACCTTTGATGTCCTTGGGACATGGCATCTTTCAATAGCATCAACTTTGGCTTTATCAACTTCAATACCTCTTTCGAAACTTTATGCCCCAAGACAATACCTTCATTAACCATAAAGTGGCACTTTTCCCAATTCAAGACAAGATTAGTTTCTTCACATCTCTGCAAAACTCGATCAAGATTGCTCAAGCAATCATCAAAAGAGGATCCATAGACGGAAAAGTTGTCCATGAAAACCTCACAAATCTTTTCACATAAGTCAGAGAATATAGCCATCATGCATCTTTGAAAGGTAGCAGGTGCATTACATAAACCAAAAGGCATACGTCTATAAGCAAAAGTACCAAAAGGGCATGTAAAAGTAATCTTTGATTGATCCTTAGCCGACACAGGTATTTGAGAGAAACCAGAATAACCATCTAGAAAGCAATAATGTGTATGTTTGCATAATCTTTCTAGCATTTGATCGATAAAAGGTAAGGGGTAATGATCTTTCTTAGTAGCTTTATTTAATTTGCGGAAATCAATTACCATCCTATAACCTGTAATAATTCATTGCGGGATCAATTCATCTTTATCATTAGGAACAACAGTAACACCTCCCTTCTTGGGGACACAATGGACATGACTTACCCACTGACTATCAGCAACGGGATAAATTATACCTGCCTCCAGAAGCTTTAGTATTTCTTTTCTTACCACTTCTTTCATCTTAGGATTAAGCCATCGTTGATGATCACGAACCGGTTTGGCATCTTCTTCCAAATTTATTTTATGTTGACATAGAGTGGGACTAATGCCCTTAAGATCATCAAGAGTACATCCAATAGCAGCACGGTGCTTCTTCAGAGTTTTCAATAATCTCTCTTCTTCATGCTCTGAAAGGTTAGCACTAATAATAACATGATATATTTTCATTTCATCAAGATAAGCATATTTAAGATTATCAGGCCACGGTTTAAGCTCAAACACGGGATCACCTTTGGGTGGAGGAGGATGTTGGGGAACGTAGTAATTTCAAAAAAAATCCTACGCACATGCAAGATCATGGTGATGCATAGCAACGAGAGAGGAGAGTGTGTCCACGTACCCTCGTAGACCGAAAGCGGAAGCGTTATATCAACGCGGTTGATGTAGTCGTACGTCTTCGGCCCGACTGATCAAGCACCGAAACTACGGCACCTCCGAGTTCTAGCACACGTTCATCTCGATGACGATCCCCGGACTCCGATCCAGCAAAGTGTCGGGGTAGAGTTCCGTCAGCACGACGGCGTGGTGACGGTGATGATGTTCTACCAACGCAGGGCTTCGCCTAAGCACCACTACGATATGACCAAGGTGGAATATGGTGGAGGTGGCACCGCACACGGCTAAGGAACGATCACGAAGATCAACTTGTGTGTCATGGGGTGCCCCCCTGCCCCTGTATATAAAGGAGGGAGGGGAAAGGTGCGGCCGGCCCCTAGGGGTGCACCTGGAGGAGTCCTACTCCCACCGGGAGTAGGACTCCCCCCTCTTGCCTTGTTGGAGAAGGAAGGGGAAGGGAAAGAGAGAGGGGCGCCGCCTCCTGTCCTATTCGGACTAGGGGGGGGGGCGCTGCCTGCCCTGGCCGCCCTCCTCTTCTCCCTTAGGGCCCATGTAGGCCCATTAACCCCGGGGGTTCGGTAACCCCTGTACTCGGTAAAACTCGATTTTACCGGAACGATTCGATATCCAAATATAGGCTTCCAATATATCAATCTTTATGTCTCGACCATTCCAAGACTCTCGTCATGTCCGTGATCACATCCGGGACTCAACAACCTTCGTACATCAAAACTATAAACTCATAATATAACATCGTCATCGTAACGTTAAGCGTGCGGACCCTACGGGTTCGAGAACAATTTAGACATGACCTAGAACTGTTTCGGTCAATAACCAATAGCGGAACCTGGATGCTCATATTGGTTCCTACATATTCTCGAAGATCTTTATCGGTCAAACCGCATAACAACATACGTTGTTCCTTTGTCATCGGTATGTTACTTGCCCGAGATTCGATCGTCGGTATCTCAATACCTAGTTCAATCTCGTTACGGCAAGTCTCTTTACTCGTTACGTAATGCATCATTCCGTAACTAACTCATTAGTTACATTGCTTGCAAGGCTTATAGTGATGTGCATTACCGAGAGGACCCAGAGATACCTCTCCGACAATCGAAGTGACAAATCCTAATCTCGAAATACGTCAACTCAACAAGTACCTTCGGAGACACCTGTAGTGCACCTTTATAATCACCTAGTTACGTTGTGACGTTTGGTAGCACACAAAGTGTTCCTCCGGTAAGCGCGAGTTACATAATCTCATAGTCATAGGAACATGTATAAGTCATGAATAAAGCAATAGCAACATACTAAACGATCAAGTGCTAAGCTAACGGAATGGGTCAAGTCAATCACATCATTCTCCTAATGATGTGATCCCGTTAATCAAATGATAACTCATGTCTATGGTTAGGAAACTTAACCATCTTTGATTTACGAGCTAGTCAAGTAGAGGTATACTAGTGACATTATGCTTTGTCTATGTATTCACACATGTATTATGTTTCCGGTTAATACAATTCTAGCATGAATAATAAACATTTATCATGATATAAGGAAATAAATAATAACTTTATTACTGCCTCTAGGGCATATTTCCTTCAGAGGATCCCCTAGGATTTCAACAGGCAAATTGTGTTTCAGAATAGGTTCCTGTTTAAAGAATACTTCATCTATTTCCCTTCTTTCATTCATAAACATATCATTTTCATGGTCTAGCAAATAATGTTCTAGAGGATCACTAGGAGGTATGGCAATAGAAGCAAGACCAATGATTTCATCCTTACTGGGTAATTCTTCTTCACGATGTTGTTTACTAAATTTAGAGAAATTAAACTCATGAATCATATTATCCAAGCCAACAGTAACAACATTCTTTTCGCAGTCTATCTTAGCATTAACAGTATTCAAAAAGGGTCTACCAAATATAATGGGACAAAAGCTATCTTGTGGGGAACTTAGAACAAGAAAATCAACAAGATATTTGATTTTCCCACACAAGACTTCAACATCTCTAACAATTCCCACTGGCGATATGGTATCTCTATTGCTAAGTTTAATTGTGACATCAATATCTTCTAACTCAGCAGGTGCAATTTCATGCTTAATTTCTTTATACAAGTCATAAGGTATAACACTAGCACTAGCACCCATATCACATACCATGATAACAATGATCTCCTATTTTAACAGAAATAACAGGCATGCCTACCACAGGTCTATGTTTATCTTTAACGCCAGGTTTAGCAATTCTAGCAGATTCACCACAGAATTGAATAACATGCCCATCAATATTATCGGACTATAGATCTTTAACAATAGCAATATTATGTTCTACTTTGACTTGCTCAGGAGGTGTATAAGTTCTAATATTGCTTTTACGAACCACGGTTGAAGCTTTAGCATGATCCTTTATTCTAACAGGAAAAGGTGGTTTCTCAACATAAGAGGCAGGAACAATAGGATCATTATAAGTGACAGTCTCTTCTTCAACTTTAATAGGTGCAACTACTTTTACTTCTATGGGAGGATGATATTTAAACCACTTCTCCTTGGGGAGATCAACATAAGTAGCAAAAGATTCACATAAAGAAGCTACTATCTCAGAGTCAAGTCCATATTTAGTGCTAAACTTACGAAAAATATCGGTATCCATAAAAGATTTAACACAATCAAACTTAGGTGTCATACCTGACTCCTTACCTTCGTCGAGGTCCCAATCTTCAGAGCTGCGTTTAATTCTATCCAATAAATTCCATCTGAATTCAATAGTCTTCATCATAAAAGAGCTAACACAAGAAGTATCGAGCATGGTTTGATTATTATGAGAAAGCCGAGCATAAAAACTTTGAATAATTATTTCTCTCGAGAGCTCATGATTGGGGCATGAATATAACATTGATTTAAGCCTCCCCCAAGCTTGAGCGATGCTTTCTCCTTCGCGAGGCCAAAAATTATATATATAATTGCGATCACGATGAACAAGATGCATAGGATAAAATTTCTGATGAAATTCCAATTTCAATCTTTTGTAGTTCCATGATCTCGTATCATCACATAGCCTATACCATGTCAATGCATCTCCCTTCAAAGATAAAGGGAAGACCTTCTTCTTGACAACATCATCGGGTATACCTGCAAGCTTAAATAATCCACAAACCTCATCCACATATATTAGGTGTTCATCAGGATGCTTGGTTCCATCTCCTGCAAAAGTATTAGCTAGCAGTTTTTCCATCATACCCGAAGGAACTTCAAAAGGAGTTTCATTTTCAATAGGTTCAGTAGGTTGAGGAGCAACTATTTGCTCTACTGGACGGGGTGAAGATACCCCGAACAAGCCCCTCAGAGGATTACTTTCCATAGTAACAAGTGACAGTAAATTTCAGCACACTATATAAATTTTTCCTTACCAAATTCCACCTACCAAAGGCGCTTCACTCCCCGACAACGCGCCAGAAAAGAGTCTCGATGACCCACAAGTATAGGGGATCTATCATAGTCCTTTCGATAAGTAAGAGTGTCGAACCCAACGAGGAGCAGAAGGAAATGATAAGCGGTTTTCAGCAAGGTATTCTCTGCAAGTACTGAAACAAGTGGTAACAGATAGTTTTGTGATAGGATAATTTGTAACGAGCAACAAGTAATAAAAGTAAATAAGATGCAACAAGGTGGCCCAATCCTTTTTGTAGCAAAGGACAAGCCTGGACAAACCCTTATATAAGGAAAAGCACTCCCGAGGACACATGGGAATATCTTCAAGCTAGTTTTCATCACGTTCATATGATTCACGTTCGGTACTTTGATAATTTTATATGTGGGTGGACCGGTGCTTGGGTGCTGTTCTTACTTGAACAAACATCCCACTTATGATTAACCTCTATTGCTAGCATCCGCAACTCCAACAAAAGTATTAAGGTAAACCTAACCATAGCATGAAACATATGGATCCAAATCAGCCCCTTACGAAGCAACGCATAAACTAGGGTTTAAGCTTCTGTCACTCTAGCAACCCATCATCTACTTATTACTTCCCAATGCCTTCCTCTAGGCCCAAATAATGGTGAAGTGTTATGTAGTCGACGTTCACATAACACGACTAGAGGCTAGACAACATACATCTCATCAAAATATCGAACGAATACCAAATTCACATGACTACTAATAGCAAGACTTCTCCCATGTCCTCAGGAAAAAATGTAACTACTCACAAAGCATATTCATGTTCATAATCAGAGGGGTATTAATATGCATATAGGATCTGAACATATGATCTTCCACCAAATAAACCAACTAGCATCAACTACAAGGAGTAATCAACACTACTAGCAACCTACTAGTACCAATCCCGGACTTGTAGACAAGAATTGGATACAAGAGATGAACTAGGGTTTTGAGAGGAGATGGTGCTGGTGAAGATGTTGATGGAGATTGCCCTCTCCCAATGAGAGGAGCGCTGGTGATGACATTGGTGATGATTTCCCCCTCCCGGAGGGAAGTGTCCCCGGCAGAACAGCTCTGCCGGAGCCCTAGATTGGTTCCGCCAAGGTTCCGCCTCGTGGCGGCGGAGTTTCGTCTCGAAAGGTTGCTTCTGATTTTTTTTTTCTCGACGAAAGACCTCATATAGCAGAAGATGGGCATCGGAGGGCCACCAGGGGGCCCATGAGGTAGGGGGGCGCGCCCTAGGAGGGGGCGCGCCCCCCACCCTCGTGGTCAGGGTGTGGGCCCCCTGGCCTTCATCTTTGGCGAGGATTTTTTATTATTTATTGTAAGATATTCCGTGGAGTTTCAGGACTTTTGGAGTTGTGTAGAATAGGTCTCTAATATTTGCTCCTTTTCCAGCCTAGAATTCCAGCTGCCGACATTCTCCCTCCTTATGTAAACCTTGTAAAATAAGAGAGAATAGGCATAAGTATTGTGACATAACGTGTAATAACAGCCGATAATGCAATAAATATCGATATAAAAGCATGATGCAAAATGGACGTATCATCGCTTCCTTGCATTTTCCTTGGTTATCCTCCCAACACCAAAGGTTACCGGTGCTATGATCCAGTGTCCTACCGCATTTTCACCTCGCGACACGTGTACTTTGATGAGCTGGTGTTCCCGTTTCAGCAGGTACCGTCACCCTCGGCGTCCCTCGCGGCGCTGTTCGCCCTTGCCTCCACCTCCGGCGAACCGCCCTGCCGTGCACCGGGCTTGGCCCTGCCCACGCCTCCGCGCCGGCGGCCTCGTGCGTGTGCCCCTCGGCCGCCCGCCGCCTGCGGTCCCTCCGCCGCGGTCCCTGGCGCCTCCTCGGCTGCCCCTGGCACCGTGGTCCGCCGTGTTGGGGAACGTAGTAATTTCAAAAAAAATCATACGCACACGCAAAATCATGGTGATGCATAGCAACGAGCGGGGGAGTGTTGTCCATGTACCCTCGTAGACCGAAAGCGGAAGCATTATGACAACGTGGTTGATGTAGTCATACGTCTTCACGATCGACCGATCCTCAGTACCGAACGTACGACACCTCCGTGTTCAGCACACGTTCAGCTCGGTGACGTCCCACGAACCCACGATCTAGTAGAGCTCGAGGGAGAGTTTCGTCAGCACGACGACGTGATGACGATGTTGATGAAGTTACCGACGCAGGGCTTCGCCTAAGCACCACTACGATATGACTGAGGTGGATTATGGTGGAGGGGGGCACCGCACACGGCTAAGAGATCAATGATCAATTGTTGTGTCTTGGGGTGACCCCCTGCCCTCGTATATAACAGAGCTATGGGGGAGACGGCCGACCAAGGAGGAGGGCGCGCCAAGGGGGGAGTCCTACTCCCACCGGGAGTAGGACTCCTTCTTTCCTAGTAGGAGTAGGAGAAGGGGGAAGGGAAGGAGAGAGGAGGAAGGAAAGGGGGGCGCCGCCCCCCTCCTTGTCCAATTCAAACTAGAGGGGGAGGGGGCGCGCGGCCTGCCCTGGCCGCCCCTCCTCTTCTCCACTAAGGCCCAATAGGCCCATTACACTCCCTGGGGGGTTCCGGTAACCCGCCGGTACTCCGGTATATGTCCGAAACCTCCCGAAACACTTCCGGTGTCCGAACATAGTCGTCTAATATATCGATCTTTACATCTCGACCATTTCGAGACTCCTCGTCATGTCCATGATCATATCCGAGACTCCGAACTACCTTCGGTACATCAAAACACAAAAACTCATAATATTGATCGTCACAGAACTTTAAGCGTGCGGACCCTACGGGTTCGAGAACTATGTAGACATGACCGAGACACGTCTCCGGTCAATAACCAATAGCGGAACCTGGATGCTCATATTGGTTCCTACATATTCTACAAAAATCTTTATCGGTCAAACCGCATAACAACATACGTTGTTCCCTTTGTCATCGGTATGTTACTTGCCCGAGATTCGATCCTCGGTATCTCAATACCTAGCTCAATCTCGTTACCGGAAAGTCTCTTTACTCGTTCCGTAATGCATCATCCTGCAACTAACTCATTATCACATTTCTTGCAAGGCTTATAGTGATGTGCATTACCGAGAGGGCCCAGAGATACCTCTCCGACAATCGGAGTGACAAATCCTAATCTCGATCTATGCCAACTCAACAAGTACCATCGGAGACACCTGTAGAGCACTTTATAATCACCCTGTTACGTTGTGACGTTTGGTAGCACACAAAGTGTTCCTCCGATATTCGGGAGTTGCATAATCTCATAGTCATAGGAACGTGTATAAGTCATGGAGAAAGCAATAGCAGTAAACTAAACGATCAAGTGCTAAGCTAACGGAATGGGTCAAGTCAATCACATCATTTTCCTAATGATGTGATCCCGTTTAATCAAATGACAACTCATGTCTATGGCTAGGAACTCAACCATCTTTTATTAACGAGCTAGTCAAGTAGAGGCATACTAGTGACACTATGTTTGTCTATGTATTCACACATGTATTATGATTCCGGTTAATACAATTCTAGCATGAATAATAAACATTTATCATGATATGAGGAAATAAATAATATCTTTATTATTGCCTCTAGGGCATATTTCCTTCACGCCGGCCATCCCCGATGCCCCGGCCCCTTCGGCCGCTCCGGAGACCGGCTCGAGCTCAACCTCGCCGGTCCCTCTCTCGGCACCGCCGGCTGCCGCCGCACCTCTCACCGGTGTGGTCACTTGGGCTCGGACTGGGACGTTCCATCCTAGCACGCGCTACACCTCTGACGAGTACGCGTGTGCCGCACCCACCTCGGCCCCGTTCCCGCTCACCACCCCCGTTCGCGCAGCCCTTCGGGATCTGAACTAGCTTGTTGCGATGCGTGAGGAGTTCGACGCCCTGCAGCGCAACCGTACGTGGCAGCTTGTCCCATGGCTTCCCCGTGCCAACGTCATCACTGGCAAGTGGGTCTTCCGCCACAAGACTCGCCCCGACGGTTCCCTTGAGCGCAACAAGGCGCGTTGGGTCGTGCGCGGCTTTCGCCAGCGCGCCGGCGTGGACTTCACCGACACCTTCGCCCCGGTTGTCAAACTGGGCACGATTCACGCTATTCTCCAGCTTGCTGTCTCTCGCGCCTGGCCTGTTCACCAGCTCGACGTGTCCAATGCTTTTCTGCATGGCCACCTCGACGAGTAGGTGTTCTGTCAGCAGCCTACTGGTTTCGTCGACACCGACCATCCGGACCATGTGTGCTTGCTCTCTCGTTCTCTCTACGGTTTGAAGTAGGCACCTCGGGCCTGGTACCAGCGGATCGCGACTTTCCTTCAGCAGCAGGGGTTCCGGTCCACACGGTCCGATGCCTCCCTATTTGTTTATCACCTGCGCACCGCCACCGCGTACCTTCTCCTATACGTCGATGATTGCTACGTCTTGAGCTTGCGTTGGTTTTCCCCGAAGTGGAGAGGATGATGCAGCAGAGTAGTGTAAGTATTTCCCTCAGTTTTTGAGAACCAAGGTATCAATCCAGTAGGAGGCCACGCGCAAGTCCCTCGTACCTACACAAAACAAATAGCTCCTCGCAACCAACGCGAATAGGGGTTGTCAATCCTTCACGGTCACTTACGAGAGTGAGATCGATAGAGATGATAGATAATATTTTTGGTATTTTGGTATAAAGATGCAAAGTAAAATAAAAGGCAAAGTAAAAAGCAAAGCAATAATAAAGTGATGGAAGATTAATATGATGAGAATAGACCGGGGCCATAGATTTCACTAGTGGCTTCTCTCAAGAGCATAAGTATTTTACGGTGGGTGAGCAATTCTGTTGAGCAATTGATGAATTGAGCATAGTTATGAGAGTATCTAGGTATGATCATGTATATAAGCATCACGTCTGAGACAAGTAGACCGACTCCTGCCTGCATCTACTACGATTACTCCACTCATCGACCGCTATCCAGCATGCATCTAGAGTATTAAGTTAATGAAAACAGAGTAACGCCTTAAGCAAGATGACATGATGTAGAGGATAAATTCATGCAATATGATAAATACCCCATCTTGTTATCCTCGATGGCAACAATACAATACATGCCTTGCAACCCTTTACATCCTTTGGTAAGGACACCGCAAGATTGAACCCAAAGCTAAACACTTCTCCCATTGCAAGAACTACCAATCTAGTTGGCCAAACCAAGCGGATAATTGAAGAGACTTGCAAAGATAACTCAATCATACATAAAAGAATTCAGAGAAGATTCAAATATTGCTCATAGATAATCTTGATCGAAACCCACAATTCATCGGTCTCAACAAACACACCGCAAAAAGAAGATTACATTGAATAGATCTCCACGAGAGGGGAGAACATTGTATTGAGATCCAAAAGAGAGAAGAAGCCATCTAGCTACTAACTATGGACCCGAAGGTCTGAGGTAAACTACTCACACTTCATCGGAGAGGCTATGATGATGATGTAGAAGCCCTCCGTGGTGGAATCCCCGGCGTGAACTCGGAACAGGCCCCAAGATGGGATCTCATGGATCTGAAAGTTGCGGCGGTGGAATTAGGTTTTGGCTCCGTGATCGATCTGTTAGAGTGCGTGAGGTATATATAGTAGGAAGAAGTACGTCGGTGGAGCTTCGAGGAGGCCCACGAGGCAGGGGGCGCCCTCCACCCTCGTGCACACCTCGTGGCTTTCTTGACGGAGGGTCCATGTCTCCTGGGTCTTATCTGATGAGAAAATCACGTTCCCGAAGGTTTCATTCCGTTTGGACTCCGTTTGATATTCCGTTTCTTCGAAATACTGAAATAGGCAAAAAACAGCAATTCTGGGTTGGGCCTCCGGTTAATAGGTTAGTCCCAAAAGTAATATAAAAGTGGAAAATAAAGCCCATTATAGTCCAAAACAATAGATAATATAGCATGGAGCAACCAAAAATTATAGATACGTTGGAGACGTATCAGGCATCCCCAAGCTTAATTCCTGCTCGTCCTCGAGTAGGTAAATGATAAAAAGAGAATGTTTGATGCGGAGTGCTACTTGGCATAATTTCAACGTAATTCTTCTTAATTGTGGTATGAATATTCAGATCCGAAAGATTCAAGACAAAAGTTCATATTGACATAAAAATAATAATACTTCAAGCATACTAATAAAGCAATCATGTCTTCTCAAAATAACATGGCCAGAGAAAGTTATCCCTACAAATCATATAGTCTGGCTATGCTCTATCTTCACCACACAAAATATTTAAATCATGCACAACCCCGATGACAAGCCAAGCAATTGTTTCATACTTTTGACATTTTCAAAACTTTTTCAATCTTCACACAATACATGAGCGTGAGCAATGGATATAGCACTATATGTGGAATAGAATGGTGGTTGTGGAGAAGACAAAAAGAGGGAAGATAGTCTCACATCAACTAGGCATATCAACGGGCTATGGAGATGCCCATCAATAGATATCAATGTGAGTGAGTAGGGATTGCCATGCAACGGATGCACTAGAGCTATAAGTATATGAAAGCTCAACAAATGAAACTAAGTGGGTGTGCATCCAACTCGCTTGCTCACAAAGACCTAGGGCAATTTGAGGAAGCCCATCATTGGAATATACAAGCCAAGTTCTATAATGAAAAATTCCCACTAGTATAAGAAAGTGACGAAACGAGAGACTCTCTATTATGAAGATCATGGTGCTACTTTGAAGCACAAGTGTGGTAAAAGGATAGTAACATTGTCCCTTCTCTCTTTTTCTCTCATTTTTTTATTGTTGGGCCTTCTCTCTTTTTTTCTATGGCCTCTTTTTTTTATTTTTTTTATTTTTCGTCCGGAGTCTCAACTCGACTTATGGGGGAATCATAGCCTCCATCATCCTTTCCTCACTTGGGACAATGCTCTAAAAATGATGATCATCACACTTCTATTTTTCTTACAACTCAACAATTACAACTCAATACTTAGAAATAAATAGGACTCTATATGTGTGCCTCCGGCGGTGTACCGGGATATGCAATGAATCATAAGTGACATGTATGAAATAATTAGGAATAGTGGCTTTGCCACAAATACGATGTCAACTACATGATCATGCTAAGCAATATGACAATGATGGGGCGTGTCATAATAAACGGAACAGTGGAAAGTTGCATGGCAATATATCTCGGAATGGCTATGGAAATGCCATGATAGGTAGGTATGGTGGCTGTTTTGAGGAAGGTTTTATGGTGGGTGTATGATACCGGCGAAAAGTGTGCGGTATTAGAAAGGCTAGCAATGGTGGAAGGGTGAGAAAAGTGCGTATAATCCATGGACTCAACATTAGTCATAAAGAACTCATATACTTATTGCAAAAATCTACAAGTTATCAAAGCAAAGTATTACGCGCATGCTCCTAGGGTGATAGATTGGTAGGAAAAGACCATCGCTCGTCCCCGACCGCCACTCATAAGGAAGACAATCAATAAATAAATCATGCTCCGACTTCATCACATAACGGTTCACCATACGTGCATGCTATGAGAATCACAAACTTTAACACAAGTATTCCTCAAATTCACAATTAATCAACTAGCGTGACTCTAATATTACCACTTCCATATCTCAAAACAATTATCAATCGTCAAAATTTTCTTAGTATTCAACGCACTCAAAAGAAAGTTCTACAAATCTTGAATACCAAGCATATGATTATTTTAAGAAAATTAACATGCTATTTAAGACTCTCAAAATAATCTAAGGGAAGCATGAGAGATCAATAGTTTCTTTAAAACAAATCCACCACCGTGCTCTAAAAGATATAAGTGAAGCACTAGAGCAAAACTATCAAGCTCAAAAGATATAAGTGAAGCACATAGAGTATTCTAACAAATTCCAATTCATGTATGGCTCTCTAAAAAGGTGTGTACAGCAAGGATGATTATGGTAAACTAACAAGAAAAGACGCAAATAATACAAGACACTCCAAGCAAAACACATATCATGTGGTGAATAAAAATATAGCTCCAAGTAAAGTTACCGATGGAAGTGGACGAAAGAGGGGATGCCTTCCGGGGCATCCCCAAGCTTTGACTTTTTGGTGTCCTTGGATTATCTTGGGGGTGCCATGGGCATCCCCAAGCTTAGTCTCTTGCCACTCCTTGTTCCATAATCCATCAAAAAATTTCACCCAAAATTTGAGAACTTCACAACACAAAACTCAACAGAAATCTCGTGAGCTCCGTTAGCGAAAGAAAACAAAAGGCACTTCAAGGTACTGTAATAAACTCATTATTTATTTATATTGGTGTTAAACCTACTGTATTCCAACTTCTCTATGGATCATAAACTATTTTACTAGCCATAGATTCATCAAAATAAGCAAACAACACACGAAAAACAGAATCTGTCAAAAACAGAACAGTCTGTAGTAATCTGTAACTAACGCAAACTTCTGGAACTCCAAAAATTCAGCCAAAGTAGGAAGACCTAGGCAATTTGTTTATTGATCAGCAACAATTTGAATCACTATTTTATCACGTTCTGGTGATTTTTAACAATTGTTTTCATGAACCGAAAGTTTCTGGAAATTACAGCAAGATCAAATAACTATTATCCAAGAAGATCCTATAGGTTTAACTTGGCACAAACACTAATTAAAACATAAAACCACATCTAAACAGAAGGTAGATGGATTATTTATTCCTAAACAGAAACAAAAACTAAAAATAAAAATAAAATTGGGTTGCCTCCCAACAAGCGCTATCGTTTAACGCCCCTAGCTAGGCATAAAAGCGAGGAGATCTAGGTATTGCCATCTTTGGTAGGCAATCCATAAGTGGCTCTCATGATATATTCATATGGTAATTTTATCTTCTTCCTAGGGAAGTTTTCCATGCCTTTCTTTAACGGGAATTGGAATCTAATATTCCCTTCCTTCACATCAATAATTGCACCAATCGTTCTAAGGAAAGGTCTACCAAGAATAATAGGACATGAAGGATTGCAATATATATCAAGAACGATAAAGTCTAGGGCACATAATTCCTATTTGCAACAATAAGAACATCATTAATTCTTCCCATAGGTTTCTTAATAGTGGAATCCGCAAGGTGCGAGTTTAGAGAGCATTCATCAAAATCACGAAAACCTAGCAAATCACACAAAGTTTTGGGAATAGTGGAAACACTAGCACCCAAATCACATAAAGCATAAAATTCATGATCCTTAATCTGAATTTTAATAGTTGGTTCCTGTCGTGGAATTGTCACGGCAGATGTCCTCTTGCAAGGACTTAGTCGTGGAGCCGTCGCAACTAGGAAGCTTAAAGGGGTTAATCGGGACAAAGGACACGGGGGGTTTATACTAGTTCGGCCCCTTACGGTGAAGGTAAGGCCTACGTCTAGTTGGGTTGGTATTGCTTGATGTTTCGATGACCAGGGAGCGAGATACGCTATGCCCGGCTCTCGATGCGTTGTTTTCGCCCTAAAGCCGCCAGTGGTCGTCCCCTTATATACACGGGTGGGCGCCCTGCGCCTCTGAATCTGGCGGCTCATAAACAGTGTCTGGCTCGGTGACTAGTTAATTCTACCTTATGATACAAGCCATGTCATTATGGCAGTTTATCACCATGGGCCTTAAGCCGCCTGCGGGCCTAAGCCCCTTTATTGAACCGCCATCTTCATGCTTGGCCTTGGGCTTCTTTCTGATGAATCTTCTTTGCGTAACCCGGCCCCTCCTGGGCGGCTTACACAAATAGTTATATCCCCAACATTAGGCCCCAGATTGATTTGAACCGGTTCATGTCAATCTTAAAATACCTTAAGAAATAAACCTTCAGCCTTCTGCCTGTGTAAAGGTTTTTAACCCGCCATGACGTCATCTTCTGGATCCGTGTTAACCCGCCGTGACGTCATCTTTACTTAAATTCATTTTTTACTCCGCCATATCCTCCAACGGATCTTTGCTTTTACTGACCGTTTCAAAAACCGAGGTGTCAGGGCCGCTGGATAATGATGTTTAATCTCCTCGTTTCTCACGCCGTCTCAGTCGGTCTCCCCTTATAAATAGACACGACCTAGGTCTTCCATTCTTCCCCCTTTCGGTCATCCTCTTATTCTCCCTGTCCCTCTGTTACTCGAGCTCCGCCGCCGTCGCCGCGAAGCTCCTCGTCTTCACCGACTCCGACTGGTGCATCAACCCGAGCCCGACCAGAAAAAACAACGGCGGACCTCCGAACCAGTCTGCATCTGTGAGTTCCCTTCTTCCCCTGTTTTAGATCTGCATTAAGGCTTCTTCGAGTTCGTCGGCGTTCCTCACCGCCGGAACCAAACCCTTGACAGTTTTTACCTCCAATGCCCCCTTTTGATCTTCAGACAGTGTAGAACTATTGCGGCGGTTGTTTCGCACCCGTTTCCAAATGCAAATAGATCCCTTTCCGTTGCACAGAGGCCCCGTTCGAGACTATGAACTTCATCTGTGCCAGTCCTAGGTCTAGAAATTTTTCTTTTCAGAACAGCCGTTTGATCCAAAATCATAACCGCAACTTGTGAAACCTGTTTGTTCCACCCTTAAGAAAACTGTAGAATTTGTTTAACCACGACCGTCCACGTGGCCGGTTTAAGTAAATGACACTGATCTGTCAACCTTGCTTGCTTCTCGCAACTTAAGAAAATTTTACTGCCTTTGATACCTGTAGCGGCTTAAATATCACTGCATAGTTACCCATATGTCATTAGGCCCCTTCTTAAGCCGCCATCTTGAATAGACTTAAAATGTTTTCCTCCGGGTTAAATTTGAACCAAAAACTCTTATTTTGTCATAGGCTTCAATTTATACAATGGCACCCAAGGCTCCCAAAGCTCCCGTGACCTGCAACTGGGTCAAATCCACTGTTACGGGGAGCACTTTGTCTGAATTTGTGAAGTGCGGCCATCTGCCCAAGAGAGAGATCATGTCTTATCGTGCTCCTAACCCGTCAGAGGAGAAGCCTCAACCCAAGGAAGGGGAGGTGATCGTGTTTACTGATCACATGAACCGGGGCGTCGCTCCACCCGGTTCAAAATTCTTCAGGGATGATTTACATTTCTTCGACCTTAGACCTCAAGACATCGGGCCCAATTCCGTGTCAAATATTTGCAACTTCCAAGTCTTTTGCGAGGTGTACCTTGGGGAAGAACCCAGCTTACTTTTATTTAGAGAGTTGTTTTACTTAAACTGGCAGAACGAACGCGCCAACGGGCCCAGTCTGGAACTTGGTGGCATCTCGATTCAGCGGCGGAGAGATTGCCTTTTTCCTTATGCTGAACTGCCGAGTCATCCAAAGGATTGGAATCAGACATGGTTCTACTGCGAGGATACTTCTCCGGCTGACGAAAATCCTCTGCCCGGCTTCCGCGCCTTGCGCCTTGAATCCAATCACCCGCTGCTGGATAAATTGATTGTTGTTGAACGTCTGTCACTCGCTCCCACCATTAGTAAGATCAAAGCTCTTTTGGGAAATGGCTTAGATGGCATTGACCTGGTCCGAGTCTGGGTCGCTTGGCGAGTAACTCCGTTAAGCCGCCGCCCCGTCTTAATGTGCACTTACTCAGGCGATAAGAATGACCCACTGCATCATAGTACCGACGACTTACCTTGCTACAGCCGTCGAGGAAGAGGTTACTATAATCTCCTCCGACTCCGAGCCCCTGCCGCGTCCGAAAATTCGAAGAGTAACCCGGAAAGTAAGATTTTCACATCCTTTGGCTTACCAAGATCCTCAATTTCTTTTGAAGCAACAGCAATTTGAAAGCCGGAGGCAGACCCAAACCAGCAAGGATGTAGAGCTCTCCTCCGGCTTACCTGACGTGATCAGGAAGCGTCGGACTGAGGTTATCTCTGATTTATGTTCTGCTTTTCCTTTGGCGGGTTTAATTCGTCAACCTCTCAATTCATCCGACTCCAATTATCAGGATACCTCTCCTTCCTCCGGCGAGTCTATGCAATCTAACATGCCGGCCTTCAAAACTGCCCCTGGGTAATGTAATTTTGTTTATCTTATGCCTTACCTTACTCATGCTTTTGTACTCATCCTTCTGCCTTTATTCTCGGCGTGCAAGTGAAACCCAGTAAGAGGGCAAAAAAGAGTAAGCCGTCCCAAGACCCGGTCGCGATCGAACCGAACTTGCACGGTTGCTCTGACGATTATACCCATCATTGCCTTTGAACCAGCCTATGATATTCCAGCACCATCCTCTGATCCACCCGCCGAAGATACTCTCCACAGCTCTGATAACCCGGAAGCTCCTAGCCCGGCCAAGACAATTGATCCAGAAATTGAGATTCTGAAGACTCAGTTTGCTGAGCCGGGACAACCCACTGTCCTTGCCAAGTGCTCTGCCAAGGAGAAGTTTCTGGAATGCCGAAAGGCCAAGCTAGATATTACTGACTATACTCATTTGAGCATAGGAGAAATAGTCTCTGGCTATATCAATCAAGTACATAGCAGCCGTGACCTGGAAATTGACATGGTGAAGCAAATACAGCAAAAATCTGAGGTATAACTTATGCTACTTTTCTTAATCATACTTACTATATCAGCCCCCAAGTCTATTGCTTATGAATAACTATGCTGTAGACTTAGAAACTTGCTTAGAACTGCTTTGTCTGGTTTAGAAAGAAGATTTTTAACCCGGTTGTAACATGATACCTTGAACTTGCGATACACATTAGCCCCCAAGTGTCAAGTACCTTTGCTTGCAAAGTGCCTGGGACTTAATTTACATGAACCGGCATTGTAAGTTTAAAATTCTTCAGCATACATTAGCCCCCAAGTGTCAAGTACCTTTGCTTGCAAAGTACTTGGGACTTAATGTTATCTTACCATGATTCTGACTATAACCCGACACCAATGCAGGCCACCATAAGTCAATTTGAGTCAGAGATTGCTGACCTGAAGAGCCGCCTGGCAGCTCAAGAACTTGAAATTCAAAAGGCCAACTCCAAATTTGAATTCAGCATCTCTGAACAAGAGAAGTTGAAGAAGAATTTTGAGGCGGAGAAGAAAATCTGGGCTGATGAGAAGGCCTCACTAGTGACCCGGGTCGAGACAGCAGAAACATCAGTTGCAGAGGCAACAACCGAGCTGTCCGGTTTAAAGCGCCAGATACCTCAAATGGTCTCAGCAATCTTCGGTAAGTTACTATATATAACCTCAGATATTGCAATCCTTCCTTTGACGACTATTTTAATTGTTATCTCCGGCTCACCTTATGTTTATGAACGCAGGCCCCAGGAGCACGAACCTCAAGCAGAACATGTTGATCAAATTGAAAGCGGTTTACACTCTAGTGGAGCAACTGTACACCGGGTCACAACGCCCTTTGGCCGTTGTGGCTTTATCAAATGACGTCCCCCATCTCCTGCAAGATGTGCTAAAGAGGCTTGCCGTGCTACCTCAACGGATCCAAGAGCTAAGGCGGGCGTCTACAAGAGCCGGAGCAATAGCTGCATTGAGCCGTGCCAAAGCATTTATACTAGAACTAGACCTGGCTGACATCGCTCTTGGATACCCAAGTTTAAAGTGAAGGAAATATGCCCTAGAGGCTATAATAAAGTTATTATTTATTTCCTTATATCATGATAAATGTTTATTATTCATGCTAGAATTGTATTAACCGGAAACATAATACATGTGTGAATACATAGACAAACAGAGTGTCACTAGTATGCCTCTACTTTACTAGCTCGTTAAATCAAAGTCTGTATAAATCAAAGACTTTCTCACCCGTAGCGATGCTTAAGTCTGTCCGAATCATGTTAGCAATTGCTGCATTTTATGATTATGAAATTTGGCAAATGGATGTAAAAACTGCATTCTTGAATGGATTTCTAGAAGAAGAGTTGTATATGATGCAACCAGAAGGTTTTGTTGATCCAAAAGATGCTAACAAAGTGAGCAAGCTCCAGCGATCAATTTATGGTCAGTGCAAGCCTCTCGGAGTTGGAATAAGCGCTTTGATAGTGTGATCAAAGCATATGGTTTTATCTGAGACTTTTGGAGAAGCCTGTATTTACAAGAAAGTGAGTGGGAGCTCTGTAGCATTTACGATATTATATGTGGATGCCATATTATTAATTGGAAATGATATAGAATTTCTGGATAGCATAAAAGGATACTTGAATAAAAGTTTTTCAATGAAAGACCTCGGTGAAGCTGCTTACATATTGGGCATCAAGATCTATAGAGATAGATCAAGGCGCTTAATTGGACTTTCACAAAGCACATACCTTGATAAAGTTTTGAAAAAGTTCAAAATGGATCAGCAGAGAAAGGTTTTTACCTGTGTTACAAGGTGTGAAATTGAGTCGGACTCAATGCCCGACCACAACGAGAAGATAGAGAAAATGAAAATGTTCCTATGCTTCAGCCATAGGCTCTATCATGTATGCAATGCGTATACGGACTGGCGTATGCTTAGCAATAAGCTTGGCAGGAAGGTACCAATGTAATCCGAGTGGATCATGGGACGGTGGTCAAGAACATCTGAAATACCTGAAAATGACTAAGGATATGTTTCTTGTATATGGAGGTGACAAAGAGCTAATCGTAAATGGTTACGTCGATGCAAGCTTTGACACTGATCCGGACGATTCTAAATCGCAAACCGGATACGTATTTTTATTAAGCGGTGGTGCTTTGTCGGTTGGTGCAGTTCTAAACAAAGCGTCGTGGCGGGATCTACATGTGAAGCGGAGTACATAGCTGCTTCGGAAGCAGCAAATGAAGGAGTCTGGATGAAAGAGTTCATTTCGATCTAGGTGTCATACCTAGTGCATCGGGACCAATGAAGATCTTCGTGACAATTGGTGCAATTGCCTTGGCAAAGGAATCCAGATTTCACAAGAGGACCAAGCATATCAAGAGGCGCTTCAATTCCATTCGGGACCAAGTCCAAGTGGGAGACATAGAGATTTGCAAGATACATACGGATCTGAATGTTTGCAGACCGTTGACTAAGCCTCTTCCACGAGCAAAACATGATCAGCACCAAGACTCCATGGGTGTTAGAATCATTCTTGTGTAATCTAGATTATTGACTCTAGTGCAAGTGGGAGGATGAAGGAAATATGCCCTAGAGGCAATAATAAAGTTATTATTTATTTCCTTATATCATGATAAATGTTTATTATTCATGCTAGAATTGTATTAACCGGAAACATAATACATGTGTGAATACATAGACAAGCAGTGTCACTAGTATGCCTCTACTTTACTAGCTCGTTAAATCAAAGATGGTTATGTTTCCTAACCATAGACATGAGTTGTCATTTGATTAACGGGATCACATCATTAGGAGAATGATGTGATTGACTTGACCCATTCCGCTAGCTTAGCACTTGATCGTTTAGTATGTTGCTTATGCTTTCTTCATGACTTATACAAAGTTCACGCAACTATGAGATTATGCAACTCCGTTTACGGAGGAACACTTTGTGTGCTACCAAGCGTCTGGCGAATCGGGTGATTATAAAGGTACTCTCAGGTGTCTCCAAAAGTATATGTTGAGTTGGCATAAATCGATATTAGGTTTTGTCACTCCGATTGTCGGAGAGGTATCTCTGGGCCTTCTCGGTAATACTCATCACCTAAGCCTTGCAAGCATTATAACTAATGAGTTAGTTATGAAATGATGTATTACGAGCGAGTAAAGAGACTTGCGATAGCGAGATTGAACTAGGTATTGGATACCGACGATCAAATCTCGGGCAAGTAACATACCGATGACAAAGGGAACAACGTATGTTGTTATGCGGTTTGACCGATAAAGATCTTCGTAGAATATGTAGGAACCAATATGAACGTCCAGGTTCCGCTATTGGTTATTGACCGAGAATAGTTCTAGGTCATGTCTACATAGTTCTCGAACCCGTAGGGTCCGCACGCTTAACGTTACGATGACAGTTTGTTATGAGTTTATAAGTTTTGATGTACCTAAGTTTGTTCGAGTCCCGGATGTGATCACGGACATGACGAGGAGTCTCGAAATGGTTGAGACATAAAGATCGATATATTGGAAGCCTATGTTTGGACTTCGGAAAGGTTCCGGATGAAAACAGGATTTTACGGAACACCGGGGTTACGGAACCCTCCCGGGGTCAATGGGCCTTGATGGGCCATAAGGGAGAAGAGGAGGGCGGCCAGGGGCAGGCGCGCCCTCCCCTAGTCCGAATAGGACAAGGAGAGGGGGCGCCTTCCTCTTCCCCTCCCCAAGTCCTAATCCAACTAGGAAGGAGGAGTCCTACTCCGGTGGGAGTAGGACTCCTCGGCAGCGCCTCCCCTAGGGCCGGCCGCACCCCTTGCTCCTTTATATCACGGGGCAGGGGGCACCCCATGACACACAAGTTGATCTACGGATCGTTCCTTAGCCGTGTGCGGTGCCCCTCCACCATATTCCACTTCGGTCATATCGTCGCGGAGCTTAAGCGAAGCCCTGCGCCGGTGAAGTCATATCGTCGCGGAGCTTAGGCGAAGCCCTGCGTCGGTGGAGCATCATCATCGTCCACGCCGTCGTCTTGTGGAACTCATCCCCGACGCTTTGCTGGATCGGAGCCGGGGATCGTCATCGAGCTGAGCGTGTCTTTGAACTTCGGAGGTGCCGTGCGTTCGGTACTTGGATTGGTCGGATCGTGAAGGCGACGACTACATCAACAGCGTTGTTATAACGCTTCGCTTCACGGTCTCGAGGGTGCGTGGACATACACTCTCCCCTCTCGTTGCTATGCCATCACCATGATCTTGCGTGTGCGTAGGAAAATTTTGAAATTACTACGTTCCCCAACATAAAGGAGGATGGTACCGTGTTTGATGAGAAAGATTTCGCCGCCTGCGTGAAGGAGGTACGCCCTGTGGCCACACTTATTGGGAATGATACTGACCTTACCAAATATCAACCGGGCTATGACAGTGAGAACCGGAGAATCCCAACACCTCACTATAATGAAGTCAACCTGATCCCTCCAACTCGTAAGCATACCTTTGCCCCTGAAGTCGACCCAACCGGTTTAATAGATGATGAAGCTGAGTTTGAAGCCTTGAGTGACATTGACTGGGCCTCGTCAACCTTCCAGGACAGGGCAGCCGACGGAGAGGTGGAGAAGGATAACCCGGATTCTTCAAGCCAACCAAAGGAGTGAACCGCCAGGCGTCAGATGCTTATGTCTTTGTGAAAACAATGCTTCATTATTCAGACTCGGGGAGTCTTGTAATAGGGTAGAAAAAACCTCTGATTTTGCCATGCCTTCGCGCATGTTTATGGCGCTCAATACTTTCTTAAGCCGCCATCGCTATATCCTTCCAGCTTATATTGATCTTCTATTTCCTTTAAACAAAAAATTGCTTGCCTTGTCCTGTGATCCTTTTGGTAATCTCGCCGGCTTATATGACCCCACCCATGCGGGTAAATTTAACTCCTGAAAATTGGAATTCACCTGGCACTTAACAACCTGGGGTGATCAATATTAAACCGGAAGAACTAAAACCATCTCACAGTGCTTTCAAGAATCTCAAGATAGTCAAGTAATCATGCTTTATTAAAGATAATAGACAGTAAACAATTTTCAAAGGCTTCTGATTCGAATACGATCAGTAAACCGTTCCAAAGGGGTTAAGCTAAGATTAGGATACGATCATATAGCCCCCCAGTGGCTTTGGCGATGCCGATCAAGTGGGTATCGACATCTATGTTCTCTTTGGTTTGAATACGACCTATGTTTGAATAGGAAGCCCCCAAGTGACCATAAGAGTTGTTTAATGACGCTGATTCGAATATGATCCACGTCAGACCCAAAGGGGTTAAGCTATGATTCAAATATGATCAAGAAGCCCCCAAGTGGGTTTGGCAGTATGCCGATCAAGCGGTATCGACAGCTATGTTCTCTTTGGTTCGAATACGACCTATGTTTGAACAGGAAGCCCCCAAGTGATCATGGCTAGATTCAGATATGATCATAAGCCAGACCAAAGGGAAAGCCGCTCAGATATGATCCGCTCCCTGTTGGTTGTTTCCACCACCTGATAAAAAATACATATAAACCTTTGAGGGTGAAAAGGACAGAGGTCCTGCTTTATTGATTTATATAATATGTACATCTTTAAAATATATACATCTTGAGAGCCGGTGGCTCAAGTATAATAAGGCCGAAGATGAGCGATATTCCACGGCCGGCGGGTCTCCTCCTCCGACTTACGTGAGTCTTTGTGCTCTCGAACATCGATGAGGTAATATGACCCGTTGTTCAGATTCTTGCTGACCAAAAAGGGTCCTTCCCAAGGAGGGGACAGCTTGTGCATATCGGTGATCCTGGATGAGCCGGAGCACTAAATCGCCTTCCTGGAAGGTTCTGCTTCTAACCCGGCGGCTGTGATAGCGGCGCAGGTCTTGCTGGTAAATCACCGAGCGGGCTATTGCCAAGTCTCGCTCCTCATCCAATAAATCAAGTGCATCCTGACGAGCATTTTCGTTATCAGCCTCAACGTAAGCCGCCACGCGGGGTGAGTCATGCCAGATGTCACTTGGCAGAACTGCCTCTGCTCCATACACCATGAAGAAAGGTGTGTAGCCCGTAGATCTATTAGGCGTAGTATTGATACTCCAAAGCACAGAGGGTAACTCCTCCACCCAACAACCCAGCGTCCGCTGTAAGGGGACCAAGAGCTGGGGTTTAATACCCTTCAAGATCTCCTGATTAGCTCATTCTGATTGACCATTGGATTGAGGATGAGCACAGCCGAAACATCAAGCCGGATATGCTCTCGTTGACAGAACTCTTCCATGGCACCCTTGGATAGATTAGTGCCATTATCAGTTATAATGCTGTGTGGAAAACCAAAACGAAAAATCACCTTTTTCATGAACTGAACCTCCGTGGCTGCATCACACTTACTGACTGGGTCTGCCTCAACCCACTTTGTGAATTTATCCACTGCCACCAGGAGGTGTGTCTTTTTATCTTTAGACCTCTTGAAAGGTCCAACCATGTCAAGCCCCCAGACTGTGAATGGCCAAGTAATTGGAATCATCCTCAATTCTTGAGCGGCACATGAGCTCGTTAGAGAAATTTCGACATCCGTCACATTCTTGACCAGATCCTCCGCATCAGCATGAGCCGTCAGCCAATAGAAACCATGACGGAAAGCCTTGGCCACAAGAGATTTTGAGCCGGCATGATGACCACAATCTCCTTCATGGATCTCACGAAGTATCTCCTGACCCTCCGCAGGTGACACACAACGTTGAAACGCCCCAGTGACACTGCGGTGATGTAACTCGCCATGAACAATCGTCATAGATTTGGACCGCCTGATGATTTGTCTCGCCAAAGTCTCATCCTCAGGCAATTATCCCCGGGTCATATAGGCCAAATATGGCCTTTGCCCAATCCGGGATAGCGTGAAGAGCTGCCACCGGTGTGCCTCCGGTGATGCATCTGCTAGTTCTTCCTCTGTAGGTACCTTGACTGAAGGATTATGCAAAACATCGAGAAAGGTGTTAGGCGGCACCGGCTTACGCTGAGATCCCAGCCGGCTTAAAGCATCAGCCGCCTCATTCTTCCTTCGATCAATGTGCTCCACTTGATAACCTTTGAAGTGTCCAGCCACAACATCAACTTCACGACGGTAAGCCGCCATAAGGGGATCCTTGGAGTCCCACTTGCCTGACACCTGTTGAGCCATGAGATCTGAGTCCCCCAAACACCTTACCCGGCTCAAATTCATCTCTTTGGCCATCCTGAGACCTTTGAGTAAGGCCTCATACTCAGCAGCATTGTTAGTACAAGGAAACATAAGCCAGAGCACATAACCAAATTTGTCACCTCGGGGGGAAGTTAAAACAACTCCAGCCCCCGAGCCTTCCAACTGCCTGGACCCATCAAAGTGAATAGTCCAATATATGTTATCTGGCTTCTCCTCAGGTGCCTGTAACTCTGTCCAATCATTGATAAAGTCCACCAAGGCTTGAGACTTAATAGCAGTACATGGCATGTACTTCAAACCATGAGGCCCAAGCTCGATGGCCCAGTTGGCGACTCATCCTGTGGCCTCCCTGTTCTGGATGATGTCTCCCAAGGGGGCAGAACTTACCACAGTTATAGGATGACCTTGGAAATACTGCTTCAGCTTCCGGCTTGCCATAAACACTCCGTAAACAAGTTTCTGCCAATGCGGATACCTTTGCTTAGACTCAATGAGCACCTCACTGATATAATAAAACCGGCCGTTGAACCGGATGCTCCTTGCCAGCCTCCTTGCGTTCCACCACGATGGCAACACTGACAGCTCGTGAGTTAGCAGCCACATATAACAACAACGACTCTTTATCAATGGGAGCCGCAAGGACCGGTGGCTCAGACAACTGTCTCTTTAAATATTCAAAGGCAGTATTAGCAGCATCACTCCAGACAAAAATGTCCGTTTTCTTCTTCATCTGATACAGCGGTAGGGCCTTCTCACCTAACCGGCTAAAAGCAGCAACACGACCCGCCAGTCGCTGAACATCATTGATGCACACCGGTTTAGCCAAAGAGGTAATTGCCTTGATCTTCTCCGGATTAGCTTCAATGCCTCTGTTTGAGACCAGGAAACCCAAGAGTTTGCTTGCAGGTACACCAAATACACACTTTGCCGGGTTAAGCATCATCTTATAAACCCAGAGATTATCAAAGGTCTCTTTCAAATCAGATATCAAGGTTTCCTTCTCTCTAGACTTCACCACGATGTCATCCACATAAGCGTGAACATTGCCCAATTTGATCGTGGAGACAGTTACGTACACATCACGATAAATCGCTGGGCACTCTTGAGCCCAAATGGCATAGATACATAGCAGAAGGCTCCAAACGGAGTGATGAATGTCGTCTTCTCCTGGTTCTTAACTGCCATTTTGATTTGATGATAACCAGAGTAAGCATCCAAAAAGCTCAAACGCTCGCAACCCGCCGTAGCATCAATGATTTGATAAATACGGGGGAGAGCAAAGGGATCAGCCGGACAAGCTTTATTTAAGTCCGTGTAATCCACACACATCCGCCAGGTGCCGTTCTTCTTGAGCACGAGCACCGGGTTAGCTAACCACTCCGGGTGAAAAACTTCAACAATAAACCCAGCCGCTAAGAGCCGGGCGACTTCCTCTCCAATAGCTTTCCGTCTCTCTTTGTTGAACCGCTGAAGAAACTGCCTGACCGGCTTATACTTCAGATCAATATTGAGAGTGTGCTCAACGAGTTCTCTCGGTACACCCGGCATGTCAGAAGGTTTCCATGCGAAGATGTCCCGGTTCTCACGGATGAACTCGATGAGCGCACTTTCCTATTTAGGATCCAAATTGGCACTGATACTGAACTGCTTAGACGAATCGCCTGGAGTGAAATCAATAAGCTTAGTTTCAGCAGCCTACTTAAACTTCATCGCCAGGTCATGCTCGGTGGTTGGCTTCTTTAGAGAGGTCATATCAGCCGGTTCAACATTGTCTTGATAAAACTTCAGCTCCTCTGCTGAACAAACAGACTCAGCATAAGTCGCGTCGCCCTCCTCACATTCCAGGGCTACCTTTCGACTTCCATGCACGGTGATGGTGCCCTTGTGACCCAGCATCTTAAGCTGCAGATAAACATAACACAGTCGTGCAATGAACTTGTCATAAGCCGGCCGACCAAATAGAGCATGGTATGGACTCTTGATTTTAACCACCTCAAAAGTTAATTTCTCAGCTCTAGAATCATACTCATCTCCAAAGGCCACTTCCAGTTCAATCTTGCCAACTGGGTAAGCCGATTTGCCAGGCACCACTCCATGAAAAACAGTGTTGGACGTCTTCAAATCCTTATCAGTCAATCCCATGCGTCGAAAGGTCTCATAATAGAGGATATTGATGCTGCTACCTCCGTCCATGAGTACCTTAGTGAATTTATATCCACCAACCTGAGGTACTACCACCAGGGCTAACTGACCCGGATTATCAACCCGGAGGGGGTGATCTTCCCTGCTCCACATAATGGGTTGTTCTGACCACCTTAAATAACGGGGGACCGCCGGCTCAACAGAATTCACGGCCCTCTTATGAACCTTCTGGTCACGTTTGCACAAGTTAGTGGTGAACACGTGATACTGCCCACTATTCAGCTGCTCCGGAAAAATGAAAAATGAATTTTCGTGCAAAGAAAATGAAAAGTTCCTTATTACTATTTTGTTATTTTTTCCTTCTAAAAACTAGGTCACATTTGATGACATGATGATAAGGTTTTTCATTTGTTTCATTTTTTTCCAATTTATCAGGTCAAGTAAATAGCTAAGATGATCTAACATCTTATTTTTAAATTTATCACGACCAATTCAATTGGTCATAATATTGTATTGTGTTCTGATTGGTCCGTGGACAAGGCACACGGATCATGCACAAAACACCATTGGATCCTCCCGGATCCAACGGTAGCCGTCGGTCCTTGCCTCCCCGCCTGAGGCGAAACCCTAGCTGGCATCTTCCATCCACCCCCAGCCTCCTTTCTTTCTTTCGTTCTCTCCCTCCCTCCTCTCCCCCGATCCAGATCCCCCTCGTCCCTCTCGTCGTCCTCGGCGGCGGCATCTGGCTGAGCCACCGGGCCGCTGCCACCGACTGCGAGCGGTTCCTGGAGCGGCTGGTCATCGCGCTAGAGGCGCTGCTCCTACCGCGTCTTCATCGTCTTCTCCTTCATCGTCACCAACCGCGTCCGGACCTCCCCCAAAGGCGAATCGGCGATGAGTTCCACCGGAGGCGTCGCCGGCCGCGGCAAGGCGAAGGCGACCAAGTCGGTGCCGCGTCGCCCAAGGCGGGCTCCAGCCTTCCCGTCGGCCGCATCGTGCGCTACCTCAAGGCCGACAAGTACGCCGAGCGCGACGCCGACTTCCTTGTCTCTACTTCCCCTTCCCCAGCCCCGATCCTCTCTCTACTTCCTTGTCTGATCCCCTTTATTGGGTTGGATTTGAACTGGCAGGTGACCTCCATGGACGACATCAACAATGAGGAGGAGGACGACCAGGATCTGCGTCCCACTGCCTCCCACTTCAACGCCGACCGCCTCCTCGCTTGTTCCATCGGCTCAGTCCGCTACCCCGGCCGCCCCCCTCTGTTTGCCCGCCGGCGGAGGGTTCGGCGCTTGTTTTTCCGACGAGCGTGCTCTGGGGCGTGTGGAGGAAGGGGAAGGGGAAGGAGTATGGCGGGGAAGGGGAAGGCGGAGGAGGTGTACGTGGCGTAGATCGACCAGGGCACCACCAGCACCAGGTTCATCATCTACGACCGCCACGCCAGCCCTGTCGCCTCCCACCACCTCGAGTTCAAGCAGCACTACCCGGAGGCCGGGCAAGCCAATTTCGTCATCTGATCCGTTCCGTGTGCCCGTGGAATTTTTGGGGGGCTGTTCGGTTGGTAGACCCGGATGGGACTATGGAACTGTTAGTTAGTTAGTTAGTTATAAGCTGCCGCGCCTTTTGTGGTTGCTACATGCTCCGATCTATGCTGAGTGCGGAACTACAGTCCTAACTGGTGTGTCATGTCAGTGGTTCAGGAGGTCTGGCAAGCTGCTACTATGTGCTTTTGCTGACTCGGTTGTCAGTTTAGGTGTGGTGTGGTGTCACAATTAGGATCAAGTGATTTACGTCTGAAGCTGTACCTTCGTGTCTGTTATATGCTCCTATTTATGTCGAGTACGAAAGTTCAGTCTTAACTGTAAACTCATTCAGTGTTTCAGGTTTGTCCACTAGGTGTTGTGCACTTTAATCTGTTGATTCGGTTGTTAGTTAGGACTCGATGTGATGCCGAAACTAGGATCATGTGCTGCATTTGATTGATCTGTGATGATCTCAAGATGTCCTAGTGCTACATAGTGCTACATAGTGCTACATAGTAGTACAAAGCCAAGCAAACAGATCATGTATGATGTATATAATAACCATTTGGACATCTGGATGTCCAGTATTACTGTCGGACAGCTGTTTGATGTGATTTTGCACCTGTAAAACTTAAACTGATTTCTACCTTCTTCTTCAGCAGGGTGATCAGGTTGGGGGGCTGGTGTCGGACGGATGGACCAACGACACCCACAACATGTACATCAGCTCCATGGGCGTCCTTCATGCAGCAGCTCTGTGACCAGCAGCGGCACCACCACGCCACTCCCGGCTGTGAGCATGATCCATGTGGGTAGTGGCCATGGGCTCAAGGTGCTCCAAGAGGGAGCCTCTGATAACCTTGGGTCTAAGAAGAACGTGCCTCGCCCGCGTGATGTTGGTGCACGAGGCCTGCCCGAGGATCCGTGGGCGAGGTGTTTCAAGCCGCGTGATTCCGCTATGAATCGTCGAGGTGATGGGGTTGGTGCTTCCGATGGTGAATCAGGCACCGATACAGTTCAAGCGATGGCTCCGAAGCATGGAAGAGGAGTGAGCACTTGCGTCGGAGGAAATCCTATTGACAGAACCTCGGGTTGTTACACTTTTCATCTTGTTTGCTGATTGTTTCCTTCAGTCTATGTTTTGTTCAGTTTGACAGAAGTTTAGAATTGTTACGCGGTGTTGGCTGGCTGTTAGTCCGATATTAATTGAAGCGTTGATTTTCCTTGGTATATGTTGTGTTCAGTTCTGGCGAAGTTCAGAACTGTTATGCGATGTTGGCTGTTCTTGTGATATGAATCTACAAGTGTTGATTTTCCTTGGTACATGTTGTGTTCAGTTTTGGCAGAAGTTCAGAACTGTTATGCAGAGTTGGCTCTTAGTCTGATATGAGACGCACATATATTTTTTGCATCTTATATAGGCATTATGACATGTATCTCTTGTGCCATGCTTCGTTACCAACTAGTTAGAGATAAATCAATTCATTTGGCTGTGTATGGAGCCTTGAGTCAAGAGCTTCTTGTAATTGTAATGACTAAATAATGGCTGTGTATCTACTAGTGTCGAGAGGTGACTGATTTTGTTCAGACATTATAATAGCACATGCATGTGTGGAGTCCTGTTTGTTTCATATCTATCGCCTGCCATCATGTGCCATATTTTCCAAGTATATTAGCACACGATCGGTGGTTTTAGCAATTTTCTCATGCCCATGTGTGGTGTGGTAAACAGAGGACGGCACACTAGTAACTGCACAACTCTGAAATGCTATTGATTACTCATTGTTACACAATGCATGCACCTACAGCTACCGGGATTTGTACTGGTTACTAAATGATGTGTGTTTTTCTTCAGTTTGATTGAAAAATTGCCCCCCTTTTTGTGCATGCATACATATGCCCACTGAGCCACCAAACATGTTGTAAGGCTTAATCTGTCAATGGTGTGACTCTGTGTTTACATTGTCTCCTGGTAGAATTATTATTCTTGGCTCTCTACTCTAGTAGTGCTATCTGTAGAGGCGACCGTGATTTTGTTATACACATGATGATGCAAGTATGGACTGCTGTTTGTTCCATATGTACTGCCATCATATAAATGCCTGCCATGTTCTTCATCTCCCCTCCCTCTGATTCCTTCTGCATGCGTTTGCTTTGTGTCAAAGATTTGTAGAAGCTGCCGCTGCTGTAGGTGGAACACGAAGAAGCCCTCATGGCTGGTGCACATCTGAATTGGTGAGCGCCACCCCATTTTTTTGGTACTGTGAAGTGTTAGTGGGTACTGTGAAGTGTTAGTTGATGGTTGGTTAGTTTGTTAATCAAAGTATTCTTACATGCTGTGAATATATACTGCAAACACGAGATTAAAATATATGTCGTTCCTATTTTTGTGGAAATTTACTAGTTATCTGCAATAAAAGCTAGACACGAACCAACTCTTGCTTCTAAAGGAACATAGTATAAATTTAGACCTCGTGTGTGATGCTATAGATTTATAAATTTTGCTTTATCTTATTCCCGAGTTGGCACTATGAATTTTGCTTTGTCTTGTTGATAATGCCATATGTCTTATGCAATCAGATTACATTTCTGTTTGTTATTGTAATATAAAAAATATTCGTGCTGTCAAAATTTTCACAGTGCGTGTTTCCCTTGTACTCAATATGCTTCTAATGGCTGATCCTTCCATTTTTGTTGTGGCATCTTTACTTTCACAGGCGTTTTGTGTCCTGGAAGATGGAAGAGGAAGAAAACTTTTTTTTGTTGAACTAAATTTTCTGTATTCTGTTTTGTTGTATGTATCATTTGATAGTTTTGTATAGGAACAAGTGATACTAGTTTGTACGGCTTTATGGCCTGTGATGTAAACATATATAGTGCTGAAATATGAAATTATTTGCAAATTTTGTCGAAAAGGAGGATCATTTGCACGGATATGTGAATGGGCTGAAAAGAGTATTGGACCAACATCAGGATTGAATTATTATTTGAATGTATAAAAAGGCTGAATGTAAACCAGAAATGGGCTGCACAAAATTGTATATATATATTCTTGAAAGGCCAAACATGCATAAAAAATTATGGGCTGACTAGTTGGGCTTGGCCCATGTAGCTGAACAAAATTAACAAAAATAAATATACTAAATGGGTTGAATTAATGGGCTAGGCCCATGTAGAAAACCGAATTGGACCGGGCTGAATCTGGTGCCACATCAGCTTGCCACGCTGGATGCCTACGTGGCCTGGGGAGGTTGCTAGTGACCAAAACGCCGTGGTCATAAACGTCTTCGACCATTCCAGAAGAAAGGTCGCTATAGTCAGTTTACGACCGCCAGCTTTTGACCTTCTATTTTTGGTCACAAAAAGGTCGCAAATGAAAAACCATGACCTTTCAGTGACCAATAGTGGTGGTCACAAGTTGACATATTTCTTGTAGTGATAGCACGCATCCTAGCGGTTCTTTCCTTGCACTCATCAATGGATATTCTCATGGCTTTGAGAGACTCATTGATATCATGCTTAGGAGGAATAGATCTAAGCTTTAAAGAATCAACATCAAGAGAAATTCTATCAACTTTCCTAGCCAATTCATCAACTTTAAGTAATTTCTCTTCAAGCAAAGCATAAAAATTGTTTTGTGAATTCATAAACTCTTTAACACTACTCTCAAATTCAGAGGGCATCTTATTAAAATTTCCATAAGAGTTGTTGTAGGAATTTCCATAATTATTAGAAGGATTACTAGGATAGGGCCTAGGATTAAAATTCCCTCTATATGCGTTGTTACCAAAATTATTCCTACCAACAAAATTCACATCCATAGATTCATTATTATTCTCAATCAAAGTAGACAAAGGCATATCATTAGGATCATAAGAAACACTCTTAGTAGCAAATAATTTCATAAGTTCATCCGTCTTTCCACTCAAAACATTGATTTCTTCTATCGCATGCACTTTTTTATTAGTAGATCTTTCAGTGTGCCATTGAGAATAATTAACCATAATATTATCTAGGAGTTTAGTAGCATCTCCTAAAGTGATTTCCATAAAAGTGCCTCCCGCGGCCGAATCTAAAAGATTTCTAGAAGTAAAGTTCAATCCGGCATAAATTTTTTGTATAATCATCCACAAGTTTAAACCATGAGTAGGGCAATTACGTATCATTAATTTCATTCTCTCCCAAGCTTGTGCAACATGTTCATGATCAAGTTGCTTAAAATTCATAATATCGTTCCTAAGAGAGATGATCTTAGCGGGACGAAAATACTTAGAGATAAAAGCATCTTTGCACTTGTTCCAAGAATCAATACTATTTTTAGGCAAAGACGAAAACCAAGCTTTAGCACGATCTCTAAGCGAAAAAGGAAATAGCTTCAATTTAACAACATCATTGTCAACATATTTCTTCTTTTGCATATCACACAAATCCACGAAGCTATTTAAATGAGTAGCGGCATCTTCACTAGGAAGGCCGGCGAATTGATCTTTCATAACGAGATTCAACAAAGCAGTATTGATTTCACAAGATTCAGTATTGGCAAGAGGAGCAATCGGAGTGCTAAGGAAATCATTATTGTTGGTATTGGTAAAGTCACACAATTTGGTATTATCTTGCGCCATGGCAACAAGTAATCCAACACACAAGCAAACAAAAAAAGGCAAACGAAAAAGAGAGGGCGAATAAGACGGCAAGGGTGAAGTGGGGAGAGGAAAACGAGAGGAAAATGGCAAATAATGTAATGCGAGAGATAAGGGTGTTGGGGAACGTTGCAGAAAATTAAAATTTTTCCTACGGTTTCACCAAGATCCATCTATGAGTTCTACCACGCAACGAGTAACGAGAGAGAGTTTGCATCTACATACCACTTGTAGATCGAATACGGAAGCGTTCTTGAGAGTGGTGATGACGAAGACGTTCCCAACGTGATTCCGATCACCGATGACCAAAGTCTTGAAGGACAGCACCTCCGTGTTCAACACACGTGACGGGACGATGGCGCCTCCTCCGCCTTGATCCAGCAAGAGAGAAGGAGAGGTTGAAGAAGACAATCCCAATGGCAGCACGACGGCGTGGTGCGCTGGTACTGATAGTTCTCGGCAGGCTTCGCCAAGCTTGCGGAGAAAGAGAGGTGTTGGGAGGGAGGGCTGCGCCACAACTGTCTTGGCAGCCTCCCCCACCCCTCTATTTATAGGAGGAGAGGGTCAGGGGGCGGCCCTCTAGGGCAAACCCTAGGGGCGGCGGCCAAGGAGGAGGGAGGAGGTGGCTTGCCCCAAGCCAGGGGCGCCTTTAGGGTTTCCTCCTCCCAAACCCTAGGCGCATGGGCCTAGGTGGAGGCGCACCCAGCCCACCGGGGCTGGTTCCCTCCCACTTAGCCCATGTGGCCCCCGGAGAGGTGGCCCTCCGGTGGACCTCCGGAACCTCCGGTGGCCCCTGTACTTTACCAGATACCATCAAACTTCCTGAGTCCGCTTAACCACTTTCCATATATAAATCTTTACCTCCGGACCATTCCGAACTCCTCGTGACGTCCGGGATCTCATCCGGACTCAACAACATTCGTAATCACATACTTGTCTTCCTATTAACCCTAGCGCCACCGAACCTTAAGTGTGTAGACCCTACGGTTCGGGAGACATGCGAATATGACCGAGACTACCTCAAGTCAATAACCAACAGCGGGATCTGGATACCCATGTTGGCTCCCACATGCTCCTCGATGTTGTCATCGGATGAACCACGATGTCAAGGGTTCAAGCAACCCGTATTCTATTCCCTTTGTCGACGGTGTGTTACTTGCCCGAGACTCGATCGTCGGTATCCCAATACCTCGTTAGTCTCGTTATCGCAAGTCACTTTACTCGCATCGCAATGCATGATCCCGTGACCGACACTTGGTCACCTTGAGCTCATTATGATGATGCATTACCGAGTGGGCCCAGTGATACCTCTCCGTCATACGGAGTGACAAATCCCGCCTCGATCCGTGTCAACCCAATGGTCACTTTCGGAGATACCGTAGTGCACCTTTATAGTCACCCAGTACGTTGTGACGCTTGATACACCCAAAGCACTCCTACGGTATCCGGAATTGCACGATCTCATGGTCTAAGGAAGAGATACTTGACATTGGAAAAGCTCTAGCAAAACGAACTACACGATCTTTGTGCTATGCTTAGGATTGTCTTGTCCATCACGTCATTCTCCTAATGACGTGATCCCGTTGTCAATGACATCGATGTCCATAGTCGAAACCATGACTATCTGTTGACCAACGAGCTAGTCAACTAGAGGCTTACTAGGACGTATTGTAGTCTATGTATTCACACGTGTATTACGATTTCCGGATAATACTGTTATAGCATGAATAAAAGACAATTATCATGAACAAGGAAATATAATAATAATGCTTTTATTATTGCCTCTAGGGCATATTTCCAACAGTCTCCCACTTGCACTAGAGTCAATAATCTAGTTTACATTGTGATGAATCGAACACCCATAGAGTTCGGTGTTGATCATGTTTTGCCCATGGAAGAGGTTTAGTCAACGGATCTGCGACATTCAGATCCGTATGCACTTTACAAATTTCTATGTCTCCATTCGAACATTTTCACGGATGGAGTTGAAGCGACGCTTGATGTGCCTGGTCTTCTTGTGAAACCTGGGCTCCTTGGCAAGGGCAATAGCTCCGGTGTTGTCACAGAAGAGTTTGATCGCCCCGACGCATTGGGTATGACTCCTAGGTCGGTGATGAACTCCTTCACCCAAATTGCTTCATGCGCTGCCTCCGAGGCTGCCATGTACTCCGCTTCACATGTAGATCCCGCCACGACGCTCGCTTGCAGCATTTGCACCAGCCATCGCTCCACCATTCAACATATACACGATCCGGTTTGTGACTTAGAGTCATCAGATCTGTGTCGAAGCTAAGCGCCGACGTAACCCGTTCTGACGAGCTCTTCGTCACCTCCATAAACGAGAAACATGTCCTTTGTCCTTTTCGTGTACTTCGGGATATTCTTGACCGCTGTCCGGTGTTCCTTGCGGGATTACTTTGGTACCTTCCTACCAAACTTACGGCAAGGTTTACATCAGGTCCGGTACACAACATGGCATACATAATAGATCCTATGGCTGAGGCATAGGGATGACACTCATCTCTTCTTTATCTTTTGTCGTGGTCGGGCATTGAGCTGAGCTCAATCTCACACCTTGCAATACAGCAAGAACCCTTCTTAGACTGATCCATTTTGAACTTATTCAAAATCTTATCAAGGTATGTGCTTTGTGAAAGACCTATGAGGCGCCTCGATCTATCTCTATAGATCTTGATGCCTAATATATAAGCAGCTTCTCCAAGGTCCTTCATTGAAAAACACTTATTCAAGTAGGCCTTAATGCTGTCCAAGAAATCTATATCATTTCCCATCAAGTATGTCATCTACATATAATATGAGAAATGCTACTGAGCTCCCACTCACTTTCTTGTAAACGCAGCTTCTCCATAAGATCAAGATAACCCAAACGCTTTGATCATCTCATCAAAGCGAATGTTCCAACTCCGAGATGCTTGCACCAGCCCATAAATGGATCGCTGGAGCTTGCATACTTTGTTAGCGTTGTTAGGATCGACAAAACCCTCGGCTGTATCATATACAGCTCTTCCTTAAGATAGCCGTTAAGGAACGCTGTTTTGACGCCCATCTGCCATATCTCATAATCATAGTATGCGGCAATTGCTAACATGATTCGGACGGACTTAAGCTTCGCCACGGAGAGAAAGTCTCATCGTAGTCAATCCCTTGAACTTGCCGATAACCCTTAGCGACAAGTCGAGCTTTATAGATGGTGACATTACCATCCGCGTCCGCCTTCTTCTTAAAGATCCATTTGTTTTCTATCGCTCGCCGAT
This sequence comes from Aegilops longissima, assembly GCA_021605205.1. Classification (NCBI taxonomy): domain Eukaryota; kingdom Viridiplantae; phylum Streptophyta; class Magnoliopsida; order Poales; family Poaceae; genus Aegilops; species Aegilops longissima. The sequence goes on from CM038682.1 coordinate 740,838,675, forward strand.
CATCGGGCAAGTCACCAAAGTCCACACTTTGTTTTCATACATGGATTCTATCTCGGACTTCATGGCTTCTAGCCATTTGTTGGAATCTGGGCCGCCATTGCTTCTTCATAGTTCAAGGTTCATTGTTGTCTAACAACATGATTTCCAGGACAGGGTTGCGTACCACTCACTGTGCGGAACGTGTCCTAGTGGACCTCTGAAGTTCAAGAGCAACTTGATCCAAGTACCTTGATCATCATCATGAATTTCCTCTTCGATTGGTGTAGGCATCACAGAACATTTTCCGAGCTGCACTACTATCCTGTTCAAGAGGTAGTACTTCATCGAAGTTCTACTTTCCTCCCACTTACTTCTTTCGAGAGAAACTCTTTTTCCGTAAAGATTCCGTTCTGGCAACAAAGATCTTGCCTTCGGATCTAAGGTAGAAGGTATACCCAAAGGTTTCTTTAGGGTATCCTATGAAGACGATTTTTCCGACTTGGGTTCGAGCTTTTCAGGTTGAAGTTTCTTGACATAAGCATCGCATCCCCAAACTTTTAGAAACGACAGCTTAGGTTTCTTCCCAAACCATAATTCATACGGTGTCGTCTCAACGGATTTAGACGGTGCCCTATTTAAAGTGAATGTAGCTGTCTCTAGAGCGATCCCCAAAATGATAGCGGTAAATCGGTAAGAGACATCATAGACCGCACCATATCCAATAGAGTGCGACACGACGTTCGGACACACCATTACGTTGAGGTGTTCCAGCGGCGTTAGTTGTGAAACGATTCCACATTTTCTTAAGTGTGTACCAAATTCGTGACTTAAATATTCTCCTCCACGATCGATCGTAAGAATTTTATCTTTCGTCACGTTGATTCTCTACTTCATTCTGAAATTCTTTGAACTTTTCAAAGGTCTCGGACTTGTGTTTCATCAAGTAGACATACCCATATCTACTCAAGTCATCTGTGAGAGTGAGAACATAACGATATCCTCCACCAGCCTCAACGCCATTGGACCGCATACATCGGTATGTATGATTTCCAACAAGTTGGTTGCTCGCCCATTGTTCGAGAGAATGGAGTCTTGGTCATCTTGCCCATGAGGCATGGTTCGCATGTGTCAAATGATTCATAATCAAGAGACTCCAAAAGTCCATCAGCATGGAGCTTCTTCATGCGCTTGACACCAATGTGACCAAGGTGGCGAGTGCCACAAGTATGTGGGACTATCGTTATCAACTTTACATCTTTTGGTATTCACGCTATGAACATGTGTAATACTACGCCGAGATTCATTAAGAATAAACCATTGACCATCGGAGCATGACCATAAAACATATCTCTCATATAAATAGAACAACCATTATTCTCGGATTTAAATGAGTAGCCATCTCGCATTAAACGAGATCCGGATACAATATTCATGCTCAAACTTGGCACCAAATAACAATTATTAAGGTTCATAACTAATCCCGTGGGTAAATGAAGAGGTAGCGTGCGTCGACGGCGATCACATCGACTCTGGAACCATTCCCGACGCGCATCGTCACCTCGCCCTTCGCCAGTCTCCTCTTATTCCGCAGCTCTGCTGTGAGTTACAAATATGAGCAACGGCACCGTATCAAATACCGGGAGTTACTACGACATTGGTAAGGTACACATCAATTACATGTACATCAAATATACCTTTGGTGTTGCCGGCCTTCTTATCCGCTAAGTACTTGGGGCAGTTCCGCTTCAAAGGACCCTTCCTTGCAATAAAAGCACTCGGTCTCGTGCTTGGGTCCATTCTTTGACTTCTTCCGGCAACTTGCTTACAGGGCGCCGCAACCTCCTTGCCGTCCTTCTTGAAGTTCTTCTTGCCCTTGCCCTTCTTAAACTTAGTGGTCTTATTGACCATCAACACTTGATGTTCTTTCTTGATTTCAACCTCGGCTGACTTCAAAGATAGAGAACACTTCAGAATGGTCTTTACCATCCCCGCATGTTGTAATTCATCACAAAGCTCTTGTAGCTTGGTGGGAGCGATCGAGGATTCTGTCAATGACCGCCTCATCGTGGAGGTTAATATTCATTTGGGTCATACGGTTGTGCAACCTGCACATCTTCGTAATGTGCTCACCGACGTAACTGTTTTCCTCCATCTTACAACTATAGAACTTGTCGAGATGTCATATCTCTCGACCGGCGTGAGCTTGGAAAACAAGTTTCAGCTCTTCAACATCTCATATGCTCCGTGATGCTCAAAACGCTTTTGGAGCCCGGTTCTAAGCTGTAAAGCATGCCGCACCGAACGAGGGAGTAATCATCAAGACGAGACTGCCAAGCATTCATAATGTCTTGGTTCTTCGGGACGGAGCTTCACCTAGCGGTCCTTCTAGGACGTATTGTTTCTGGCAGCTATGAGGATGATCTCGTGTTCCGGACCCAGTCAGTATAGTTGCTGCCGCCATCTTTCAGCTTGGTTTTCTAGGAACGCGTTGAAGTTCAAGTTGACATGAGCGCTGGCCATTTGATCTACAAGACATATAATTCAAAAGTTTTAGACTAAGTTCATGATAATTAAGTTCATCTAATCAAATTATTAATGAACTCCCACTTAGATTGGACATCCTCTAGTCATCTAAGTGTTACACGATCCGAGTCAACTAGGCCGTGTCCGATCAACACGTGAGACGGACTAGTCTACGCCGGTGAACATTCTCATGTTGATCGATCTTCCATACGACTCGTGTTCGACCTTTCGGTCTCCGTGTTCCGAGGCCATGTCTTCACATGCTTAGGCTCGTCAAGTTAACCCTAAGTGTTTTGCGTGTGTAAATCTTGCTTACACCCGCTGTATGTGAACGTAAGAATCCATCACACCCGATTAACACGTGGTGCTTAGAAGTTTACGAACTGTAGCAACGGTGCACGCTTAGGGAGAACACTTCTTGAAATTGTTCTAAGGGATCATCTTATTTACTACCGTCGTTCTAAGTAAACAAGATGCATAATCATAATAAACATCACATGCAATTATAAAGTAGTGACATGATATGGCCAATATCATATAGCTCCTTTGATCTTCATCTTCGGGCTCCATGATCATCCTGTCACCGCATGACACCATGATCTCCATCATCATGATCTCCATCATCGTGCCTCCATGAAGTTGTCACGCCAACGACTACTTCTACTTCTATGGCTAACGCGTTTAGCAATAAAGTAAAGTAAATTACATGGCGTTCTTCAATGACACGCAGTCATACAAAAATAAAGACAACTCCTATGGCTCCTGCCGTTGTCATACTCATCGACATGCAAGTCGTGATACCTATTACAAGAACATGATCTCATACATCACAATATATCATCATTCATCACAACTTGGCCATATCACGTCACATGACAATTGCTGCAAAAACAAGTTAGACGTCCTCTAATTGTTGTTGCATCTTTTACGTGGCTGCAATTGGGTTCTAGCAAGAACGTTTTCTTACCTCACGAATAACCACAACGTGATCTTGTCAACTTCTATTTACCCTTCATAAGGACCCTGTTCATCGAATCCGCTCCCACTAAAGTAGGAGAGACAGACACCCGCCAGCCACCTTATGCAACTAGTGCATGTTAGTCGGTGGAACCGGTCTCACGAAGAGCACGTAAGGTTGGTCCGGGCCGCTTCATCCCACAATACCGCGGAAGCAAGAAACAACTAGTAACGGCAAGTAAGTTGACAAGATACACGCCCACAACAAAATTGTGTTCTACTCGTGCAAAGAGAACTACGATAAACCTAGCTCGATACCCTTGTTGGGGAACGTTGCAGAAAATTAAAATTTTTCCTACGGTTTCACCAAGATCCATCTATGAGTTCTACCATGCAACGAGTAACGAGAGAGAGTTTGCATCTACATACCACTTGTAGATCGAATACGGAAGCGTTCTTGAGAGTGGTGATGATGAAGACGCTCCCAACGTGATTCCGATCACCGATGACCAAAGTACTGAAAGGACAGCACCTCCGTGTTCAACACACGACGGGACGATGGCGTCTCCTCCGCCTTGATCCAGCAAGAGAGAAGGAGAGGTTGAAGAAGACAATCCCAATGGCAGCACGACGGCGTGGTGCACTGGTACGGTAGTTCTCCCACAGGCTTCGCCAAGCTTGCGTGAGAAAGAGAGGTGTTGGGAGGGAGGGCTGCGCCACAACTGTCTTGGCAGCCCTCCCCCACCCCTCTATTTATAGGAGGAGAGGGTCAAGGGGGCCGCCCTCTAGGGCAAACCCTAGGGGCGGCGGCCAAGGAGGAGGGAGGAGGGTGGCTTGCCCCCAAGCAGAGGCGCCCCTTTAGGGTTTCCTCCTCCCCAAACCCTAGGCGATGGGCCTCAGGTGGGAGGCGCACCCAGCCCACCGGGGCTGGTTCCCTCCCACTTAGCCCATGTGGCCCCCGAGAGGTGGGCCTCCCGTGGACCTCCGAACCCTCCGGTGGCCCCTGCATTTTACCAGATACCACCAAACTTCCTGAGTCCGCTTAACCACTTTCCATATATAAATCTTTACCTCCGACCATTCCGAACTCCTCGTGACGTCCGGGATCTCATCCGGACTCGAACAACATTCGTAATCACATACTTGTCTTCCTATTAACCCTAGCGCCACCGAACCTTATGTGTAGACCCTACGGGTTCGGGAGACATGCGAACATGACCGAGACTACCTCAAGTCAATAACCAACAGCGGATCTGGATACCCATGTTGGCTCCTACATGCTCCTCGATGTTGTCATCGGATGAACCATGATGTCAAGGGTTCAAGCAACCCGTATTCTATTCCCTTTGTCGACGGTGTGTTACTTGCCCGAGACTCGATCGTCGGTATCCCAATACCTTGTTAGTCTCGTTATCGGCAAGTCACTTTACTCGCATCGCAATGCATGATCCCGTGACGGACACTTGGTCACCTTGAGCTCATTATGATGATGCATTACCGAGTGGGCCCAAGTGATACCTCTCCGTCATACGGAGTGACAAATCCGAGCCTCGATCCGTGTCAACCCAATGGTCACTTTCGAGATACCGTAGTGCACCTTTATAGTCACCCAGATTACGTTGTGACGCTTGATACACCCAAAGCACTCCTACGGTATCCGGAATTGCACGATCTCATGGTCTAAGGAAGAGATACTTGACATTGGAAAAGCTCTAGCAAAACGAACTACACGATCTTTGTGCTATGCTTAGGATTGTCTTGTCCATCACGCCATTCTCCTAATGACGTGATCCCGTTGTCAATGACATCTCGATGTCCATAGTCGAAACCATGACTATCATTGACCAACGAGCTAGTCAACTAGAGGCTTACTAGGGACGATTGTAGTCTATGTATTCACACGTGTATTACGATTTCCGGATAATACAGTTATAGCATGAATAAAAGACAATTATCATGAACAAGGAAATATAATAATAATGCTTTTATTATTGCCTCTAGGGCATATTTCCAACAAAGGGATTGTGATGGGTACTTGGTATGTTGACTTTATGTAGACTCCCCAACGGCGCCGTAAATCCTTCTTGCTACGCCTTGAGCTTATGCGCTGGTTTTCTCCAAGAGGAGAGGATGATGCAGCAGAGTAGCGTAAGTATTTCCCTCGTTTTTAAGAACCAAGGTATCAATTCAGAGGAGGCCACGCAAGTCCCTCATACCTACACAAAACAAATAGCTCCTCGCAACCAACGCTAATAGGGGTTGTCAATCCCTTCATGGTCACTTACATTTAGAGTGAGATCCGATAGAGATGATAGATAATATTTTTGGTATTTTTGGTATAAAGATGCAAAGTAAATAAAAGGCAAAGTAAAGAGCAAAGCAATAATAAAGCGAGGAAGTTTAATATGATGAAAATAGACCCGGGGCCATAGATTTCACTAGTGGCTTCTCTCAAGAGCATAAGTATTTTACTGGGTGAACAATTCATCGTTGAGCAATTGATGAATTGAGCATAGTTATGAGAATATCTAGGTATGATCATGTATATAGGCATCACGTCCGAGACAAGTAGACCGACTCGCCTGCATCTACTACTATTACTCCACTCATCGACCGCTATCCAAAGATGCATCTAGAGTATTAAGTTAATGAAAACAGAGTAACGCCTAAGCAAGATGACATGATGTAGAGGAATAAATTCATGCAATATGATAAATACCCCATCTTGTTATCCTCAAGGCAACAATACAATATGTGTCTTGCAACCCTTTTCACATCGGGTAAGGACACCGCAAGATTGAACCCAAAGCTAAACACTTCTCCCATTGCAAGAACTACCAATCTAGTTGGCCAAACCAAACGAATAATTCGAAGAGACTTGCAAAGATAACTCAATCATACATAAAAGAATTCAGAGAAGATTCAAATATTGCTCATAGATAATCTTGATCATAAACCCACAATTCATCGGTCTCAATAAACACACCGCAAAAAGAAGATTACATCGAATAGATCTCCATGAGAGAGGGGGAGAACATTGTATTGAGATCCAAAAAGAGAGAAGAAGCCATCTAGCTACTAACTATGGACCCGAAGGTCTGAGGTAAACTACTCACACTTCATCGGAGAGGCTATGATGATGATGTAGAAGCCCTCCATGGTGAAATCCTTCCGTGAAGCTCCAACAGGCCCCAAGATGGGATCTCGTGGATACGTAAAGTTGCGGTGGAATTAGGTTTTGGCTTCAGATTCGATCTGCTGGGGATACCTAGGTATATATAGGAGGAAGAAGTACGTCGGTGGAGCTTGAGGGGCCCACGAGGCGGGGCGCGCTTTAGGCGCGCCCATCCTCGTGACCGCCTCGTGGCTTTCTTTGATGGAGGATCCAAGTCTCCCGGTCTTATCTCGATGAGAAAATCACGCCTCGAAGGTTTCATTCCGTTTGTATTCGCTTGATATTCCGTTTCTTCAAATAATCAAATAGGCAAAAAACAGCAATTCTGGGCTGGGCCTCCGTTTAGTCCCAAAAGTAATATAAAAGTGGAAAATAAAGCCCAATATAGTCCAAAACAATAGATAATATAGCATGGAGCAATCAAAAATTATAGATACGTTGGAGACGTATCAACGACATCATCCTGACTGCGTCCTTGCGAGCGCTACTTCAGCAGATGCTCGCCTCGGCACCGAGTTCGCCCTCAAGGACTTGGGGGCTCTCCACTACTTCCTCGGCATCGAGGTTGTTCGCCGGGCCATCGCTTCTTCCCGCACGCAGGGTATGCTCACGAAGCTTCGGAGCGAGTGGCATGCTTAATCGCAAGCTCGCTCCTACGCCGTCGACACGAAGGTTAAGGTGTCCGCCGTCGAGGGTTCTCCGGCGTCTGATGCTCCCTTCTACTGCTCCATCGTCGGTGCTCTTCAGTACCTCACGCTAACGCGTCCGGACATTCAGTACGCTGTCCAGCAGGTGTGCCTTCACATGCATGCTCCTCGTGATACTCATTGGGCTCTGGTGAAACGTATTTTCCGGTTGGCACCACTGCTATGGGTCTCACCCTGACGGCATCACCTGACACTAGCCTTGTCGCCTACTCCGATGCCGACTGGGCTGGGTGTCCCGACACTCGACGCTCCACTTCCGGCTACTGCGTCTACCTCGGGCCCTCTCTGATTTCGTGGTCGTCTAAACGACAACCCACGGTCTCACGATCGACGCCGAGGCTAAGTACAGGGCTGTGGCTAACGCCGTCGTGGAGTGCTCTTGGCTACGACAACTACTTCAGGAGTTGCTATGTGAGGTTCCCAAGGCGACGGTTGTCTACTGTGACAACGTCTCAGCGGTGTACCTCGCTGCCAACCCTGTCCAAAACATGCCAAGACTCGTGCAAACACAAATGAACGTTGATCCATCGTGTGGGCGGAATGCAAACACCCACACGTATTTTCGTTATTTTATATTATACACTATGCTTCCTAATTTTATGGCCTCACAATTAATTGAGATCTTCAATTTAAAATTGAGTCATCCCATTTTGACCGGGTCAACAATTTCTCAAAGAGCTTTTCCATTTAATTCTTCTAATTCCTTATGTTTTCTAATTTTAAAGTTCTTTCATTTAATTGAGGTATTTAATTTTGGATTTGGTTTACGATTTTGATCGGGCCAACAGTTTTTTTCAAATCAATCAGCAACAATCGACCTATAAAAACATATCAATCCTGCGCATCCTCTCAAGACCTAAAAAAAGGTGCGCCATCATGTGATACTGTAAAACCAATATAGTACATACAGCCACCAACACAGAAATTTCCCTATAAAGATATATGTAGGTTATCGAATAACATAGAACCGCCCCACGAAAGGCCCATCATATCACCACATTATAAATAAAAATAAAACACACTCCATCATTTCCCCCCACACATCAAACTAAATATTTCATCAGTTACAAAATATAAGGGTTATTAGTTTTTTGAAAAGTCAAATTTCTTTAACTTTGACCAAGTTATAAGCAAAAAAAAAAAAAACGACATCCACAATATTAAACAAAAAATGGAAATTCATTGCATGATGAATATAATCATACCGACTTGATATTATGGATTTTGATATATTTCTCTACAAATTTGATCAAACTTTAACATGTTTGACTTTCAAAAAAGTAGTACACCTTATAATTTTAAGAGTGAGTAGTTTTTTTTAGGAAATTCGACAACACCAACAGCGCAGCAAAGCACGCCCAAAGCCTTCTAGTATATGAACAATTGATCACGGATGTACCACCCTGCAGAACGAAGTTGGAGTGATCATATGAAACTGGCATTCCATCTCTCTCGAGACACACACTCGTATATATGGTTGTGAATTCAGACAAATTGTGTAACACCCATTCAAAAATCACTCTTGAGAAATATAATTCATAAAAAAAAGACAAATATAATTCGTAAAAGCTTCTCACAAGCAAAGCTAAGGAGCTCTCGCATACTATGTCTCATTTCCCTATATTCCTGTGTGGCTACTACGTAAAACACAACCACCATCTCTGCACTCTGCTTTTCTGGTGTGATTTTGTATAATGCTTACACTCAAGAAACCAGGTATTTTATGTCAAACTGCTAAACTAACACTATATCCATGGCCAAGCGGCATGTTGCCTCCGATGCAAAGGCCAGGAAGATCTGCTTCCGTGTATCTATTCTTGCCACCATTATGATTCTGAAGTCTGACGAGCTATGACTACTGCGCAGATCAAAGCTAGCTATTCACACATTTGGATCACCGCACGTCTTGATCTGCAGAAACCGACAGCGAGAGCGAGTGGTGGTAAGCACATGTATAAAGATCAGCTTATGTTCTCACTAAGAAAAAAGCGACGGAGTAAATCTCTGAAATTTTGTTGGTAACAAACCTGAATGATCAGACGATGTGAACACCGGATTGTGGAGGCTGCCCCTGTTGCTGCCTATCACCAGAGTTTTCACTCGTAGCGTTACTCCCGGATCCTTGATGCTGACCTTCGTTCCCAGGCTGAGGTTGCCCCTGAGCTAACCGTTGGCTCCTCCTCCTGGATCTCCATCTCATGCACTCTACTAGCAGTGAGTTCGTACTGATAGCGATGCCGAACCCGGTGAATGATGAGAGTAGGACCGCAAGGACTGCATTCACTCTTAGCTGCAAGTTTGGCGAGAACATTAAGAGTTGTTGTAGACATGTTATATATCTGCATCGGATGTAAGTAAGGAAGAGGTTCCATACCACGTTGTAAAAGATATGGGCAAACAGGATCACGATAGCAAACTGGAAGGAAGCATAGGCCCATAGGTAGCTTTTGGTCACTGCAGAAACAAAGAAGATTCAGATTAGAACGTTGATAAGATGTCCACTAAATAACAGATAAATAGCTCTAAGCAAATTTGCGCAACAGTTTTGCTGCAGCAATACTGCACTTGAATGCGCCACCATTGACTGTTGTTAAACATTCTAAACTCATTATTTACTCAAGTCTTTCAGCAAACTCAAGACTAATTTGAGTTAGAAATCTGAAGGTGGGTCTTTCATTGCATACACTGAAAAACCTGTTTATTATCTCAAATTCTCAATAAGATATCTAGTGTTCGTCATGCTGGAAATGCTTCTTACAGTAGCAAAAATGGCCCAAGGAATAGAGTATGCTTACTTACCCATAGTGGATGCTATCATGGAAGAAAGGAGGCCCAACACACATGAGAAAGGCAATGAAATTGCCAGTGCACGTGACTGCAAATCAGTAACCTGTTCCAGTGAAAGAGTAGATGCAATTTACACGACTTTCAAGAACTGGAATAAAGGTCGAGTTAAATTCAAGTGAACTGGTAAAGAAACAAGCAAGGAACACATACCAGAAGTTGTTCCAAGAAACAGAAGTACGCAAGCATGCTAACCATCACTAAAATTGGAATGTCCTGCCAAAATCTGTAAGAAACTGGAAGTATCAGATTTTGCCAAACATGCAAACTCATCAATCAATATTTATTATATTGCTGTTTTCTAGTAACTTATAAGAGTAGATCAATCACAAACATTACTGGAAAATACATTTGAAATTACTTTTCCCTTCTCTGTTTCAGAAAGTGCACATAACCAAGAGAAAATAGTAGCATTCTTACCTATCAATCCAGATAGCATTGAACCTAAAAGTACTCTGTATTTGCGAACAAACTATTCTCTCAAGCATTCTTACCTGTACTGTTGAGCTGCTCTTTGCTGAGCACCATTTGCTAGTCGCCTGGTAACGGTTTGAGTCGGAATTCTCAACAGAGTCACAGGCAGATTCTTAACTTCTTGTCTGCAGACATCACATATCTTGTTACCTTTGATGCTAAACCATTTGACAGCACAATCTTGGTGCGCGAGGGCAAGCTCTCCTTTGCAGCTGCACTCCATTTTAAGTGTTTCTCCGCCTTCGTTGAGTTCAACAAAACAAATTCTACAGACTGCCTCTTCTTCAGGAATATCTTCACCTCCATCTTCAGGACCTGACAAGGACGACTGGAATGAACAAATGCTGCTTCTGGAAGGAAATGGTTTGGTCTAATAAAATACCAGAGTAAAGGTTTAAAGAGAGTAGATACCATCAACTGTTTCTTCAATGACATCAGTTGGTGCAACTGTATCAGCTGGAACAGGTCGCGGAGTTGCTGGAATCACACGGATGACACCCAATGAATCTGCTCTCCTCAAACTCCTGTTTTTGCGATTTCCTGGTACTGAAAGTGATCGCCTAATTTGTGCTTGAACTTCTTGTTTCTGCCAACATCATATAACATACTTTTTTTAAAAATAGGACCTTTGCAAAACTGCAATTGCTTAAGACAGTGCAAGGCCTCATTTGCAACTGGCCCGTGTGAAAGGTATATAATCTCGCATTTATCTGGATACAGCAGAAAATATGTATGTACTTACGGATGTAGTTGGGTGGTCGACTATCTGAATTCCCGGAGGAGAAGCTTTATCGGAGGTTCCAACAGGTGTGACTGGCAAAGAATAGGTACGTTTCGCTGATAACGAGTTAATGACCTTTCTGAAAGAGAAAGATCCTGGTTGAGTTGGATTATCTTGCGACCCTTCCGACGCCGTCCCAGGAAGTAGGAGGATTGTCCGGTCACCTTCCTGTGCTGAATTCCTTAACCTGAAACTCTGCTGCTTGATAGATGATTTTGGTCTAGCTGAGTTAGGCCTTGGTGGCAGTCCAGCTCTTGTCGAACTGGGGCTGGCGGATATATTAATCCTCGTTGAAGTAGGTATATGGTTGTCCAAGGTCCTGGTTGGTATTTGCAAAGAAAGGTTTGGCCTTCTCGAATTGTGCCCCTGCGCATTATGGGCAGTGTCATCCTGGTCTTGTGCCTACATGGTCAGGCAAAGAACAAAATTAAATTGAGCTTGTAAAACTAATGGAGTAGAAAGAAGAGCAAGGCATCGAAAGATGTAAGAGTAGCATCATGATTCTTGAGCCGATACACTTAACATCAAGCTCAGGGCACTCATCTTATCTTGTAACGACATGGAGTAGCATCATCAGATGTTTTCCTTGAGTGCTCTTCCACATAGTCTAGAACTCTAAATTCAGTAATTCACACGCTGATAAGAAACAAGAATCTGAGGCGCGTGACAACACCATCACCATGACCCATGAGTCTACGAGGACCATGGCTTAAAATAAAACACCTACCCGAATGATCATACCATTTGTAATGCCAATAATTGAAAGCTGGTCCTCCCAGGCAAGAATGTATCCAACATCATTTTCTTCCTCTTTTTGTGTTGAACAATTTATCCACAGCTAACTATGCAAAGCAATCACACTTGTAGCCACATGGACACACATGGAGCAAGCCATTTCAGTGGTACAAATTCTTGAGAAATTGTCCGGTAGACGCTAGCTACATGAACACAAATCGAGCAAGCCATTTCAGTGGTGCAAATTCTTGAGAAACTGTCAGGAAACCTGACAATAGACGCTAGCTACCGCTATAGTTGTAGGTCATGCGAGGACAGTGACAGACGGACATGGAAACCATGGTAGGCACGCATGGCCCGTCAACCACAATTGAGGAAAGCCGCTTTGGTAAAAGCAAAATATCAAAGAAGAAAATCGATCCTCCACCAGCAATTGAACTTGCCACAACAGAAAAAGGGAAATCAAAGCAGCGCCCAAAGATTCGCCCGGCGCAACCGCGATTCACCGCGAAAGCTCGCATCTCCCGAGCCGGAGCAGGAGCAGGGAAAATTAACCGAGCACCGAATTATCCGCAGAATTCACGTAGATGGTGAACGAACTCTGCGTCCCGGCAGCGCAGGCACGAGCAGTGAGCAGAGCGCCGCAGAATTCAGGCAGAAAAGCAACGGAGGTACTCCAGGTCTGGGTATAGAAGGGCGGGAGTGGTCGGGATCTCACCGCGCGATCGGCGGAGCGTGGCGGCGCCGGCCCGTCGGCGCGGTCCATGTGCGCGGCCGCGGAGAACTCGATGCGGCGCGTTTGGCGCAGAGCGAGAGGCTGCGTCCCGATCCGGGGCCGGGGGCGATAAACAGAGAGCGAGGGGGAAGGAAGGAAGGAGGCGTGGCGTTGTCGTTGGGAAGCAGCTGCACTGCTGCTGCAGAGGCTACCCGAGTAGAGTAGGCAGGGGAAGTCCGGCGGAAGCAGAGCTTTGCGGGTGGGACTGGGCGGCCCCTTTTTTTTCACCCTTTGGCCCTCGGGTTTCGTACTTATCGAGAAAACTGGAGCCACACCCACCTCAGGCTCTCGCTCTCGACTCTCAGCAAGCAAACTTGTCTAAAAAAACAGAAAAAGTCTCGGCAGTCAACAAGCAAACTAGTAGGTGGCAATATTTTTTTTAAAGAAACAATATACTGCTCAATAAAGTATACGGAAGTGTACATGACACTGTTCAGAACGTGCTCATAATAAGCACGCTCGCAGGTTGTACGTACTCGTTCATTCGGTCTGAAGCAAGCAATCTACTGTGTTGTATAGTCGACCATGGTCGTACCTTTAGTTGGTAGGCAGAGCACCCCACTACTCTTTTCGGAAAGAGCAGACTACTGCTAGTATTGCTGTCTGCAATCGAGGTTAGGCTCGATACTGTATAGCCCGGCCGTCAAATCTCAGACTCACGCCAGTGGATTGTGCAACGATAATTCGCCAGAAAAGTGGATCATACAGTGGCTGAAATGCCTTTGGTCGAAAATGACCCGCCGTCTGTATTTTTTTTTGCGGGGGCCGTCTGTATAGCCTGTGCTCTGGACCCGTGGGAAAGAGGCGCGAGGTGTGTGAGCCGAGAAAAGCGGCCGCCTCTCCACATCCGGTGCCACGGGCGCCGGAGAAATCCTTGGACCAGCTCAGCTGACCTAGCCACCTCCGAGACTAGTACCTGCGCGTGCGCCGCTGCCACGGAGGCGAACGGCCCGCGGGCGGCGGGTTCGGGTTCGCCGTGGACCGGCCGCGCGTGCCCACCACTTTCAAGAACGGCGGCGTTCGCCAGTGACCGGAGTACACAAACAAACTTTGATCTGCTTTCAATTTCTTCCCTGAACCACGGATCGGCCTTGGCTCGCGCTTTACGCGACAGTGGCCGCTTACTCGGACAGCGCTCCACCGCCCCGTCTAGTCTCTAGCTTAATCAGCCGCTTCATCGGCAAGGTTTAAAGATCTGTTTGTCATCGGCCGCCCATTGTGGAGCCTGACTGACGAGCACCACCGCTTTGAATTGTGACGCAGACACACTGCTGTGGGTCTGTGACATGGACAACCGGGCATATGCGTATACTGACACGCAAGGAGTGCGCTTTTTCTCTTTCGGAAACGTGTCATTGATAGCGACAACTGATTAACACGAAATCTATCGGTCACTACTAGTACTAGTTAGGTGAGTTGGCCGATTCATCGGCGTTTTCTGGAAGACCAAGACGTATGGACGATTACCTCACTTATATCGATGGCAATTTCCACGAGGAACCATCCAACTGATGGATACGACTATATGTATATGTATATCAACCAATCCGGTTTATATTTTACTTTACTTTTCTTTTCTGTTTTGCGAGAAAATTTCCGACCTATTCATCTTCAATCATGGTAGTACAGCGAACCAACCCCAACAGTGATATCACCAGCCCACCAGGGTTCAAGTCCTGGTGCCCGTCGACGACGAGGTGTCCACAGTGACTTCGTAAATCTCAAAATAATATGTCAGCTCAGTCTCTCGAAAGTGCTCATAGGGGTAGTGTTGGGGATATTACTATCTTTGAAACCGCCTATCCGGCCGGGTTAACTTCATCAAGAGTTCAACGGTGTAAAAGCCCAAGAGGCATGAAAGTAAGGGCCCAAGGCCCGTAGTCGGTTTAGAACTCATGAGCCGTAAACCGCAATGGTATGTAAACTTGTATTGTAAGTTAGGAATAGAGAGACCAACAGGACACGAGTATGAACCGGAGATTAGACTCTTCAACCGGACGGACGCCACCCGTATATAAAGGGACGACCCGGGACGGTTCAAGGACAGACAACAACAACTCGAGGCCTAGGCGAAGCTTATTTGCTCCCTAGTCATCGAGACCACATCAATCCCATCACAACTAGACGTAGGCTTTTACCTTCATCGAAGGGGCCGAACTAGTATAACTCTTGTGTCTTTGCGTCCGCTTTAACCCCTTCAAGTTAACCCGTAGCGATGGCTCCACGACTAAGTCCTTTCATGAGGACATCTGCCGTGACAAAACCACGACAGTTGGCGCCCACCGTGGGGCTATCGCACGATGGTTTGATGATCTTGCAGGCAAGTTCAAGGACTCGAAGGCTATGTTGTGGGCGGATGACCAAGAGTCGTCGCGGCAAGCTCTACATCGACGATGCGGCCGGGCCCCGAGGCCGCTCGATTCGAGATGGGTACGGGTCCTCTTTGGTGGCATACACGCTTTCATCGGCAAGATTGGTGAGCCATGGCTCGAGCCGGACATCTCGCACCGACCTCGCCGAGACGGCTCAACAGACGAGATCCGCCTGTGTTAAACCGGCCATGAAGCGTGGCTTTGTGGGAGCCATCCACGGAGGAAGTTATGAGGACGGATCGTAGTCCGTGGCGAGACCGTTGTCTATTCCGACGACGAGTCGTCAACCGAGAAATCGAATTCTATATCAGCTACAAGATGGCGGATTGGGGCTGCTCCGATGGTGACAGATTCGACCCTCCGATCCGCCCAATCGGGTTGGAATATTCATGGCGGTACACAAGCGAGACTTCACTCTTGACCCGCTGCGCGCAATGATTGCCGGTTCAACAAGCGGCGACGGCTGCCGGGCAGAGGCTCTGTCGCCCGCCGCTCAAGTTTTATCGATATATTCGATCGTTGGCTACGCCATGGCGTAGGTTAACCCGGCGGACCGGGACGCCATAACGCGGAGGTTGCGAAGGTGAAGGAACAAATCACTCGAGCTAAAGCGGATCTAGCAGCTGCAGACGCCAGATGACGGCAGAGCGGGCCGCTTTAGATGCGCAGCTTATAGGCTCATGCCGATCGAGCGCCACATGAAGTCATGAAGAGGAAATACAGATCCCGTTTGCCTTGATTTTCGAGGAAGAGACCTCTTCAACACCCCGAGCGGGAACCAAGAATCCGCCGGTGGTAAACCGGGCGGAAGCACTGGACGGGCGCGCCGTTCAGCCCCGCTTAATAGATCTACTCGCCATAATGCGGGCGCCAGTCGTGCAAACACCTCCGGTCACTACTCCAACCCGATGGATAACCTTGTTGCAGTGCGGCACGGTGGAGGCTATTCCAATTGAAGGCGATTCACCACAGCAAGAGAGCGCGCGGGTCAAGGAGCTCCTTAGGACAGCTTTGGTCCAACAGAAGCATATTCAGACGGCCGCATCGGATCCACTCTACCCCGCCCAAGCCGGAGCTATAGCGAGCACGTGGATGAACCGGCCGTATCAAGTAATGCACGGCGTGGTGCGCCCATGGCAACAACCCGGCAGGTGGCGCCGATAACGCCAGAGGTGGTGGACCGGCCCGAGCGCCGCAGGAGGCCGAGTTAGCAAAGACATCATCGGGCTTATCGACTTACGCGGTTCGCCCGACCATCTCGGTCGAGCACAGGGTTACCTCTAGCTCTTTGGGGTGCCTTGCCTCGCCCCCGCTTTACGCAATGTGCGCTGCCCAAAGACTTCAAGGGTCCGCGCAAGGTGCCAAATTACACCGCCGATTTAGCTCGAAGCATGGATAGAAAGTTATGAGATGGCCATGGAGATGGATGTGGATGAGGCGCGTGTGCAAAGTACTTCACCATGATGCTCAAGGCACGGCTCGTACTTGGTTGAAGAGCTTGCCACCCAATTCTATCAATTCATGGGCCCAGTTGCGGACCCGGTTTATCCAGAATTTCAAAGATACCGTAAGCAGCCCATGTCCGTAGTGGACTTGGCGGCTTGTGTCGAGGAAGGGGAGTCAACAACCCATTGGGTACGCCGCGCTGAAATCTTGCACTCGCTGATCGGATCAACGCTGACTCGCGATCTTAACCTCGGAGGACAACTGCCGTTTAAGCCTTTAAAAGTTGAAGTTGAGGCGCATGAAGCGGTTTTGTAATGACATGGGCACTCTCATGGGCGCTTTAGTGAAGTATGCTGATTACGATAGTACCAAGGATCCCGAGTCGGCGATGAGACAGGAAGGAAGGAAGAACAACAACTCAAGGGCCAGCAACATCACTCGGCAGGTAATGGTGGAGGCAAGCGAAAGCGAATGGCAACATGGACTTCAGAGCCAACACCAACGCAGCAGGACAAGGCCAGCCGCGCAAGGGTAAACAAGCCGAATCAAGTGGAGCGCCTAATCCCAATCCGGACCGCTTGAATTATCTGTTGAATCAACCCCGCCGGAAGCATGGGACGAAGGAGACGCCAAAGAAACCACCTCTGGAAGGATTGCTACATTATGCAGGAGTTCAAGAGTTCTAATGCTTTCGGTATGATCAAGGTTCCGCGGCGGTTCAGATCCGGGCCGGTTACGGTGGAGGAAATTCGTTCAGGATTTAATGGTAATCCGGGCGGACATAACAATCGTAACAATCGAATAACCAAGGTGGTTACAACCAGCAGAGACAACGATCGGGTTATCGAGCAACCCAAAGCAGTTGAATAGTGGGCAGTACCATGTCTTCACCACCAGCTTAGACAAGCGAGACCGGAAGCTTCAGAAGCGGGCAGTCAACGCTGTTGAACCGGCCGTGCCTCATTACCTACGCTGGTCAGAGCAGCCCATTGTATGGAGTAGAGAGGATCATCCTCCCCGGGTTGACAATCTGGGTCAGCTAGCCCTGGTGGTGGCACCTCAGGTGGGAGGTTATAAGTTCACCAAGGTACTCATGGACGGAGGGAGCAGCATTAACATCCTGTACTATGAGACCTTCCGTCGTATGGGGTTAACAGATAAACATCTCAAACCGTCCAATACAGTGTTCCATGGTGTGGTACCTGGCAAGTCAGCCTATCCGGTTGGTAAAATAGCTCTGGAAGTGGCCTTTGGTGATGAATATGACTCCAGATCGGAAACATTGACGTTTGAAGTGGTAAAAATCCAAAGTCCATATCACGCCTATTTGGGCGGCCGGCTTATGCCAAGTTCATGGCACGGCCTTGTTATATCTATTTGCAGCTCAAGATGCCGGGTCACAAGGGGACAATAACGGTTCATGGGAGCCGCAAGATCTCTTTGGAATGTGAGGAAGGTGATGCGGCTTACGCAGAGTCGGTTTGTGCCACCGAGGAGCTGAAGTATTATAAGGACAATGTTGATCCGACGGACATGACTCCATTGAAGAAGCCAACTACAGAGCATGATCCGGCCCTGAAATTCAAATCGGCAGTGAGACTAAGCTTGTTGACTTCGCGTGCGGCGATTCGTCCAAGCAGTTCAACATCGATGCCAACTTGGATCTGAAATAGGAAAGCGCCATCGAAGTTCATCCGTGAGAATCGGGACATTTTTGCATGGAAGCCTTCTGACATGCCAGGTGTACCGAGGCAACTCGCTGAGCACACTCTTAATGTTGATCCCAAGTACAAACCGGTGAAGCAGTTTCTCCGCCGGTTTAACGAAGAAAGGCGCAAGGCCATTGGAGAGGAGGTGGCGTGCTCTTAGCAGCTGGTTTTATCGCTGAAGTCTTCCATCCGAATGGCTTGCTAATCCGGTGCTGGTTCTTAAGAAAACGGCACTTGGCGATGTGTGGATTACACAGATCTTAACAAGGCTTGTCCAAGAGATCCTTTTGCCCTCCCCGCATTGACCAGATTATTGATGCCATGCGGGTTGTGAGCGCTTGAGCTTTTGGATGCATATTTTGGGTATCATCGATCAAGATGGCAGTTAAGGACCAGGAGAAGACGGCGCTTATCACTCCCTTTGGAGCCTTCGCTATGTATCTATGCCTTTGGGCTCAAGAGCGCCCAAGGAACTTATCAACGCTGTATGCAGAATTGCTCGCATAAACAGATCGGCCGTAATGTGCACGCCTATGTTGATGATATTGTGGTCAAGTCAAGGGAGAAGGAGACACTGATTGACGATTTGAAGGAAACCTTTGACAACCTGCGGGTTTACAAGATGATGCTCAACCCGGCCAAATGTGTCTTTGGTGTTCCGGCAAGTTATTGGGTTTTCGTGTCCAACAGGGAATTGAAGCTAATCCGAGAAGATTATGGCTATTACCTCCTGGCTAAACCGAAGTGTATTAACGATGTCCAGCGTTTGGCAGGCCGGATTGCCGCGCTGAGCCGGTTTATCAGCCGCCTTGGAGAGAAGGTCATCCCTTTGTACCAGATGCTAAAGAAGACAGATCAATTTGTCTGGAGTCCAGCCGCCGATGAAGCGTTGGAGGACTTAAAGCGGCAATTGGCCAACCCGCCTGTGCTCGCCGCTCCCATTGACAAGGAGCCGCTTCGCTATATGTTGTCGCTAACGCTGTAGCGGTCAGCGTGGCCATTGTGGTGGAGCGGAAGGAGGCAGGAAGGAGCATCCGTTCAACGTCCGTTTATTATATCAGCGAGGTACTTATTGAATCTAAGCAAAGGTATCCGCATTGGCGTAAGCTGGTGTATGGAGTTTTCATGGCAAGCGGAAGCTGAAGCGATATTTCCAAGGGCACCCCATCACGGTGGTCGCTCGCTCCCTTAGGCGATATCATACTGTAACCGGAAGCGATCGACCGGATTGCTAAGTGGGCTATAGAGCTTGGGCATACGGTCTAAAGTACGATGCCTCGGACGGCGGTGAAGTCTCAAGCACTTGTGTATTTCATTAATGATTGGACGGAGTTGCAAGCACCTGAAGAAAAGCCGGATCACACATATTGGACCATCCATTTCGACGGATCCAGGCAATTGGAGGGCTCGGGGGCTGGAGTCGTATTAACTTCCCCACAAGGTGACAAGTTTTGTTACGTTCTCCGCTTAATGTTCCCTTGTACTAACAATGCAGCTGAGTATGAAGCCTTGCTCCATGGTCTCCGGATGGCTAAGGAGATGAATCTAAGCGGGTTAAGTGCTTCGTGACTCGGACCTAGTGGCTCAACAGTGTCCGCACTTGGGATTCAAAGGACCCGCCATGGCTGCATATCGTCGTGAGGTGGATATTGTCGCAGGTCATTTCAAGGGCTATCAGGTGGACCACGTGGACCGTCGGAAGAATGAAGCGGCGGGACGCTTTAAGCCGGTTGGGCTCTCAACGCAAACCGTCCCGCCTAATGTTTTTCTCGACGGCCGCACAACCCGTCGGTCAAGCTCCCCGGTGAAGCGGATTTGGCTATTCCTGATCCGGAGGCTCAATTGGTGGCAGCTCTTCACGCCACTCCGGATTGACGCTTCCTTATCTTGCGTACATGAACCGGGCGAAGTTACGAGAGGATGAGACGTTGGTCCGGCAGATAGTCCGCGATCTAAGTCTATGACCATTGTTAATGGCGAATTGCATCATTGCAGTGTGTCGTGGGCGTTTCAACGCTGTGTGTCCCCGAGGAAGGTTGTGAAATATTGCGTGAGATCCACGGGAGATTGTGGTCACCACGCGGTTCAAAATCCTTG
The DNA here is from genome assembly GCA_021605205.1 of Aegilops longissima. NCBI lineage: Eukaryota > Viridiplantae > Streptophyta > Magnoliopsida > Poales > Poaceae > Aegilops > Aegilops longissima. Next base: position 740,859,249 of record CM038682.1, read on the forward strand.
GTGGCTAAAGCGCCCGCCACGGTTTCTATTGGTTGACCGCTCATGCCGATGCGGAAGATCTGGTCGACGATGTGATGGTTGCCAAAAGTTTTCCAGACGTGCTCATGTACCGCCCAAGAATTGAGAATGATTCCAATTACTTGGCCGCTTGCAACCTGGGGCTGGATATGGTCGGGCCTTTCAAAAGGTCCAAGGACAAGAAGACCCACCCATGGTGGCGGTCGACAAGTTTACAAAATGGGTAGAGGCGTAACCTGTTAGCAAGTGTGATGCGCCATGGCGGTTCAGTTCATCAAAAGGTGATTTTCGGTTTGGCTTTCCACACAAGATCATCACGTATAATGGTACCAATTTGTCCAAAGGTGCCATGAAGGAGTTCTGCGAACGTGAGCACATCCGGCTAGACATTTCTTCAGTAGCTCATCCACAGTCCAATGGTCAAGCGGAAAGGGCTAATCAAGAGATCTTGAGAGGCATCAAGCCCCGGCTTATGGTCCCTTTGCAGAGGACACCGGGTTGTTGGGTAGAAGAGCTACCGTCTGTGTTATGGAGTATAAACACTACGCCTAACAGATCCACGGGATACACACCGTTCTTTATGGTCTATGGAGCGGAGGCGGTTCTCCCCAGTGACATCCGTCATGACTCACCTCGTGTGGCAGCTTATGTTGAAGCGGACAACGAGACGACACGGCAAGATGCTATGGACCGGTTGGATGAGGAGCATGACATCGCAGCTGCCCGCTCGGCGATTTACCAATAGGATCTTCGTCGTTACCATAGTCGCCGGAGAACCAGAACTTTTCAAGAAGGAGATTTGGTGCTTCGGCTCATCCAAGACCAGACTGATATGCACAAGTTATCCCCACCTTGGGAGGGACCTTTCATGGTCAACAAGAATCTGCTAACGGGTCGTATTTATCTCGATCGATATTCGAGAGCATAAAGACTCACACACGCCGAGGAGGAGACCAACAGTGCCGTGGAACATAGCTCATCTTCGCCTTATTATACCGAGCCATCGGCTCTATTTATGTACATATTATGACAGTGTATATATTATGAATAAAGTAATAAACCGGAGCCTCGCTAAAGCGGGTATCTGTTCATTACATCATGCGTGGTTACATGGAGTTGTTACATCTTAAAGCGGCCTCCGGTTTACCCGAGTTTGCTTTCCAAAAGCTTTATGATATCACTTGGGGCTTGGTGGCGTCCAACCAAGGCAACACCTTTTGATAGGCGAAGCCACCAGATCACTTGGGGACATGGTCAAGTCTGAACCAGTCACGCCTCTTGATCGGCCTAAGGCCGTAGAGTCACTTGGGGCTTGGTCGAACCCAACCATTGCCACGCCACTTGATCGGCATAATGCCACGGTTTCGATTGGGGACCTGGCTGACTTGAACCATGGCTACACCTTATAGGGAGCTTGGTCGTGTCCCACCATGGTAACACCATCTGATCGGCTCAGTAAAGCCTTCTTTTTTGCAAACGGTTTATCATTGCCTTTGCTTCCATGTTTTTTCATAACTATTATTTGATTTTTGTTGCATTTTTTAAACCGATAACATTTTTAAACCGGTTCAAACTGTCAATTGACGGAATTAGGTTCATTTTTTTAATCCGGAGATAATTTTTCCGGTTTGACTTTTTCTGTTAACATCCCATTATGGAGTAACAGGGGGCTTGCCATAACCCGGCACGATTTACATGGTAAACCGGCATTATAAATACAGGAGCTGTTTTCTCCTTTGACGGTAAGGGTTTATACAACCTCCGCTTCAAGATTGGCTAAGCCAACTTTATGCCCAGCGATGGCAGGTATTTTGTATCACAAATTTTGATTGTATACCTCAATATTTCATTTCATATTTATATGAACGTCACAAGCCGGCTGGCGGCACACACCACCGTGGCGGTTTAATATTTTGTGACTGCAGGCAATATAGATTGAAAGTTTCGATCATTCAAGTAAAAGTATCAGCACCTATGCACGAAGGCATATTAAAAGCAAGAGTGTTGGCTATCCTATTACAAGGCAACATGGTGCCCAAATAAGATCATTGTTTCTTAGCGGAATATAATGAAGCAGCTATTCAAACCGGCTTCCGGTTCATGCTTGCTCGCCGCCCCGGTCTGAGGGTTGTGGGTCGTCCTGCGCCGCTTCAGCTTCTTCATCTCTACCCAGCGGATGGAAGTCAACAGTGGTCCAGTCGATTCCCATTAAAGCTTGAAAGACAGCCTCCTCATGGATCAGGGAAGATGGTTCAATATCAGGAGAGTAAGTATGCTTACGATCGGAGGGATCAGGTTCTTTGCTTCAGGAATAGGTGCATCTACTCGCTTGTTCTGATCGTCATATTGAGCTTGATAATGCGACAAGTTTGCCTCTTCGGCTAATTGGCAAGCCAGAGGGCGCACTGCCCGGTTTATCGCTCTCAGGTCATCTTCGTTGAACTCTGAGCCATCTTCCTTCAGACTGGGATAGCCCTGAGCTGCTTCTACAGGATCGAAATCTGGCACCCATGCTTTGGCCCGGATTAATGCGTTAATGGCGCCGGTTCGAGCAGCAGATTTCTTCAGCTCTTCAACCCGGGCGGGAAGCATTGACAACCTCCTAAGAGTATCTTGAATTAAAGAGGGTGCTGGATTGTTATGTGATGCAGTGGAGATGATCTGCTGCGCTCCAGTGTACAGATGTTCGATTAAAGTGTAGGCAGCTTTTAATTTCATCCGAATATCTGACCCCAAGTGACCAATGCGTGTGCCTACAGCATTACAAGAGAAATCACAAACCGGACTTATCATAAGAAGGCCAAGTTATCACAGAAGCCAAAGGAAGCTTACCAAAGATGGCAGCAGTCATGGCATGCACTTGCCGCTTCACGTTGGTCAGTTCATCTACCACCGGTTTAAGGGTAGCTTCAGCATTTTCAACCTTTTTGGTTAAAGCGGCCTTTTCAGTATCCCAGCCGGCTCTCTCAGACTTGAACCACTCCTTGAGCTGCTCCATGGTAGTCAAGGCGGTTTTCAGCTCATCCTTGGCCTTGGAGGTTTCTGCTTGTTGAGACTTCAGATTTTCTTGAAGATCATTGATTTGTGAGGCTTGTTGGCGTATCTCACTCTGCAACAAAAAGGGAGCATGTTAATATCTTCATTGCAAGTCCCAAATGCATAACCAGTCATACACATGGCACTTGGGGGCTAATGCATATTTGATCTTCATCTGTCAATAAAATCACAAAGTCCCAAGCTCAATACAGGTATTCAACTTGGCACTTGGGGGCTAATGGCTATTTGCTCGAACATGTTCTGATGCGGCGATATAAATTACAGTCCCGGTTTAACTATATTAAGTTGAACCGGCCCTTGGGGGCTACATCAGTGGATTCTGAAGCATTAAGTTTATGTTAGGTCCCGGTTTAACTATACTAGGAGAGTTAACAAAAATTGAAATATCCTAGCGGGAAAAGAACATGGAGGTTACCTCGAATTTTTCTTTCATCATCTTCACCAGGCCAGCTTCATAATCGCGGCTGGTATACAGCCGGTTCAAGTAGCCAGAATGAAGGTCTTGGGGTTTGAGAGCGTAAGTTGCCGATCAACATCCCACTTGCCCTTGCTCATAGTGGCAAACTCTTCTTTGGCGAATGTTTGATAAAGCGACGGATTACCCGGTTCGCTGTGGCCAAAGCCGATAATCACAACGCCATCGTCCTTGGTATCACCGGTTTGACCAGGACATCGGTTTGTCGGCCAGCCGATTGGACTGGTGGATTTTTCAATCCGGGTTGGGCTTCTGGGCTGGTCAGCAGGAAGGGAGGTGTCAACAGGCCTTTCTTCAGCAACAAAATCGTCATCTTGCAGTGGCGGATCATTTGGCATATCTTCACAGATAGCCGCTTCAAGATTTGGGGCGCTGTCCGGTTCAGGGGCAGTCTCTTCATCGGCCGCTTTATCCAGACGAGCCTTTTTGCTCGGCCTAGGCTTGGCCCTAAAAAGGCACAATAACAGTCAAATACGACATATACTACACAATGATGCAGTAGAAACAATATGAAAGGTATAACTTACCCAAGCACCATTTTAAGTGGTGGCAGCTGAGTGGCTGATGACTCGCCAGATGAGGAATGGGAAGTGACCTGATAATCGGAGTCAGACGGATTAAGGGGTTGACGAAAACAGCCTGCTTTAGGATAAGCACTGACAAGCAAATTAGAGACCTCTGAACGACGTTTCCGAACCGGACTGTTCGGTAAACCGTGGAGGTAACTCACCGGCTGCTGTGCCGAGTTGTGCGGCGAGCTTCATGTTGTTGAGTCTTCATAAGAAATTTGGGATCCAAGTAAGCAAGGGGATGAGAAAATTTAATTTTCCGGTTTGCCCGACGGATTTTTAGTGAAGGCAAAGGATTTGAGTCAGAGGAGAGAATAGTTACCTCTACAACATCAGCATTAGTGGTTTCAGCATCATCCTGACAAATATCATCATTAATTAGGCGTGTGAAAAGTAAGCCAAGTGAATCAAGCTCTACCTCAAGGTCCGGATTACCCACATCATCATCCACAGCCGGATTAGAAGATGCAGTGGTTTTCCTCTTATGAGCAGTCTTCTTGACAGCTTTGGTCTTTTGCCGGATTGGTTTTTCCGGTTTGTCTGGCTTCTCTGGTTTCTCTTGTGGACGTTTCTTGCTCCAGAATGGATCATCACCCTGATTAAGCAGCAGTTGATGTTAAAAATAATGCCAGAAATAGCAGTGATATATTCAGTAAAAAATAGTCAGAAGTCTTACGGATGGTGGTTTGTTGCTAGCACAGAAGGGGAGCAGACCAGTTCGGGCACAGAGGTGTTCCGGTTCATTCAACATTTTTCTTCACAGCCTCGGTGACCTCATCATCGGTGAGCTGGATATTAACGTGTCGGAGGGGGTCATCGACACTACCAGTGTACTCACACATTAAACCGGAGCGCTGGGAGAGGCGCAGTATGCTCCATGATATCCAACAGCGTGCGAGATCAATTCCGGTTAAACCATTGGCCATGAAGGCTCGAGCTTGAGAGTTGAGGAGCGATTTACTTCTCTCATTGGCGGTTAATCTTTGCGGAAAGGGATGTGTATTACTGAGTCGCTCCGGACGAAAACCGGGCAAAGGATTCTCATTGGCAGGTGAAGTGTCTCTGCAATAAAACCGTGTTTGATTTCATTCCTTGGGGTGGCTATGCAGTTTGACATGAGGATAAGTGACCTCCTTTCTTTTTTGAATCACCACGCCACCCAATTCTGTGTTGGGCCCGTCGGTGAATACTGTGCGGCGGTTTAGATGGAAGCAGTCTCTAAACAGTTCAACTGTGGGTTCTCCTTGAAAGTATGCCTCACAGAGCACTTGGAAGTGACAAATGTTGGTAAGAATTGGGGCCCGATTCATGGACGGAGTTGAAAACTGGCTAACACATCCCGGTAAAATTTTGAACCGGTGGGTTAAAACCCGGCTAAGTGATCTGCGAAAACTACAATCTCTCCTTCTTGAGGTGTGGGTGGACATTCTTTGCCAGAACCCTCCAATGGATAGTATTTTACTGCTTAAAGCGCGGTCAGACCAGATTGTTTAATTGAGTTTCGTGACACGGAAGGAGCCCAGTTGCACTCATATACTTGTTTGTCCATCTACAAAAAATATAAATCCGGTTCAAGAAATGTGTTGGGACAAAGAGAGAACCGGTGTACAATGCTAAATCGGAGACAAATACATCTAAACCGGAGTTCTATGAAGCGACAGTGTCTGGTTAAGGAGTTCTGGCGGTTCAACAAGGGGACTAATGGTGTATACCGGTTTATTTAATTTTTTCTATGTTAAGTTAAACCGCCTGGTCTAAATATTGAAAAATATTGAGGTTGCGAACGGCTAAGTGTGCAGAAACAGGTTTCGCAAGATTTCTCTACAACGAAGGATCTGAAGCCAGATCAGAAAAGAAGAAAAATATCCAAAAAAGAATAAAGCAGAGCAGTATTGATGCAATGAGCAGGAGATAATGTGCGAGATCTATGAACGTGAGCACGGGACTACAGGCGGATGCTAACAACTACTACTAATCAGAGCAAGGTGTCACAGATCTATCCAGAGTGCTGTATGAGCATGAGCAGTTAATGGAGCATTGCAAGAACAAGAAACCCCGTAACTAATCTAGGTCGAGGGGAACCGAGGACCTACCCGAGTTGAGGAGATGCGGAAGAGTGCTGCGTTTCTCAGTGCGTTCAAAGTTGATGCAGCGGCTCAAGACGGTGCAGAGGTCGATGGCGGCGGTGGAGCTCCGAGGCTAGACGCGAGGAAGACGAAGAGAAAGGGGACGGAGGGGAGAAAAGGAATGACCCTTCGGTCCTATTTATAAGGCAAGATACATGTGTCAGCGTGAATCAAGGAGCCACAGATCTAGGAAGCAGAGCTGTCGCCTCGATTATTGCGGATCTGTTAAACAAAGAAGATATCATGACTGCTATCTTTATGGGGACGTCATGCCGGTTTACAGCAACCGGAAAAGGTGACATCACGGCGGTTCAACGATTTCAAGAAGGTATTAAAGATGAAGGTTTTAATCAAGGATTGACATGAACCTGTTCAAATCAATCTGGGGCCTAATGTTGGGGATATTACTACTGGGCGTAAACCGGCCTATCTGGGCCGGGTTAACTTCATCGATGAGTTCAACGATGTAAAAGCCCAAGAGGCATGAAAGTAAGGGCCCAAGGCCTGTAGTCGGTTTAGAACACAGCCGTAAACCGCATGGTATGTAAACTTGTATTGTAAGTTAGAATAGAGAGAGACCAACCCGGATACAGTATGAACCGGAGATTGAGACTCTTCAACCGACAGGCGCCACCGTGTATATAAGGGACGACCGGGGACGGTTCAAGGACGATAACAACAACTCGAGGCCTAGGCGGCTTATTTGCTCCCTAGTCATCGAGACCACATCAATCCCATCACAACTAGACGAGGCTTTTACCTTCATCGAAGGGGCGAACTAGTATAACTCTTGTGTCTTTGCGTCCGCTTTAACCCCTTCAAGTTAACCCATAGCGATGGCTCCACGACTAAGTCCTTTCATGAGGACATCTGCCGTGTCAAAACCACGACAGGTAGGGTTGTGCGTGTGTGCGTTCATAAGGTTGTGTGTAGACAGTCAGGAGGTCGTAGATCGGAAGGATCCAATCTGAAAATATGTCTTCAGATACTAGCAGTAGTTTTAGTGAGTCTATTATTGTTTCTGGAAATCTAGATCAAAATAGTAGTGTGGATAAAAGATGTGTGGTGGTTGAGGGAGCAGGATGGACTCCTGTTAGACATAGATGGGGCAAGCACCCCAGGGAAAATTGTCCATGAGATACATCTTCTGGAATGCCAGGGGCATTATGGCTCCTGGGAGAAAGAAATGTATTGAGGATATGATCCTTCCCTTGAATCCTGTTTATGTTGGTTTTCAGGAGACTAAACAGAGTAGTTTTACTAGAAATTTTCTTAAGAACCTGCTGGATAATAGGAATTTTGAGTGGAATCTTTTACCCTCTAATCGCTCTGCTGGAGGCATTTTAGTAGGGGTAGATTTAGACTACTAATGATATTATTAGTTGGGATATCAGACTTTTTTCGGTTAGTGCTCTGGTCAAGGAGAAAAGTAAAGGGCTGGTTTCTAGAATTACTACAGTTTATGGCCCTGCTTATGATGTAGATAAAGATGCCTTTCTCTCTGAGTTGCATAGTCTTTTCCTAGATTGGGTTGGTGCTGCTATTATTGGTGGTGACTTCAATCTTATTAGAACTGTAGAGGACAAGAACAATGGCAATATTAACTTTAGGTGGGCTGATAAGTTTAATGTATGGGTAGACATGTGGTCTCTGTTGGAGATCAACATGTCTGGTAGATTATACACCTGGGGTAATAATCAAGAGAATTTGATTATGTCTAAAATTGATAGAATTTTCTGCACCACTGAGTTTGATGCTGCCTACCCTTTGGCTAGTGCTAGAGTGTTACCTAGGGTGGGCAGTGACCATACTCCTGTGGTTTGGGAATCTGGGGTCAATTTGATCCCCAAGTCCTGCAGCTTTAAGTTTGAGAAATGGTGGTTGACCAGGCCTGACTTTAAAGATTTAGTGGTGAGAGCTTGGTCTAGTAGGTGTAACAGTAGTAATCCTATAGATATTTGGCAGCATAAGGTTAGAACCTTTAGGCAGCTAGCTAAAGGGTGGAGTAGAAACATAGAGGCTGCCCTGAGGAGAGATAAGAAAGAGCTTATGGAGGAATATGATTCCCTAGATATCAGAGCTGAGTCTGGTACAGTGACTGATGAGGATAAGGATAGGATGTGTTGCATCCTTAAAGAATTACAACATATGTGGGAGATAGAGGAAATTAAAGCTAGACAAAGGTCTAGAGATAGAAATATTTTGGAGGGGGATAGAAACACTGCTTATTTCCAAGCAGTAGCTAACCAGAGGAGGAGAAAAAAAATTATTCATGTCCTGGAAGGGGATGATGGCCCAGTTAGTGATAGTGTGGGTATGCAAAAGCTACTGATTACTATAAGAGTTTATTTGGTTGGGAGGCTAAACCTGGCATACATCTACATGATGACTTTTATAGTGAGCAGGAAAAAGTGTCTCCTGAGGAGAATGCTAGATTAGAGGCCAAGTTCTCAGAAGAGGAGATTAAAAATGCAGTGTTTGGGTCGTACTCAGATGGGGCCCCTTGTCCTGATGGGATACCCTTTATGTTCCATCAAAACTTTTGGGAATTTGTTAAATATGATCTTATTGAGATGTTTAATGCTTGGTTTAATGGTAGCCTGGACCTTTTTAGACTTGATTTTGCCATGATTACCTTGATTCCTAAAGAGAATGAGGCTAAGACTATGAACAAATTTAGGCCTATTAGTCTCCTTAATTGTGTGTTCAAGATTTTTACTAAGGTTCTTACTAATAGGCTTGCTGGGGTGATTGGTAGGCTGATATCTGACATCCAATCTGCCTTTGTGAGGGGTAGATATATTTTAGAGAGTGTGGTGTCTGCACATGAAGTAGTGCATGCAGTGCATTCCACTGGTAGACATGATTTAGTGTTTAAAATAGACTATGAAAAGGCCTATGATAAAGTTAATCTGGATTTCCTTTATGAGATGTTGGCTCTGAGAGGATTTGGGTCTAAGTGGATTGGTTGGATTAAGAGTATTACTCAAGGAGGCTCTGTTGGAGTCAAATTAAATGGGGAGGAAAGTGACTTCTTCCTCACTGGTAAAGGTTTGAGGCAGGGAGATCATGTAGCTCCTTTACTTTTTAACTTGGTGGTAGATGTGTTCTCTAGGATGCTAATTAAAGGATCCCACTCAGGCTTGATTAGGGGCTTGTGTCCTGAGTTGGCTCCTGGGGGAGTCTTGTGTTTGCAATATGCTGATGACACATTATTGTTTTTAGAAAAGGATAGTAGAGTAGCCTTAAATCTTAAATGGATTCTTACCTGTTTTGAACAGGTGTCTGGTATGAGAATTAATTACCACAAGAGTGCTCTAGTTCCCATTAATGTTGCTCCACAGGAGTTGGATGAGTTTGTAGACATTTTCCAATGTGTGGTGGGTTCCTTTCCTATCAAATATCTAGGCATCCCATTACACTTTGACAAATTAAGCAGGGAGGACCTGCAATACCTGATTGATAAGATTCTGGCAAGAATAGTTGGGTGGAGAGGAAAGTTGTTGTCATATTTAGGGAGGATTATTCTTATTAAAACCTGCTTAGCTAGCATCCCTATTTATCTCCTGTCTTTTTTCAAATTCCCTAAGTGGGCTCTTAATTTGATTAATTCCCATATGGCCAATTGTCTATGGAGTGACACTGATGGTGGTCATAAAATTCATTTGGCTAACCGACCTTCCATTTGCATAAAAAAAGAGTTTGGGGGTATGGGGGTTCCAAACCTCCAAGATATGAACCTCTGCCTGATTGGATCTTGGGTTAAGAGATACATTGCTGGAGAGGGCTCTCTATGGAGGAGAATTGTAGATAACAAATATAATACTAAAAGCCCCAACATCCTTTGCTGTAGAGACCCACACCCCTCCCAGTTTTGGAAAGGGGTGTTGTGGGCTTTGCAGGCTGTGAAAGTAGGGTACAAGTGGCAGGTGGTGAAAGTGCGTTATATCGACTAGAGGGGGGGGGATGAATAGGCGATTTTTATGAATTCTTAAATGAGGAATTTCCCGGTGAGGAAATTCCTCAGTGAAGAACTACTTGCAGCGGAATAAGTACTCAGAAGTAAGCATAAGAGTATGCGGACATGGTCATCATGATGAAATGAAGACAATCAAAGAGTACAGAAAGCGTAAACATAGGATAGCACAAGATGAAGACTAACAGACTGAATAAATTGAACTGAGGAAATTGAGAAAGTCTTCAGTCAAAGTCTTCAAACACATATATGAATGAACACTCAACACAGTAATGAGGAAATGAAAGAGTTGAGGAAATAGAACCAGTTAGGTTGGTGAAGACAATGATTTGGTAGACCAGTTCCAACTGCTGTCTCAGTTGTACGTCTGGTTGGAGCGGCTGAGTATTTAAACTCGAGAACACACAGTCCCGGACACCCAGTCGCCGAGCACGCAGCTCAGGACACCAAGTCCTCACCGTATTCTCCTTGAACTAAGGTCACACAGACCTCGTCCAATCACTCGTGGTAAGTCTTCAGCGACTTCCAAACCTTCACAGACTTGGTCACTCGGCAATCCACAATTCCTCTTGGATGTTTCTAGACCATGACGCCTAACCGTCTAGAAGAAGCACAGTCTTCAAAGGTAACAAGCGCCGGATCCACGCAGGATCAATCTCTTCAGTGATGCTCAATCACTTTGGGTTTGTAGGGGTTTGGTTTTTGGGGTTTTCCTCACTCGATGATTTTCGCTCAAAGTCCTCAGAGGATGGGTTGCTCTCAAATGACAAGTGTCAAGTTTATCTCGGAGCAGCCAACCAGCTAGTGGTTGTAGGGGCGGCTATTTATAGCCTAGGAGTAGCCCGACATGATAAGACATAAATGCCCTTCAATGATATGACCGTTAGGTGGATAAGATATTTTGGGACAGTCATGCGCAAGAAGACAAAGAACGGTCGGAAATTTGACTCTCAAATTCCTCGTGGCTATCATGTTCCTCTTTGTGTAGGCAATCCACACCGGCGAATTCCTAACTCCTCGCCGAACAAATTCTCGTGACTGTAAGAACTTCGTCTCATCACATCAAGAAATTCAACTGAATCTGTATGAGATTTCCAAAGGCTTCACTCAAGGGATTGGTAGGTGTAGGATTTTGAGTTGAGCATCACATGGAAATTTTTCCTTAGTATTTCTCGACCCCCTTTAACAAAGACGGTGTTTCCTATGACTCAAGAAAGAGAAAACGAAACAACGAAAACAAAAGTCTTCATGCTTCATGTTCCTCAAATGAATACCAAGTCTTCAAGGTCACACCAATTTCTTCACTTTCAAAGTCTTCGTAAAGTCTTCGAATATCAAAGTCTTCAATCAAGAACTTCATTTTAGGGGTCGACTTTCTCAGTAAATATCAAACTCCTCATAGACTTATAGACCTGTGTACACTCATAAACACATTAGTCCCTTAACCTATAAGTCTTCAATACACCAAAATCACTAAGGGGCACTAGATGCACTTACAATCTCCCCCTTTTTGGTGATTGATGACAATATAGGTTAAGTTTTCAATGGGGATAAACATATGAAGTGTAAATACTAATATTGAGGAATTTGATTGCCAGATATAGAAGAACTCCCCCTGAAGATGTGCATAGTGAGGAATTTGCTTTTAGGCAATGCACATTTGAAGAGTTGAATCATGGAGATCTCCCCCTATATCTTGTAATTCATACACGCATTTGACATATAATATGAAGAATTTGAAATGCATGATGAAATATGGTGCTTGATGAAATTCAACATGCGTGCAATAACATTAATGAGGAACAGGCATGCAAAATAACGCATCAAGAGAATCAGAGCACAGTGCATCAAAAGTATCAGAGCACCATCGGGTTTAAGATTACAACTCGATCCAATAAAAGTTTCAGAAGAACGAGAGTTGTAACTTAACAAAAATTGCCCATATAATAGACCGGCTTGAAGACTAACTCACATTTCTCCCCCTTTGTCATCGAATGACCAAAATGATCAAACCGAGGACTAATGCCCTCAAGAATTTCAAGTTGATGAAGGAGCGCCAGCGTTGTTGGGGTCGGTTGTCGTAGTAGGGCCTGCCAGTGTCGTCGAAGTCTTCATTTTCATCAATGTCTCGCGATGAAGAATAGGAGCTGGCCACCAAGGAAGGTACTTTGACCTTCTTGTATTTCTTGGTGGAGGTGCGACTCAGTCAAAGTCTTCCTTGAGACCCATTGTCTTCAGTTCTTCCGCGCTGTAGACATTTGAAAGAACAGCCCAGGTGCGGTTGAAGGTTTCATGGAGGTAGTATTGGTTTTTGTTCACTGCATTGTGTGTAGATGTCATGTTGTGAAGAATTGAACCAAACTGACGCTTGACCCATTTATGATTTCGATCAACCTTCTGATGAAGACTGAGGAGTAACTCACGATCCGTCATCACCCAGGGTGCTGTGGCTTGAGGACTTTGCTTGGCTGAGGTATTGGCGGCAGAGTCATGTGTGGCAGAGTCATCATTGGTGGAGTAGGATGCAGCTTTGCGATACTGACCATCCAATGGACAAATGCCTTCATCTATCACAGCAGTTGCCTTGCCCTTGTCATCAGCTGAGGTAAATGTCCGTTTGAGGACTTTAATCGGGGGCAAGTAGCTGCAATGGTTCAGAGTATCAGCCTTGTAATTGAGTGAAGACCTTGTCCTGATGAACCTCATAATCCATGGTGCATAAGGCTTCAGCTCAAAAGGTGACATAGCAATGTTTGCCAGAGTCCTCATGAAGAAATCATGGAAGTTGACGGGAACGCCATGAATGATATTGAAAAGCATATTCTTCATGATGCCAACGACTTCTTCATCATTTGAGTCGTGGCCTTTGGTAGGACTCATGGTCTTCGTCAGAATCCGATAGACAGTCTGAGGCACATATAGTAATTCCTTGACGAGGAATTTGGTTTGAGGTGCCTGTCCTGGCTTCAAAGGCTTCATCAGCACTTGCATGTAGTGATTTGAAAGCTCAGGTTCATTGTAGATACAACGAGCACCATCAAGGGGAGGACTGAGTGGTAGGGCACGAAGCAATTCAGTTGCTGGTGCCTTGTAGTGAGTATTTTCAGACATCCAGTCCAACACCCATGAGTTCACATCTTCAGCATCTCCGGTGATGTGCAGCGTCGCATAGAATTGAAGAATGAGTTCTTCATTCCAATCACAGATGTCAGTGCAGAAATTCAGAAGTCCTGCATCGTGAAGAACACTGAGGACTGGCTCGAAGCCTGGCAGAGATTCCATGTCCACATGAGGAATATGTGCATGATCGAAGACTTTGTCTTTGTTGAAGAGCACAGAGGAATAGAAGTTGGCTTGACTGGCAGTCCAGAAACGCCTCTTCCTTATGCGAGCAGAGTCGTATGGGTTGTAATCCGTGAAGAAAATGTGCTCGCCAAAGAAGTCTTCAGCCTTGAACTTTTGCTTCGTTGAGAATGGATTCTTTGGTTTTGGCAATGGAGTGTCAGTGAGTTGCATCACGACCTCTGGAATCGCAATTTCAGGTTCTTCAGGCTGAGGAATTTCTGGTTCATCTACATGTGCGTCCGAGGATCAGCAAGCAGCAGGTTCATCAACGCTAGTGGCTGGAATTTCTTCATGCACAGATGAAGTGGGATGAGTTTCTTGAGCCCATTTGAACTGTTGGAGCAGGGACCGAGGAATCTATTGGATTGGGGTGAAGAGTGGAGAATTTGGATGCTGACTTTCCCAAAAGTCATCGCTCATCACCGCATTGTGCTTCCAATATCCACATCTTCTTCAATCTCCTCAACACCGCCTCTTCGCCAGAACCGAGGCATATGCGAGGAAATGATTGGGGTTGAAGGGATTGCTTCCACTTCAATTTCTTCATCAATCTGTTCTGACGAAGCAGTAGAATGATTTTCTTCATCAGATCCGCTTGGGATCTCATAATATTCACCAAAAAGAACAAGGTCCTTTGATGGCATGGAGGAAATTGGAACAGCATCAATGGGATTGTCAAATGAGCTGGTCATTGTCTTCATATTCTTCGGGGCTGAAGAATTTGAAGCAGCAGATGCTTTCCTTTTCTTCACTGCAGCTCGTTCTGCAGCCTTGGTCTTCTTCACATCAGATGCAGATGGAAGGATTGGAGTTGGTGTAGGCGCAGGAGGAGCTGAGGAATCTGGTTGAATTTCCTCAGGCGCAACTGATGCAGTTGCCCTGACTTCTTTAGTTTCTTCAGACGCACCACTAGTGGATGCCCTGGCAATTTCTTCAGCGGCTGGAATGGAGTCATCAGCCCTGGAACTAGCATTGTCTTCAGCAGCCTAAACTTCATCAGCGGTGCTGGCATGTTCTTCAGTCGGCTGAGCAGAGGCTCCAGCCTGAGGAATTTCTTGTTGCGTTGCAGCTGCAACATTGGTGAACTTCTTCGTCAGATTGACAAATCTGACTTTGGCTCCTTGCCAATTAGCATAATATGAGTCAAATTTGTCGCTGAGGGCTTTGATGTCAGCCTGCATCTTGATAAGTTCTTCAGTTGTCATCTTGACAACATTTTTCTTCAGCAGTTTCTCTTTTCTCGATCTGCGATTTCTTGATCTCTCCGTCAGATCAAATTTCCATTTCTCCTCTTGGATGAAATGAGTCAAGATGTGACTTTGACCAGGTGTCAACATGAAGTCGCATAGGAGTGTTTGGGTCCTTGTGCGAGAGATCAATGTAGTCAAGGATCGCCTTGATCCAACAGAAGGGCACATGTGTGCCTTTGGCTCTAGCGGCCCTTTCTTGTCGGTCTCTGATGATTTCCGCAAGTTCATCATCATCAACCTCATCATCTTCAGGTGGCTCTTGGAAGGCGACCTGTTTCTTCTTGGGACTTGGCCGAGGACCTCGTCCAGCTGTGGCCTTAGTCTTCAGCAGAGTTGGGGCAGATGAAGAATTTGGTGCAGCTGAGGACCTTGCTGAAACACCAGAGGCAATGGAGATGCCTGCAGTCCTTTGGCACGTTGCCAGATGCACAGGTGCTGAGGACTGTGTCGGAACTGCCGAGGACTTTGTAGGAGCTGCTGAGGACTTGGGAGGAGCTGAGGATTTGGGAGGAGCAGGAGCAGCATGAGGAATTGGCCGTGAGGGCACAGCTGAGGAACTTGGCCGTGAGGGCACTGTTGGTGAAGCACTTGGCTTGTAAAAGGGCTTTGCCATAGATTTTCTTGGCTTGACAGAGGCCTCATTGGCAGCAGCAGTAGCAGAGTCCTCATTAAATTTCCTCACTGCCTCGTTGGCTTGTCTTGCCAATTTGGCTTGGCGCTTGGCCCATTCTTCAGGAAAGTCCTCACCACGCTTGATGCTGGTGGGGTCAGCTTCTTGACCAGGTGCCAATGGAGCTCTTGGGCATGGAGGATTGAGAGCGAATTTCTTCATGTACTTTGGAATAACATATCTGTACTCCCTCCATTCCCTTGCCCATCTCCTTTCAATCCTTTGAATGCGCACCTTGCGCTGATTTTTGTTTTCTTTGCCAACTCGCTTCATCAGTGTGCAATAATCAGCATAGATTTCCTCAGAATCTCAAATGCAGTCATGACCTCAGGCCTCTTTCCTCCTTTCTGTGGCTTCTTTCCTTCTGCCATATTCTTCAGCTGAGGAATTTGAACAATCGAATTCTCTGAAGAAGTACGCAACTTTTCTTCGAGGAACGATGCAAATGAGTTAAGTTGATGAGAACCTAGTGATTCAGCAGCGGACATGAGTACCTGTGAATAGAGTATAGTTGCGAGGAATTTGGAGAGGTCATATACGTTCTCAGAAGGTTTTTCAAAAAGAACTAGTTTGAGGAATTTGACCAGATGAGTCTTGAAGAATTTCACTAAGCGATCTTTGTCTTAGGTTCCAGAGTTGTATAGATCGAGGATCCACACAATTGAGGAATCTTGAAGAAAAATCATTGCTTAGAGAAACGAATCAAGAGCATATTTTGTTTGAGGTGTTCATACGTGTGAAGATTTGAAGAATAAACACCTTTGAAGATTTTCAGGAAGTTTTGAGAATCAAAGCGAGTAATAAAAGTAACTTTAATTACCCGAATGAAGAACACGATTTAACCGAGAAGAACAGATGGAAGTTCGTCAGTTAGATCTTCCATGCCATCACTTGGCGGAGGAAGACAGCTACGGCGGAGGCGGAGTGAAGATTTCCGCTGGTCGGCGCGAAAGTACGACGGTGACGAGGTCGAGGCAAGGAAGCTCTTCCTCACCGGGCGATTTATGGAGTAGCGGGCGGCGCTTAGGTTTTGAGAAGCTCGAGCGAGAGAGAGCAGTGAAGCGGAGTAAAGGAAGTGAGGAAGGGAGAGGGGTATATATAGCCACGGTGAAAAACTGTTCGCTCAAGATTTGGGACTAACGTGCTCTCGACCCTTCTCATTCGCTGATATGTGTCACCCACGCATCGAAAAGTGGAGATTGTATTAGATCGTGGGTGAATAGATAAATCTATCGTGGGATGCGGAACGGTTTGAGCGGCAAAACGAAAGTTTGGATAAGATCAGTTTTAAGGTTCCATTCGCAATTTCTTCAGCTGACAAGGACACAGTGAAGATTTTGAACGAGTTTCAAATAGAACGCAAATGAAGAATTTGTGAATAGATTGGGTTGAGTATAGCATAGAGGAGGAAAGGGTCCGATCACATTCACTTAGCAGAAAAAACCAATGAAGAAAAACGACGGAAACAGTGAAGATTTTGCAAAGTTGAAGAATTTGAAAAACTGAAGAATTTCAAAAACTGAGGAAAAACTCAAATTGAAGATTTTCAACTTTGGTGGTGGCGTGACCCATCAGATAAGAATGATGATTTCAGACACCGCGCATAATTGTCGAGGGTTCTCGAGAATCAAATTCTTCATTAATTTCTTCACACTTAGAGTATTATTCTTCATTGATTGAAGAAAACGCTTCTTCATGTGTTGCACATCTAAGTCATCAATTTTGCATAAGTGTCGGATGTGTCCTTTTCAAAGAACATTCAAGATTCTAAGATATTTAGCTCACACCGCAACTTGCTAAATCTCTTCTCATCCAAGGGCTTAGTGAAGATATCGGCTAGTTGTTCTTCAGTCTTCACATGCTCGATGGAGATGTCGCCTTCAACACATGATCACGAAGAAAATGATGACGAATTTGAATGTGCTTTGTCTTCGAAAGTGCTGAACTGGGTTGTGAGCAATCTTGATGGCACTCTCATTGTCACAAAGAGAGAGGCACATTCTTCACGTTGATGCTGTAGTCCTTGAGAGTTTGCTTCATCCACAGCAATTGAGCACAACAAGAGCCAAGCAGCAATGTATTCAGCTTCGCAGAGATGGTGATACGCAGTTCGCTTTCTTCGAGGACCAATGCACCAAAGATCATCCGAGGAAATGACAAGTACCAGATGTTGACTTGCGGTCCACACGATCACCAAAGATAGTCGAGTCGAATATCCAATGAGATCAAAAGTAGAGCCCTTGGGGTACCATAATCCTAGTGTTGTGTGTGAGCTAGATATCAAAGAATATGCTTCATAGCCTTATGGTGTGATTCCTTCGTGTAGCTTGAAATCGGGCACACATGCAAACACTAAGCATTATATCCGCCTAGATGCACATAAGTACAATAGAGAACCAATCATTGAGCGGTATACCTTGTGATCAAATCAATACCATTTTCATCAAGGCATAGATGGCCATTTGTGGGCATAGGAAATTTGACGCTTTGCAATCTTGCATGCCGAATTTCTTCCCGACATCTTTGAGGTATTTCTCCGAGATATGAATATGCCATTGTGTTGTTGACGAATTTGAAGACCTAAGAAGAATTTCAACTCTCCCATCATAGACATTTGATATTCTTCACTCATCATATAGGCAAATTCATCACTATAACGCTGGTCAAGACAGCCAAAGATAATATCATCAACGATATTTGGCACACAAATAGTTCACCATCATATGATTTAGTAAAGAGAGTAGGGTCGAGTGAACCGGTGTGAAGCCATTCTTCACAAAGAATTCCTTCAATGTATCATACCACGCCTGGGGGCCTGTTTGAGACCATAGAGGGCCTTGTTGAGTCTCAAGACTTTGTCGGGATTCTTTGGATCTTCAAAACTGGGGTTGAGCAACATATACTTCTTCCTCAAGCTTACCATTGAGGAATGCACTTTTCACATCCATTTGATATAAAGTGATATTATGATGGTTAGCATAAGCAAGTAATATGCTAATAGCCTCAAGTCTAGCAACAGTGCAAAAGTTTCATCAAATCAATTCCTTCAACCTGTGTGTAGCCTTGAGCTACAAGTCGGCCTTATTCCTCACCACAAGGCCATTTTCATCTTGCTTGTTGCAAGTAGATCCACTTTGTGCCAATG
The DNA here is from genome assembly GCA_021605205.1 of Aegilops longissima. Classification (NCBI taxonomy): domain Eukaryota; kingdom Viridiplantae; phylum Streptophyta; class Magnoliopsida; order Poales; family Poaceae; genus Aegilops; species Aegilops longissima. The sequence continues at coordinate 740,877,880 of CM038682.1, forward strand.
ATATTATGCTTGCAAGGATCTGGATGTTTGACCAGTTCTGCACATTGTTGAGCTCGAACTTATGTAATTCTTCTTGCATTGCCTGAATCCACTCAGCTCGTAAATGCTTCATCTACCTTAGTGGGCTCGTGATAGAGACAAAAGCATAGTGCCCACAAAAGTTAGATAAATGTGAAGCTTTTGAGTGTGAGAGGACCCGGTGCTTCAATGTCATCGATGATCTTGTCAACTTGCACTTCTTTTGCAACGCGAGGATGAGCTGGTTGTCACGAGGAATTTGATCAACATTTTCTTCAGACCATTTCCTTCAAAGATTATCCTCAGTGCATCACTCGACGTTCTTCACAGACAGAATGAATTCTTCAAAGAGATTCTTCAAGAGGAATGACATCCTCGGTTGCCTTGAACTTGATAGATTCCTCGTGTGCTGGTTCATCTAACATGAAGGTAGGTGCTCTCTTTGCGAGCCATTATTTTCATCGAACATCAACAATCTTGTGAAGAGCAATGTTGAAGACTCTATAGGTGTGCGTAGTCCTTTCCGTAACCAAGCATAAACCTTCATGTGCTTTCGTGCAAATTTAGAATTGTGATGAGGATCTCTAATCCAGCATTTAGCAATCAAGACTTTGAAATAACTCACATTGGGTTTCTTGTCGTTGAGGAGTTCATAGGCAGTCTTCTTGAAGAATTTGTGAAGATATACTGCTGATGATGTGGCACGCGTATCAATTGCATCAATCCAAAAACGACTAGGCGTGTATTCATCAAGCATAGTGCTGAGCCATCTCAACAAGAGTTCTGTTCTTGCGCCCACGACGCCCATTTTGCCGAGGTGTATAGGAAGAAGATAACTCATGAGTAATACCAAGTTCATCAAGATAGGCATCAAGACCGAATTTTGAACTCAGTTCCATTGTCACTCCCCGATGTGTCCGATCTTCACACCAAAGTTAGTTGAAGGCCTCGAGGAAAATCGTTTGAAGACTTCCTGCACTTCATTTTTGTAAGTAACAATGTGTACCCATGTGTAACGAGAGTAATCATCAACTATAACAAAGCCATATAAATATGCATCATTAGTGACTGCTGAGTAATGATTAGGACAAAAGAGGTCCATGTGAAGCAATTCGAATGGACGAGTAGTGGTCATGATAGTCTTCGCTGGATGCTTGGCCTTGGTCATTTTTCCAGCTTCACAGGCTCCACACAAGTGATCCTTGAGGAATTTGACATTCTCAATGCCAATGACATGCTTCTTCTTCACAAGTGAGGGAGTCCCGGACTAGGGGGTGTCCGGATAGCCGGACTATCGTCACGGCCGGACTCCAAGACTATGAAGATACAAGATTGAAGACTTCATCCCGTGTCCGGAGGGGACTTTCCTTGGCGTGGAAGGCAAGCTTAGCGATACGTATATGTAGATCTCCTACCATTGTAACTGACTCTGTGTAACCCTAATCTATCTGGTGTCTATATAAACCGGAGGGTTTTAGTCCAGAGGACGAACAACAATCATACCATAGGCTAGCTTCTAGGGTTTAGCCTCCTTGATCTCGTGGTAGATCTACTCTTGTACTACCCATATCATCAATATAATCAAGCAGGAGTAGGGTATTACCTCCATCGAGAGGGCCCGAACCTGGGTAAAAACATCGTGTCCCTTGTCTCCTGTTACCATCCGCCTAGACGCACAGTTCGGGACCCCCTACCCGAGATCCACCGGTTTTGACACCGACATCAGCTCTAAGCTGTTGCTGCTTTTTCTTGAGGCTGCTTGCCGTGGCTATAAGCCTGCGTTTGAAACGCTCCTGTTCGGTCCCTCTCGATGGAGGTAATACCCTACTCCTGCCTGATTAATATTGATGATATGGGTAGTACAAGAGTAGATCTACCACGAGATCAAGGAGGCTAAACCCTAGAAGCTAGCCTATGGTATGATTGTTGTTCCTCCTACGGACTAAAACCCTCCAGTTTATATAGACACCGGATAGGTTAGGGTTACACAGAGTCGGTTACAATGGTAGGAGATCTACATATCCAGATCGCCAAGCTTGCCTTCCACGCCAAGGAAAGTCCCATCCGGACACGGACGAAGTCTTCAATCTTGTATCTTCATAGTCTTGGAGTCCGCCGCGGACGATAGTCCGCTATCCGAACACCCCTAGTCCGGACTCCTCAAGAGCTCCCCGAACCAGGCTTCAATGACGATGAGTCCGCAAGGCCGATTGTCTTCGCATTGCGAGGCGGGTTCCTCCTCCAATACTTCATGGAAGGTTTTGAACACAAGGATAGTGTCCGCTCGCAAAACAAATTCCACATAACACCGTAGAGAGAATAATTTTGCACAGATCTGCCGACGATTCTCGCGGGCGTGACATCACACCATGGCCAGGCCTTTATATGATTCGTTTTTTATTGTTCCACCTCAGCGTGTTTAGCGAGGCGGTTTCCTTTGCACGTCTTATCAAAGTGTAGATCGTGCCCCCTTATTCCGGGATTCTCATCAATACGGACATGGGTAACCCAACCGTGCCCGTTGGCCTGCCTTCTCTATCAAAGGCAAGTCCTAATCGACCACGGGGTGGGCACTTGGTATTCAACCTCTTTATAATGAGACCAAGGCCCTATTCTTCTTTACACCCTCCATCGAGTTTGCCTCGCGCTTCGAGTTCCAACACCCAAAGCTTCAGATTCAGCGCTTCACTTCGACGATGTCCGGCTCCACCAAAGACGGCCGATGGATGTCTTCCTCCGTCCTGTAAGAAGACGTATAAAGCTGCGAGACGCCTGTGTATCTAACCGACGAGATCTCGTGATAGGCCGCCTCGCCTGTGGCAGGTCATTCCCACTCCCGAGCCCGGCGAGAACGTGGTGTTCGTGGTCCCACTTCCTTCGGGTTTAGGCTTCCGACGGATCCCTTCGCGGGGGCTCATGTTTTACTATGGGCTTGATTTCCATGACTTGAATCCGAGTCCATCCTCCATATCTCGCCATTCATTGTCGTATGTGAGGCCTTCATCCATATTACCCCCACTTTGGATTCTCGCTCAAGACCTTAAGGTGGAGCCAAAGATGATCAAGGGGCAGCAAGCGGAGTGCGGAGGAGCGGTCATAAGCAAATGTGGTGATGCTCCGTGGCCCGAGGGCTCTTTTCAACAGGAGCTTGGTTTGTGGCAACGGAGTGGTTTTATATCACCGCCCTGTGGGCACCAAATGGGCGGCGCCCCTCGCCTTCCGCTCAGGTCCACCACAACGGCTGGCATCATGGGTCAACAAGGCTCGACTGGGGCCGCCCAAGGACGCTCCCTGCCGCAGGGCCGATTCGAGATCTCCAGAAAGAGGGATCAATCTGGCTGCAGTGACGCAGGTTATGGTGATCCGCGCCTTCAACCTCGTAAACGCCGCCCTCCGCCTGTGGGAATTCAACCGAGGGACCACGAGCTCCAAAATTTTATGGGCACGACGCCTGTGGAGATGTATAAACTGTTCTTCGGATCACAAGAGAAGTGTCCGGACTTGACCGAGGACGCAGGACTAAGCCGCAACTCAAGTAACTAGTCCCAGAACCGACAAGCTGTTCATTCATTTATATTATATATATATATATATATATATATATATATATATATATATATATATATATATATATATATATATATATATATATATATATATATATATATATATATATATATATATATATATATATATATATATATATATATATATATTCCTTTAAAGGAGCCAGCTTGAACAGGAGTGGATAGCCAAGGCAAAGCTAATAAGGTGTCCGACTCTCCCAGAGACCACGCCGGATCCCATGTTGACCAAGATGTTGAAGGTCGCCTTTTGAAGAAGGCGTAAGGGGAGCTGGAAGCAACCGCCTCTGTGAAGGAGGCTATCAAGGAAGGAGGGATTAAGAGTCCCACCTTCCGAGGAGAGAAGAGGACCGCTTCGGAAGATCCGGAGGTCAAGGCCTCAAAGAGGGGGAAGGAATCTTCGGCAGAGAGTCCGGCGCTGGGAAGTAACCCAGCCGCATTATTTCCCAAGGATCAGCCCTCCAGCCAGCCGTAAGTAAAAAGAAGGGGTCTTGTAAATAAGGAACATCCCTGTATTTATTCATGAGGATAACCGAAATTGTACCTTGTAGTTCGGACTTCAGCCCTTCTCAGCAGAGCTCGTCTTCGGGGGATCTTCTTCCGGAGATGATGGAGAGCGAACGCCCACCTGCCGCAGACCATAGAGGCGGACGACCCGAGGTGTCGCCGCGAGGGTTCCCCAAGTTCGGGCGGGCGGAATGTTCGGAAGGGCCGAATGTCCGCGCCAAGTGGCGGCGGTCGGAGGAGCTGAAGGATCTGCTCGGGCGAAGCGGTTATTTCAGAGGATCACCGTGCTCTAATGGGTACGGTGATTGAAAGAATTGCATCGGTGGAGAGCGGATTGTATGAAGCCGCCGAAGCTTATCGACGGGTTTGAGGTACGCAAAAATGATGTACCTTCCGACGTTATGCATATAAAATGCGCTCAGATAGATAGTAGCCCCGAGACTCGTATGTTGTCAAAATTGACAATGTGCCGAGGATCAAATTTCGCTATAACATATCGCCGCCCCGAACAGGTGGCGGGCGTCCGAGGCCAGCCGATCGCTGAATATGCCGAACTAAAGAGGCAACTTGACGAGGCGGATGCGACATCGCTACTGGTCAATAAACGGTTTGAAGAGTCACAAGGTATGCGACTTATGCGCGGCACCTTGTAAGGGATCTTGACGCCCATGTCTTCATCGTCAGATGCTTAATGCAGATGGTGCCGCCGTTGGAGGAGCTATGGCAGAACTCGCCGAGCGAAAGAGCAAGCCAGAATTAGTAATGCGCCGCTTTAAAGGCGGCCAAGAGCTAGAAGCTGAACGGGCTGCTCACCGCCAAACAAAGAGGAGATGGCCGATATGGCCAAAAGTTAAGGAATACTACCGATCGCTGCGAGGTTCTTGAAAAGGATCGCAAGCGGAACAAGAGGGTTTGAAGAAGGCCGCCGAATCCAAGAATGCCTAATCGCTTTGAGAGCTGCCAAGGAGGAGCTGAGTCGCCGGGCAATTGCGGCTGGAAAACCGCTTTTGCTGCGGAGGAAATATACGGATCCAAAGTATGCTCGCTGGATAAGTTGTGGAGTTCAGAGGATGCTTATCTGGACTTGGCGGCGAAAGTGCCGTGGACGCGTTGAGAACTTCCGGGCCGAAGGGGCATGTATGGGAAGAGCTATATTGGTCGCAATTCCATAGTCCGGAGCGCCCTCCGCCACGACCGATCGGGTTGGCCGAATGGGCCGAGCTGAATCGATTGTCCGGATTTGCCATGAAGCATGTCTTGACTCACTTGTGGCCGGACGGACCCCACCAAGAGCTATTTTGGTTTAGTGCAGCAGCTTTTTGCGCGGTGCCGCTTATCGACGCAATGAAGCGATCGGCGGTATTGAGGGAGCGCGGATGGCTCTTGCCCGTGTCAAGACATACCGGCAGAGATGAAGGCCACCGACGTTGCATCCCAAGATTCGGAGAAGCCGAGTACCGCCGAGCACTACTTTGAAGAAGTTCCGCCGGGCGCCGCTTAATAGAGACGCAGTGTTCAAGGATATTATGTTTAAATGACATGTATGATTTGTGAAAACAATGTTTCAATGTAATATAAGGGCTTTTTATACTTGTGCGCTCAAGTAGTAACCTACTCCTGTGCGGCCGCTTATGTATATTTGTATATAACCCGAAAGATGGCAGTCCTTGGCTTCAGCCCCCACGCACATAGTGTGGGGGTGTTTGAAAAAAGCACTTTTCACACTTAATCCAACGCCTTGGTCCTGTTAAGGAGGTGATAGCGAGCAAACCAGTGCAACCGGACTATAATGCTTTATCACTTTCACGAGCCATAGGAGTTCGAGGGTGGGGCTACTATATAGCCCTTGGGGCACCGCACTCTCCGAATCAAAAGCGATGTGCTCGACCGAAACCGGTCCTTCATTAATGCGGAGGAATCCTAAACATTCCTGCGAGTCATTGAGTGGTTGACCAGTCTCGCTATATCATGACAGCCAGCCGGCTTTCATCGAGGTGCTCGCCGCCGAACCGGGCACAATCGCAGAGTTCTCCGGTGCTGCTAGCCATGAGAACGGAACGAAGGCAGCAAAACACAGGAGCCGGGCAACCCAACATTTGACCAAAGACATGATTCGGAGCTGATGCATATAAGGCCTAATCTCGAGACGCCAATACTCCCTAAGGTATTCGGTCTTTATGGAAATGGGCGAATAATGCCCTAAGCCCCTGGTGTCCAGTGCACGCCGTTAAAATTCTGGTGCGGCCAATGCCAAAGCACCAGCCTTCTCCTCGTTATATTGAGGAACCGGGGATGTATATCAACAAGAGACAAGGAAAAAGGTTTACGCAGGTCTTAATCAAAAGAATCCTTGCAACGGGTCCCTACCGCACGCCTGCGCCGTGTCTCCAAGCAGCCAGATCCTCGGACGGGTGTAGCACGTTGTTCAACCGTAAAAGAGAGGAACTTAGTTTGAAAGAAAAGGATCGTATGAAAGGTGTACTTAATATTAAATAAACAGAGGACGGTTCAAGAATTGAATAAAATTGAGCTTTATTGTCTCTTGTTATACATGTATGCGCCCCTCGTATGGGGGTATGCCGCTAGTAGGCTTTAACTCGCCTAACCGTGTCCGGGTTTGAATGACCGATTCGTGTTCTTTGCCTAGTAGAGCCGGATAGCTTGTGGGGCTGTCAAGGAAGTTTCCGCTCTTCCGTGCTCAGTGACACTTAATACTTCCTTTAACGAGATGATGCGCTGTGGACCGGCATTTTAAGTGTTAGAGATGCATAATGCGGTATTGCGATAAAGCGGGCGAAGCTTCAATCCCAATAGTACTTGATGGCTACTTTTAAACGGGCGCACATGGAAGAGTAACCTTTCACGACGGAAGTTGTCGGATGAACCAAACACAACTTCTAGCAAGATGGAGCCCGCAAAGGGCATATGGGCTCGCATTACCCTTTAAAGGAGGTGTTGCTACATTAATTTTGGTTGGGTTTATCCCCATCCTCGGATTGTGTCCTCGATATATCAGGTTTATGTCATCGCCGCCATCCAGAGGACATGTAAATTGGAACTGGCCGATTATAGGATCCAATATCAAGGCAGTCCATCCTGCTCCGATATTATCGGAATAGTCCCGATGGTCGAAGGTGATTGGTTTTGGTAACCAGCAGCGGCGCGCCTTTTAGGGCGCCGCCTGTTTTTCCGCTTGATCACGGAAGTGAGTTTACTGTTTTGACCTCTTGTGGGAAAGTTTTTGATTTCGAGGCTCGCTTGTGGTGCCTGCCGTCATCTTCACTTGGTGTGTCGAGCCCCTTGTGTTCGGGCGCTCACCGCCGGACTGTTTGAAGACCCAACAATTTCGTGGGTATGGTTGGCAGGCCTCCTGTGAGTACTGTGGATTTGACATATCTTGTCCAAGATTTTGTTGAAGTTGATAGCTCATCGCCACCGTCCTTAAGGGGCAGTTTTTGTTGTTCGCCGTGAGCTTTTGAATCCGGGCGCTGATCGCCGTGTTTTGGACTGTTCTTTTAATCCGCGCTGGTCCTTGTTGCGCCTGTGGTTTCCGCTTCCATCCCTGATTTCGATGTATTTGGGTCGCTGGTGCTGCATCTTGCTAGCCGCTTATCCTCTCCCGCACAAAAGCGAGTCATGAGGCTTGTGAATGCGGCCATTGTTCTTGGCTTTTCTTGGCCGAGGTGTCTGCAGCCATTCGCCCTTGACGTTGTGTTTTAAAGCTGCTAAGGCTTCGCGTCCGGACAATCGACTATTTGGTTCTTTTAGTAAGGAACATGTTCTAGAATTTCCGGCTGACTCTCCGGCTGTTGAGTTATGTGACTTAGATCATCTCAAGGTCCGGAGGGCGGATATAGGTCCCTGAAAATTTGTCCAAATGCATCCTCGAGCTCTTCCCAGCTTCCAATGGTATTTTCGGGAGGCTTTAAGCCAATGCCGAGCTGGCCCTTTGAGTTTAAGGTAAGTATTTTATGGAGTGGAGATCATCTCCTCTAGCCATGTGAATGTGGAGGATGTAATCCTCAATCCGCACTCCTGTGGTCTGTTGTTCCGACGTATGCCTCTATGTTTACGGGTTTGAACTCACTGAAATTATGATCCAAAGACCTCATCGGTGAAACATAGGTGTGCGCGCCTATATTTGGGCTTGCCGTGGTTTTCGGAATTTTGGCGTGTTGCATTGCTTTGACGAGCGTGTTTTTGGCCCATAGATGGACCTAATCGGGCCATCCTTTTGATGTGAATCCTTGCCGGATCGATATTGGCTTGTGTGCGGCACCATTCGCCGCCTCTTTTTGCCATGAGGTCGCCCATCCGACCGTGGCCTTCTTGCTTTTAATTGTGGGGCTCTAAGGCCTCGTCAATTCGGGCAGTAGCTTTTTCGGTAGTTTTTGTTCGGGCGATCGTCGCCGCATTTATCTCGCGGTGTTGAATACTTTGCTCCATCTAATCCTGAGTGCATCTTCCGCTGTTTTGAGCTTCGCTTTTGTTTTTTCAGCTACGCAGCAGGGCATTTGAGCCTTTTCTCGAGGTCATTTTGCTCCAATGGTTTGTCCGGGCGTGAGATCGTCTCGACTATTGTCTTCGCCGGGACGGATTGTTTATCCAAGTTGTCTTGTTTGGACGATTGCTCGATAGCTTGTTCGTTGTCCACCGGTTCGCCTCTGCTCTATGGCTGGGTCTTTGTTGAGGCGGACTTTGTTCGGTGTTTACGCTGCCGCTTTTGACTACTTTTCGAGGGATTTATCCTTCGTGGGCGCCCCGTTGTTCCTCGCCTTCATTTCCTTTAGGTGTATCCACCATGTATACATCATGGGTTGAGGTTGTCCAGCATCCTATAGGTGCTGGTTCATTGTTGTCTCCTACATCGCCATCCATACCGCCGATGTCTTCGGAGTCGAAATCGAGCACGCCGTAAGCATTCGGCGCTGGCTATGAAGTGGGTGGTGGGTGGCATTGAGTTTCTTCATCGTCCGCATCCCAACCTTCCTGTCCGTAGTCCGGCCACGACTCTCCGGATAAAGAGAGAGACTTTAGTAATTCAGGATGTCGCCAAAGGGGGAGTGCTGAAAGATGTCCGCGGCCGTGAACTCCATAACGGGCGCCCAATCGGATTCGACCGCAAGGGCGCGGAGGGTTCGAGTCCGGAGAGGAGTCCGCACCGGAGTCGAGGTCTTCGCAGAGGATGTGGATGGAGTTCGCTCGATCACCGTGAGAGATTGTAGCCCCGAGGTGGTGTCCAACCACTGCCCTCAATCGGGAATCCGCCCGATTAAGGGCCGAGCAGATTCGTGCGCCTGTGGCATCGCTCGCTCAGCAGAGCCAGATCATGCCCATCGAGACAAGGCGCGCGATATTGCGGCTCGAACCGTCAAGATCAAGTCTCCGCGATATCGGCCGATAGTTTAGACTTCCAAATCTGACCTGACGCCGGGCGTAGCTTCGATCTGCTCCGGATGGCCAAGAGAATTGGCCGCAGCAAAGCCGCCAACACGTAAGATCTGTCCGGGAGAAAAGTCTCACCTCGACCGCTGCTGTTGATGATCAAGGAGCCATCGGGCCTACTCGGTGACGCATACGCAGGAACTCTCAATGAAAGCACCAATGTCGTGTCAAACCGCGGATCTCGGTAGGGGTCCCGAATCGCGCTCTAGGCGGATGGTAACAGAGACAAGGGACACGATGATTTTACCAGGTTCGGGCCCTCTCGATGGAGGTAATACCCTACCCCGCTTGATTAATATTGATAATATGGGTAGTACAAGCATAGATCTACCACGAGATCAAGGAGGCTAAACCCTAGAAGCTAGCCTATGGTATGATTGTTGTTCGCCCCACGGATTAAAACCCTCCAGCTTATATAGACACCGGATAGGTTAGGGTTACACGTAGTCGGTTACAATGGTAGGAGATCTACATATCCAGATCGCCAAGCTTGCCTTCCACGCCAAGGAAAGTCCCATCCGGACACGGGACGAAGTCTTCAATCTTGTATCTTCATAGTCTTGGAGTCCTCGCCAGGACGATAGTCCGCTATCCGGACACCCCTAGTCCGGGACTCCTCACCTGATCAAGACCTGCTAATGACTGATGGATCAAGTCCTTGCAGCCAAGAGTATGAACTCAACGCCTCCAAAAGCTACCCAAACGTAGGCCATTGCCTCGACTAGAGGAGGAAGCACCCAAGTCACCAAGCGATGACATGGCAGATCGCCACCCCTGGTCACGATGAGAAGCCTCTCGGCCCTCCGCTCAAGCCACACCCCGACGCCGCCAAAAAGTACCAAGGCACGGAAAACGCGGACTTGCGTAGATATATTGAGGATAAGGCAAAACATACAAGATCGATCTATGGATCGCGTGGCGCCCAGCAATGCGGATGATTACCGCCACCGGAGACAAAGAAACCGCCGGGCTTAACACAAGAGACAAAGCTCATATGAGCTACGCCGTGATATAGCCCAATACAGAGGCGCCGCACACCCACTATGCTTCACATATGAAGTAATGGATCATCAAATCCCCGAGGGCTTCAAGCCCGTAAGCATCGAATCATACGACGGTACCACAGATCTTGCGGTCTGGATCAAGGATTATCTCCTCCATATCCACATGGCCCGCGGTGATGATCTACATGCCATCAAATACCTCCCACTCAAGCTTAAAGGACCAGCTCGACATTGGCTCAATAGCTTGCCAGCAGAATCAATTGGTTGTTGGGAGGACCTGGAAGCCGCATTTCTTGATAACTTCCAGGGCATATATGTGCGACCACCAAACGCAGATGACCTTAGCCACATAATTCAGCAGCCAGAAGAATCGGTCAGACAATTCTGGACTCGGTTCCTAACAAAGAAAAATCAAATCGTTGATCAGACGGATGCCGAGGCCCTTGCAGCCTTCAAACATAACAATCATGACGAGTGGCTTGCCCGCACCTAGGACAAGAAAAGCTGAAATCTATGGCAGCCCTCACAACCCTCATGACTCGCTTTTGTGCGGGAGAGGACAGCTGGCTAGCTCAAGCAACAACTTGGCCAAACATCCTAATAGTCCGGATACCAAGGACAGCAATGGCAGGTCGCGCCGCAACAAGAACAAGCGCCGCATTAACGGCGATAATATCAAGATACGGCCAATGCCGGATTCAGAGGCTCTAAACCCGTCAGCTGGAAGAAGCCATTCAAAAGAAATACCCAGGCCCGTCCAACTTGGACCGATACTCGATCGCAGCAAATACACGGCACCCGAAAAACCAGCCAATCACACCAACAGGGATTGTTGGGTGTTCAAGCAAGCAGGCAAGTTGAGTGCCGAACTCAATGACAAGGTGCTGCATAGCGATGACGAGGAAGAGCCCCGGCCGCCAAATAATAGAGGACAGAAAGGTTTTCCCACACAAGTGCGGACGGTGAACATGATATACACAACCCACATACCCATAAGGGAGCGGAAGCGTGCACTACGGGACATATATGCGATGGAGCCAGTCACCCCAAAGTTCAACCCATGGTCTTCCTGCCCGATCACCTTCGATCGAAGGGACCACCCCACTAGCATCCGTCACGGCGGCTTCGCCGCATTGGTTCTTGACCCAATTATTGACGGATTTCACCTCACCAGAGTCGTGATGGACGGCGGTAGCAGCCTGAACCTGCTTTATCAGGATACAGTGCGCAAAATGGGCATAGACCCCTCAAGGATTAAACCTACAAAGATGGCCTTTAAAGGCGCCATACCAGGTGTAGAGGCCAATTGTACAGGCTCACCACACTCAAGTGGTCTTCGATCTCCGGATAACTTCCGGTTAAGAGTTAATCTTCGACATCGCCCCATTCCGCAGCAAGTTATCATGCACTGCCGGACGAACCGCATTTGTAAAGTTCAATGCGGTGCCGCACTACGATACCTCAAGCTCAAGATGACAGGCCCTCGAGGAGTAATCACGGTCAACGGAACACCGAACGCTTCTCCGAACGGAGGAGCATATGGCGGCCTCGCGGCGGAGGTGCAAAGCAGCTCTCACGGCATTTCGAGTCCGCCACTAAGTGACCGGACACCGCCAAGCGCGCCCGGAGTAACCTGTAACAAGACCACCTGGCACGATTCAAGCACGAGTAGCAATCCGGCCCCAACCCCAGCCCTCGTGAAATTGGGAAGCTAGTATTATGCGTACATAATTACGCTCTGGAGATACCATGGGCATATGGGGAGGGGCAAGACAACGTCACGCCAAGAATGCGGCTCGACCGCACCAGGGGCTCCCGTTTGTGTCATTTACTTTTTATTTTTCCTTTTTTCTTCCTTTTTTTTCACTTTCAGGACTCCGTCTTTGAGAAGTCCTGTCCGGCACTTGAATCGCCGAACTCACGATGCAACAGCCAGGGAAGCAGAAAGCCACGTCGAGTGTTCAGGTGGTCTCTATTACGAGCATTATACCTGTTTTACATATCATCCAACAGCTTACCCCTGGAGGGGGACATGTTAGATAGTCCCATCCCTTGCTTATCACACTATTTGTATCGCTCTGCTTCCATTGCAGTACCTTTTTGAATAAACAATACATAGCTTTTGCTTATTATTGCTCTACTTCCTTTATATATACATATGTTCATTTCACGACATGTTGCAACCGTACACTTTGGTACGGCCAATACACCGTGGGCTTGAGTATCCCAAAATTATGGTGTGATAACTCCAACACTTTCACAAGTGCGGCACCTTTAACTTATAGCATTATATGAATTGCCTCCAATCATGTCTTGGGTCAATAGTTGGTTTGCCCGGCCCCGTGTTTTGGTACCTTACGCCCGCTATATCGGCTAAGGTAGCACCGGAGAACCACTGCGATTGTGCCCCAGCTTATGCTGGGTCGAGCACCTCAAAGGAGAAAGCTAAACTGACCGTCATGATAGGGCGAGAGCCGGTCGCTGCTCGAGAGGTTTTTTCGGTCCCTAAAGACTTATGCCGCTTAGAGCGAGGAACCGAATTGTCCGCCAAGGCGTGATAGCGCCTCAACTCGGTCTTCCGAATACTAGGGGCTTCACTAAATGTAAAATTATAGAATTCTATGGCTAAGGAGAGTGTTCAAGCATTATAAGTCCGGTTGCCTTGTTCGTTGTGTTGAGCGCCCCTAGATGGACCCAAGAATGGGAACAAGAGTGCTCAAGTTTATCCCGAACACCCCAAAGACTGTGGCATGGGGCTGAAGCCAACGACTTGCCATCTCTCAAATTTGATAAACGGCCGCATGAAGGTAATATTTTAAATTAATAAGCGTTGCTTAGCGATATGAACAAGTTTTCAGCGTCAGGGATAACAAATGCGAGTTTATTCAAAATTACATCCTTGGAGCACTCATCCGCTATTCGGCGGGCGCCCTTCAGAGGCCCTCATAGTACATTTCGGCGCGGCGATGCTCATGGACCTTCGGTGGCCCGTCGTCACAAGCCTCTCCGCATCCAGATTGCCCCAAAGGCACTTTAGCACGGGCAAGGGCCCGACGGACACCTTCAATGCAGACGAGCGCTTGATGACCTCAAGCCGCGGACAGCATCCACCACCGCTGCACCAAGCCAAGTAGCTCCGGGCATGGCCTCCAATGGCCACAGCCGCCGCTTATAAGGCCCTTCATGGCCTGTTCGGCGACCTTATGGAGCTCGACCAGCTGCTTCAGCTGGTCGCTCAGGGCACTAGATGGTCGGCCTCAAAGATACCGAGACCGAACACCTTCTCCGTGGAGCTCCCTCCGGGCGCGGTAGAATGCGGCAGCATCGACGCACACCACGGGCAAATCTACGAATGCTCCTGGAGAGCTCCGAATCCCGTAAGTAAATGTAATTGACTTTACATTCTTGCTTTGCATAAAGAATGCCTTACCCGCCGCTATCTTCTTTAGTGCTTCAATTTCTTGAGGGCTTTTTGGGCCTCGGCCTTAGCTGCTTTGGCACTCTCAAGAGCCGAGGCAAGCTCGACTCGGTTCGAGTCACGCCCAAACCCTCGTGTTTTTCACGAGAATCTGGAGCTCTTGCCGCACCTCAGCCAGCTGCGCCCCCTTTTCTCGCTTTGGTGCGCTCAGCAACCGCTTTGTTTTGGCCACAGACACCGCTTCCTTCGTGGTCGCCACCTCATTCGTGGCCCCCGCAGTACTCCAAGTTATTCCTGTTATTTTTGCAACCAAAACCTTTTCTATAAGGTATTTCTTTAATAAGGTATTACTTACCTTCCTTGTCCTCGAGCTCCTTCTTGGCTTGTCCGAGCTCGCTCGGACGCCGAGGTTCTCGATTCAATGCATTGACCTCCGCATCAAGCGGCAGAGGTCGCCAGAGCGCAGCCTGCATTCCCATATTGACATACTTATGTTAGACTCTCAGATATCTTTTTAGATCCTTAGTCCGGCTTTTCTTTCCCAACACCGAACTAAGCATCGTGGGCTACTGTCTATGCGGTTATATTTTTACATATTCTAAAACTTACCTCAAAGCCCGTTAGATGGCTGGTATAGCTTGATCAGTCCGCTTGGCGGATCGACCTGTCCGATCACCGCACTCATAACAATGCGGTGCTTCCTTCGATGGAGGCGCCGTTGAGCGCCCAAGAGCTATCCGTGCCTCCGGTTGGATGGAGGACACCGACGCCTTACCCTTCTTATGAAGGATCCGCTGTCCGACTTCGAATCACTGATGGTTCCGCATGGAGTCCGGACGAGGATCGGGCTTAGAGCCCCCGGGGTCTTGCCCCGCTACCGAGTCCGGGAGGTCGCCTTGTGGCACCTCCCGCGCTACCTCCTTGACCAAGCCCCCCTTGGGGCCCCTGGCCACAAGGCCGCCTGCAGCGTGAGCTGAGGAGGCGGTCGGAAGCGAGGTACTCTCCATTTCCGACGAGCCCAGGGACCCGCTCGATGAATCGGCGAACTCGACCTTGGGCGGGCTGCACGGTTGTTCCAAATTAGAGAATACTATACAATAATAAAAAGCCATGGTATCCGGACACTTACGATCTCGCCAGGCTTGGCCCTTGTAGGCCAATCCTCCTCGCTGCCGCCGACGCTGGTGGAGAAGTCCGGAGGAAGGGTTCTTCCTTCTTGACTCCTCCGCCTCCCCTGGGGCGGCCTTCCTTTTCTTTCCTCCTCACTGGGGAGGAGCTTCTTCTTCCTCCTCGTCTTCAGGAGAAGATTCCGCTTGAACTCGACAGACTCTGGCGCCGGAGCTCCTTCGAGTTCCCGTGGCCTCCTTCTTGGTTTTTTTTCTCCGCACCACATGGTGCCGGAGCCAGCAGCCCCATCAATCGGGCGTCCGCTGGGTCTTCTGGCAAAGGAGCTGGATAGTTAATCTGTCCGGACATCTTCAGCCAGTCCTGTCAAAGATTAGGGAGTTTTAGATCCCGCGTAGAGTCAATCTATGAAAAAAGAGTCCCGTAAAGGGTAAAATAACTTACCTCGCTGGCTTGATGCTGCGAGCTGTATCCGCGATCTTTGGTAGCGGATGTCAGCTTCGCGCCTTTGAACAAGACCTTCCAGCGTCTTCGACGTAGTGTCAAGAGCCGCTCAAGGTTTGATGTCGTGCCGGATCGAACTCCCACAAGTTAAAATCCCGTTGTTGGCATGGGAGAATCCGGCGGATGAGCATCACCTGGATTATGTCGACAAGCCTAAGATTCTTGGCCACCAGGTTTCGGACGCATGTTTGAAGTCCGGATGTCTCGTCCGAACTCCCCCACGTCAGGCCCGTCTCTTTCCATGACGAGAGCCGTGTGGGGAAGCCAGATCTGAACTCGGGGGCCGCCGCCCATTTGGTGTTGCAGGGCTCGGTGATATAGGACCACCCCGATTGCCACCCCTTTATTGTCTCCACGAAGGCGCCTTCGAGCCATGGGACTTTGGCCATCTTACCAACCATGGCGCCTCAAGACTCCGCTGACGGCCGCCCACTACCTTCGGCCGACGTTGAAGATCTTCAGCCATAAGTCAAGTGGGTCTGGATGCAGAGGAAAGCCTCGCACACGCATTTATAAACACCGAGATGTTGAGGATGAAATTGGGGCCAGATCGTGGAAGTCCAGCCGAATAGAACATGAGCCCCTGACAAATGGGTGAAGTGGACAACCTAGTCCATGGAGGAAGTGGGGAGAAACACTACCTCTCATGGGGCCCGGGGTTGGTATAAGCTGCCCGCATCGGGCAGCTCAGGCGCTGCGATGTTGCCGGACAAGTATCCGGCTTCCCGCAGTCTTGTGATGTGCCCCTCCGTGACGGAGGAGGCAATCCACCTGCCTCCCGCTCCTGACATGGTTGGAGAAGGTTGAGGTGGGATGTGCGGACTTGAGCGCTGGAGCTCGAGTGCACGGAAATGGATAGGCAAAGGAGGAAGAAGGCGTAGGTGAAAAGGTGGATCCTTATCCCCTTATATAGACGGACGAAGCTATGCGTCCCCCACCAGCCTGGTAAAACTCGCTTATTTCCCAAGCGCCGTAATCAGTGGCGCGGATGGGTTACCCACGTCCGTATTGATGAGAATCCCGGAATAAGGGGGCACGATCTATGCTTTGATAAGACGTGCCAAGGAAACCACCTCGCTAAACACGCTGAGGTGGAACAATAAAAAACGATTCATATAAAGGCCTGGCCGTGGTGTGATGTCACGCCATGAATACGCCAGCCAGATCGCTGCAAAATTATTCTCTATGGTGTTATGTGGAACTTGTTTTGTAGAGCCGACACTATCCTTGTGTTCAAAACCTTCTATGAAGTATTCGAGGAGGAACCCGCCTTGCAATGTCGAAGACAATATGCGTATGGACTCGCCGTCATTGAAGCCTGGTTCAGGGCTACCGAGGAGTCCTGCACTAGGGGTGTCTGGATAGCCGACTATCGCCACGGCCGGACTCCAAGACTATGAAGATACAAGATTGAAGACTTCGCCCCGTGTCCGAGGGGACTTTCCTTGGCGTGGAAGGCAAGCTTGGTGATACGGATATGTAGATCTCCTACCATTGTAACCGACTGTGTAACCCTAACCTATCCGTGTCTATATAAACCGGAGGGTTTTAGTCCGAGGACTAACAACAATCATACCATAGGCTAGCTTCTAGGTTTAGCCTCCTTGATCTCGTGGTAGATCTACTCTTGTACTACCCATATCATCAATATTAATCAAGCAGGAGTAGGGTATTACCTCCATCAAGAGGGCCCGAACCTGGGTAAAAACATCATGTCCCTTGTCTCCTGTTACCATCCGCCTAGACGCACAGTTCGGGACCCCCTACCCGAGATCCGCCGGTTTTGACACCGACAGCAAGCGTGTGCAAATTCCTCATGCGTGCATGACCAAGTCGTCGATGCCATAGCCAGCCTTCTGAAGCTTTTGCAAGTAGACACACAGCTAGTTGTGGTCCTGTAGAGAAATCAACAATATACAAGTCTCCTCTCCTAAAGCCTTCGAAGACTTTGGAATTGTCAGCTTCCATGATCACAACACAACGATACTTGCCAAAGAAAACAACCATATGAAGATCACAAAGCATTGAGACTGACATGAGGTTGTATCCTAAGGACTCAACAAGCATGACTTTGTCCATGTGTATGTCCTTAGAGATCGCAACCTTACCAAGACCCAATACCTGATTTTTGCCTTTGTCAGCAAAGATGATATGCTTCAGATGTGAAGGTGATAAGGGAGCATCCATCAATAGATTCTTGTCACCAGTCATGTGATTTGTACATCCACTATCGAGGACCCACTCATTGGTTTTGGGTTGATCATCCCGCAGATGAATTAGTGTAACTTACGATCTCATATACTTCATCGCTGAAGAATATGATATCAGGTTCATCGATGAATTTCATCGACAAAGATAATGTAAGCAAGATGAGGATGTGTGAAATGAAAGTTCATTTCTTCATGATTAGCCTGTGTCCTTTGAGGCACTTTTGTCAGGCCCCCAGCAAATTCTTTAGATGTTAAAGCACGTCTGGAGACCTGACCCTGCCGAAGAGATTAGTTCCTTTTCTTCAACACCCACATCTGAAGGGGTGGCAAAGAGTTCATCACTCTGCGAGCTCCATATGAGAATGGTGGCATAGAGGCAAATCCATTTTGTTTCACATAAGAGGGGTTAGGGTAAGCATATGAATTAGCAGAGAAATTCTTCGAGGACTTGTGAACATATTGGTTTGAAGAATAATGCACATATTCATAGCCCTTAGCTCTACCCTGCGAAACAGAGTTGTTAGCACGATGATAATCATATGAGGACTTTGATCCTTTTGAGGAATTTGATCCACGTGAGGAATTTGGTCCGATGAGGACTTGGATCCATATGAAGAATTTGGTCCATATGAAGAGTTTGATCTGGGGTTCCTATTATTCATGTGTGGTGTCATGAGGACATTCACTTGAAGACTTTCAAGGCACTTCTTGGGAACCCGGATTTTCTTCATAGGGAACCGTTCTGCAGATTAGTGCCAACATATCTAGCAAATACTTCACCATTCTGATTTTTGAACAGTTTATAGTTGAGTCAAATGACTCATCAAGAATGAGGAGATTCAGATGTAAAGCCGATAAGTTAGATGGATCAACTGGAGGTCCCTTTGCAGCAACCCATGAGGTTTTGGGATACTGCTCAGGCTTCCAATATGTTCCACCAGCATTGAGTTTCCTCTCAAAGGCAATACCCTCTTTCCTAGGGTTTCTGTTGAGGATCTGCTTTTTAAGTACATCACAAAGAGTCTGATGCCCTTTGAGGCTTTTGTACATGCCTGTCATGTACAACTCCTTCAGGCCTGCATCGTCAGTGATACTAGCAATGTCCTCAGATGAGGAGTTAGTGATAGCAGAGGCAGGTGAAGAATTTGTAATAGTTGAAGCATTTGAACATTTAGGTGAAGAATTAGCAGATTCACGTTCAGTGCACTTGAAGCATGGAGGAACAAATTCTTCCTGAGAAGCGCAGATTTGTTGAGCAAGTAATGAATCGCGCTCCTTCTGAAGATCTTCATAACTCACTCTTAGCTTCTCAAGATCTTGCTTTCTTTGAAGAAATTCATAAGAAAGTTTCTCATGATCAGACAAGAGGGTGTTATGATGACCTTGAAGGTTGTCAAACCTAGATCAAGTCTCAAGATTTTCAATCGTAGGCTTTAGTGCGATCCATTTCTTCACCCAACATATCATCACTTTTATCTAGCATGTTCTGAACCTTTTCAAAAGCCC
Source organism: Aegilops longissima (assembly GCA_021605205.1). NCBI lineage: Eukaryota > Viridiplantae > Streptophyta > Magnoliopsida > Poales > Poaceae > Aegilops > Aegilops longissima. The sequence goes on from CM038682.1 coordinate 740,897,201, forward strand.
TTTGTTGTTTTACAACAATCTTAGCAAGTTTTGAGTAGCTGGGCTTTAGATCTTCATCAGATTCATTTTCACTAGATTCAGAGGAGGTATATTTGAGTACCTTGGCACCCTTTGCCATAAAGCAAAAGGTGGGAGCGTAGTCATCACTATCTTCATCAGCTTTGTTGGTGAGTTCATTTTCTTCAGAGTTGAAGATGGACTTCGACGAAAGCGAGAGCGAGAGCCGACTCGCCACACTGCACTCGGATTCTTCTGATGCCTCCTCTTCCTCATGTTCCTCAGATTCAGCTTCAGAGTCCATTTCCTTGCCAATGAATGCCCGAGCCTTCTTGGAGCTGCTCTTCTTATGAGAAGAAGACTTTGAGGATTTTGATGATGAAGATTTCGACGATTTCGACGATTTCTTCTTCTTCTTAGCATCGTCAGAACTGTAATCCTTGTATTTCTTCTTCTTTAATTCCTTTTCCCACTGAGGACAATTGAATGTAGTGACCAGGTTTCTTGCATTTGTGGCAAAGTCTTCTCTTATAGTCACTGGATGAGGAATCGCTGCTCCTTGAGGATTTTCCAAAGCGACCACGTCTTGAGAACTTCTGGAATTTCTTCACGAGCAGTGCTAGCTCTGGCTCAATTCTTCAGATCTCCAAGGCTACTACCGTAGTCTTCACACTCAGATTCAGACACAGCCTTGGCCTTCGTGGCACGTGATTTTCCATAGCTAGAACCATAGAGATCTCTTTTCAAGAAGTCGAACTCATGAGTATTTGGCCTCTTGAGGATATCACCTGGATCAAGTGACTTGTAGTCAGACGCTCTTGTATCATCGATGCGAGTATCAAATGAGGAATCAAGCGATCTCAACAATTTATTCACCACCTCACGGTCGGTGATGTCAGTGGCACCAAGCGCTTGAAGCTCATTTGAGATGTCAGTGAGGCGATCAAAGGTTTGTTGAACATTTTCGTTGTTGAGTCTTTTGAAGCGGTTGAAGAGATTGCGAAGAACATCAACTCGAGAGTCACGCTGAGTTAAGACTCCTTCATTTACTTTGGACAGCCTGTCCCAGATGAGCTTAGCAGTTTCCAAAGCACTCACTCTTCCATATTGTCCTTTGCTCAGATGGCCACATATGATATTCTTCGCTTGAGAATCGAGTTGCTTGAATCTCTTCACATCGGCAGCATTCAGAGAAGGTGTGACAGAGGGAACACCATTTTCCACAACATAGCAGAGATCGTTGTCAATTGCCTCAAGATGCTTTCGCATCTTGTTCTTCCAGTAGGGGTAGTCCGTCCCATCAAAGGTAGGACACCCAGCTGAGACCTTGATCATACCTGCGGTCGACATAACTAAAAATCCAGGTGGTTAAACCAAAATCACACAGAACAAGGGAGTACCTTGCTCTTATACCAATTGAAAGTGCGTTATATCGACTAGAGGGGGTGAATAGGTTATTTTATGAATTCTTCAATGAGGAATTTGCCGTGAGGAAATTCCTAAGTGAAGAACTACTTGCAACGGAATAAGTACTCGAAGTAAGCATAAGAGTATGCGGACATGGTCATCATGATGAAATGAAGACAATCAAAGAGTATGAAAGCGTAAACATAGGATATCACAAGATGAAGACAAACAGATCAAGAAATTGAACTGAGGAAATTGAGAAAGTCTTCACCAAAGTCTTCAAACACATATATGAATGAACACTCAACACAAGAATGAGGAAATGAAAGAGTTGAGGAAATAGACCCGCTTAGGTTGGTGAAGACAATGATTTGTAGACCAGTTCCAACTGCTGTCTCTGGGCTTGTACGCCTGGTTGGAGCGGCTGAGTATTTAAACTCGAGGACACACAGTCCGGACACCCAAATCGTTGAGCACGCAGCTCAGACACCAAGTCCTCACCATATTCTCCTTGAACTAAGGTCACACAGACTCGTCCAATCACTGTGGTAAGTCTTCAGCGACTTCCAAACCTTCACAGACTTGGTCACTCGGATTTCCACAATTCCTCTTGATGTTTCTAGACCATGACGCCTAACCGTCTGGAAGAAGCACAGTCTTCAAAGGTAACAAGCGCCGGATCCACGCAGGATCAATCTCTTGATGATGCTCAATCACTTTGGGTTTGTAGGGTTTGGTTTTGGGTTTTCCTCACTCGATGATTTTCGCCAAAGTCCTCAGAGGATGGGTTGCTCTCAAATGACAAGTGTCAAGTTTCTCTCGGAGCAGCCAACCAGCTAGTGGTTGTAGGGGCGGCTATTTATAGCCTAGGAGTAGCCCGACATGATAAGACATAAATGCCCTTCAATGATATGACTGTTAGGTGGATAAGATATTTTGGGACAGTCAAGCAAAGACAACAACGGTCGGAAATTTGACTCTCAAAATCCTCGTGGCTATCATGTTCTCATGTGTAGGCAATCCGACCGGCGAATTCCTAACTCCTTAGTCGAACAAATTCTCGTGACCGTAAGAACTTCGCTCTCACATCAAGAAATTGACTGAACTGTATGAGATTTCCAAAGGCTTCACTCGAAGGGATTGGTAGGTGTAGGATTTTGAGTTGAGCATCACATGGAAATTTTTCCTTTGTATTTCCTCGACCCCCTTTAACAGTACGGTGTTTCCTATGACTCGAGAAAGAGAAAACGAAACAACGAAAACAAAAGTCTTCACGCTTCATGTTTCTCAAATGAATACCAAGTCTTCAAGGTCACACCAATTTCTTCACTTTCAAAGTCTTCAGAAAGTCTTCAGAATATCAAAGTCTTCAGTCGAAGAACTTCATTTTTAGGGGTCGACTTTCTCTGTAAATATCAAACTCCTCATAGACTTATAGAAAACACATTAGTCCCTTAACCTATAAGTCTTCAATACACCAAAATCACTAAGGGGCACTAGATGCACTTACAGGTGGGTGATGGTAGTTTGATTAGATTCTGGGAGGACACCTGGTATGGTAACACTCCCTTAGCTACCCAATACTGGGACTTGTATGTCTTGGTGAATGATAAAAACAAAACCATTGCAGAGATCTGGGATGGCCAGGAGCTCAAATGCACCTTTAGGAGGACATTCTCAGATGAGCTGATGTTGCAATGGTTTGAATTGGTTGAGATTTTGTCACTAACTGTTTTCTCCCAGGAGGCTGACTCCTTGATCTGGAAATATGAGTCAAAAGGGGTGTATTCTTCTAGATCCCTGTATGCCATTGTGAATTTTAGGGGTGTGCAGCCTGTTTACCTCCCTGCTGTTTGGAGTGTGAAAGTTCCACCCAGGGTACAGGGTTTTCTATGGCTCTTTTCGCAGAATAAAATCATGACCTGTGATAACCTTAGGAAGAGAGGCGTAGTGAAGCCATTAGATTGTGTTTTTCGCAGGGAGATTGAATCTGTTCGTCATTTGCTCTTTGAATGTGTGGTAGCTAGGCTAGTTTGGGCTGAGGTTAATACTGTCTTTAACATTTCTGTGGTTGATTTTGAATCTGTAGCTAAATACTGGTTGTGCGCCAAAAAATGCAACAACTGAATGTTGTGAGCTCTGCTGTCCTGTGGGGATTGTAGAATTTTAGGAATTCTGTAGTGTTTAATAGGTGCTCTTGGATTTCTATGAAACAGGTTCTGGGGCTGGTTTTCCGCTATCTGAGAGACTGGACCAAGCTTTTCCAAGATCTCCAAGGAGGGAAAAATGCAAGAGTTTCAAGATCTGATCTGGAGGACCCTGAGAAATCCGTTGATGCTAGAACCAGGCTGAGCTGCCGCAAGTGGTTTGAAGACCAAATCGTTGATGTTGGGCTCTGGACAAAGGCAGTGGGAAATGCTGCACACGGAGGAAGGGCCACGCTGGAGTACCAACTGCAACATCCAGAGGAAGCCGACAGCATCCATGTGGTCAGCATCGATGGGGAGGGGGGTCTGTCTATCTAGGTTAGCCTAGAGTGTGGTGGCTTCATGTTTGAGTGGTTGAGTGCTAGGGTAGATGTTGCTGTCTGTTTGCAGCATGCTTCGGTATTTTCTATTTCAATAATCTGTGTTAGGGAGGTAGATCTCCTCCTGAGACTATTCTGGCTGTAGACTGTTCTCTGTTTGGGTGTGTCGGGTCTGTAAGATACTGCTATGATGTGGTTTCTTTCTATATGAAATGGAGCTGGGGGTGATCCCCTGTTTATCAAAAAAAAAAAAAATCTGAAAACACATGAACGTAGACGAACAACGACATGATCTAATCAAATCCATCAAGGACAGATCCACCGGAGACACAATTATTTCACTAGATTGAATTACACAATTATTTCACTAGAATATCAAGGAAACACAAAATACATTTATTGAGTGATAAATAAATAAATAAATAAAATTTATTTATTTCGTTATTCATGATATTCTTGGTATTTTTAAATCTAAAATTTATAGAATATATTAGTCCGTGACTAAATAACATCCAGTATAAATGAAGCCATGTTGTATTATAATCTTCAACAAGAACATCCAACGATAACATTTTCTACCATATGTTGTACATGAACAAACTACATGAAAAAAAATAAAACATATACTTTTGTTCATAATAAAATTAAATAGCAGCACACGATGCACCGAAACCACGGTGATAGATGTGTTTTTAATTATAGTTAAGTGACTTGTAGTTAAAAAATAAAAATTGCAAAGCAAATTGATATTTCGTACAACAAATGTCCTCAAGAGCATAACAAACCACTCACATATTGTAATAAGATTTACAATCTGAACGTAATATTATACTAAATAAACAAACATGACAATCAACTATAAGGAGACAACACTGTGAAATGATTACAATGTTTGATATACCAATTGCACAATGGATACCACTGAAGATGGAGATCTAGACAAATATAATAACGGAGATAATGCCCTATGTTTCCTTGGTGTTGACAATACATAGACAAGTTCTCTCGGTGGAGATGGTGGAAATCGGAAAATCTAGCCCCTCCAGGTGAAGGGAATGCCTCTCTGTTTTGTCGCCCTAATAAACTTTATCAAAAATTTGATTTGGATTTCTGGGGAAGACATACACATGGTAGAAAGGGCGTCCAAGAGGGGCCACCAGGTACTCGAATAGCACACCCCATAGCTAGGCGATCCATGGGTATTGTGCTTGCACTTTGAGCTTTAGTCAGAGGTTCCATTCTGTTTGCCGCATTCATTCATCGTGAAAGTTCAACATTATTTTCCCATACGAAAAGAAAAGTGGAGAGGGAGAATGATTCGTGGTACACTATCTTATGCAACAAGGGTGATGACACACAACTTCTTATGTGTTACTCCGTCCTCCACCATGTTACGACCATATGAGACTAAAAGTTGCACAATTATCATACGATTTAATATGTTCATTGGATTTTTTCAGTTTGTTTTTTAGATTCTCTAGGGTTAACACAGTTCAATTCAATAAATGAAATCATAAGAATATTCACAATTCTCCAATAGTTCAATTAAGGGAATAAAAAATTAATACTTGCATAAATTAATATTTATGTGTGTTTGAGCTCACCTTCAAACCATGTAAATCGAACGACCTAAATTGCTCCAATGGTGAGGGCTTAACATGTTTAGTATGTAATTAATATCATACCAAATACCAATATTTTACTAATCACATAAACGTGTAATTGATATCCTTATCAATATGCAATTAATTTTTTCTCAATACCGACGTGCATTGCATGTATGCATTTACTAGTGATTCTTAACAAGACACACTAATGTAGAAAGCAATTACTACACTATTTCCTAAAAAAAATAGAAATTCAAAATGGCTTGGGCTCATATGATTTAAAATTCTGAAAACGGTAAAAAACATGTAATGTTTTTTTAAAGAACATGTTTGTGCTTCCGTGAAAGAAATTCTTCTATAATTTGTGGTGGTTTAAAAACGAAATTCGATGCTTAAGAAAGGCCTCGCTAAATAGAAATTGTACTAGTACACTCCATGTCTTCCATGCTCCTTGTAAATAAAATTGTCATAATTTAGTATTTGCACTTGTTAGAGCATCTACAGCCGGACCTCTCAAACCCGCCTCATACGTCCGGGCCGGCCGCCGGTTGGTATTCGGTCATGTTTTTTTAACTCAGACGGGCTCCTTAAACGGGCCTGAAACGCATGGGCTGACTGGCACCCCCCATATCCAGCCCAAATATGCGGTGGAGATGGGGACGTCCGGGCACGTCCGCCACGTCGATTTGACGGCAGAGTCCCACAAGGAAATGCCCGGAAACGCGGCGGTCCGACGGACGCCGTGATGTGAACGCCGCGTGGCGCCGCTCTGGCTTGCCGCCCAAGACCAAATCCGGCTATTTAAGCTGGCCGACGTCCCGCAACCCTAACGCATCCACCTCCACCCTCTCCGTGTCACTAGTCCGAGCCCATCCACCTCCTCCCTCTCCCGCTCCGGCGCTCTGCCCCCGGTCCGACGCTCCGCCCACGCTCCGGCACTCCGCCATGGTTCGGAGCAAGATCACCTACTGCACCATGCTGACGCCGGAGCGCCGTGCCGAGATCCAGCAAGAGATCCGGGCGAGGCAAGCCACACGCGCCACCCGCATCGCTGCTTGGCTGCCTCCAGACTCGCCGGAGCCGGAGGAGGAGGAGGAGCAGCCGGGGGAAGAGGAGGAGGAGGCGGAGCAGCAGCTGCCGGGCTTCAACATGGAGTAGGCAGAGGCGGAGTTCACCGTCGCCCAGTCAGAGGAGATGGCGGAGCAGCAGCTGCCGGGCTTCAACATGGAGTAGGCAGAGGCGGAGTTCACCGTCACCCAGTCAGAGGAGATGGCGGAGCAGCAGGCCATCCTGGAGTCCATCCAGGATGAGGCCTATGTGAAGGCCAACCGGGCGTTCTTCCGGCGGGAGCAGACGGAGTCCGGCGCGCTCTTCGCCGAGCTCGACACGGAGATAGAGGCAGAGGAGGCCGGAGCAGAGCAGCCGGAGGAGCCGAAGCTGCAGCTGGCGCTCATGCTGCAGGAGCCAAGAATGAAGAGTGTCGATATCTCCGACGACGAATAGATAGATGATCGACGTAGTATGTAGGTTTATTTTAGTTTGTATGTCTTAGTATGGGATGTCCGGCTCAACTCCAGAAATTTAAGGGGTGCCCGCGGACCGGATTTGCCAAGTCGGAATCACAAAATGTGCACTTCCATCTTACATTTGTGAGTAGTAGTGATTGTCAAGCATGGGATTCCATGTTGGCAAGGAAAGCATGCTCAACGGTTCTTCTCGGGGTGACCTTATTTTACTCACGAAAAATCCGTAGCCACTAGACTAACAAAAAGCTGGAGAGAACATAGAGACCACAAACTAGAATCAACTGCCTTTTTGACGAGAAGAATGGCCCTCGCACCCGCCCACCTGCAGAATTTAGCTTTATTTTCCGTCATGAATAAGTATCATCACATTGTTTTAAGCCAAAGTTTTTAACTTTGATTAACTTTATAGAAAACAGTAAAAGCATTTATGACACCAAATTAGTATCACTAGGTTCGTCTTGAAATGTACTTTGATAATATATCAATTTGATGTCATGTATGTTACTACTATTTTCTATAAAATTGGTCAAAATTTTAAAACTTCGACTTGTAACAAAAGTTTGGATGACACTTATTCGCGGACGGAGGGAGTAGCTCCGAAAGTGTGAGACCAGCCAGATTAGCCCGCGTGCATCGCGTCCGTGCGGTGCACTCACGGTCCGGTCGATATCGCGGCCGGGACAGTGGGCGCGCTGGTTCGCGCTGGACCGCGCCGTCGGCACGCGTTGGGGTTCAAACATGGTGCTGTTAGAAGGCGCTCTCAAGGACGTGTTGGTTACCTGCGTCGTTTTTTCTTTTGCCCCTTTACATATTTTTTCAGTTGGGTCTGGTTGAGCATATACAGTCAAAAAATCAATATCTACATGTTGATTGGTTGTCTGCATGTCCTCTAGCCCGCATGTGCGAAAATCATAGGCATGTTGTTTGGCTGCGGCCTTATTTGAGGGGAAACACAAGTCTGGTTGTTTAGTTATGTCCAAGACAGTTGTGTGGTAACCTCTTTCTTGATGTGGTGAGGTTACCAAAGGCACACATGAACTGCTAACAACTAAACTAGTAGCAACACAATGATCTTATGCACAAACATAAGTCTTAACCACGCAAAACAAATTTTAAACCAACATAGTAAGATAAGTTCTCACTACAGGAATCAAACACTTTGTCGTCTCCCATGGCTGATGGCAAAGGCCTTTGCCGTCAGCCAGCAGATGCCAACAGGTCCGGCTGAATAGGCTGCGGCGAAGGGCTCTTTGCCGTCACCTGGCGGACGGCAAAGATGAAACGCTATTTACCGTCCGCCAGCAGACGGCAAAGAGCCCGGACGGCACAAGTGCCAGGATAGGTCCGTTAAGGGGTTAACGGCGTGCTTTGCCGTCCGCTGGCAGACGACAACTTTGCCGTCTGCCAGCGGACGACAAAGTAGCGGAATAGGCCAGCCCCCAGGTGTTGCCACGTGTCAAGCGATGCCGTCCGCTGGCAGACGGCATAATAACCATATAGGCCAGCCAGTGCCCCGGGTTGTACAGGTAGCTGCCACATGGTAGCTTTGTCGTCTGCTGGCTGATGGCAAAGCTCTTTGCCGTCCGCCAGCAGAAGGCAAAGAACCTGTATATCTCCTGTTTTTTTCTTCTGTTTTTTGTTATATCCTTGCATTTTCAAATGACATAAGTTATATATATATATATATATATATATATATATATATATATATATATATATATATATATATATATATATATATATATATATATATATATATATATATATATATATATAGGGATTGACTATTCGTCACCCTGGGTGAGGAATAGTTATTCTTCACCCCCCTCTATTTTACCATCAATACATCATAATTTTACGTTTCGTAAGTTTTATCTTATTTCTGACGTAAAAAGAGACCGTAAGAAAATATATAATCGTCAGTAAAAATATTTTATGTTATGTAAAATTACAAACGTAAAATCATAGTGTAAAATACACATAAACTGCAATTTTTCTTGTCTTATGCTCTATATTTTTACTTTTATGCCAAATTTTATGTAGTGAATAAATAAGAATGTAACTATTTGAATTTCAAAAGTAATTTAATTATGAAATGATCGTAAGATTACCTCGGTGAAGAATAAACTTATTCTGCATCCTGGGTGATGAATAGTAACACTATATATATATATATATATATATATATATATATATATATATATATATATATATATATATATATATATATATATATATATATATATATATAGTTTCAACCTCAAACATAGCCCATGTATCCATCATCTAGCAGTCCATCAACGCAATAGAACACATAGGGTATTAAAACGTCCAATACATACATAGTTTCACGGAGTTCATCAACAGACATACATAGTTTCACGGAGTTATTCAACATACATTGTTTATCAACACAAAATCAAAACAGAAACTAAAACTAGTAGTCCATCAGTCCAGCTTCCATGAAGTGAATCAAATCTGCAAAAATGGGAGTAAACAAGTTAGAAGAAGAAGAAGAAGGTTTTTACCCTTTTCCTTCTCATTCTTCTTCTTTTATTCTTTCTTTTTCTTGTCTTTCTTCTTCTATTCTTTCTTTTTCTCCTCTTCATTGTTTTTCTTCTTCTCATTCCTTATTTGTGTCATTTTAGAGCTTACATATGTAATTATGCCATTTTTAGCTAACTAAGTTTATTATGCCAATTTGGAGGAAATTAAGGTAAGTATATGTCATTTTGTGCTAACATAAGTAATTATGCCATTTTTAGGTAACGTAGGTAGAATGGATCATTTTGGAGCTAACCTACCTAAAATGGATCATATTGGAGCTAACGTAGGTAAAATGGATCATATTGGAGCTAACCTAAATAAACTTGCTCCTTTTGGAGCTAACCTAGGTAAAATGGATCATATTGGAGCAAACCTAGGTAAAATGGGTCATTTTGTAGCTAAGTTAACTAATTATGCCATTTTTTGAGTTAACTAAGTATATTATGCCATTTTTGACATAAGTAAGCTAAGTATAGGACTTTATTTAGCTAACCTAGGTAACTAAGCATATTAGAGCTAATTTAGTTAAGTATAGATCATTTTTTAGCTAAGTAAGCTAATTATGTCATTTTGTAGGAAGATTGGCCAAGTCTAGGTCATTATGGTAACCATTTTGGAGGAAATAAAGCCAATCTTCCTACAAAATAGTTCCTCCCATCACCAGATAGCATCACGAGCTCTGTATTGAAAGGACTCTGGATCGGGTTGAAGTCATCCCCTTTCGTCGCCTTCCCCCAGTCTCTGTACCTCACCAGCTTGTTGTGGGAGGAGATGTTGTTGAAGCTCTCTGGATGATCGAGGTCATCCGCAGAGAATGCCTTGGCCTTCTTGAACGGGGCCATATGGGCCATGGCATAGAGGTCATACAGCGGTGGCACTTCCTGCTTGTTGTGTTTCGCCTAAAAGAGAGGAACAACATATTAGTTAAGGGCTAAAGCTAGCATGAAGAATGAAATTGCATGAATCGTTAAGGGCTAAAACCACATACCCAGTGATCCCCGTACTCAAACAGGTTGGAGCTCCCTTGATGGTGTGGCACACCTCGCATTTGGGAACGCTTATCCCTGGCCTTGTTGTGTTGGGCTAGCCATTGGGGAGAGCACCACTCATCCACCAACGCCTCCCAACAGTCCATCATATCCGCACACCATCTCGGGGGCACCTAAGTTTGGCAAAGAGAAATTTCAGCGCTACGCCTACGAATGAAAGGAAACTAAGTCCAAGGCCTTAAGAATAGGTAATTACCTTCATGTACTTCTCCTTACTTAGATACTTGTCGCGGCACTTCTTCTTGGCCCTCCTAATGTTATTCGAGGCGTAGTAGTATCGAACAGCCTGCACCCTAGCCTCGTGTTGTAAGTTCTGAAGTAGGCGCTTGCAATCGGCTTTGAGAACCCTAGCCGCCTCCCCCTCGTGTTCCTCTAAAACCCTGTAGACGGTCTGCAATCGAACAAGACAACACTGATTAGTAAAATCACTAGGTAATGTTGATTTTTAATTCTGTAAAGTAGAAATTACCCAAAACCGCCGCCTCGCAATGTCGGCCATCGTCTCGCACACGACACCGTCGACCCTCTCCTCTGGCGGGGCTGGGGCAGCCACGTACAGCTCCCAGCTCATTGCTAGCTGTGGAGCCTGACCCTCACCGGGCAATGTGACCCACCCCGGGAAGTGGTGCCGGACTAGAGTACCAAGGACCTGGTTGGGCCTGCGGACATCATCGGGTGTATCCAACCCTTCCAGTATGACAAGGCCAACACATTAGATATTACTTTGAAGAAACATGAAGCACAAAGGTTAAAACAGAGTAAATGCACTTACTTCTCCCTGCTAGGCTGAATCAACCACCTCTGATCGCGGGTCGCCGGCACGGCCGGGAGCTTCGTACCACCATGCTGGTACACCTTCTTGCCCTGCTCAACCAGCTCGCCATAGCTAAAACTATCGTCAGACCAAGTCTCCTCGCCATCAGGATGGCTAATAGTCTCCGGAGTCACTTGGGACGAACACTTTGGGACCGGAGTCTCGTGGGACGAAGACTCTGGGGCCCGAGTCTCCTGGGACGAAGGCTCGGCGACACGAGGCTCGTAGCCCGAGGCTCATGGACCGGAGTCCGAGACGGGTCCATGTCTGACGACTGCACCTGAGATGGAGCACTCCGGTGGTCCGGAGAATCAGCTTCGGGTGGCGGCGAGGAAGGCACAACAGCCTTCCTACCTCTCCCGCCGCCACATCCACCTCTAGATCCCCTCTTCATCTTCCCCCGACCTCTCCCGACCGAAGAAGAAGGGCCCGCCGGTGTCGCCATGCTGTCTACGAGCGCTCTACGAAGCTGCTGGGGTGGAATATAGCCACCCCTCCCAGCACGCCCCGATGAAGAAGGAGGCTCGGCGCGCTCTCGACCCATGCCCACCATGTGTCAACACCTGCAATGACAAAGAGTAAACGATATTAGTACAACATAAACATAATAAAAAATTTGGTGGGTGAAAACAACACCTAAAAAAATAACTAACTAACTAATTAATTAACCTAAACAGTAACTAACTAACTAATTAAAGGCTTTTTATAAGGCCAGTAATGGTCTTTAATAGGTTAAAATTATTTTAGTGTTTCAAAAATATTTGAAAAAATTTAGGGAAGCTCATTTTCATATATTGTCCATATACAAGAGTTTCAACGCACGGTCATGTTCAAAATATTGGTCAAATCCATCAAAACCCATTTTCTTCTTCTCCTCTTTTTCTCCTCCTCCTCCTCCTCCTCCTCCTCCTCTTCTTCTTCTTCTTCTTCTTCCCCCTTTCTACTTATTCTACTTTTCTTCTTCTTTTTTCATCTTTTTTTCACTTTCTTTAATTACGTATATTTAACTAAAACCTAACACTAATGTAATATAATATAATTTAATCTAGCTAACTATATATCTACTATATATATTATCTAAAACAGAAAAGAAAAAATAGAACTCCTCCTCCTCCTCCTCCTCCTCTTCTTCTTCTTCTTCTTCTTCTTAGTTTTCTTATTCCTTCTTTTACTTTTTCCTCTTTTATTCTCATCTTCTCCTCTTTTTCTTCTTCTTCTTCTCCTCCTCCTCCTCCTAACACTAATGTAATATAATTAAACCTAAACTAATTGAACCTAAACCTAAACTAAAAAACCTAAACTAATTAAACCTAAACTATTTAAACTAAATAACCTAAACTAATTAAACTAAATAACCTAAACTAACTAAACTGAAAAAACTTAAACTAAATAACCTAAACTAAACAGAAAAGAAAAACAAAAAAAAACATAATAAATAAGGCGGGGGGCTCCGTGGGAAGGCAACGGGTAGTGGAGGGGCGGTGACGGGCGGCGGCGAGGCGGGTGGCGACGGGCGAGGAGGGGGCGGCGGCGGCGGCGCTCCTCGGGGGGTCGACCATGGGCTGCGGGCGGGAGGCTCGGTAGGGGTGGGGAGGCAGGAAGGAGGCGGCCACGGGGCAGAGAGGGGGCGGCGACGGTGCGGGGAGGCTGCGACAGTGACGATGCGGGGAGGGTGCGGCGGCGACGGCGCGGGGTGCCAGGGGGAAGAAAGAGGAGAGAGACAAAGAGAGAGGGCGACGGCGGGGCGCGGCCGTTAAGTCAATTTTCAAGATTTGCCGCCCGCAAGCTCTTTCCCGTCATCTAGCG